>OV702297.1:432853184-433532115 GCA_916181665.1 Avena sativa
ATAAGCTAGTCATTCGTTCCTTTTTGGCCTATGAACGAAGTTTTAATTATTTCTAGGAAAGTTTCACAAGCGTCATGTGATCAAAAAATCAAAAGACTCCAAAATTCCATCCACATGGAGTTTCTTCATGTTTTCTTTCCAATATAATTTAAACGGCGATGTCACTTCCTAAGTGATATTTCAATCAATTTGTCTTTCGACATTTTTAGCACTAGTTTTATGGATGTGATTTATCCAACGAGATTTGTAAATCATCCATCTTTTATGGATTACGGCAATTATTTGAACAACCCTTTTGTTCTCATAATACCTGATAAAACAAATCTTGAAGGCAAGCTTTGATGTTTAACGAGCAACACAATAACCCTTTATTTGTTCTCGATGAACATCATCACATATTGTTTTGCTAGTTACTTAGGCCATTGTAGTTCATGAATTGTGTTGTTTCGTATGACGATTCACACCAACAAATTCAGTATCAAATACTTAAGAACCACATTGTTTAATAAGCAAAGAATATAGCCATAACATGTATATCATCTATATACTTAAACTGAACAATTCTAGTCTTTTCTTTTCTGCCATATATTTATGAGATTCTCTTTCAATATTTCCTTTTCTGTTTGAAAGAATCTATCAACATCAATAGTGGAGTCATACATATGACACATAGTCCAAAGCGTGTATAGTTAAATACCAATGTCTTTGGACTTGCACTTTGAAGTAGATCACCATTATTAAATGTTTGGTGTTCTTTCAAATTCCTTTCTTTAGTAATCTCTTGGTGTAGTAAACATTTTACCTACATCAAAATATTCACCCTCATCATGGATTTATCCATGATCAAGCTACTTATAGCTTGTAACGGTGAATCGCGAGTATAATGTTGCTCTCCAAAACCTTTTGGAGGATTAGGACAACTAGTGTCTCTAACCTTTTGCAAATTCTCATCAAATATGAGAACATGACTTTTGCCATATTATACTCTATCATGTTGCAACCAAAACTTCGTTTCAGATATCACAATATCTTCCACACATCATGGTTTCTGAAACAACTCTTTCAGATCCTAGATAACCTTGATATTAAGACAATCCTTTGAATATCAAGAATCATGGAAACAAACATGATACTCATACACTAACTCTTGGAATTGTCACTCTTGTTTTAATACCAATTATTAAACTTCATGGAGTAACCAGAACTTACTGAAAGTTTGCAATAGGACTTTTAAACTTTAGATTAACACTTCAAAACAATACGATACCAGTTCGTAAAGTAACTAACCAGAATTCTATAGTTCTATCATCTCAATTAAAACTAAGCGCAAAGTGGTAAACGGATGCCAATGACTACAACAACTATGCAAATTCACTTTGATTTAATTTATGATAAATAGTGTTCAAATTTTAATCATATTGTTGTTGAACTCCCACTCAAAACAATATCCCTCACATTGTTTTAGTGATCACACGAACCAAATCCACCACATCAAAACCGATCATCACGAGAGTTGATGTAGCTTCAATGGCGAACAATCAACATGTTCATCATATCTACTATATGACTCATGCTTTACCTTTCGGTGATCCGTGTTCCGAGACCATGTCTGTACATGCTAGGCTCGTCAAGATCAACCTTAGCTTCCGCATGAGCAAATCTGGCTTGCTCACGTTGTATACACTCGCAGAATCTAACACACCCGATCATCACGTGGTGCTTCAAAACAACGAGCTTTAGCAATGGTGCTTACTAAGGATGAACACTTTAAAACTTGAAATTGTGTGCTTGAGGGATCATCTTATAATGGTACCGTCGTTAACTAAGCAATACAAGATGCATAAAAGGATTAACATCACATGCAATTCATAATATGTGATATGATATGGCCTTTCTTCTTGTGCTTCCGATCTCCATCTTCAAGCACGAACATGATCTCCATCATCACCGGCATTGCATCAAGGTCAATGACGCCGCTCCATGGTTGTCGTCCACCAGCTTCAACTATTACAAATACTTTGAACAGACAAGCGGGTCTTAACAGAATTTAAAGACAACCATATGGCTCCTGTCGGTTGCCAACTTACAATAAGGAACATTGCATACATCATATATAATCACAATCTTGGCCATATCACATCACAGCACACCCTTGCAAAACAAAGTTAGACGTCTCTAATTTTCTTTGCATCTTTTACGTGGTTTGGGGCTTTCAATAAGTGTCATTCTAACTTACGAACAAGAACCATAACATTGATACTAGTATTGTCAATCACCCGTTGTAAATTGAATCTTAACTATGTTGGGAGAAACATGCACCCGCAAAGCCACTTATGCAATACAAGTTGCATGTCAAGCGTGGAGCAAGTCTCATGAACGATGTCATGTAAGGTTAGCCCGGACCGCTTCATCCCACCATCCCGCAAGATGCAAAGTACACAAGAAGCAATCGACAACAAAAGCATCAACGCCCACAATGACCATTGTGTTCTACTCGTGCAACAGATCTACATATAGACACGGCTCTGATACCACTGTAGGGGTTCGTAGCATGGAAAACAAAATTTCTACCGCATACAAACAAACAAGCCAAGATCTATCTACTAGATTGTAGCAACGAGTCGATAGAGGAACTCACCCTCGAAGATTCCAAAGCGGTTAACGAGAGCAGATTCTCGTGGATGATGTAGTCGTACTCTTGCCGATCTCAAGATCGCGTAGACGATCCTTCCGGCGCCGCGTTCCGGCAGCGCTCCCGCAGTCGGTCACACGTTCGGTACTCGACGAAGACCTTCCTCTCCCTTGTTCCAGCAGGCAGCAGAGGTTGTAGCACTCTCCTCGCGATTCCGGCAGCACAACGGCGTGGTACCGGAAGTAGAGGGGAGATCTCGCAGGGCTTCGCCTTAAGCCGGAGCGAGTATGGTGGAGTATGAGAGAGCTCCTCGGCGATCTAGGTTTTAGACACACCAAGGAGGAGGTGCTAGAGCTGGCGGCTAGGGTTTGGGGCAGCCCAAGTCGGCGGCTAGGGCAACCCTAGGAGGCGGCGGCAGCTGCAGGAGGTGGTGGCGCCAAGCTAGGGTTTGGAGGAGAGGTACTTGTGTGTCCTAGGAGGGAGCCCTGCCCCTCCTTATATAGGTGGAGGGGCCGGTCGGCCAAGGGGAGCGAGTGGAGTCCCTCCCCAACTCGGCTTGGGTGGTGCGCCGGCTTGGGGAGGAGGGACTCCCTCCCCAACTCGGTTTCACCTTCCTCCTCTTTTCCTCTTTCCAAATTTAGCCGTTTGACTTTTCAATTTAGCTATTTGACTTTTCAAACTAGGATTTGAATTAATCCTTTATTTGGAACAGCGATGACACTTAGTACATGATGCAATCATACCAACTTGATACAACACATCCATGTACCCTTCCCCTCCGGAGTGCCGGACATTCTGGAACATTCTAGAACATTCCCGATGAAAACACCGGAAACATTCCCCAACTCCGAAACGGGACTTTCCTTATATGAATCTTATTCTCCGGACCATTCCGGATCTCCTCGTGATATCCCGGATCTCATTCGAGACTCCGAACAACATTCGGTCTCTTTCTCATCATACCATAACTACTCAAACAACGTCGAATCCTTAAGTGTGTCTCCCTACGGTTCGTGAATTATGCGGACATGATCGAGACACTTCTCCGAACAATAACCAATAGAGGAATCTGGAAATTCATATGGCTCCCACATATTTCTACGATTACTTTGCGATCGAATGAACCACTTACATACGATACCAATTTCCCTTTGTCTCACGATAGTTTACTTATCAGAGGTTATGATCGTCGGTATCTCTGCATACCTAGTTCAACCTCGTTACCGATAAGTACTCTTTTCTCGTTCCCGTGATATGTGATCCCTTGTGAGCCAGTCACATGCTTGCAAGCTAATTGGATGACATTCCACCGAGAGGGCCCAGAGTATATCTATCCGTCATATGGATGGACAAATCCCACTCTTGATCCATGTGTCTCAACCAATACTTTCCGAACACTCAATGCCACCTTTATAGCCACCCAGTTACAGTGTGGTGTTTGATGTCATCAAAGCATCCTTCCGGTGAAGGTGATATGCATGATCTCATGGTCGAAGGAATTAGGTTACTATGTATCAGAAAGCATATAGCAATTGAACTATTAAAATGACTTGATCTTTATGCTACGCTTATCTATAGGAGTATGTCCATCACATCATTCTCCTAATGATATGACCCTGTTGTTAATAACATCTCTATGTTCATGATCAGGAAACCATGATCATATATTAACCAACAAGCTAGTTTAACAAGAGGCTTTACTAGGGACTCTTTTATGTTTACAAATCACACAAGTATTAATGTTTCCTGTTAATACAATTATAGCATGGTATGTAAACATTTATCATAAGTATGAAGATATGATAATAACCACTTTATTATTGCCTCTTGGGCATATCTCCAACACCCATATGGAGACGGACTCCCAAGCGCACAAGACAAGGAAAGCTCAAGACTAGAGTTTGAATACAACTTGTAACCTACTCGTATTGGCACCCGAGACCTAGCCTCCCCATATATAAAGGCTAGGAGGGTCCAACGAGGAGGGCACGACTACACACACGCCATAACCCCCGATAGACTAGACTACAACAGATCTACAGATCTATCGACTCATACTCTCGCATACGCACCTCACGCCAGATCGAATCTGCGCACCCTGTAACCTTCGGTTCCGCCGTAATCAAGAGCAGACAAGCAGGAGTAGGGTTTTCCCTCCGGGGGCCTGAACCTGGGTAAATCTCGTGTCCCCTGGTTGCTTGTCTGTTAACCGTTCCACGATCTCCAGCATCCCCATCTTCTCCAAAACCCAAGTCCATAACAATGGACATTGACGAGTCGAAACCTCGTCAGGTGGGGCCACACGCGTAGGCGTTTTTCTGCAAAATTGGCTTCGTTTGGTGTTCCCAAGGCGTTTCCAGCACCCCGGGATCGGCCTAGGATCTCTAGACGAAACGGGCCAAATCCGGACGAAACCGGCGTCCTGGGAACGCGACTGGGCCATTTTTGACGTCCGGACGAAAAAACGCCCTGGGAACGGCCTGCTGGGAACCCGAGTGGAGATTCTCTAAGATGCACCAAGTACAGACGCGACTACTCGGTAGGACAGGTCTTATTGTGATGGGCAGGTTGTTGCGTGAATGAAGATGGGCGAGCGTTGGGTGCGTGTTGTATGGATGGATGGATGTGTGAGCGCGGGTGGTAGCGAGCGAGAAAAGCAGGCGGCTAGCAGGCGACTCGAGCGGGCAACGCATGCGGGGCGACACATGGCAACAAGTGCATGCTGGAGCGAGGGGATCGGGCGTCACGAGGCATGCATGCGCGGGGCGAGGGACCAGCGAGCAAGGGCCAAGCACTAGAGCGAGGCTATGAAGCATGGGCGGCGCGGGAAGTGGGTCGGTCCGGTTGTTGGGGATATACTTTCCGGGTATACCCACAGGACTCACTGACCAGGGTGGCCCACCAACGGGTTAGAGCTTTGCTTCACGGGCGGCCCAGTTAGAGAAAGAGGAGGAGCCACTTCCGGCTACGATAAGGCCCAAAAGAGTTACCAACTTAGGCATGTAGTATTAATTGTAGTCCAAGCTGTATCTAGTTACCGACTCTGTATCGTAGTCGGATAGGTCTCTCTTGTAAGGCTGTAATCCTAGGTCTCGGTGACTATATAAACCGGCCCTATGGGAGCCTTTAGGGCACAACCAATCTAACAACACCACAACCTACCCGCACAGGCGAACCTCTCTTGTAATCCATTATAACATCCGGCTCTCGCCAATATATTACTGGGTTGCTAGCAGGAGTAGGATCCGATCACCACAGTCGGATCTAAACCTGGGTAAACTTGTGCTCACCGTTCCCAGAATATCCGACGTCTCACACCCCATCTTCTCAATGCTGTCAAGACCCCCTATGGCGTACTTGTCGACAATCTGACGACAGTTGGCGCCCACCGTGGGGCGGGTGACTTTCGAAGCTTCGTTCCAGGCGGAATCTGCGCGTGCAGGAATCGGTGAAACAATCGCGATGGGTCGCATGGTCTATACCAGTGATGTCCCTCTCGTTCTCCTTGACGAGACTTGGATTCCAACTAGCAATCCCATGACAACCTACACGATCATGTCCATCAGTGAGATCGATATCTACCTCGGTTTCGTTGAACCCGCCTAACCCACCCTTGAGGTGAAGACCATGGCAGAAGAACAATCTAGATCTGCTATGTCCGCAGAGGTGGAAGAGTTCAAGATCCCGGAAAACTTGAACCCACCCAGCCCGTGTAGGGGTTCGTAGCATGGAAAACAAAAAAATTCTACCGCATGCACACAAACAAGCCAAGATCTATCTACTAGATTGTAGCAACGAGTCGATAGAAGCACTCACCCTCGAAGATTCCAAAGCGGTTAACGAGAGCAGATTCTCGTGGGTGATGTAGTCGTACACTTGCCGATCTCAAGATCGCGTAGACGATCCTTCCGGCGCTGCGTTCCGGCAGCTCTTCCGCAGTCGGTCACACGTTCGGTACTCGATGAATACCTTCATCTCCCTTGTTCCAGCAGGCAGCGGAGGTTGTAGTTCTCCCCTCTCTATTCCGGCAGCACGACGACATGGTGACGGAAGTAGAGGGAATATCCCGCAGGGCTTCGCCTAAGCCGGTGCGAGTTATGGTGGATCTAGGGTTTAGAAGACCGGGAGGAGGAGGTGTCGGCGGCGGCGCGGCGGCGACGCAGGTGTGGGAGGGCTAGGGCTTGTGTGTTTGGGGCAGACCTCCCCCTCTATTTATGAGAGGGGGGCAGCCTTGGGAGGGGACCCAAACCCAAGTTGGATTGGGAGAAGGACTCTTTTCCTTCTTTCACTAGGAAACCATTGTTCCAGTTTGACTTTTCAAACTTCTCGTTTTGACTTTCAATTTAGAGCTTTAATTCTCTCTTGCAAATGTCCACACCAAGTGACCTAAGATATGATCCAATCATTCCACTTACCCATGACACATTCATGGACCATTCCCCTTCTGGACCGGTGAACCTTCTAGACCCTTCTAGAACCTCTCCGAATAAAACATCGGAAACTTTCCCGAACTCCGGAATTAGACTTTCCTTATATGAATCTTATTCTCCGGACCATTCTGGATCTCCTCGTGATATCCCGGATCCCATCCGAGACTCCGAACAACATTTGGTATCCCTACTAATGTTGGAGATATGCCCAAGAGGCAATAATAAAGTGGTTATTATCATATCTTCATACTTATGATAAATGTTTACATACCATGCTATAATTGTATTAACCGGAAACATTAATACTTGTGTGATTTGTAAACATAAAAGAGTCCCTAGTAAAGCCTCTTGTTAAACTAGCTTGTTGGTTAATATATGATCATGTTTTTGTTGGAGATATGCCCTAGAGGCAATAATAAATGTAGTTATTATTATATCTTTGTGTTTATGATAAATGTTTACATTCATGCTATAATAGTATTAACAAGGAAACATTAATACTTGTGTGATTTGTAAACTTAAATTGAAGTCCCTAGTAAAGCCTCTATACATCACTAGCTTGTTGGTTAATAAATGATTGTGGTTTCCCTATCATGAACATTGAGATGTTATTAACAACAAGATCATATCGTTAGGATAATGATATGATGGACATACTCCTATAGATAAGCATAGCATAAAGATCAAGTCATTTCAATAGTTCAATTGTTATATGCTTTCTGATACATAGTAACCTATTTCCTTTGACCATGAGATCATGCATATCACCTTTACCAAATGGATGCTTTGAGTACATCAAACACCACACCGTAACTGGGTGGCTATAAAGGTGGCATTGAGTGTTCAGAAAGTATTGGTTGAGACACATGGATCAAGAGTGGAATTTGTCCATCCATATGACGGATAGATATACTCTGGGCCCTCTCGGTGGAATGTCATCCAATTATCTTGCAAGCATGTGACTGGCTCAAAAGGGATCACATATCACGGGAACGAGAAAAGAGTACTTATCGGTAACGAGGTTGAACTAGGTATGCAGAGATACCGACGATCATAACCTCGGATAAGTAAACTATCGTGAGACAAAGGGAAATTGGTATCGTATGTAAGTGGTTCATTCGATCACAAAGTAATCGTAGAAATATGTGGGAGCCATATGAATTTCCAGATTCCTCTATTGGTTATTGTTCGGAGAAGTGTCTCGATCATGTCCGCATAATTCACGAACCATAGGGAGACACACTTAAGGATTTGACGTTGTTTGAGTAGTTATGGTATGATGAGAAAGAGATCGAATGTTGTTCGGAGTCTCGGATGGGATCCGGGATATCACGAGGAGATCCGGAATGGTCCGGAGAATAAGATTCATATAAGGAAAGTCTCGTTTCGGAGTTGGGGAATGGTTCCGGTGTTTTCATCGGGAATGTTCTAGAAGGTTCCGGAATGTCCGGCACTCCGGGGGGGGGGGGGGGGGGGAAGGGTACATGAATGTGTCATTGCAAGTTGGAATGATTGCATCATGTACTAGGTGTCATCGCTGTCCAAAATAAAGGGTTGATTCAAATCCTAGTTTGAAAAGTCAAACGGCTAGTTTGAAAGTCAAACGGCAATTTTTGGAAAGAGGAGGAGTGGGAAACCGAGTTGGGGAGGAGTTCCCTCCTCCAACCGCCGGCCCACCTCCAAGCCGAGTTGGGGAGGGACCCCCCTCCCCTTGGTCGTGCCTCCCACCTATAAAGGGAGGGGCAGGGTTGCCCCTCCTAGGACACAAGATCCCCACCTGAAAACCCTAGCCTGGCACCGCCACTTCTTGCTGCCGCCGCCACCTATGGCTAAACCCTAGCCGCCGAGTTGGGGCATCTCCTTTCCCTAGCCGCCGGCCTAGCACCTCCTCCTTGGTGTGTATGAACCCTAGATCGCCGAGGATCTCTCTCATAGTCCACCATACTCGCTCCGGCTTAAGGCGAAGCCCTGCGAGATCTCCCCTCTACTTCCGGTACCACGCCGTCGTGCTGCCGGAATCGCGAGGAGAGTGCTACAACCTCCGCTGCCTGCTGGAACAAGGGAGAGGAAGGTCTTCGTCGAGTACCGAAGGTGTGACCGACTGCGGAAGCGCTGCCGGAACGCAACGCCGGAAGGATCGTCTACACGATCTTGAGATCGGAAGTGTACGACTACATCACCCACGAGAATCTGCTCTCGTTAAACACTTTGGAATCTTCGAGGGTGAGTTATTCCATCGACTCGTTGCTACAATCTAGTAGATAGATCTTGGCTTGTTTGTTTGTATGCGGTAGAATTTTTTTGTTTTCCATGCTACGAAACCCTACCCTGATCATGAACTAGAGATGTTATTAACAACATAGTCATATCATTAGGAGAATGATGTGATGGACATACTCCTATAGTTAAACGTAGCATAAAGATCAAGTCATTTAATATAGTTCATTTGTTATAAGCTTTCTGATACATAGTAACCTATTTCCTTCGACCATGAGATCATGTTAATCACCATCACCGGAATGATGCTTTGATGACATCAAACACCACACTGTAACTGGGTGGCTATAAAGGTGGCATTGAGTGTTCGGAAAGTATGGTTTGAGGCACATGGATCAAGAGTGGGATTTGTCCATCCATATGACGGATAGATATACTCTGAGCCCTCTCGGTGGAATGTCATCCAATTAGCTTGCAAGCACGTGACTGGCTCACAACGGATCACATACCACGGGAACGAGAAAAGAGTACTTATCGGTAACGAGGTTGAACTAGGTATGCAGAGATACCGATGATCAAAACCTTGGATAAGTAAACTTATCAAAACCTTGGATCAAAACCTTGGATAAGTAAACTAGGTATGCAGAGATACCGACGATCAAAATCTTGGCTTGTGTGTGTTCATGCGATAGAATTTTTTTGTTTTCCATGCTACGAACCCCTACAGTGGTATCAGAGCCGTGTCTATATGTAGATCTGTTGCACGAGTAGAACACAATGGTCATTGTGTGCGTTGATGCTTTTTGTAACACCCTCAGAATCGGACCTATGCAAGTTTTTGCGATTCCCGCCAAACCCGCATAGAAACGATTCAAAGGTGCCCACCAGGCACTTTCGTGCGGGTGGAAAACGAAGTAATAACATTACACAACAGTCCTCGATGGGACCCACAGAACAGATATATATAACAGCGACTCAAAGAGTCAAGAATACAGATATAAGGTACAAAGATCCAAATCACCTTGTAAACGATAGAGCGTCCGACTACGGACAAGATGCAAATGGGGCTAAGAGCCCTGAAGAATAACCAATGGCGTCCATAACCCTGCCCAGGCCAAGCCGGAAGGGTAACCCTGCTAACGACGTCGATCTCAAAACCTGCTTAAACAAAAGGGGTGCCGACAAAGGGCAAAGGAAAAAGAGGAGTGTCAGTACTGAGGCCAGTACACGGCGAGACTAGAATTCGGCGGTCCTCGCCTACATAGGTATGGTGGACTGAGCGGCAGCGGCAGCATGCACTAAACAACCTATAGAGACTCGATACAACTGGCGGTTATCAGAGGGGGGTAAGAATGACCTATCCGGATCCAACCTGAAGCTAACACCAAACAAACCCATCCTGGTGTTTCCCCCTCGATACCAAACGAGGATGTCAACCGAGGAACTCACACAGTTGGCAGTTTTATTTATTCAGTTATCGTTGCAGCAATTACTAGTCAGGTATAGATAATCATCCTGATAAAATAAGCAGTGGGCACTTTTAGTCAACCATTCCGTTATAGTTGCAACAATTACTAATCAGAAACAGATAGCGTGAGATAATCCCAAAACCCAGCAGTTGTTGGTACTTTTATTCAGCCATTCCGTTGTAGTTGCAATACTTACTAGTCAGGTGCAATGGTCGCAAGCGACAATCCAAACAAGCAGTTGTGGGCAGTATTATTTAGCCATTCCATTATAGTGGAGCTGATTACTAGTCATTATAAAGTCAGATTTATAGCAATAAACTTTAGTTATGCTTGTCTATGGTCGAGATACTGTGCTCCAAGTCGTCCATAACCGCGGACACGGCTTTCAGAAAGTTTTACCCGGCCGGGGTGCACCAATAGCAACACACACTCGATCAACCTCGGAAAAACCAAATCAAAACCCAACGAGGCTTTCACGACAAAGCAATCACAGGATTCAGAAATATTTCAGGGGGCCACCCCTTAAAGTAGACCCGCAACGAAGTTAGCTGACTTCGAGACGGCCTCAAGGTTTGTGGGGCCGGCTGTAAACGACTGGGAACCCGAAAGTGTGGCTGGGCTTGTCGATACCGTGAAAACGGGTCACAATTCCTAAACAGTACAGTGTGCTCCTCGCACAATCGTAAATAAAGCAGTAGCATGGCATAAGTACAGGATCGTAAATAAAACCTCAAACTAGTTTGTGGCCCCAAGAAATAAGACTGAATAAAGCTCTGGCTCAGGGGGGTCCCATATACCTCCCGGATGTGGATAGCGCGATAAATTAAGGAACAGGTATCAAGTACTCGGGGTCCTACGGGACACAAGTGGGCGTTCGGAAACCAAATATTTTCTATCACCCACCGATGCCTCTGCTTATTTCAATTTTAGTTGTTAAACAGGAATTAAAGTGAACAATAAGTAAAACCATGATCATATCCAACATCAACATGCGGCAATACATCAACAACTGTGGCACTTGACGACACGCAACAGCACTTGAGCAAGCGACTACGACGCGCAAGTCCAACTATCTACCAAACAACAAGTAATAGGATGTGTCCAAGGCAATATATGGCTGCAAGGGATATCACGGGTACGGAAACTAGAGCATCGCAACACAGATAGCAATAGAACAACAGGAGGGAATAAATACTATAAAAGTAAGATAGGTAGAAAGGGGGAGATGCTCGCCTGAAAACATTGTCGAAGGGTTCAACCGAAGATCGGGGCGAAGCTCACATCAACTCATCGGCCTTATCCGCGAAGAAGCAAAACGCTAGAATAAACACCGGATGCAATATTTAATACAACGACAGAAGATCGGCATGATGCATGTATGTTGTATGGCATGGCAAAGATGCGCTGCAATTAGGCAATATTAAGCGGAACCGGGGTCCCGACATTTAATTAAACGGTTCAAGTTATTTATTTACCCTGCAAATTAAATGTTGTTTTAGCATGGCAAAAGATAGCACCGGTTCGCTACACAAGTTTAAATGAGGCCGATATGAGACTAGATTTGCCCGCATATGGGCCCCATATTTAATTAGAGGTGAATCGGCATAAGGCCCCAAACCACATGAATGTATGCATGCAAGACAATTATTATGCGACGAGTTGTATTATGTTATAAAATAGGGTTTCGGGAAGGTTCACACATTGGGGTCTCGACGATCTTGGGGTTTCGGGGTTCGGGGTTGGTCTCGGGGTCCAGGGTTCGACGGAAGCGTTCTCGGATAACGGGGTAGGGCTTGGCGCATCCGGGGTCTTCGGGTCATGTTGACGGTCATGGCGTTCGGGATGAAGTACTTGTCGCGTCGGGGTCTCGGTGTCCGGGGTGAAGCACTAGGCGTCCTCGAGGAAGTACTTGTCGTTCCGGGCCCTCGACGAATCTTGGCGTCCGAGAAGAAGATCATGTCGGTCCGCATGGTCCGGTCTTTGGGGTTCGACGGTTGGCTTGGCGTTTGGGTTGCAGAACCTGGTGTCCGGGACGGGGTCTTGTCGCATGTGTGATCGCCGGATCCGCGAAGTGAGCTTTGAGTATGGCGACGCATGTCGAAGATCTTGTCGGTGGCCTTGTCAACGGGAAGATCTTGTCGACAAGAAGATCTTGGCGGTTATCTAGTGGCACCATGTATGCCCCTCGAGCCCATCGGCATTGAGCCGGTCTTGTCGTTGAGCATCCTTGTACGAAGGTCTGGGTGCTCCGGTTCCATGGACGATGGAGATCTTGATGTTCCGGGTTCTACGGTCGATGGGGGTTTTGGCATGAACCTTGGGGTTGCGGCACCGGATCGGGCTTCAGATCATCGGGGGTTCTTCGTGTTCCTTCGAGAACTTGTTCACACCAACATACAAGCAGATAACCTGCCTACAGCAGGAAAACGCCAGGACAGGGGCGGAGCAGTGGCCCGGGGGTGGCGGCTCCTGAGGCGCCATGGCGAGGCCGCCGGTAGCCGGGCAGAGGCCCACGCGCTAGGGCGCCCGCAGGGAAAGGCAGCGGGGCCGGCTCGCGGGAGGCGCAGGCGCTGGCGACAGACGGCGGGCCCGGGGAGAGGACGCGGGGACGGCTCGACGAGCTCGTGCTTGGGGGTCGCAGGACGGCGAGGATGGACGCAGGGCCGGCCGGCGGCGGCGAGGCGGCTCTGGCGGGCGGGGGTGGCGGTGAGCGGGGCCGACGGGAGCGCGCCGGCGTGGGGCGGAGCTCGGGCCGGGCTCGGCCACGCAGAGGAGGCGCGGGGCGGCGGAGCAGAGGCGGGTGAGCTCGGGGGCCGCGCGGCGAGGCGGAGGGGAGCGGCCCAGGCGGCGGGGACCGGCGAGGCAGGGCGGCGGAGGGGAGGAGGCGAGGCCGCGGAGGGGGGTCGAGCGGAGGGGGCCGGGACGAGCGGAGCACGCCGGAGAGGGAGGAGGGCAGACGCGCGCGTCGAACGCAAGGCAGAGGAGGGCAGGGGCTGCTCGCGCGGGGGCGCGTCGGGCGCAGCGGGAGAAGGGGCAGAGGGAGGTTGGGGGAGAGCGGCGGGCGGCATCGGGCGGGAGGAAGAAGATGGGCAGGGGACGCTGGGGACCGGGGTTGGGGCGCGTGCCCAGGTGGTGGGCCAGGGGGGCTGTCGGTGGAGGGACAAGTGTGGCGTGCGCGCGTGTGTGTGGTGGCTTGTGGAGTGGGTTGTGTGGCCAGGGTGTGGGCTGAGTGGGGGAGGTGAGAGAGAGAGAGGGAGGGATTAGGTGGCAGGATAGGATTGGTTGGGAGATAGGGAGAGGGTGAGGTGGCAGCAGGTTATTGGTGGGGGTGAGGTGGAGGGGAGGGCTGGGTAGGTTAGTTGGTAGCTGTAGGAATAATGGGGTGGGCCGTTTGTATTTCTGGGGTGGTCGTTCGGGTCAATCGGCCCGTTCGACTGCCCCTATTAAAAAATAATTAAATGTTTTATTTAATTTAATCGCACCGTTTGTAAACCAATAATAGACAACAAAATATTCCGGCGACCCGGGTTTGAATTTGAAAACAAGACGGGGCATTTTTAGAAAACAAAACAGGCTTTGCGAAAATAGTTTTATGCAAACAATGCATGATGATGACGATGCAATGCACAAAAACAACGCGATTTTCTAGTAGTGGTTTTGCGGGATGCCACAATTCGACACCACTAACAAGGGATCTCGCCCTCGAGATCCGCCTCATGGTACCGGAAGGAAGGTCGGCGATCTGCGTCTTCTCGCTTCGTGTAGATCTTCGCGACACCACTAACAAGAGGTCGTTGTCCGTGACCGTCGAGGGAACACTCCGGAAACAAAAAGGTCGAAGGTAGAGGTATCACAAATAAAGCCACCCCTAACTTCGATGGATGGAGTAAAACTGCTGGATCCACTGATTCGATGTACAAGAGCGAATGATAAGAGTAGTCGGATGGTGATCAGTCCATCGCGCACCCAAACCATTACTCTGCACACGAATAGGCGGATTAGGCACCCAACTCTCGGAATCAGACTGAAGATCTCGACAAACGAGGTTCGGAACAAAGGAGTGATGCAGACTCTGCATCGGATCTGGCGTAGATGATGTCGTCGCGTCGGAAAACACCGGAAGGCACAAACAAGGAACAAAGAATGGTAACACCGTAGACGGATTCATCAGGCAGCTTGATCACCGGTCGGGAGAGCACCGTTATCAACGAAGGAAGCGAAACCCTGAAGGTACGACGGAACCCAACCACGAGAAATCCTGGACTCGAAGAAAAGTAAGAGAGTGGATTCAAAACACGCAGAGGTAAGAGGAGAATAGTATAGGGGTAAGGAGTAAAATCAGACCTAATCAGAACTATCCAACCGATTTTTCAAAATAGTTTTGACACTCTACTGCGGCCGTTAGCTAGGTTATCCTACAGGCTGGACTTGTGGGGTATCGCAACTGCTGAGCTCTGATACCACTCTGTAACACCCTCAGAATCGGACCTATGCAAGTTTTTGCGATTCCCGCCAAACCCGCATAGAAACGATTCAAAGGTGCCCACCAGGCACTTTCGTGCAGGTGGAAAACGAAGTAATAACATTACACAACAGTCCTCGATGGGACCCACAGAACAGATATATATAACAGCGACTCAAAGAGTCAAGAATACAGATATAAGGTACAAAGATCCAAATCACCTTGTAAACGATAGAGCGTCCGACTACGGACAAGATGCAAATGGGGCTAAGAGCCCTGAAGAATAACCAATGGCGTCCATAACCCTGCCCAGGCCAAGCCGGAAGGGTAACCCTGCTAACGACGTCGATCTCAAAACCTGCTTAAACAAAAGGGGTGCCGACAAAGGGCAAAGGAAAAAGAGGAGCGTCAGTACTGAGGCCAGTACACGGCGAGACTAGAATTCGGCGGTCCTCGCCTACATAGGTATGGTGGACTGAGCGGCAGCGGCAGCATGCACTAAACAACCTATAGAGACTCGATACAACTGGCGGTTATCAGAGGGGGGTAAGAATGACCTATCCGGATCCAACCTGAAGCTAACACCAAACAAACCCATCCTGGTGTTTCCCCCTCGATACCAAACGAGGATGTCAACCGAGGAACTCACACAGTTGGCAGTTTTATTTATTCAGTTATCGTTGCAGCAATTACTAGTCAGGTATAGATAATCATCCTGATAAAATAAGCAGTGGGCACTTTTAGTCAACCATTCCGTTATAGTTGCAACAATTACTAATCAGAAACAGATAGCGTGAGATAATCCCAAAACCCAGCAGTTGTTGGTACTTTTATTCAGCCATTCCGTTGTAGTTGCAATACTTACTAGTCAGGTGCAATGGTCGCAAGCGACAATCCAAACAAGCAGTTGTGGGCAGTATTATTTAGCCATTCCATTATAGTGGAGCTGATTACTAGTCATTATAAAGTCAGATTTATAGCAATAAACTTTAGTTATGCTTGTCTATGGTCGAGATACTGTGCTCCAAGTCGTCCATAACCGCGGACACGGCTTTCAGAAAGTTTTACCCGGCCGGGGTGCACCAATAGCAACACACACTCGATCAACCTCGGAAAAACCAAATCAAAACCCAACGAGGCTTTCACGACAAAGCAATCACAGGATTCAGAAATATTTCAGGGGGCCACCCCTTAAAGTAGACCCGCAACGAAGTTAGCTGACTTCGAGACGGCCTCAAGGTTTGTGGGGCCGGCTGTAAACGACTGGGAACCCGAAAGTGTGGCTGGGCTTGTCGATACCGTGAAAACGGGTCACAATTCCTAAACAGTACAGTGTGCTCCTCGCACAATCGTAAATAAAGCAGTAGCATGGCATAAGTACAGGATCGTAAATAAAACCTCAAACTAGTTTGTGGCCCCAAGAAATAAGACTGAATAAAGCTCTGGCTCAGGGGGGTCCCATATACCTCCCGGATGTGGATAGCGCGATAAATTAAGGAACAGGTATCAAGTACTCGGGGTCCTACGGGACACAAGTGGGCGTTCGGAAACCAAATATTTTCTATCACCCACCGATGCCTCTGCTTATTTCAATTTTAGTTGTTAAACAGGAATTAAAGTGAACAATAAGTAAAACCATGATCATATCCAACATCAACATGCGGCAATACATCAACAACTGTGGCACTTGACGACACGCAACAGCACTTGAGCAAGCGACTACGACGCGCAAGTCCAACTATCTACCAAACAACAAGTAATAGGATGTGTCCAAGGCAATATATGGCTGCAAGGGATATCACGGGTACGGAAACTAGAGCATCGCAACACAGATAGCAATAGAACAACAGGAGGGAATAAATACTATAAAAGTAAGATAGGTAGAAAGGGGGAGATGCTCGCCTGAAAACATTGTCGAAGGGTTCAACCGAAGATCGGGGCGAAGCTCACATCAACTCATCGGCCTTATCCGCGAAGAAGCAAAACGCTAGAATAAACACCGGATGCAATATTTAATACAACGACAGAAGATCGGCATGATGCATGTATGTTGTATGGCATGGCAAAGATGCGCTGCAATTAGGCAATATTAAGCGGAACCGGGGTCCCGACATTTAATTAAACGGTTCAAGTTATTTATTTACCCTGCAAATTAAATGTTGTTTTAGCATGGCAAAAGATAGCACCGGTTCGCTACACAAGTTTAAATGAGGCCGATATGAGACTAGATTTGCCCGCATATGGGCCCCATATTTAATTAGAGGTGAATCGGCATAAGGCCCCAAACCACATGAATGTATGCATGCAAGACAATTATTATGCGACGAGTTGTATTATGTTATAAAATAGGGTTTCGGGAAGGTTCACACATTGGGGTCTCGACGATCTTGGGGTTTCGGGGTTCGGGGTTGGTCTCGGGGTCCAGGGTTCGACGGAAGCGTTCTCGGATAACGGGGTAGGGCTTGGCGCATCCGGGGTCTTCGGGTCATGTTGACGGTCATGGCGTTCGGGATGAAGTACTTGTCGCGTCGGGGTCTCGGTGTCCGGGGTGAAGCACTAGGCGTCCTCGAGGAAGTACTTGTCGTTCCGGGCCCTCGACGAATCTTGGCGTCCGAGAAGAAGATCATGTCGGTCCGCATGGTCCGGTCTTTGGGGTTCGACGGTTGGCTTGGCGTTTGGGTTGCAGAACCTGGTGTCCGGGACGGGGTCTTGTCGCATGTGTGATCGCCGGATCCGCGAAGTGAGCTTTGAGTATGGCGACGCATGTCGAAGATCTTGTCGGTGGCCTTGTCAACGGGAAGATCTTGTCGACAAGAAGATCTTGGCGGTTATCTAGTGGCACCATGTATGCCCCTCGAGCCCATCGGCATTGAGCCGGTCTTGTCGTTGAGCATCCTTGTACGAAGGTCTGGGTGCTCCGGTTCCATGGACGATGGAGATCTTGATGTTCCGGGTTCTACGGTCGATGGGGGTTTTGGCATGAACCTTGGGGTTGCGGCACCGGATCGGGCTTCAGATCATCGGGGGTTCTTCGTGTTCCTTCGAGAACTTGTTCACACCAACATACAAGCAGATAACCTGCCTACAGCAGGAAAACGCCAGGACAGGGGCGGAGCAGTGGCCCGGGGTGGCGGCTCCTGAGGCGCCATGGCGAGGCCGCCGGTAGCCGGGCAGAGGCCCACGCGCTAGGGCGCCCGCAGGGAAAGGCAGCGGGGCCGGCTCGCGGGAGGCGCAGGCGCTGGCGACAGACGGCGGGCCCGGGGAGAGGACGCGGGGACGGCTCGACGAGCTCGTGCTTGGGGGTCGCAGGACGGCGAGGATGGACGCAGGGCCGGCCGGCGGCGGCGAGGCGGCTCTGGCGGGCGGGGGTGGCGGTGAGCGGGGCCGACGGGAGCGCGCCGGCGTGGGGCGGAGCTCGGGCCGGGCTCGGCCACGCAGAGGAGGCGCGGGGCGGCGGAGCAGAGGCGGGTGAGCTCGGGGGCCGCGCGGCGAGGCGGAGGGGAGCGGCCCAGGCGGCGGGGACCGGCGAGGCAGGGCGGCGGAGGGGAGGAGGCGAGGCCGCGGAGGGGGGTCGAGCGGAGGGGGCCGGGACGAGCGGAGCACGCCGGAGAGGGAGGAGGGCAGACGCGCGCGTCGAACGCAAGACAGAGGAGGGCAGGGGCTGCTCGCGCGGGGGCGCGTCGGGCGCAGCGGGAGAAGGGGCAGAGGGAGGTTGGGGAGAGCGGCGGGCGGCATCGGGCGGGAGGAAGAAGATGGGCAGGGGACGCTGGGGACCGGGGTTGGGGCGCGTGCCCAGGTGGTGGGCCAGGGGGGCTGTCGGTGGAGGGACAAGTGTGGCGTGCGCGCGTGTGTGTGGTGGCTTGTGGAGTGGGTTGTGTGGCCAGGGTGTGGGCTGAGTGGGGGAGGTGAGAGAGAGAGAGGGAGGGATTAGGTGGCAGGATAGGATTGGTTGGGAGATAGGGAGAGGGTGAGGTGGCAGCAGGTTATTGGTGGGGGTGAGGTGGAGGGGAGGGCTGGGTAGGTTAGTTGGTAGCTGTAGGAATAATGGGGTGGGCCGTTTGTATTTCTGGGGTGGTCGTTCGGGTCAATCGGCCCGTTCGACTGCCCCTATTAAAAAATAATTAAATGTTTTATTTAATTTAATCGCACCGTTTGTAAACCAATAATAGACAACAAAATATTCCGGCGACCCGGGTTTGAATTTGAAAACAAGACGGGGCATTTTTAGAAAACAAAACAGGCTTTGCGAAAATAGTTTTATGCAAACAATGCATGATGATGACGATGCAATGCACAAAAACAACGCGATTTTCTAGTAGTGGTTTTGCGGGATGCCACAATTCGACACCACTAACAAGGGATCTCGCCCTCGAGATCCGCCTCATGGTACCGGAAGGAAGGTCGGCGATCTGCGTCTTCTCGCTTCGTGTAGATCTTCGCGACACCACTAACAAGAGGTCGTTGTCCGTGACCGTCGAGGGAACACTCCGGAAACAAAAAGGTCGAAGGTAGAGGTATCACAAATAAAGCCACCCCTAACTTCGATGGATGGAGTAAAACTGCTGGATCCACTGATTCGATGTACAAGAGCGAATGATAAGAGTAGTCGGATGGTGATCAGTCCATCGCGCACCCAAACCATTACTCTGCACACGAATAGGCGGATTAGGCACCCAACTCTCGGAATCAGACTGAAGATCTCGACAAACGAGGTTCGGAACAAAGGAGTGATGCAGACTCTGCATCGGATCTGGCGTAGATGATGTCGTCGCGTCGGAAAACACCGGAAGGCACAAACAAGGAACAAAGAATGGTAACACCGTAGACGGATTCATCAGGCAGCTTGATCACCGGTCGGGAGAGCACCGTTATCAACGAAGGAAGCGAAACCCTGAAGGTACGACGGAACCCAACCACGAGAAATCCTGGACTCGAAGAAAAGTAAGAGAGTGGATTCAAAACACGCAGAGGTAAGAGGAGAATAGTATAGGGGTAAGGAGTAAAATCAGACCTAATCAGAACTATCCAACCGATTTTTCAAAATAGTTTTGACACTCTACTGCGGCCGTTAGCTAGGTTATCCTACAGGCTGGACTTGTGGGGTATCGCAACTGCTGAGCTCTGATACCACTCTGTAACACCCTCAGAATCGGACCTATGCAAGTTTTTGCGATTCCCGCCAAACCCGCATAGAAACGATTCAAAGGTGCCCACCAGGCACTTTCGTGCAGGTGGAAAACGAAGTAATAACATTACACAACAGTCCTCGATGGGACCCACAGAACAGATATATATAACAGCGACTCAAAGAGTCAAGAATACAGATATAAGGTACAAAGATCCAAATCACCTTGTAAACGATAGAGCGTCCGACTACGGACAAGATGCAAATGGGGCTAAGAGCCCTGAAGAATAACCAATGGCGTCCATAACCCTGCCCAGGCCAAGCCGGAAGGGTAACCCTGCTAACGACGTCGATCTCAAAACCTGCTTAAACAAAAGGGGTGCCGACAAAGGGCAAAGGAAAAAGAGGAGCGTCAGTACTGAGGCCAGTACACGGCGAGACTAGAATTCGGCGGTCCTCGCCTACATAGGTATGGTGGACTGAGCGGCAGCGGCAGCATGCACTAAACAACCTATAGAGACTCGATACAACTGGCGGTTATCAGAGGGGGGTAAGAATGACCTATCCGGATCCAACCTGAAGCTAACACCAAACAAACCCATCCTGGTGTTTCCCCCTCGATACCAAACGAGGATGTCAACCGAGGAACTCACACAGTTGGCAGTTTTATTTATTCAGTTATCGTTGCAGCAATTACTAGTCAGGTATAGATAATCATCCTGATAAAATAAGCAGTGGGCACTTTTAGTCAACCATTCCGTTATAGTTGCAACAATTACTAATCAGAAACAGATAGCGTGAGATAATCCCAAAACCCAGCAGTTGTTGGTACTTTTATTCAGCCATTCCGTTGTAGTTGCAATACTTACTAGTCAGGTGCAATGGTCGCAAGCGACAATCCAAACAAGCAGTTGTGGGCAGTATTATTTAGCCATTCCATTATAGTGGAGCTGATTACTAGTCATTATAAAGTCAGATTTATAGCAATAAACTTTAGTTATGCTTGTCTATGGTCGAGATACTGTGCTCCAAGTCGTCCATAACCGCGGACACGGCTTTCAGAAAGTTTTACCCGGCCGGGGTGCACCAATAGCAACACACACTCGATCAACCTCGGAAAAACCAAATCAAAACCCAACGAGGCTTTCACGACAAAGCAATCACAGGATTCAGAAATATTTCAGGGGGCCACCCCTTAAAGTAGACCCGCAACGAAGTTAGCTGACTTCGAGACGGCCTCAAGGTTTGTGGGGCCGGCTGTAAACGACTGGGAACCCGAAAGTGTGGCTGGGCTTGTCGATACCGTGAAAACGGGTCACAATTCCTAAACAGTACAGTGTGCTCCTCGCACAATCGTAAATAAAGCAGTAGCATGGCATAAGTACAGGATCGTAAATAAAACCTCAAACTAGTTTGTGGCCCCAAGAAATAAGACTGAATAAAGCTCTGGCTCAGGGGGGTCCCATATACCTCCCGGATGTGGATAGCGCGATAAATTAAGGAACAGGTATCAAGTACTCGGGGTCCTACGGGACACAAGTGGGCGTTCGGAAACCAAATATTTTCTATCACCCACCGATGCCTCTGCTTATTTCAATTTTAGTTGTTAAACAGGAATTAAAGTGAACAATAAGTAAAACCATGATCATATCCAACATCAACATGCGGCAATACATCAACAACTGTGGCACTTGACGACACGCAACAGCACTTGAGCAAGCGACTACGACGCGCAAGTCCAACTATCTACCAAACAACAAGTAATAGGATGTGTCCAAGGCAATATATGGCTGCAAGGGATATCACGGGTACGGAAACTAGAGCATCGCAACACAGATAGCAATAGAACAACAGGAGGGAATAAATACTATAAAAGTAAGATAGGTAGAAAGGGGGAGATGCTCGCCTGAAAACATTGTCGAAGGGTTCAACCGAAGATCGGGGCGAAGCTCACATCAACTCATCGGCCTTATCCGCGAAGAAGCAAAACGCTAGAATAAACACCGGATGCAATATTTAATACAACGACAGAAGATCGGCATGATGCATGTATGTTGTATGGCATGGCAAAGATGCGCTGCAATTAGGCAATATTAAGCGGAACCGGGGTCCCGACATTTAATTAAACGGTTCAAGTTATTTATTTACCCCGCAAATTAAATGTTGTTTTAGCATGGCAAAAGATAGCACCGGTTCGCTACACAAGTTTAAATGAGGCCGATATGAGACTAGATTTGCCCGCATATGGGCCCCATATTTAATTAGAGGTGAATCGGCATAAGGCCCCAAACCACATGAATGTATGCATGCAAGACAATTATTATGCGACGAGTTGTATTATGTTATAAAATAGGGTTTCGGGAAGGTTCACACATTGGGGTCTCGACGATCTTGGGGTTTCGGGGTTCGGGGTTGGTCTCGGGGTCCAGGGTTCGACGGAAGCGTTCTCGGATAACGGGGTAGGGCTTGGCGCATCCGGGGTCTTCGGGTCATGTTGACGGTCATGGCGTTCGGGATGAAGTACTTGTCGCGTCGGGGTCTCGGTGTCCGGGGTGAAGCACTAGGCGTCCTCGAGGAAGTACTTGTCGTTCCGGGCCCTCGACGAATCTTGGCGTCCGAGAAGAAGATCATGTCGGTCCGCATGGTCCGGTCTTTGGGGTTCGACGGTTGGCTTGGCGTTTGGGTTGCAGAACCTGGTGTCCGGGACGGGGTCTTGTCGCATGTGTGATCGCCGGATCCGCGAAGTGAGCTTTGAGTATGGCGACGCATGTCGAAGATCTTGTCGGTGGCCTTGTCAACGGGAAGATCTTGTCGACAAGAAGATCTTGGCGGTTATCTAGTGGCACCATGTACGCCCCTCGAGCCCATCGGCATTGAGCCGGTCTTGTCGTTGAGCATCCTTGTACGAAGGTCTGGGTGCTCCGGTTCCATGGACGATGGAGATCTTGATGTTCCGGGTTCTACGGTCGATGGGGGTTTTGGCATGAACCTTGGGGTTGCGGCACCGGATCGGGCTTCAGATCATCGGGGGTTCTTCGTGTTCCTTCGAGAACTTGTTCACACCAACATACAAGCAGATAACCTGCCTACAGCAGGAAAACGCCAGGACAGGGGCGGAGCAGTGGCCCGGGGTGGCGGCTCCTGAGGCGCCATGGCGAGGCCGCCGGTAGCCGGGCAGAGGCCCACGCGCTAGGGCGCCCGCAGGGAAAGGCAGCGGGGCCGGCTCGCGGGAGGCGCAGGCGCTGGCGACAGACGGCGGGCCCGGGGAGAGGACGCGGGGACGGCTCGACGGGCTCGTGCTTGGGGGTCGCAGGACGGCGAGGATGGACGCAGGGCCGGCCGGCGGCGGCGAGGCGGCTCTGGCGGGCGGGGGGTGGCGGTGAGCGGGGCCGACGGGGGCGCGCCGGCGTGGGGCGGAGCTCGGGCCGGGCTCGGCCACGCAGAGGAGGCGCGGGGCGGCGGAGCAGAGGCGGGTGAGCTCGGGGGCCGCGCGGCGAGGCGGAGGGGAGCGGCCCAGGCGGCGGGGACCGGCGAGGCAGGGCGGCGGAGGGGAGGAGGCGAGGCCGCGGAGGGGGGTCGAGCGGAGGGGGCCGGGACGAGCGGAGCACGCCGGAGAGGGAGGAGGGCAGACGCGCGCGTCGAACGCAAGGCAGAGGAGGGCAGGGGCTGCTCGCGCGGGGGCGCGTCGGGCGCAGCGGGAGAAGGGGCAGAGGGAGGTTGGGGAGAGCGGCGGGCGGCATCGGGCGGGAGGAAGAAGATGGGCAGGGGACGCTGGGGACCGGGGTTGGGGCGCGTGCCCAGGTGGTGGGCCAGGGGGGCTGTCGGTGGAGGGACAAGTGTGGCGTGCGCGCGTGTGTGTGGTGGCTTGTGGAGTGGGTTGTGTGGCCAGGGTGTGGGCTGAGTGGGGGAGGTGAGAGAGAGAGAGGGAGGGATTAGGTGGCAGGATAGGATTGGTTGGGGGATAGGGAGAGGGTGAGGTGGCAGCAGGATATTGGTGGGGGTGAGGTGGAGGGGAGGGCTGGGTAGGTTAGTTGGTAGCTGTAGGAATAATGGGGTGGGCCGTTTGTATTTCTGGGGTGGTCGTTCAGGTCAATCGGCCCGTTCGACTGCCCCTATTAAAAAATAATTAAATGTTTTATTTAATTTAATCGCACCGTTTGTAAACCAATAATAGACAACAAAATATTCCGGCGACCCGGGTTTGAATTTGAAAACAAGACGGGGCGTTTTTAGAAAACAAAACAGGCTTTGCGAAAACAGTTTTATGCAAACAATGCATGATGATGACGATGCAATGCACAAAAACAACGCGATTTTCTAGTAGTGGTTTTGCGGGATGCCACACTTTTGTTGTCGATTGCTTCTTGTGTACTTTGCATCTTGCGGGATGGTGGGATGAAGCGGCCCGGGCTAACCTTACATGACATCGTTCATGAGACTTGCTCCACGCTTGACATGCAAGTTGTATTGCATAAGTGGCTTTGCGGGTGCCTGTTTCTCCCAACATAGTTAAGATTCAATTTACAACGGGTGATTGACAATACTAGTATCAATGTTGTGGTTCTTGTTCGTAAGTTAGAACGACACTTATTGAAAGCCCCAAACCACGTAAAACATGCAAAGAAAATTAGAGGCGTCTAACTTTGTTTTGTAGGGGTGTGCTGTGATGTGATATGGCCATGATTGTGATTATATATGATGTATGCAATCTCCCTTATTGTAAGTTGGCAACCGGCAGGAGCCATATGGTTGTCTTTTAAATTCCGTTAAGACCTGCATGTCTATTCAAAGAAGTTGTAATAGTTGATGCTAGTGGACGACAACCATGAAGCGATGCCATTGACCTTGACGCCACACCGGTGATGATGGAGATCATGTTCGTGATTACAGATGGAGATCGGAAGCACAAGAAGAAAGGCCATATCATATCACATATTATGAATTGCATGTGATGTTAATCCTTTTATGCATCTTGTATTGCTTAGTTAACGACAGTAGCATTATAAGATGATCCCTCAAGCACACAATTTCAAGTTTTAAAGTGTTCATCCTTAGTAAGCACCGTTGCTAAAGCTCGTTGTTTTGAAGCACCACGTGATGATCGGGTGTGTTAGATTCTGCGAGTGTATACAACGTGAGCAAGCCAGATTTGCTCATGCGGAAGCTAAGATTGATCTTGATGAGCCTAGCATGTACAAACATGGTCTCGGAACACGGATCACCGAAAGGTAAAGCATGAGTCATATAGTAGATATGATGAACATGTTGATTGTTTGCCATTGAAGCTACATCAACTCTCGTGATGATTGGTTTTGATGTGGTGGATTTGGTTCGTGTGATCACTAAAACAATGTGAGGGATATTGTTTTGAGTGGGAGTTCAATGGCAATATGATTAAAAGTTGAACACTATTTATCATAAATTAAATCAAAGTGTATTTGCATAATTGTTGTAGTCATTGGCATCCGTTTACCACCTTGCGCTTAGTTATAATTGAGATGATAGAACTATAGAATTCTGGTTAGTTACTTTAGGAACTGGTATCGTATTGTTTTGAAGTGTTAATCTAAAGTTTAAAAGTCCTATTGCAAACTTTCAGTAAGTTCCGATTACTCCATGAAGTTTAATAATTGGTATTAAATCAAGAGTGACAATTCCAAGTGTTAGTGTATGAGTATCATGTTTGTCTCCATGATTCTTGATATTCAAAGGATTATCTTAATATCAAGGTTATCTAGGATCTGAAAGAGTTGTTTCAGAAACCATGATGTGTGGAAGATATTGTGATATCTGAAACGAAGTTTTGGTTGCAACATGATAGATTATAATATGGCAAAAGTCATGTTCTCATATTTGATGAGAATTTGCAAAAGGTTGGAGACACTAGTTGTCCTAATCCTCCAAAAGGTTTTGGAGAGCAACATTATACTCGCGATTCACCGTTATAAGCTAAAAGTAGCTTGATCATGGATAATTCCATGATAAGGGTAAACATTTGATGTAGGTAAAATGTTTACTACACGAAGAGATTACTAAAGAAAGGAATTTGAAAGAACACCAAACATTTGATGATGGTGATCTACTTCAAAGTGCAAGTCCAAAGACATTGGTATTTTACTATACATGCTTTGGACTATGTGTCATGTATATGGCTCCACTATTGATGTTGATAGATTCTTTCAAACAGAAAAGGAAATACTGAAAGAGAATCTCATATATATATGGCAGAAAAGAAAAGACTAGAATTGTTCAGTTTAGGTATATAAAGGATATACGTGTTATGGTTGTATTCTTTGCTTGTTAATTAATGTGGTTCTTAAGTATTGGATACTGAATTTGTTGGTATGATTCGTCATACAAAACAACAGAATTCATGAACTACAATGGCCTAAGTAACTAGCAAAAGAATATGTGATGATGTTCATCGAGAACAAATAAAGGGTTATTGTGTTACTCGTTAAACATCAAAGCTTGCCTTCAAGATTTGTTTTATCAGGTATTATGAGAACAAAAGGGTTGTTCAAATAATTGCAGTAATCCATAAAAGATGGATGATTTACAAATCTCGTTGGAGAAATCACATCCATAAAACTAGTGCTAAAAATGTCAAAAGACAAATTGATTGAAAGATCACTTAGGAAGTGACATCGCCGTTTAAATTATATTGGAAAGAAAACATGAAGAAACTCCATGTGGATGGAATTTTGGAGTATTTTTTATTTTTGATCAAATGACGCTTGTGAAACTTTCCTAGAGATAATTAAAACTTCGTTCATAGGCGAAAAGGGAACGAATGACTAGCTTATTGGAACTTGTACATATTGTTGTATGAAGTCCATTGTGTGTAGTCAAGAGCGATGGATTTCAACTTCATATGCTTTCTCCAAAAATTTGAGTGAATATATGAATATTTACTTAATAAGGATGAAGTATGAAACATTTGAAAAGTTCAAAGATTTTCAAGATGAAGTGCAAAATCATTGTAAGAAGAATATAAATAGTTTATGATAAGATCATAAAGGAAGATATTTGAGTTACAAGTTTAGCATAATACCTAAGATTTAAGGAATCGTTCCGTGGATTTGCATTTCCCGAAAAACCATAAGAGTATGGAGCGTTTGAGATATGTAATTAAACCTTGTTTGACATGGTAAGATCAAAGGTGTAATTCATAAAACTGTCATTATATTTTAAAGATTAAAAGCTTTAGAGACTACCGTTTTTCCACTGAAAAGAGCTCCATCATAATCCGTTGAACTGACACCATATAATGTTATGGTTTGGGATAAAACCCAAGTTGTCATTTCTTAAACATTGGTATGCTATGCATAAGAAAGATGTTTGCAACCAAAATCGGATGAACATATCTTTGTATGTTATTTTGAATAATCGTTGAGTATTCCTCCATAACACCAAAGACAAAAATGTTTGTCGCTTAGAACGTCAAGTTTCTTTGAGAAGGAATTTTCCGTGAAAAGTTAAGTGGGAGGACAATAGAACTTTGATAAGGTTAAAAGAACCTTAGCTATATGTGCAAAGTTGCGCAACGCCGAAAAGTGTTCCGGAGGCAGCAACAATGCTCATGGCTCACGTGCCTCAAAGGTTGTGGTCACGGAGATCTAAGTTCCTATTGAAACAAGTAGGTCGGGTAAACAATCAAATACCAAGATTTGAGAGTTAAATCATTATTTGACAATAATGATCCGACTACATGCAAAGAAGCGATGATGGGCCCTGACTTCATCAAATGGCTTGAAGCCATAAAATCCGTGATAGTTCCATATACAAGAAATCAAGCTTTGAGCTTGAAAGACCCTCTGGAAAGGTACAAGACCTTACAGTAGTATTTGGATCTATAAAGAAATAGACATGGATGTTTCACATCTATGAAATTATCGACATGTCGGGAAAGATTTCACGACAATGTTCAAAGAATTGACTATGACAAGATCTGATCTTTCATTAAGCGATATTTAGTCTAGACAGATTAATAAAGCAACCACGACATATAATTTTGTTATGTGTTGAATAAACAAAACAAGTTCTTCTAATAGAATGGTTACCTAGGACGTGTGCATGACATAGTCCAAAGGGTTTTGTTAATTCAAAGGATGCTAAAAGCATATGCAAACTTTAATGGTTGAAGTAAGTATCACGGAGTTGGAATCTTCACTATGATGAAACTGTTAAAATAGTTTAATTTCATCGGAGACGATGAAGATGCTTGCATTTGCAAGAAATTAAGTGGGAGCGCTAAGACATGTTTCTAATACATTATGTGGAAGACATATTGTTGATTGAAAATGATGTATCTTTTTAACACAGGATAAGAATTTCATCTCGATGAAAGGCTTAGGCAGAACCCGAATATTTGGCATCAATGTCTATATGGATAAATTGTGACGCCAATATGGTTGTACCAGAAGTACATAGATGAAATATTGAATGAGTTCAATATAGAAACTACAAGAAAAGTTCTTGTTGCACAGGAAGGATTGAATAAAGATTTAAGTATTTTTGATACTTGATAGATATAATCACAAAGAGTATTTTATCAACCATGCTGTGATGTGTACAAATCCAGATATGTCCTATGCTCTAAATGTTATGAGCATATACCAGAATGATTCATAAGATGATAGTAAAGATATTCTTATGATCTTGTAAAAGAACTAAGAATATATTGTTTTGTAGAAGTGACAAATAGATGGTTAGTTCATTGTAAATGAATTACATTGATACTAGTTTTGTCATAAAGTACAAATTAAGTTTATCTCAATCTAAACTAAGGGTGGCACGATATGATGGAATGTGAGTTCCATAATGAATTTGGATGAGTTCCAAAGTTAAGACATTGTGACAGATACTACAAGAAAAGGCTAAGTATATAACTGCTATTATAGCAGCAAAAGAGGGCATTTGTGTCAAGTAGTTTGTTATCAAACTAGGTGTAGTTCACAGCAGGGATAATGCTATGAAGATATGTTGTACGACAATATTATCAACATGTTTTAATCCCAAAGAACTAAAGGTCACACCAAAGGACCAAATTTGTACAAAGCCATATCATTAGAGAATGAGTGATGCGTAGAGACGCAAAGACATGCAATTACACACGGACCTGGAAATGTCAGATCCGGAGATCAGTTGACCACTAGCAATCGTGTATATACGACACCAGAAAGCCATAGTTGTTGAATACACAAAGGTTTGAAACTAGATTATTGACTCTAGTGCAAGTGGGAGACTATTGGAGATATGCCCAAGAGGCAATAATAAAGTGGTTATTATCATATCTTCATACTTATGATAAATGTTTACATATCATGCTATAATATTAACCAGAAACATTAATACTTGTGTGATTTGTAAACATAAAAGAGTCCCTAGTAAAGCCTCTATATAATACTAGCTTGTTGGTTAATAGATGATCGTGGTTTCCCGATCATGAGCATTGAGATGTTGTTGAAAACAAGATCATATCATTAGGAGAATGGTATGATGGACATACTCCTATAGATAAGCGTAGCATTAATATCAAGTCATTTCAATAGTTCATTTGCTATAAGCTTTCTGATACATAGTAACCTAATTCCTTCGACCATGAGATCATGCTAATCACCATCACCGGAAGGATGCTTTGATGACATCAAACACCACACTGTAACTGGGTGGCTATAAAGGTGGCATTGAGTGTTCCGAAAGTATGTGTTGAGGCACATGGATCAAGAGTGGGATTTGTCCATCCATATGACAGATAGATATACTTTGGGCCCTCTCGGTGGAATGTCATCCAATTGGCTTGCAAGCATGTGACTGGCTCACAAGGGATCACATATCACGGGGACGAGAAAAGAGTACTTATCGGTAACGAGGTTGAACTAGGTATGCAGAGATACCGACGATCAAAACCTCGGATAAGTAAACTATCATGAGACAAAGGGAAATTGGTATCATATGTAAGTGGTTCATTCGATTGCAAAGTAATCGTAGAAATATGTGGGAGCCATATGAATTTCCAAATTCCTCTATTGGTTATTGACCGGAGAAGTGTCTCGGTCATGTCCGCATAATTCACGAACCGTAGGGAGACACACTTAAGGATTCGATGTTGTTGTGTAGTTATTGAATGATGAGTAAGAGACCGAATGTTGTTCGGAGTCTCGGATGGGATCCGGGATATCACGAGGAGATCCGGAATGGTCCGGAGAATAAGATTCATATAAGGAAAGTCCTGTTTCGGAGTTCGGGAATGATTCCGGTGTTTTCACCAGGAATGTTCTAGAAGGGTCTGGAAGGTCCGGCACTCCGGAGGGGAAGGGTACATAGATGTGTCATGACAATGTAGAATGATTGCATCATGTACTAGGTCACTTGGCTGGGCAATATAAAGAGAGAAATCAAATCGAAGTTTGAAAGTCAAACGCCAATTTGAAAAGTCAAATCTGAAGTTTGCTTGGTGGAGGGAGAGTAGGAAACCTACTTGGGGAGGAAGTCCCACTCCCTCCACCCGCCGGCCATGAAGGGGAGTAGGAGGAGGACTCCCTCCTCCCAAGTCGCCCCCTCCCACCTATATAAGAAGGGGTAGGGCTGCCCCTCTCCGACACACCTCAAACCCTAGCCCCAGGCGCCACCACCTGCTGTTGCCACCGCCTCCTAGGGCCTCCTCCCAAGTCGCCGACTAGGGTTTCCCCAAACCCTAGCCGCCGGCTACACCTCTCCCCTTGGTGCCTCTAAACCCTAGATTGCCAATGCCTCTCTCATAATCCACCATACTCGCTCCGGCTTTAGGCGAAGCCTTGCGAGATCTCCCCTCTACTTCCGACACCATGCCGTCGTGCTGCCGGAATCACGAGGAGAGTGCTACAACCTCCGCTGCCTGCTGGAACAAGGGAGAGGAAGGTCTTCATCGAGTACCGAACATGTGAACGACTGCGGGAGCGCTGCCGGAACGCAGCGCCGAAAGGATCGTCTACGCGATCTTGAGATCGGCAAGTGTACGACTACATCACCCACGAGAATCTGCTCTCGTTAACTGCTTTGGATCTTTGAGGGTTAGTATTCTATCGACTCGTTGCTACAATATAGTAGATAGATCTTGGCTTGATCATAGATTAGATCTTGATTGTGTGTTCATGCGGTAGAATTTTTTTGTTTTCCATGCTACAAACCCCTACAACTAACATTCCATATCTATTAAACAACATCGAATCCTTAAGTGTGTCTCCCTACGATTCGTGAATTATGCGAACATGACCGAGACACTTCTCCGATCAATAACCAATAGAGGAATCTGGAAATTCATATGGCTCCCACTACTAGGAAAACGGCCTTTAGTGGCGCACCTGAAACCATCATCTGTGGCGCACCTGTAGTGCGCCACGGGCCTTGCGCTACGGCTATCTCTCAGCCGTGGCGCACTGCCTAGTGCGCCACGGTTGTGTAGAGATAGGCGTAGCGCACCTCCTAGTGCGCCACAGAAGTTTGGCGTGGTGCGCTACCCCTTGGATCTTCTGTGGCGCACTACCTAGTGCGCCACTAAACATCCATGGTGCGCTTTAGGTGTAGTGCGCCACAGAAGGTAGACCATGTGCGCCACAGATGTATTTTTTTTTTTAATTTCCAAGCCAGATTATATGCAATACAGATTATATACAATATTACAGCAGATATACACACAGATACAAGATATACAATTATATATATAAATACTCAATATGAAAAACAAGATTGAAACAAATACATATAGATAAGTCTCATACATGAATACATAGTCCAAGTTACATTGTTTTGATCATGTTACAAAGTATTAGTTGGTGACATGCGAATACATGTGTCGATCGAACAAGTTAGAGCTCGGAAGCTCGCCTAGACATCTAAACTAGCTAGCTAGACACAAACGCGGGATAAATAACCAAAGAAGATAAGCATGATCACCGCCGCGACGAAGGTGTAGGTCTTCATCCGGTTCCTTGTCCTAACTACCGCTAGATAGCGCGTGTATCTAGCTTCCGCCTCCGCCATAGTGTTGTACCCTTTGTAGCTATTGCCGCTGAAATGGTGCACCTGTCTCCGGCAGTCTTCCCAATCATCATAGACTCCGGGAACCCGTCCCTTGTACACGACGTACCACGTCATCTACAAGTTGACAATAATAACTAACCGGTGATTGAAAAAACATGTATAATTAAAGTCACATATGAAGATACACTTATAGAAAGTACTCTTAAATCAAAAAGAGCAAACTCAAAAAGCATGCCTCTGTTGCCTACCAAAACCCACCGGCGAGCAGCGACGGGCAACACGAAGAGCCGGGAGGCTCCCAGGACTGCTGGTGGGCCCTGGTCCCTCGGGCAACGGCCCGCAAAACTCCGGCACACGTCCTGGCTTGGTTCGAGGGCGTGCCACCTGACCTATACCTGGTCAGGAAGGTGAAGGATTGCTTCGATTGGTTTCCTGCATGGTAAACAAGTATACGTAAAATTCGAGCCGTGACCGGCTCCCAGGTTTCCCTGTGAATCGGCTCCCAGAGCCGATTATCCCATGGTTCTGCATTAGATCTATTATAACATGGGGTTTTGCTTCATCAATACAAGTTAAATCGATCTACGACAGTTTAATGTTTTCACTACATGACTGGAACATCCTACACGTAATTGAGCCTAGTAGATACAAAAGATAATAGAAAACTAATCCTAGAGAAGGCCTAAAAACCAACGTAACGTCAATTCCCGGAACACCCCCTCTGGGATTGGTAAACCATATCTTACATACTACTGGATCGTTCAACCCGTTTGCAAGGCCTGATCATGTGGATATCAAACTAAACCTTGGAGAACAAGGCACAACTATAACAGATCAAATCGACTTAAATAAAGATCAAGCAAGATGCCACCCTTACACCCGGGAAAAGGTGCAACGGCGGCGAGATAGCTAGAGGTAGCATAACTAAACAATCATAGCGAAAAGTACTGATGCTAATCCAAACAAATCTATGATAATAGTGTTACTCGCCATCAACAAGGCTTCAGTACGAGTAACACTAGATAACGCATAAGTAGATACTGCCTAGATCGCAAGATGCGATCTAGGCAGCATGGCACTTACCCGAGAAAAAAACCCTAGAAACAAGGGGTGGCGATGCGCCGAGATTGTGTTTGTTGTGAACGTGATTGTCCTCCTTTTCTCGATAACCTTAGGTACATATTTATAGTCCGGAGACTTTCTGTCTTTGGAATAACTCTACAACTCTATCTCTTACGTAAATCTAAACGGAATCTATTACAATATAAGATACACGGGCAATTTAGCCCAAATCAACACACGAGGCCGATTCAACAACACGTTGCATATACGTATCTTCTAAGCCCATCTTGACCACGGCCCAACTCCTCCTTTGGCCAAAATATGGCGATAACACATGCCCCCCTGGTTTTGGTAATAATAATTCCAAAACCACTCCGTTTTTTCCCTTCTCCTCTTTTTTTTTCTGTATCGGGTTACGCGTCGTCAGAATGCGTTGCAGAACAGAATCGTCACGCTACCCCTTCATCATGATGCCCTGTCTTCTCAACTTCTTCGCAGTGCATGATCTGACAATTTCGGCAGTGCTTTCTGGGAAACTGCTATAGCATTGAACCTCTTCATACTATTCCACTTATTTAAATTCACCTAAACAGTTTGCAGTCCCCATCTTCCTCCAGTAGCCAAAAAAAACCCTTCCTCCTCCTCCGCCGAAAAACCCTCTTTCTCCGCCATGGCCTCCTCCGGTTCATCTGGCCTATCCTCCCAAGCCTCCAACTCAATGAGCGACCGAGAGCCGACGCCAGAACACCCGCCGATGGCGGCGTACCACACTCTCACCCCACAATGGTGGGACGAGAGGGATTGGGACTTCGCCGCTTGGTCGGAGGACGACGCGTCCTTGACTGACAGCGAGGAAGATCTGCAGTTCCTCGCTGATGGGGAACTGGAGGCGGACAGCATCGACGACGCCATGTCCTGGGACGGCGTTGACTCCTCCGACGAGGAGGAGGAAGCGGAGGAGGACAACTCCTCCGACGAGTACCAGCCGGTGAGGTACTTCCGCGCCGGGTCCAGCGAGGACACCGAAGACAACAACGAGGATGAGGAGGCCCCCGCTGGCATCTTCAGCAGCACCAGCGAAGACGACGCCGGTAGCAGTGCTGAGGACAACGAACAGGACGGCGGCGACGACAGCGACGACGACCTCGGCCTCTAGATTAGGAACCAGTAGTAGTAGTAGTAGTAGTAAGCTCCCTTTTGTAATCAATCACCCCTTTTGTAAGCAATCAGCTTTTGAATGAATGAATGAAAATCTGTTTCTCGAAGATTGCTTTTTTTTCGTCCCAATTTTGCCGATAGCCAAAATAGGTCGATGCTCCAGAAGCCGATAATGCTGTACCGGCTTTTACCGCACTCATTCCGTTAACTAAGTCAAAACTTAAAGAGCCGATGGACATCGGCTTTCCCAAAAAACGTTGACAAGGTCAAAACTTGGTCGCATATTTAGGCAAACCTAAGCGGCTGCTTTTCAGTCTCAAACGGTAACCTGCGACCTTCTTCAAAAAAGGCTACCTAGATCTTCAATCGCCCACTGACCAGATCGAGCTCACAGCGACAAAAAACCCTCGATCCCCAACTGCGCAGATTCATCTCCGCCGGCGAACTAGATGGCGGAATCGTCCAACACCAACCCAGAGGTCTCCGGTCTGAAGGTACGCCTACTCCTCGCAGTCTGAACACGATGGTAGACTTAATGGCGAACACCTGAATTAATGCCTTATTCCACCATTAAATTTTCTAGGTTTCAGACATTCTGCTGCCGCATCCGTCTCTCCCAAACTCCCTCTGTCTTGGCCCTCGCACACAATCTAGCCCTGCTCATCTGATTTCTTGCGAAGCCAATAGAATCCCCTTCGTAAGCCAAGACCTAGATCTGAACTCTTGGGCCGACTGTCTACGAGCCTGGCCTAATCCCCCTGAACACTGGGTCTCTTGGTTCAGTAGAGTAGCTAGAGCTTACCAATCCCAATGGGAAACCACGGGAATAGCCGATGCCTTGCATTTATCATTGTCTCCTCTTGAGAAACACGAGAACCTCCTGAAAACCATCGGCTACTTCTGGTCTGACGCTCTGAATTGCTTTATGTTCGGTCATGGCCCTATGTCACCAACCCTGTTAGACGTGGTGATGATCACCGGCCTGGATGTCACATCACCCAGCCCCTCTGCTTTTAAACTGACCAAAGTCCCCTACAAACTGTCTTCTAAAACAGACTGCACAAACTGGGGTGCCTACCTCCAACGCCATATGAAAACAAAGGGCCCTGTCTCAGAGAAAGAACATACAGCCTTTCTCAACTTCTGGCTGGAGCATTTCATATTCTGTGGCCCTTCTCTTGCTCCAACCAAGAACTATCTCTCCCTAGCCCACGAACTGGCCAAAGGTACTCAACTTGGCATCGGCAAACTATTCCTTGGAGAGGTCTATCGATATCTTCAGTTGATGTCTGCCAAGCTGTTCTCAGGCATAGCAGTCAAAACAGGTGGTCCTTGGTGGTTCATTCAACTATGGGCTCAGCTGTACTTTCAGAATCATATCCCAGACTTCCCCCTTTTGGCGAGCTGTACCTTTCCAGATGTCAAGGGGAAGCAGATCCGATGCACTAGTTATGGCCAAGCTTTGTATAGGCTGCCAGGCAGCAAACTATCCCCTCAGGAAGCAGCCAAGTGGTTCAGCACTTTCTTTCAAGGTCTGGACAATCCTACCTTCTTCCCTTACATGGAAGAGTCTGAACATTTCGAAAATCCACTCTCCTTCAGGCTAGATAACCTTGTCGATGACACCAGCACCCGGCAACTCTTTTCCATTGTGATCCGACCCTGTTTCCTTCCAGTTGGTATGAGTACATCCAACAGAATCATCAAGCCTGGGTATGAATTCTACCAGCCGGTCATAGTGGCCCGGCAATTTGGCCTTGGGCAAGTACCTCCCCATCTCTTCCTCCATCATCTTACGGAGTGCAGGGCCGACCTGCCTGATCCTCTCACCAGTCAGAGGTGTTACTCCTTCTTTGATGCTCTGACCATCCCCATTCCAAATGACCTCACCTTCGCTTCATCAATTGATGGCTTCGAGGACTGGTGGTCGATGTGGAAAACCCACATTTTCAGGAAAGCTCTGGGGCCGTTGCTGAAACACCTTGATGCCGATTATGACATCCCCGTGGAACAGGTACCACTGCTTATACATTTTCTTAACGCAGCTCATAAATGATTCTTTTACTAACCCAATTTCTCCCTTTGCAGCAACAAGATGGCCCTGAACCCACACACAGCGATGGCTCCCCTTTTGAGTTCTTTCCGCCAGCTCCTGTGGTTCTTTTCTGCAAAAACTCGCCGCCTTTGAAAAAGGTAATAATGCAGAAACAGCCGATAACACCTCAATCGGCTTCTAAGAAGCAAGGAACTTCAACATCAGCTGCCCCTCGAGTTCCCACCAAGATAAGAACGACGACGAAGAATGTAGCTGCTAGGAAGACTTTGAGACACCGGAGCCCTTCTCCAGAAAGCTCGCATGTAGGCTGATCCATGTCTTGGCCGTTTCTTCTCATTTTTTCATTCTTGCAGATGTGCTTGTGTCTAACAGCCTTCCTTCTTTTGCAGGCTTCCATCGAAGAAACATCCCACGAGGACACACAACCCAATGAGGGAGAATCGAGCCCAACGGATTCTGAGAGGACCATCACCCCGAGCCAGCCAGATGTGCCACCATCGGCTTCCAGGAAAAGGTCGGTTCCTGAACCTGCTGCCCCCCGAGCACCAGTCGAGGCCGGGCCAGCTGTGGGTCCCAAGAGAGCTCGTAAAGGACTACAAGCTTCTTCATCGAGCCAAGAGGTTCCGAAAAATCATCATCCTTTATGCTCTTGCCCCTTATTCCCTTTTGTCTGCCAGTTCACCATCATCTTCATCGGTTAAACACCTTTCATGCAGACAACTGAGGCTTCTGGTGGGAAGGTAGGGGCCGCGCCGACGCCTTTAGCCAAACCAGACCTGGCAATCCCCAAAAATGCAGATGAAATGGCTACCACTTTGGTAACGCCCCCAGCAACCACACACAAACTGATCGCCTCGCCGTCTGCTACCCCCTCGGTCTTAGGAGAGGTATGTTAACCTCTGTCGGCTTTATTCTTCCCTATTGGACGCACACTGACGCCTTTTCGGGCTGCCAGGGTGGTGACATTTCAGGCTTGCTGACCTTTGATCCTGACTCCATCGATCCAACTCCCTCTGTTGCCACCGATGAACCACAAGCCAGGGCTGTTCTACCTCAATTCCAACGACTTAGAGCCTTACTGTCTTCCCCGATCGAGGAGCTGATCGAGGGTTCTGAAGGGGTGAAGGGCGTTCTTGCTGAAATCCAAGACCAACTCCCAGTAACATTGCAGGTGAAGCTTTGGCCCGTCGTAACTTTGTCCTTCTTCGGGTCAAGGGTGAAGCTAGCTCGTGAAAGGATCAACCTGCGCCGTGCCCAACTCCCGCTGAAGGCGAATATTGCCGACAGATGTCAGCAGCTCAATGAGAAAAAGGCGTCCCTTGATGCCAAAACTGACACCTCTGTCAGTACCACCGAGCTCGCATCTCTGAAAAAGGAGCTGGAAGATCTTGAAGAAAAGGTCCGGGTGACAAAACAACTCATTTGTGACAAAGAAGCATCCATCGCCCGTTCCCAAGATGAAGCAGAGAGCCTCAAAGCCGAACTGAAGACCGATCTGGCAGAAATACGTGCCCTGAACAAGCAGTTGTTGACGGGCAAGGATGAAGATGACGAAGCCGAGATCGCCGAGGTGGACCGTGTCCGTGCTGACGCCCTCCAAGCCTTCGAGGCATTTCTTCAGTAGCTCGTTTATGTAGACTGGCGTCTGCTTGTAACAGTTTTGAACCTCTAAAGTCGATGACTGTGCATCGGCTGTATACTTCTATTGGCCGATTTCATGTATCGGCCCCCATATCTCGCTGTCCATCAACCCACGTACTTGGGAAATATATAATAATAAGTTTTTTATTGGCCGATTTCGTGTATCGGCCCCCATATCTCACTGTCCATCATCCCACATGCTTGGGAAATATTTCTTGAGATGCTGACCGTTGACAGCCACTGGGAATTTCACGCCATCCAGCTCCTCCAGCATGTACGCGTTCCCTCTTAAAACTTGATCTACCCTGTATGGCCCGTGCCAATTTGGAGACCATTTACCATATGCTGCATCCTTAGTCCCTAATGGCAACACCGCTTCCCATACCAGATCGCCAACATGGAACTCCTTAGGCCTCACCTTCTTGTTGTATGCACGAGCTACTTTGGCCTTGTTCTCTTTGATTTTCTCAAGCGACCACAGCCTAAGCTCAGTCAAATCTTCAACGCTGTCACTCATCAAGGCTGCATATTCTTCAGTCGTTAGATCGTTCTGAAAAGTGACACGTCTCGACCCAGCCGTAATTTCCCAAGGCAATACGGCTTCTTGTCCATAGACTAGATGGTACGGCGAGGTTTTTATCGCCCCATGACATGACATGCGGTAAGCCCATAAAGCCTCTGATAAAACCTCGTGCCAACGCCTAGGGTTCTCATCGATTTTCCTCTTGATCAGCTTGATAAGGCTCTGGTTGGACGCTTCAGCTTGCCCATTTGCTTGAGCATAGTACGGAGATGATCGCATCAGCTTGATCCCTGTGTCCTCACAGAACTCTCTGAACTCGTGAGAAGTGAAGACCGAACCTCCATCGGTCGTGATAGTCTGGGGAATCCCAAACCTATGAATGACGTGTTCTTTCACAAAATCGACGACATCCTTTGAACTTACTGACTTCATAGGGACAGCTTCCACCCACTTGGTGAAATAATCCGTGATGGCCAAAATCCACATGTGGCCTTTGCTTGACGGAGGATTGATCTTGCCGATCATATCCATGCCCCAACCTCGGAATGGCCAAGGCTTGATGATGGGGTTCATTGCTGACGCGGGTACCATCTGAATTTTTCCAAATCTCTGACATGCTTGACACCCTTTGTAGTACTTAAAACAGTCCTCGAGCATGGTAGGCCAATAAAACCCTGATCGCCTGATCAACCACTTCATCTTGTGAGCCGATTGGTGAGTTCCATAAGCGACTTCGTGTACCTCGTGTAGGAGCCGATTGGCCTCAGCTGTCCCCAGACATTTGAGCAATAACCCCTCTAGAGTCCTGTAAAACATGTCGTCCCCAATGAGCACATACTTCATGGCCTTGTATCTTATTCGTTTAGGTGCCCCCCGAGCCGAATCCTTCAAGTAATTGAAGATATCGGCTCTCCAGTCGTCTGCGTCCAGGAATTGCACCTGAACATCGGCTCCCTCTGCCGCGTCCTTGTAGCCTGAAGCCATTTGTGCAAGATCATTGGCCTCGGTATTCTACGATCGTGGGATCCAGGTGAAGTTTATGTATCGGAACTGTGCCATCAGCTCACGGCATTGCATCCATAATGGGAATAGCGACTCGCTCTCACACTTGTATTCCTCCGTGAGTTGAGAAATCACCAGCTTGGAGTCTCCAAAAATTTCCACTGCTTCCGCTCCAGCTTCGATGAGCAACTCCATTCCCTTGCGTATCGCCTCATACTCAGCGACGTTGTTGGTGCGAGGGGCTGACAACCTGATAGAGAAGGAAAATGTTGCCCCCCGGGGTGACACGAGTAGCATGCCGATGCCGCACCCATCGTCACAAACCGATCCGTCAAAGAACATAGCCCACGCTCGTATGGACAGTGCTGCTATATTGGTGTTGATCCTTTCAGCGATAAGGTCGGCCAATGCCTGCCCCTTAACTGCTTTCGCGGGTTGATACCGGATGTCAAACTCCGATAATGCAAACATCCATTTGCCCAGTCGGCCTTTCAACATAGGAGCCGACAGCATGTGCTTTATAACGTCTGATTTGCAGACGATGACAATCTCTGCTGATAGCAAAATGTGGCGCAGCTTGGTGCAGGTGAAAAACAGGCAGAGGCACAACTTGTCGATCTCAGAGTACCTCGTTTCTGCATCCAGCATCCTTCTGCTGATGTAAAATACCACTCGCTCCAGCCCGTCATAAACTTGCACCACCACTGAGGCGATGGACGTGTCCGCTACTGACAAGTAAATGTAGAATGGCCTATCCGGCTGGGGCGGAACCAATACTGGCGGCTTCGTCAGATATTCTTTGATCTCGTCGAAGGCTCGTTGTTGTTCTGCCCCCCAGCTGAACTCTTCATCAGATTTAATCTTTACAAGTCCCATGAACGGCTCTATCCTTCCTGACAGATTGGAGATGAATCTTCTGACGAAGTTGATCTTGCCGATGAGAGACTGCAGTTCTTTCTTCGTGGTAGGTGGCTTCATTGTTCGCACTGCCTCCTGACTTTTCAGGCCGATCTCAATTCCTCGTTCATGGACCAAGAAGCCCAAGAACTGACCGGCCGTCACACCGAAGGCACACTTCTTTGGATTCATCCGTAGCCCGAATTTTCTTGTTCGGTCCAGGACGTGTCGCAGATCATCCAAGTGTCCTTGTACTGAGGCTGACTTGACCACTACGTCATCGATATAAATTTCCACCAGCTTGCCGATCAGGTCATGGAAGATGTAATTCATGGCTCTTTGGTATGTGGCGCCGGCGTTCTTCAGTCCAAACGTCATGACTACATATTCAAACAACCCCACCGAACCTGGGACTCTGAATGCAGTCTTGTGTATATCTTCCGGAGCCATAAAAATTTGATTGTAACCGGCATTGCCATCCATGAAGCTCAAGATTTTATGACCGGCAGCTGCGTTGATTAACGTCTCTGCTACTGGCATCGGATACTCATCTTTCGGGGTAGCTCTATTGAGATCCCGAAAATCTATGGCCACACGCCAGCGGCCATCCTTTTTCTCTACAGGTACGATACTAGAAATCCACTCAGCATACCTGCATGGCCTGATTAAATCGGCTGCCAACATTTTCTCGATCTCCTTCTTGACTTCTTTCAAAATTTCGGCCTTCATCTGTCGTGCTCGCTGCTGGAATGGCCGAAATCCTTTTTTAAGTGGGAGTCGATGCTCGATGATGCTCCTGTCTAGCCCAGGCATCTCTGTATAATCCCAGGCAAAGCAATCTGGATATTCTTTCAACAAAGCTATCATCGGACCCCGTAGATTCGGATCCAACTTCTTGCTGATAAATGTTGGTCTTGGCTTATCCCCAGGACCGATGTCAATCTCTTCTAGTTCATCAGCAGATGTAAATCCATATCCTAGCTTTCCGTCACTTGTCAAATCGATGCTAAGCACAGGGCAAACAGTAGGTGAGGTTAACAAAAATAACTTGGGCCGATTGCCTGAATCGGCCCCCTTTTTGATTGTATTAGTCAAGGACGGTTTACACCTTATGGTTTTACAATGGCTGGGAATCTCCCTGCTACGACTGCATGATCTGCTCGTCGCAAGGTTGCTGCTTTTTGTTTTTTGTGGCCGATCGCAGGGATCGGCCGTACCATGTACCATCGTGGGCTTTGCTACTCTGTCAGGCCGGTGGATAAGACCAGCCTCACCCCGTTTTTTGTAGCCTCAATGCGTTCACAGCCGTCTAGACTGATTCCAGAGATCGGCTCTTGGTCTTCTGCTTCCCAGATGTTCATGCCAGCAATGGAGACCTCGACGGAATCGTCTGCATGAATGACCTCCACCTCATCTCCATCCCACTGTATTAGGCACTGGTGCATCGTGGATGGAATGCAGCAGTTGGCATGGATCCAATCTCTCCCTAGCAAGACAGCGTAGGTGCTTTTGCTGTCCACGACGAAGAATGACGTAGGGATTGTTTTTCTGCCCACGGTCAGGTCCACGTTTAGTACGCCTTGCGTTTCTGAAGTCTGGCTATTGAAGTCGCTTAAAGTGACGTTAGTTTTGATCAGATCTGCAGTGGAGCGTCCCAAACGCCGTAGCATGGAGTATGGCATTATGTTGACTGCCGCTCCGGTGTCCACTAACATCTTGCTGACAGGTTGCCCATTGATGTAACCTCGTAGGTACAGTGCTTTCAGATGTTTGTAACCCTTTTCACGTGGCTTCTCAAAGATAACTGGCCGTGGGCCGCAGTCGAACTGTGCCACTGGTAGCTCGTTGGTTCGTGGCGCGCAGAACTCTGACGAAAGTATGAATACCATGTTTGTGCCAGCCGATGTCTTTGCATCGGCTTTTACCGGTTTGGGGCGCCACTCTTTCCTTTTCGGGTGATCTTCCGTTTCCAAGGTCTGCCTAATTTTAACGGCCAGATCGGGCCGTGCTTTCTTTAGAGCGTGGAGATACTGCGCTTCGGCTTCCTCCAAGTTACGCAGCCGCTGCACTCTACGCTTTTGGGTATGTCTGAGTCCGTCGGGACACCACCTTGGACGGTGATACCTGTCTTTCTCTTTGTCATCCATTGGCTCCTTGAGACCTTGTGCTCGAGACGACTCCCTGCGTCGGCGCTGAGGCGGGAGAGGCCCTAGGCACTTAAACACTGACACCGGCTCCGTGTCCTCCTTCTGCTGTCCGCATTCGGGGCAGTTATCGATCGTAGGCAATCGGCTCATTCCCGCGTCCCAGCAATACTTGAAGAACGGGCAATCCCAATGCTTGTCTGCGCCTTCTTTTTCTTTTGACGGTCCCCAAGCGAGGTGCTCATATCCTTCATCTTCTCCGTCGCGTCGGCGACGTTGGTCATACTGACGCTCATACTTATTAAGGAGATGCGTGGAATGTGGTTTCTGATATCGCACACTTTTTACTTGTTCCTCAGTTAAGTACCGCCTGTTGTCGTAGCTGGGCCGGTCGCGTGGACCAGCCTCCTCTCTTACTCTGCCGTGAGAGCGACCGTCTTCCTCCCTGTACGTGCCATGGTGGTACCCTGTTCCTGCCATGTTGACATCGAACGAGAAGTCCAACTGGCGCCTCGTGGAGTGGCTGTGTTCTACCATGTTGACGCCGGGGAACGGGTTGGTGTCTACTTTCATGGCGAATTGCCCCAGGATGAGGCGGCCCTGCTCTATCGCTGTTTGGATCTGGCGACGTAGCTCTTTGCAGTCATTGGTGGTGTGGGTGAACGAGTGATGCCACTTGCAGTACGGTCTTCCGTTCATCTCTTGAGCCGTAGGGATTTTGTGGCCTTCAGGTAACTTCAGCTGCTTTTCTTTCAGCAGTAAATCGAATATTTGCTCAGCTTTGCTCACATCGAAGTCGAACCCTTTTGCAGGCCCTTGCTGTTTCACCCATTTGCAGGTTACGGGGTCTGCCCCCCGAGCCCATTCAGCCACGGCCACCTCCTGGTCTTGCGCGGGGTCTTCTTCTTCTGTATCGACCAGGCCTATCGGACGTTTGAACTTGTCCTGGTACAACTCAGGGTGGCGCTGCTCATACATCGTCAGCTTCTGGGACATGTGCGCCAACGAGTTGTACTCTACTTGGAAAGCCAGATCTTTGATGGGTGCTGCGAGACCCAACGCTGCCAGCTCGATCGCTTCCTTCTCAGTTAAACGAGCTGAGTAACATCGGTTCTTGACAGCCCTGAAGCGTTGGATGTACTCGGCTACCGTTTCTCCTCGCTTTTGCCGCACCTGTGCCAGGTCTGCAATGCCAGCCTCGATGGCTTCTGAATGGTACTGAATGTGGAACTGCTCTTCCAGTTGCTTCCAGGTCTGGATCGAATCAGGTGGTAGCGAGGTGTACCACCCAAAAGCTGGTCCTGTCAAAAATTGCGCAAAGAACCTTACGCGCAACTGATCTGATGCTGATATCATGCCTAACTGTGCCAGGTATCGGCTCACGTGCTCGATCGAGCTCGACCCTTCTGACCCGCTAAATCTTGAGAACTCAGGGAGCCGATACTTGGGTGGCAGCGGGATCAGATCAAACTCGTTGGGGTACGGCTTTGAATAGCCGATTGTCCTTCTCTTCGGCACGAAGCCGAACTGGTCTCTCAAGATGGTACGGATTTGCTCCGTTGTTTGGGCTGCAGGGGCTAGATTCTCATGACTCGTTCCAGTGGCATACTTGGCTAGCCACGCCTGTTTGTCGGCGTCCATCCCAGAGATTCCTGCTCCAGAAACACCTGCTCCCGAAGCCCCTGCTCCAGAAACTCCTGCCCCAGCACTCCCTGCGGTTGCAACCTGGTTCGTGCGCGTCAAGCTGTTGCAGTCTGGCACGTAGGTGCACACGTATCCATGTGGGATTTCTTTAGGTGGTTCACACAGGAATTGGCAATCGCCAGGGTCGCCTCCGACCTTGTAGACGACGTACGCCGGTGCCCCTGGTGGCTCTGGAGCTGCAAGTGTGAATGGCAGCGGTGGCCTGGCCTGGAGTGGTCTTTCTCCCTGGTGAGTCCCCAGAGTAGGCCCCGACGGAGAGTACTGATGTTTCGCGATCTCCTGAACTACGCGAACTGCGATCCGCTCGAAAGCGTTTACCAAGCTCTCAGAATGGCGGTGAAGAGAATGAGCCACCATGTAGTTGACTTCCTGGCGCAGAGCTCTGGTGCGCTCCTCTGAAGGAACAGACAGATCCACCTCATCAAGAGCACCCTCGGGTGAGAACCCTTTCCACCTGATGCCATGCTTACGAGTCCTCTCAAAAGAGCCGATGAGATCGGCTTCGAAGAGAGCTTTGACGTCATCATACTTCGCCGTGTGCACCTCAGGCAGCTCATCGTACGTGACCGGTCTGTTGTCCATCGCAGCGTCGGATGTTGATGTAGACGTTGTTTTAAGCGTCCCACCGGGCGTGCCAGAATGTGTTGCCTACCAAAACCCACCGGCGAGCAGCGACGGGCAACACGAAGAGCCGGGAGGCTCCCAGGACTGCTGGTGGGCCCTGGTCCCTCGGGCAACGGCCCGCAAAACTCCGGCACACGTCCTGGCTTGGTTCGAGGGCGTGCCACCTGACCTATACCTGGTCAGGAAGGTGAAGGATTGCTTCGATTGGTTTCCTGCATGGTAAACAAGTATACGTAAAATTCGAGCCGTGACCGGCTCCCAGGTTTCCCTGTGAATCGGCTCCCAGAGCCGATTATCCCATGGTTCTGCATTAGATCTATTATAACATGGGGTTTTGCTTCATCAATACAAGTTAAATCGATCTACGACAGTTTAATGTTTTCACTACATGACTGGAACATCCTACACGTAATTGAGCCTAGTAGATACAAAAGATAATAGAAAACTAATCCTAGAGAAGGCCTAAAAACCAACGTAATGTCAATTCCCGGAACACCCCCTCTGGGACTGGTAAACCATATCTTACATACTACTGGATCGTTCAACCCGTTTGCAAGGCCTGATCATGTGGATATCAAACTAAACCTTGGAGAACAAGGCACAACTATAACAGATCAAATCGACTTAAATAAAGATCAAGCAAGATGCCACCCTTACACCCGGGAAAAGGTGCAACGGCGGCGAGATAGCTAGAGGTAGCATAACTAAACAATCATAGTGAAAAGTACTGATGCTAATCCAAACAAATCTATGATAATAGTGTTACTCGCTATCAACAAGGCTTCAGTACGAGTAACACTAGATAACGCATAAGTAGATACTGCCTAGATCGCAAGATGCGATCTAGGCAGCATGGCACTTACCCGAGAAAAAAACCCTAGAAACAAGGGGTGGCGATGCGCCGAGATTGTGTTTGTTGTGAACGTGATTGTCCTCCTTTTCTCGATAACCTTAGGTACATATTTATAGTCCGGAGACTTTCTGTCTTTGGAATAACTCTACAACTCTATCTCTTACCTAAATCTAAACGGAATCTATTACAATATAAGATACACGGGCAATTTAGCCCAAATCAACACACGAGGCCGATTCAACAACACGTTGCATATACGTATCTTCTAAGCCCATCTTGACCACGGCCCAACTCCTCCTTTGGCCAAAATATGGCGATAACAGCCTCATATATAACTAGGTTGTTGGACACAGGAATATGCTTATGACGGGACTGTTAGCCAAGTAGGATGCACAATTCCTGGACTTGTGCATATCACAAGGCTAACAATCCCGTCATAGCACATTCACATATATATTGTGCCACGGCATTTCAATCATCGGCATATTCTCGAAAAAGACAAAAATAACTCGAAAAGCATGCCTCATATATAACTAGGTTGTTGGACACAGGAATATGCTTATGACGGGACTGTTAGCCAAGTAGGATGCACAATTCCTGGACTTGTGCATATCACAAGGCTAACAATCCCGTCATAGCACATTCACATATATATTGTGCCACGACATTTCAATCATCGGCATATTCTCGAAAAAGACAAAAATAACTCGAAAAGCATGCCTCATATATAACTAGGTTGTTGGACACAGGAATATGCTTATGACGGGACTGTTAGCCAAGTAGGATGCACAATTCCTGGACTTGTGCATATCACAAGGCTAACAATCCCGTCATAGCACATTCACATATATATTGTGCCACGACATTTCAATCATCGGCATATTCTCGAAAAAGACAAAAATAACTCGAAAAGCATGCCTCATATATAACTAGGTTGTTGGACACAGGAATATGCTTATGACGGGACTGTTAGCCAAGTAGGATGCACAATTCCTGGACTTGTGCATATCACAAGGCTAACAATCCCGTCATAGCACATTCACATATATATTGTGCCACGACATTTCAATCATCGGCATATTCTCGAAAAAGACAAAAATAACTCGAAAAGCATGCCTCATATATAACTAGGTTGTTGGACACAGGAATATGCTTATGACGGGACTGTTAGCCAAGTAGGATGCACAATTCCTGGACTTGTGTATATCACAAGGCTAACAATCCCGTCATAGCACATTCACATATATATTGTGCCACGACATTTCAATCATCGGCATATTCTCGAAAAAGACAAAAATAACTCACACTTGTCGTCCGAGAACCAAAGAGTAAGCAAAAAAACCAAAGAGTAAGCAAAAAAACCAAGCATTGATTGATACATAATAATAATAAGCAAAATAAGTAAGCGGTGATTCATAAACCTAATAAGATAAGTACACTTGTCGTCCACACACACACACAAAGGTCATCTATAGTTTGCAACTACAACTAGGCCAACATCAAGCCTTCTGGCTCGGCTTAGGGAATGGGAGGACGCCCTGTCTCGTCATGAACTTCCTATAGTCACCCTGCATCTCTAGGCGATCTTCTATGTCACGGTTATTCGGGATATTTCCTCCGTAGAAGATCCCCCCCGAAGTCATGACATCACGAAAGATGATTGCCCCAAACTGCTGCTGGATGCGATACATCTCTTGTCTAATATCCGAATCATTGATCTTGGCCTTTGCTTCGGCCCACTGTTTGAGATGATCTGGCAGCGTAGAATTCTGCTGGTCAAGTAGGAACGCCCTCATGTGATGGAGTGCGTAGTAGGCTTCCTTCTTACTGTTTTCCGGCTGCTTCACGCAGGGGAACTCTGTTACGTGGTTGAATACGTGCCTGCCAAACTTGACCTTCTTACGCACGAAGCTGGTGCCTTCCGTCGAGGCAAAGCCAGTGAGAGCATCATCCAGAACTTCCTTGATCTTGTCGTAGTTTTTCTTCTTTTCTAGACTCCCCGAGTCGAAATACGTGGCGTGGGAATGCTTCGGCGATAAGGAGATGAGCGTGCAGTGTTCATCTCTGCGCAAAAAATTCAAATGGAATGTGTTGAAAAAAGAATGATGATGATCTAATAAAGCCAATCGACGGTGGAGACTGGATAACGACTTTCTCGGGAAAGTAAGGCACGAGAATGTATTCCTTTGTCTTGTTCGCCACGAGGATTCTTTTTAGGTACGAGGCCACGATACGTCGTTCGGCGGGGGAACCCAAGCAGCCGTCACGCATGTAGTAGGGGTCCACTATAGCGATGCCCGGTGTGTTCTCTCTAATGATCTGCGTGGCCAGGCTGAGAGAAAAGAGACGGACCATGGTATAGTGCAGCGGGTATAGGTGGAACATATTGAAGATGTCCTCGAACCGCAGGAAGAACAGATCCGCGGGGGCAGTGTCGACGAAGCCCAAGCCTGGTGGCACCTTAACCACGAATACCGGGTGCGAGGGATCTTTCTCCGATAGAAGGCGTCTCTCTATCGTCAGCACGCCGTCATGCACACTCTGCAGTTCCGAACTGGCGAGCTTCCGCAAATTCTTAGGTAGCATGGGCTCACCCGCCACATGAATCCTCTACATAATACCCTCGGGTCTTGGTGGCCCGTCCCGAAACCTGATCGGATTCGCAGTTGTTGACGCCACTGGCTAGCTCGAGCTGCTAGATTTTCTTTTCCTGCCCTTTTTTCCTTTTGGAGAGCGGGCAGGCACCGCAATCTGAGCACCGGCCTCCCTATGTAGTGTGTCAGGGCTTAGAATAAAGGGCCGGTTGGTTGTATCAGCTGGCTCTGTAAAGGCGCAAGCTGGAGGCGTCTCCTGAGAACCAAACAGACGCTTGGTGATAGTGGCTTTCTCTGTGGGGCCACCAGCTAGGTCTTCTTCGTTGCCAAACTGAGTGCTGAAGAAGTGATCATTCCAGTCTTCGTCGTCCTCGGCCGGATCCTACGCCATGTGCATATCATCAACATGATCATCCGACCCACCGCGTGGAGGTGACGGCGAGGGCGGTAAGGGGGCCTTGCCACCGCTTGTCGCTGGCACGACAGGCGGTGCTGTTGTCTGTGGCGTGATGGCCCCCGCCGTCCCCAAACGGATCATGCTCTTTGGCCATAGCAAGAACAAGCCGAAGCAACTTCTGAGGACAGACGACTCTTCTTCATCTGCTCCTGGGGGTTGAATGGGAGGTTCCAGGTCGTCGCAGCCCCTTAGCACCCGACTAATTTTAACCCTGTGCACGCTATCTGGCATCGGTTTTGAGTGGAACGTGCGCTGCAAGGGTTGAACGATGGTACCCTTGGCAACATCCCTCAGCTCGTTGTTCACATAGCATAAGAGAGTGCAAGGAACATCCGTCTGCAGAAAACATGTACGGCGTCGTCAGAGCGAGATGCCACAAGAGTAATATATAGATGGCATGAAAGGCGGTAATTAAAGCAATTTGTTTACCGTGATGGCGTCGAGATCGGCTAATGTCGACGCACCGCATACGGCGACGGGCGTGCAAGAGACGGAAGGGCTGCTTGATGGCGCGGTGCTGGCCGCCGGTGTATTCTCCCTACCGACGGGTGCTTGGAGCTCCAGTGCCGCCGCGACGATGGCAGGGGGGCACCAACATGTACTCCGGCGCCGCGGTGATGGCAGGGGGAGTCACCAACACTTGCGGCGCCGCGGTGCTAGCGGGCGGAGTCACGAACACGTAGTTCGCCTGATTCGTCGGCGCCGCGTTGTTCGAGTGGCTGCTGACCATGCTTGGAATCGGGCACGGCCCTACTCGACCACCCGCACTCCAGTTCGCTATTGACTCCACCAAGGTAGGCAGGAAGGACGTAAGGGTGATTGCCAGGTTGTCTTGGACGATCTGCGGGATCCGCGCCACTTGTGCCTTAAGTTCTTGAACCTCTCTGTTTTCCTCCTCGCTCCTTCCCGACGGCGCCACATGCGTCCTCGGCGGTGGACCAAAATGATCCACCCAATTCTTACCCCCGAGGCCGGCCAGACGGCCAGCCGACGACGACTTCTTCGTAACCGGCTCTATTTTCTTGGCCCGGTTCATCGCCCTGTTAAAAGGGTTATCCCACCGGGTGGCCGCCGTCGACCCCTGGGATGAGGAACCCTAGGATCCATGACTAGCAACAATTTCCTCCTCCTGCAGAAGAAGTAACAGTGAATCATTTAGATCATCGATTAGATTGCAATCGTGTTGATCCGCGGTAATTAGATTATACTTACCACAATTTCCTCGAATTCCTTCACCGCAGGATCCGCGGTGAGTTGTTTGGTTTTTGGGTCCACATGGTAACGGGCCCTGATGAAGTTTCGAACCTGCCCGAGTTCGAATTTAGCAAAGGGGTTTTCTATCCCCTTGGATCTATACTCTTCGTCCTCCTTATTCCATTTGGCCTCCGCGGTTCTGTATCCACCAGATCCGAGATGGTGATGACCTATATTCATCGCCTGCAGCACCTTTCCCCGATTACTATTGGCCAGGGCTCTTTCGGATTCACACCTCTCCTTGAACTCCCGGAACTGATCTTCGGTGATCTGCGGGTCAATCTTCTGGATCTCCTCGAGACTTTTGCCTTCTTTATAGATCTTCTTCTTTATCCGGGTTCTCCATCTGGCTAGGGCGGTGCTCATCTTTGTGAGGGCGGATTTGTTTACTTCGTTCCCATGATAATTTGTGTTCTGATACTTAGCGGGGAACTTGTATCTTGCGTGCAGCTTCTCGAATAGGAGTGTGCGCAAGTGGCCATTATCTTTATGCCGGAGATTCTCGGTGTTGATCGAGATGGTTGTCTGGGTGATCGCCGCCACTTGCCCACCGTACCCTTTGACGACAAGGGCGGGCTCCAAAGGAACCCCTGATGGGCTCACTTCGGTAATTTCCTCCCTGACCGTGCCGACCGTGTTCGGGCGCCGGTCCTTCGGCTTATTCTTCTTCTTAGGAGGGTTGCTACCACTCCCTGTTCCCTCGCCGCCATCAGTGGTTTCATCGTCCGCCGTTCCTTCGGCTTCTTCCTCCGCGTCTTCCATCTCATCATCCTCGCTCTCCGAAGGATGGTATTCTTCATCGTCTTCTAGACGCTGGGCCGCCTCCCAGAATGTCAATTGTTTATTCGGAGGTCTGAGTTCTCCTTCAGCGCTGATGCGCTTAGAACATCCAGCCTCGTCGTTGTCACACATCTTTGCACTAATAAAAAACAAATAATTGGTTAAATGCACGGAAAAATCCGGCATGACCTTTGCTAATTTTCTTAAACTAGGAGTGCCCGATTTCTGCCAAAACGGAAGTTAATCAACATTCCGGCAAAAATCGGGACTCATTTCATACAAGAACCTGCATACACACATAATAAAGTGCTTCATATACAAGCACAAGCACAATTTCAAGGTGCCGTTGTCCCAGCACAGATAGTAGTAGAAGCACATGAGTAGCACCACAGATAGTAGTAGCCAGAGCAACACTAGGATGGATATAAGGCCAGCACAACCACAAATAGTAGTAGCCAGAGCAACCTATAGCCAGCACAACTGCACAACCAGCACACAATAAATCTGTTTCATGCAAAAATGGAGCACAACTAGAATAAATGGCCAACACACAAACAGTACATCAAGCATAAATGGTAACCACAAGAATGATCACTGAACAATCTATTAACAATCCAGATTTGTGAAGCCGAGAGTAGCACCTTAAACAAGCAAGTAATACTTGCAAGTACAGATTAAATTAGTGATCACTGAACAACCCGCTGCTATCCATGATACCTCTATTATGATTCCAGATTCATGAAGGTGAGAGTAGGGGCCCAAAACGAACAATACTTCCAAGTACAGATAATATTAGCCGCAAAATATTTTACATCTGTCACTTACTCAACAACTATCTCAAGTTATGAGATAGGGGCAATACTAAACCTAGATATTCCAAGCTAGGCTAAGGAAAAATGGGACTGTTGCAGTATCTCAGGGCTTCTAAACCATATGCTTTTAGTCTTGAGCACTAAGAGGCTTCTAAACCATATGCTTCTAAACCGATGATCATGAACTCTTGAGCACTAAGAGGCCCAAGACCATCACATGCTTTTAGTCCTTCCATATGCAAATAAGTAAAATAATGTGAATATTTTTTACTGATGAACTATCATAGTAACAAACCTAACAAAAGGATCAAATCATTCTATAGATTCTGAACCCTATAGATCAACATACTATATGTGGCATTAATCAGTATGTGACATATATACTGAATCAACCCTATAGATTCTGAATGCTGAATTGATGCCACCCTATGAGTGATTGATCTATAGTATGCTGAACAGTATGTGGATTTATAGGGTGGACATATAGTATATATGCAAACTGCAAGCACAACAGTACTAAATCCACATACTATATGTTCAGAAGAGCAAGCAGTGCAACAGAGATTAAAAGAGGTGGCATCAATTCAGCATTGCATTGTGTTTTGCTAAGCATTTGCATTGTGCATGGACTAAATGACCAAATTACTCGCAAAAAAATGACCAAATTGGCACATCAACGGTCCATTTGGTTTCTCTGTCTTACACATACAAAGATATATATGCCATCTTCACTTAACTAGCATCGCTCATCAGGTCACTAGCAGTATGTATATAGAAAGATATACATGCCATCTTTGTCAATAATTACAGATGCTTTCTCGAGGCAGCCTGCAAGCACCAAACTACATTTTTGTCTAACATTCTGCAAGCACTAGCACATTTTTGTCTAACATTCTGCAAACACCAAAGTACAATAGCCTAACCCTAACCAGATGCAATGGATTCAGGAAGAAAATAGCCTAACCCTAACCAGATGCAAACACCAAAGTACAATAGCCTAACCCTAACCCTCTGAGGAGAGAGAGGGGGAGAAGGATAGAGGGGAGGGGCAGAGCTCACCTCTGAGATTGCTCGAGGAGAGAGGGGGAGATGACGACGACGAGGGCTGGCGGACGAGGTAACGAGGGGGAGGGAGCGGCAGAGCGCCTTGCCATCGGAGGAGCGGAGCCGACTCTGCAGGAACCTCGCCGCCACCGACCTCCTCCTCCACGGAACGAGCGCGCGGGCAAGGCGGCCTCCTCCTCCTCCTAGCGTGGAGGCCTCCTCCTCCTGGCGTGGCGGCCTCCTCCTCTTGGGATGCGGCGGCGGCGGCGCCTCGATGCGGGGATGGGGATGGGCCAGGATGGGGACGATGTGTCTGAGGACGACGATGGGAGAGGGCTGGCTCACGCGCGCAGTTGACTAGTCCAACCCACACACGCGTAGCGCACCCTGACCAAGTGCGCTACGGTTATCCGTAGCGCACTTGGCCAGGGTGCGCTACGCGTGTGTGGGTTGGACTATCAGATAAGAGGGCGGCCGTCCCACTAGTTAACACTAGTACTGTCTTACCCCACTGGTTCTGCCCTTAGCTCTATTCTAAACGATGAGCACCCAGGTTCGAATCCTGGTGCTCCACTTTTTTATTTTTACTTTAAAAATACTTTAAAATGTTCCAAAAAATACTTTAAAATGTTCCAAAAGTGGTGATACATGCCATACAAATTTTGTTTTGTTTTTAAAATACTTTTAAATATTCCAAAAATGCCCAAAAGTGATAATATATGTCATAAAAGTGTTACAAATATGATTCAAAGTATAACTAAATTTCATAATACTTTGTCCATGAATATTACAATCTTTTTCGACCACGCGTTTTACAATATTTTTTGAGCTAGCGTTTTACAATCTTTTTTCCCTTCTTTGTCGCGGTTGAATAATTTAGCCCCGGCACTTTAATGTTTCTTATTTCGAACGGGCTACCTTTTTTGGGTAGGGTTGTCCTTTTTCTTCTTGTGATGTATGTTGCTGCATCGTAGTCGTCGTCATCTTCAATCTTTGGATCGCCGTACTGGTCGAAGTCTTGCTCGTTGGCGACTCCATCCATTCCGATGATGTTTCTTTTTCCTCTCCTCACGACAACACGGCTAGGCTTTGTCGGGTCGGTAATGAAAAAACATTGGTCCACTTTGGTAGCCAGTACGCACGGTTCATTTTTCGCGGCCACGTTTGCACCGGCGGCCTTGGATTTGGCTGCTTCGGGTATAACCATGGTTGTGAAATACCGGTCTTCTCTTTCGACGCTCTTTGCCCATCTGACACGGAACATCGGCACCTTTTCTCCACAGTAGTAGAGCTCCCAGATCTCCTCGATTCTTCCGTAGAATCTTTCCTTCACGTTGTCATCGGTGTAGAATTCCGACGTTACGCCTGAGTTCTGATAATCACACTTGTTGTCCTTTTCCTCCGTGTAGAATGTGTAGCCGTTGATATCATACGCCTGATAGGTCACCAGGTTTTGCATCGGTCATTGCGACAAGGTGAATATGATCTTTTCCGTGTCAGAAGAATGCGAGCGCGGGGGATTATCAAGGAGCGTCTGCCTAAACCAACGCGTGAAATCTGAGTTGTGCTCTTTGATTATTTCTCCCTGCGTCCTCTGTATGCCCCGGTCACTGTACTTCTTCTCGATTAACCTTTTGTGCTTCTGTACCCAAGGATCGACCAGTTCTAAATGCTGTAGCGTGACGAGGTTTGCTCGATCAAAGTCTGCGCGTCAAAAATCGAAGTCTGCATGCAGTATGCGACGACCCTCTCGGTGACCAGATCCGTCGAGCTTGCCAAGGTGTCTGTTGACGGGAAGACCGACAGGGTTCTCGATGTCTAGATAATTCGTGCAGAAAGAGATGCACTCTTCGACCAGAAAGCCCTTGGCTATGCTTCCATTTGGACGGGACCTGTTGCGAACGTATCCTTTGATTTGTCCGTTCATCCTTTCGAACGCCATCATGCTGCGGAGGAACATTGGCCCGAGTTGTACGATGTCCTCCACGACATGGACCAGCAGATGCACCATAATGTCGAAGAATGCGGGTGGGAAGTAGACCTCAAGCTCACATAGTATCACCACGATCTCCTCCTGTAGCCTTCCGAGCTGATTCAAGCCAATCGACTTCCTAGAGATGACGTCGAAAAACTTGCATAGGCCAAATAACGTTTCACGGACGTGCTCGTCCATTATCCCTCTTAGTGCGACCGGAAGTACCTGCGCCATTAGCACGGCACAGTCGTGAGACTTCATGCCACTGAACCTCTGCTTCGCCTCGTCTAGGTATCTGCTTATCTTGCCCGCGTAGCCGTAAGGAAATTTGACTCCTAGAAGGCACTTGAAAAACTGTTTGATCTCATCCTGGCTTAGAGTGAAGCAAGAAGGAGGGCAGTAATATTCATTATTCTTGAACTTTTTACCCTTCCGACGACCTTGTGTCGTCTCCGACTCATGATCATCGTCATCTTCCTGATCATCAGGAATAGTGCGTCCTCCGTGAAGCTCCTTCTGGATACCCAAGCATATCAGGTCGTGCCTTGCTTTCGGACCATCTTTCGTCCTATCTGGCATGTTGATTATGGTGGCGACAAGACTCTCGCACACGTTTTTCGTGATATGCATGATGTCGAGGCTATGAGGCGTGCGGAGAAACTTCCAGTATGGCAACTCCCAGAAAACAGACCTTGTTTTCCATACCTTCATCAGCGGCTTGTCTTGTTGCTGCCTCTTTCGCTTTTTTCCAGGCTTAGGACAATCTTTCCAGTTTTTCAGCAACTCTTCCACTTCTTCGCTGCTCCTACGCTCTGGGATTCCTCGGGTCTCTGATTTGCCATCGAACAGGTCTCCACGTTTTCTCCATGGATCATTCTTGCCGAGCCACCTCCGGTGCGCCATGAACACGGTTTTCGATGACCCTGGATCTTTCTCTAGTTGGAGATAGCTTGTGTTATCCATGCACCTAACGCATGCGCAGAATCCTTGGATAACCTGCCCTGAGATATACCCGCAACCTGGATAGTCTTGCACCGTAGTGACCAACGCGGCTCTCATAGTGAAATAATCTTGTGCGACGACGTCGTAAGTATTGGCTCCAGATTCCCATAACGTGGCTAGCTCCTCTTTCAACAGCCCGAGATACAGATTGATGTCGGTACCAGGTTGTTTCGGCCCTTGAATTAGCATACTCATTTGTATGTACTTCTTCTTCATGCACAACCATGGAGGGAGGTTGTACATCCATACAAACACGGGCCAAGTGCTGTGCGTGCTGCTCTGGCTACCGAACGGATTGAGTCCATCGGTGCTCGCACCAAGCCTGATGTTCCTCGAATCTCCACCGAATTCTGGGAATTCGAGGTCCAATGCTTTCCACTGGCTAGCATCTGAAGGGTGCGTCAGCAGCTCATCCTTTTCGGGGTCATCATCATCTCCTGGCTTCTTCCTTTCCGCATGCCATCGCATGAGCTTCGCTTCCTTAGGGTCCGCGAAATAGCGCTGCAGACGAGGGGTGATAGGAAAGTACCATACCACTTTTCGAGGTGCTTTCTTCCCTTTCTTGTATCGACTCACGCCGCACACCAGACATGTGGTTTTCTCCGTGTCCTCGCCCCGATAAATGATGCAATCGTTGATGCATACGTGATATCTAACGTGCGGTAGATCGAGAGGACAGGCGATTTTCTTGGCATCCTCGATACTAGTTGGACATGAGTTCCCCTCCGGGAGACGATCGTGCCAGAATGCCATCATATCGTCGAAGCTTGCGTCGCTCAATTTGTGCTTTGCCTTCATCTCCATAGCCTTGAGCGTTACATTCAACCGGGTATCATCGGGCCTGCATCCTTCATACAATGGAGTAACCGCGTCTTTCTCAAGTTGCGCAAGCTTGGCTTTCTCTCTAGCGGCAGCCCTGGCGTTACTCGTCTGCTTGAGAACCAGCTCTTGCACATAAGGGTCCCGCACCCAGCCTGACGTTGTTCCATCGTCGTCTGCTCCTCCGGCATCTAGATCATCATCATCCCGGTCTGCTTCCGCACCTTCACCATCTCCAGGAGCCTCTTCATCATCTCGCCCGTTCTCGCCGTGATGATGATCATCGTCATGTTGGCCACCTTCTTCACCGTCTCCATCATCTACGCCATCGCTTATCCAACGAGTGTATCCATCCATGAAACCATGGCGGAGCAGGTGCGCCTGCAGATTCCCGGAATCTGGGTCGATCACCCAGTTGAGTTTGCATCTTCTGCACGAACATCTTATATCTGTCTTGTTATTTCGTATCATGTCGGCCGTCGCACATTTCAAAAATCTAGCCACAATGCCTTCGCTCATTATGCGGACCATTTTTGCCTGCACGATGTACACGGTACAATTTTGAAGTCAATTAGAACCACATAATGAATGCATGCATGCAATGGTCGATAGAAAATTTCGGCATGACCTATCCTAAAATTAGGACCTTTGAGAAATGCCAAAGTCTTGCCAAAATGGAAATGAATCAACATTTTGGCAAAACAAATGGCAACTTTTTCACATACAAACACAAGAGAGAGAGAGACCGATCCATACACACATGAACATATCATTATCCTCTCCATACACACATGCATGAGCATCATCGATACTCTCCATATACACACACATATGACCATCGATCCTCTCCACACATACACACATCATGAGCATCGATCATCTACATACATATGAGCACATGCATCATCCATATAAACATGAACACATCCTTACATGGACAAGTTACCGAGATGAGAGACCGATCGCGAGAAAGATGGAAAGGAGAGGTGCGCGCGTCGACCGGAGACGGATAGATGAGAGACCGGAGACCTCATCTATTACTTATGTAACATCCAAAGCAAGTTTTACATGCTAAAAATGGTGAATGTATGGAGAAATTGAGGTGGGAAGGAGAAGATCCCGACTAGATCTAAGGAGGAAGAAGAAGGGGAAAGTGAAGTGTGGGTGGTGGATGTGTGGGCACACATGTGCACATAAAGTGCTGTCCTAAAAGAATCGACACATCCGTGGCGCACACGGCCCTAGTGCGCCACAGGGAGTACAAACTTCTGTGGCGCACTAGGCCGAGTGCGCCATAGATGCTCCTAGTCCCTGTGGCGCACTAGGCGGAGTGCGCCACAGAAGTTTGTGGCCGTTTCAGAGCAGAGGGGGGCATGCGCTTAGGCGTAGCGCACCAGGCACACGTGCGCCACAGATGACCCTAACAACCGTGGCGCACATGACTATAGTGCGCTACAGATGTTTGGCGTGTGGCCAACAGGGCCCTGGCCCACACACATCTGTGGCGCACTATAGTCATGTGCGCCACGGTTGTTCTAGTTATTAGTAGGGCACTGCCCACAGGTGAGCCACGCCTGTTTTAGCCGTGGGGCACTTCAACCATGTGAGCCACGGATGTGCTAATTACCTATAGCCATTTTCCTAGTAGTGTCCCACATATTTCTACGATTACTTTGTGATCGAATGAACCACTTACATACGATACCAATTTTCCTTTGTCTCACGATAATTTACTTATCCGAGGTTTTGATCGTCGGTATCTCTGCATACCTAGTTCAACCTCGTTACCGATAAGCACTCTTTTCTCGTCCCCGTGATATGTGATCCCTTGTGAGCCAGTCACATGCTTGCAAGCCAATTGGATGACATTCCACCGAGAGGGCCCAAAGTATATCTATCCGTCATATGGATGGACAAATCCCACTCTTGATCCATGTGCCTCAACACATACTTTCTGAACACTCAATGCCACCTTTATAGCCAGCCAGTTACAGTGTGGTGTTTGATGTCATCAAAGCATCCTTCCGGTGATGGTGATTATCATGATCTCATGGTCGAAGGAATTAGGTTACTATGTATCAGAAAGCTTATAGCAAATGAACTATTGAAATGACTTGATCTTAATGCTACGCTTATCTATAGGAGTATGTCCATCATACCATTCTACTAATGATATGATCTGGTTGTCAACAACATCTCAATGCTCATGATCGGGAAACCATGATCATCTATTAACCAACAAGCTAGTATTATATAGAGGCTTTACTAGGGACTCTAATTTAGTTTACAAATCACACAAGTATTAATGTTTCCGGTTAATACTGTTATAGCATGAATGTACACATTTATCATAAACACAAAGATATAATAATAACCACTTTTATTATTGCCTCTAGGGCATATCTCCAACAGTCTCCCACTTGCACTAGAGTCAACTAATCTAGATTACATGGTAATATACCAAACACCCATGGCGGTTTGGTGCTGGTCATGTTTTGCCCTCGGGAGAGGTTTAGTCAACGGATCCGCCACATTCAGATCTGTGTGTACTTTGCAAATCTTTATGTCACCATCTTGGACATGCTCTCGAATAGCGTAAAAACGTAGCTTGATGTGCTTCAGCTTCTTGTGTGACCTTGGTTCTTGCGCATTGGCTATGGCACCCATGTTATCACAGTAGATAGACATTGGGTCCAGCGCACTTGAAACCACACCGAGCTCTATAATGAACTCCTTCATCCATATCGCCTCTTGTGAAGCCTCCGAAGTAGCTATGTATTCCGATTCAGTTGAAGATCTCGCCACAACGCTTTGCTTTGCACTCCTCCAGCTAACTGCTGCACCATTCAAAGTAAATACATATCCATATTGAGATTTAGAATCATCCGGATCGGTGTTCCAACTAGCATCGGTGTAACCATTAACAACGAGCTGTTCATCACCTCCATAAGAAAGAACCATATCCTTAGTTCTTCTTAAGTACTTAAGGATGTTTTTGACCGCTGTCCAATGATCCACTCCTGGATCACTTTGATATCTGCTAGTCAAACTAACAACATATGCAATGTCGGGTCTAGTACATAACATCGCATACATGAGAGATCCTATGGCTGAGGCATAGGGAGTCTTACTCATCCTTTCTCTATCTTCTGCCGTTGCAGAACTTTGAGTTTTACTCAAGGTCGTATTGGGCAACATGGGCAAGAACCCTTTCTTGCTATCTTCCATTCTAAACCTCTTTAGAACTTTGTCCAAATATGTACTCTGTGACAATGATATTAGGCATCTCGATCTATCTCTATAAATCTTTATGCGTAATATGTAAGCTGCTTTGCCAAGATCTTTCATTGAAAAACTATTATTCAAATAATCCTTGACACTATTAAGAAGGTCTACATCATTCCCAATCAACAATATGTCATCTACATATAGTATTAAGAATGCTACAGAGCTCCCACTCACTTTCTTGTAAATACAAGCTTCTCCATAAGTTGTATAAAACCAAAGCTTTTGATTACCTTATCAAAACGTTGATTCCAACTTCGGGATGCTTGCTTCAATCCATATATGAACCGTTGAAGTTTGCATACCTTGTTAACATCTTTAGGATCGACAAAACCTTTGGGTTGCATCATATACAACTCTTCATCAATGTCTCCATCGAGGAACGCTGTTTTGACATCCATCTGTCATATCTCATAATCATAATATGCAACGATTGCTAACATAATCCTCACAGACTTTAGCTTCGCTACTGGTGAGAAAGTCTCATCGTAGTCAACTCCTTGAATTTGTCGAAACCCTTTTGCGAGAAGTCGAGTTTTATAGACAATAACATTACCATCAGCCTCTGTTTTCTTCTTGAAAATCCATTTGTTCTCGACAGACTTCCGGCCATCCGGTAAGTCCACCAAAGTCCATACTTGGTTTTCGTACATGGATCCAATCTCGGATTTCATGGCTTCTTGCCATTTATTGGAATCTGGGCTCATCATCGCTTCCTCATATGTCGCAGAGTCATCGGTGTTGTCCACCAACATGACACTCATAACGCGATCATGCCAATCAGGAGTGGTATGAGTTCTTGTTGACCTGCGAGGTTCCGTAGTAACTTCAACCGAATTTTCACGATCAACATCATTAGCTTCCTCTCTTATTGGTGTAGGCGCCACAGGAACTACTTCCGGTGCTGCGCTACTCGCAAGTTCGAGAGAAGGTTCAACAACCTTGCCGAGTTCTACTTTCCTTCCAGTCACTTCTTTCGAGAGAAACTCCTTCTCTAGAAAGGATCCATTCTTGGCAACGAAGATTTTGCCCTCGGATCTATGATAGAAGGTATACCCAATAGTTTCCTTCGGGTATCCTATGAAGACGCATTTTTCCGCTTTGTGTTCAAGCTTGTCGGGCTGTAACTTCTTTACATAAGCTTCGCAACCCCAAACTTTAAGGAACGACAATTTAGGTTTCTTCCCAAACCACAATTCATACGGTGTCGTTTCAACGGATTTAGATGGTGCCCTATTTAAAGTGAATGCGGTTGTTTCTAATGCATAACCCCAAAACGATAGCGGTAAATCTATAAGTGGCATCATAGAACAAACCATATCTAAGAGAGTTCGATTACGACGTTCGGACACACCATTACGTTGTGGTGTTCCCGGCAGAGTCAATTATGAAAGTATTCTGCATTTCTTCAAATGCTCGCTGTCGTGGTATTGCCGACGAGTACGCCATGGAGGGGTCCTCATAGTGCGTGTTTAGAGACGTGGGGTAAGGCGGACGATTGACGGGTACGAGGTGACACAGCTTACCTAGGTTCAGATCCCACAACGGTGGCGGAATCCTACTCCTGCTATAAATCACTATAAAGGCAATACGCCGAGTTATAGAGATAGGTTCGCTGTGCGAGGTTGTCTGAATCGATGCTATGATCGTCTGATATTGTGCCCTAAAGGCTCCCATAGGCCCGACTTATATAGTCGCCAGGTCCTAGGGTTACAGGGAAAAGTCCTAGCCGGACAGGTTACAGAGTCCTACACCGCCTATTACTAGTCTTGTGTATCTTGCACTCCAAGGCTCCGGGTACGCTGGTGACTCCACCGTAGACTTCCTTTATCCGGCATGGGCCTCCCTTCTGGATCCACCTAACTGGGCCGCCCAGCAGGCCATAGGCCATGCTACCGACTATGGGCCACCCGGGTTAGTCGGATAAGAGACATGCTATGAGGATACCCATATAGCATATCCCCAACAGTAGCCCCCGGAGAACTCCGAGATCTTGCGCCGTCTTGCCTTTTCACGTTGAATGCTCCGTCTAGATGGATGTCGGCAAATCGTCAAGCAATATCTTGTAGTCCTCCCAAAGAACTCTGCAAGGTTTTCTCCGTCTTCGAATGGTAAGCCGGAGAAATGCTGAATCTTCCATCGTACTCTTCCGTAGTCAGATTAAATCCGTCCATGCCGGAATCTTCGATGCGACGGCTCATCTACTCGTGTCAGCTAGGATGACGTGGGCTTAGGTTAGCGACGCCTCGTAACTCACACATGCAGAGAACGCAATCATATCCGATTTTCCCATGTGAGTGGTATGAACCGTTGGCGGCAACGGTTGGAGACGTGGCGAAATTACTGCGCACGTTCACGAACACGTCGTCTACGCGGCAACCGTCCGATCAGTTGCACGAATCTTGACGCAGAGTAGGATAAATAGTAACCGTGGGACACTTTCCACTTTTTACCTCATTCCTCTCATGTCATCGTCTTATTCCTCCAGCCGCACGCCTCCTCGAGCTCTCCGCGAGAAACTTCGAAAACCCTAGCCTCCCTCTGCGTCAGTCGCATCCTTCCAGCACCCCATGGCTAGCAGCAGCTCCTCCCATCGATGGCGGCATCGAGCGAAGCCACGGCGAAGCCGGCGAGCTCCATCGTCGTGCCCCTAGAGGGCCTGGTCATCCCCACATCGGCGGTGATCGAAACCACCGGCGGTGACCATAATTTGGCGGTGCTAGAGCCTCTGGAAGAAGAGCCAGACTCGCACAAGGGCGACTGGTGCGGCTCGGACATCACCGACCGCGACATCCAAGAGATGATCGCCGAAGGATACCTCCCCGCGACGGAGGGGCTTGCCTGGCGGGCAGCGCCGGCCGGCGAGGTGACACCTTCTCCCCAAGCCGGAGAAAAGGTGTACCTCAAGGCTCAGCTGGTACGCGGCATTTCTCTGCCCATCTCCCACTTCTTTCTATCCGTCGAACCACTACAAGGTCCAACCCCATAACCTCTCCCCCAATAGCATCTTAGTGCTTAGCAACTTCGCGGCACTTTGTGAGGGTTACCTAGGGATTAGGCCTAGGTTAGACTTGTTCGTGTACTGCTTCACCGTCAAACGTGAAGCCGAACATAGTAGAGAGGAGCTTAGGAACTGCGGCACCATAAGCTTCAAGATCCGACCTGGCCGGCGGTTCCCCGACATCGTCGGCCACGAGTCCTGCAAAAACTGGTAGCGGATGTACTTCTACAGCCCCGACATTCCTTTGGCGGGCCGAGAAGTAACGTACCCGGACTTCGCGGATGGAGCTGCCGCTGAAGTTTCCACATGGAGATCCCATGCCTCCCTTCCCTCCGACCTCGACGCTTCTCGCGCAATAAGGCGGATCGAATGGTTCGTAGAGACGGGTTTGACCGGTTTGGACCTGGCCATGTGCTAATTCATCAGGCGAATCCAACCTCTGCAGCACCGCGCGAAGTTCATGCACGAGTATACCAGTGACCGAAGGGATACCCTCCAGATCTCCGTGGATAACTTCTCGAGCGACTCCGTCAAGCTCCGCCTGAAGGACATCGTCAAGGTGAAGGATAAGAAGCGTGGCTTCACCATCACCTACGACATGTTCGTAGACGGCAAGTGCCCAAAGGTAGATATATATTTTCCGTGTACGACATATACTCCAGTTTCTCCGTCTTGCCATTACCACCCCATCTAACACAATGATTTCTAACTTAACAGCTTAGCGATCTAGATGAGGACAACCTGGCTGCCCAAATCTACGATCCAAAGATGAAGGAAGTCACGGTTGTGTCCAACGACGATGTCCCGTTGGCACGAAAGCGGAAGAGCTCCACCTCTGACGCTGCCGACGGAGGCAAGAAGAAGAAGACGGAGGGTGGAGCCTCCAAGAAGACTACCGCCGCCCTGGAGGCGGAAAAGAGAAAAGCCACCGGGATTTTTGCCAAAGCACCCCCCTAGTGTAAGCTTCTCATTCTCCGACATTGTCTTATTTATCTGTCTTGTTCCTGTACTTATGCACTTTGCACATTTCAGGAAGAAAGCCACGACCAGCCTCAAGAAGACCTCCAAGACTTTGGGGGCTTCTAGAAATATCAAGGATATGCTTCATCGCGACTCCTCCCCTGCCATCGCCCCTGCTACTCCTGCCGTCAAGCCTTCCTCTGCTCCGACAGGCTCTCAAGCTCAGGAGGCACCAGGCCCTTCCGCCATGGAAGTGGATTCTGGCGCCTCTACCGAACTCGCTATTGTCGGCGAACAGGCGACGCAGGAGAGCACTGCTCTACAAATGGTTGAAGCTCCAGCTAAGAGTGCCATCGGTAGCGGTAAGGCGGTGGTGGGAACTGGTACCTCTGCCGAAGGCGGCACCCTACTCCCCAGAAACCCTTTGAGTTCCCGAAGATAGTTTACCCGGCGCTCACGCCGTGTAACACAACTCTGGTTCCTGGAGGAGTGCTGTCATCTCCGACGTGCGGTATTGTGGAGCTTCTCCGACAAGCAGATATCTTGCAGGGAAATAGCATTTCCTTTGGCAAGCTACTGGTCGAGAGTGCTACAAACCTTAAGATTATTGCACTTGTAAGTTTTACTTTACCTTTTGCATTTCATATGAGCATCCCACTGTAGACCCCGAGGATGTAGACGAAAAACCATAGGTTTTGCATCTATATGCTCTAAGAGTGACTAAGTTAGCCCCCAAGCATTTAGATGGAAGAAATTATTCCGACTAGATGCTTTAAGAGTAGCATACGCAGTGTTTATAATTTTCAATACTGTATCCCCCAAGCCTCTAGTTGTAACTGAATTAGTTCCGACTAGATGCTTAAAGAAAAGCTAAGCATTTTCCGAGTTAAAAATTTTATACTGTAGCCCCCAAGCTTCTAATCGAGAACTGAAGTAGTTCCGACTAGATGCTTAAAAGAAAAGCTAAGCAGACATGCTAAGTTAAAAAACTCTCGCTGTAGCCCTCGAGCGCCTAGATGGAAATTTTCCGACTAGGTGCTCCAAGAAGACTAAACAACAGTTTAACTTTTTTCCTTTGTTTCACAGAACGAGAATGCTCGGAGGGGCATGGCCAATGACAAGTACCAGAAGATGTGCGCAGATTTGAAGCTGAAAAGGGTAAAACTGCCATCTTGAAGGAACAGATCATAAAAAACAAGAGTCTGTTTTCTTTTTTGCGCATTCTATATTGGTTTTATGCCTTTATTCTCCGAGTACTCACTCTGTACTTTTGTTTCTCCGACTTTGCAGAACATGTCGCCAAGGCCAAGGATATTGTTGAGCAGTCCAATCACATCCAACAGCTGGACATCGAGAACAAAATCCTTAAGAAGGAGAGGGAAGAGATGTTGAAGATGCACGAGGATTCCATGAAAGCCCTTAAGGATTCCGCCTCCGTGGAAATCAATCGCTTGAAGGAGGAGCTTGCGATCTTAAAAGATCAGAAGCAAGCTGCTGATGAGCAAAACCAACGCCACAACGAGGCATTTAAGCTCCTCCAACAAGAGAAGGAATCCTTGGCGGACACCGTCTGGCAGGCCAAGGCCAGCATATTTAGTAAGTTTTCCTCCGCCTTGTATTTATGTAGTCTGGATACTTAGAGTTTATTGAACTCATGCGCTCCTTGTCGGAATTCTCAGCGCCTATGGGTTTAACCCACTCGCCTCCTTCGGACAAGGAATGCATGGTTATTGCCGGCAACTTCATCAACACCGCCATCACCCAAGCCAAGGAGATTGCCAAGCCCCTCCAGATATACATCAAGGACTCGAACTCCATGACGAAGTACTCAGAGATTCTGCGCCGAGCCCCTGAGTGTGTTACAAGCTGGAAAGCTTCATGTGCACGGGCTGGCGCAAGGATGGCGCTCTCAATGGTGAAGGCACACTACGAAGATGCCGACATCGACACGGTGACCTCTGGTATCCCCGACGTTGATGATGACAGCAAAGAGATTGATCACGAAGCCATCCTGTCATCACTCGCGGGTTATGACACCAGAGTCGTCGGGTTGGTGGATATCGACGTCTTCGTGCCCATGAACACTATCGACAGTGTCAACCAAGATTCCTCCGAGTCTCATCATAGCGCCGATGTTGAAGGTGATTCTCCGGCTGGGTACGATGCTGCTTCCAAGTCTCTTGCGCCCAAAGAGTAAAAAACACTATGTAATATTTGTTTTGCATTTGGTATGTGCGCGGAAAAAACTTGATGATGTAACTTAAGGCGGAAAACAATGGTTGTTATTTCCTGCTACTTAAGAACTTAGTTCCCAGCATGTATATATATTTTAAGCAAGTGCTGGCTTATCCATTACTTTGGTTCTTATGCTTGACTTTTCGTGAGTCGGAAGACTCGTTGTCGGAACCATGCGCTTAGGTGATGATGCCCAATGGCACCGTCAATAACCTGAGCACAAAATCGCTGACAATAAGTGCCAAAAGTCACTACTCCAGAATCCACATAGAAACGACAAAGAACGTGTAGAACAGAAAACTTAAGCTAACGCCCGTAGGCGGAATTTTCACAAGTGCAAACGCAAAGCTTGTGCATAAAGGTTTTACATGATCTAAAAATAAACACTAAAGGAGGTAAAAGACTCAGAAATATGAGTGAACCAAAGAGCTTTATTTCATTGATCATATAAGAGGTACACAATTAGATAAAAAATGCTAAGTGTAAAAAGGACATAGCTGTGCTATGTTCCATGGACGATCAAGCTCCGGGTAGTCATCATCCGGGTCACGTCGCTTACGCTTATGATCCTCGTTGGGTCTATCCTTTAGTTCACGATTGTCAACAAGTTAGTACGACCCATTGAGCAGTGCCTTGCTTATGATGAACGGTCCTTCCCATGGCGGGGATAATTTGTGTGACTTCTTCTGCTTAAGTCGGAGCACCAAATCCCCCTCTTTAAACGAGCGATGCCGAACGCGGCGACTATGGTAGCTGCGTAGCTTCTGCTGGTAGATGGCGGATCTTTGGCATGCCAAAACACGCTCCTCATCGAGAAGGTCCACATCCAGGCGTCTGGATTCTTCAGCGTCATCCTCGTCGTAGGCGGCAACTCTTGGTGCATCGTGGAGGATGTCGGAAGGCAGGATGGCTTCTACTCCATATACCATGAAGTAAGGGGTGTAGTCGGTAGATCTGTTGGGTGTAGTTCGTAAACTCCACAACACAGATGGCAATTCTTCCGCCCAGGCTCTAACTGCTCTATGTAGCAGTGCCTCAAGACGTGGCTTGATTCCCTGCAGAATTAATCCATTGGCTCGCTCGACCTGTCCATTGGATTGTGGGTGTGCCACAGATGCAAGGTCAAGTCGGATGCCTTTCTCCCAGCAATATGCCTCCACTTCTCCGAGTGATAAATTGCTGCCATTGTCGGTGATAATGCTATGTGGGAGACCAAACCTCACCACTAGATCTCGGACGAACCTGAGGGCAGTTTCCCCATCAAGATTTCTAATGGGTTTAGCTTCTATCCATTTAGTGAATTTATCAACTGCTACGAGCAGATGCGTAAACCCACAAGGTGCCGTCTGTAACGGTCCCACCATGTCTAGCTCCTAGACCGCAAACGGCCAAGTTGTTGGTATTGTTCGCGGTTCTTCAGCAGGAACATGTGGTTGTCGGGCATAATACTGACATCCCATGCATGTCTCAACTAGCTTGTCGGCGTCCGCCTTCGCGGTCAGCTAGTAGAATCCTTGCCAGAAGGCTTTCGCGACCAACGATCGAGGAGCGGCGTGATGCCCGCAATCTCCGAGATGGATTTCACGTAGGATTTCCATACCTTCTAGCTGGGAAACACACTTTAGGTATACACCAGTAGTGCTCCTTTTGTAGAGTTGCCCATTAATTATGGTATAACCCTTTGCTCGTCGTACTATTTGCCGTCTTTCGACTTCGTCGTCGGGCAAAGTTCCGTGTTCGAGGTATTCCATGAACGGTTTTGTCCAAGCCGGAGGGACCTTGGTCACCATGTTGACGAAAGAGTCAGATCTATCCGGATTGTTGATGTCGGCTCCCTTCACGGATGGTGTGCGCAGGTGCTCTAGGAAAACTCATGGCGGAATTCGCTTGCGCCCTGATCCTAGCTTAGACAGAAGATCAGCCGCCTCATTTTGTTCCCTAGTCACATACTTAACTTCGTAGCCCAAGAAGCTCTTGGCTATCTCGTCCACTTCGTCTTGATATGCCGCCATCATAGGGTTCCGCGCATTCCAGGTGCCAGCCACCTGCTGGGCAACCAAGTCGGAATCTCCACAGCAAACTATGCGCTTGATGCCAATATCCTAGTCCGTGAATGAGTGCTTCATACTCCGCCATGTTGTTTGTAGCCTCGAAGTGGATCTGCAGAACGTAGTGTAGCTTGTCTCCTGTTGGTGACTGTAGCAATACACCAGCCCCCGAGCCATTGAGCAGCTTTGATCCGTTAAAGTGCATCACCCAGTACTCTGGTTCTGGCAACGGAGTAGCGTCTGGCATCTCCGTCCAGTCTACAACAAAATCCACCAAGGCTTGTGATTTGATAGCGTCGCGTCTCTTGTAGGTGATCTCGAAGGCGGCAAGTTCAATGCCCCACTTCGTGACCCTTCCTGTAGCGTCGCTGTTGTTGATGATGTCAGATAGTGGAGTCTTGCTCACCACTGTGATTGGGTGCTCTTGAAAGTAATGCCTCAGCTTCCGAGAAGCAAGAAATACTCCATAAGCTATCTTTTGGTAGTGCGGGTAATGCTGCTTGGACTCCGTCAAGACCTTGCTCACATAGTAAACTGGTCGTTGAACTCCGTGCTCATAGCCTGGTTCTTTCCGATCTACCACGACGCCGATGCTGATAACCCTGTTGGTTGCCTCCATGTAAATTAACAGGGGCTCTCCATGTTGGAGATATGCCCTAGAGGCAATAATAAATATAGTTATTATTATATCTTTGTGTTTATGATAAATGTTTACATTCATGCTATAATAGTATTAACAAGGAAACATTAATACTTGTGTGATTTGTAAACTTAAATTAAAGTCCCTAGTAAAGCCTCTTCATAATACTAGCTTGTTGGTTAATAAATGATTGTGGTTTCCCTATCATGAACATTGAGATGTTATTAACAACAAGATCATATTGTTAGGAGAATGATATGATGGACATACTCCTATAGATAAGCGTAGCATAAAGATCAAGTCATTTTATAGTTCAATTGCTATATGCTTTCTGATACATAGTAACCTAATTCCTTCGACCATGAGATCATGCTTATCACCATCACCGGAAGGATGCTTTGATGACATCAAACACCACACCATAACTGGGTGGCATTGAGTGTTCAGAAAGTATTGGTTGAGACACATGGATCAAGAGTGGGATTTGTCCATCCATATGACGGATAGATATACTCTGGGCCCTCTCGGTGGAATGTCATCCAGTTAGCTTGCAAGCATGTGACTGGCTCACACGGGATCACATATCACGGGAACGAGAAAAGAGTACTTATCAGTAACGAGGTTGAACTAGGTATGCAGAGATACCGACGATCAAAACCTCGGATAAGTAAACTATCGTGAGACAAAGGGAAGTTGGTATCATATGTAAGTGGTTCATTCGATCGCAAAGTAATCGTATAAATATGTGGGAGCCATATGAATTTCCAGATTCCTCTATTGGTTATTGTTTGGAGAAGTGTCTTGATCATGTCCGCATAATTCACAAACCGTAGGGAGACACACTTAAGGATTCGACGTTGTTGAGTAGTTATGGAATGATGAGTAAGACACCGAATGTTGTTCGGAGTCTCGGATGTTATCCGGGATATCACGAGGAGATTCAGAATGGTCCGGAGAATAAGATTCATATAAGGAAAGTCCTGTTTCGGGGTTGGAGAATGGTTCCGGTGTTTTCATCGGGAATGTTCTAGAAGGTTCCGGAATGTCCGGAACTCCGGAGGGGAAGGGTACATGAATGTGTCATAACAAGTTGGAATGGTTGCATCATGTACTAGGTGTCATTGCTGAGCGAAATAAAGGGATAAATCAAATCCTAGTTTGAAAAGTCAAACGCCAATTTGAAAAGTCAAACGGCTATTTTGCTTGGTGGAGGGAGAGTAGGAAACCTACTCGGGGAGGAGTTCCTCTCCCTCCACCGCCGACCAAGGAGGTCGAGTTGGGGAGGAACTCCCCTCCCCTTGGCCGCACCCTCCACCTATATAAGGAGGGGCAGGGCTGCCCCTCCAAACACACAACTCCACCCCTCTAAACCCTAACCCTAGCCACCAGCCACCAAACTGCCGCCGCCGCCCTAGGGTTTCTCCCAAGTCGCCGAGTTGGGGCCTTCTACTTGCCGTAGCCGCCGGCCTAGCCCCTCTCCTTGGTGTGTCTAAACCCTAGATCACCGAGGCTCTCTCATAGTCCACCATACTCGCTCCGGCTTAAGGCGAAGCCCTGCGAGATCTCCCCTCTACTTTCGGTACCACGCCGTCGTGCTGCCGGAATCGCGAGGAGAGTGCTACAACCTTAGCTGCCTGCTGGAAAAAGGGAGAGGAAGGTCTTCGTCGAGTACCGAACGTGTGACCGACTGCGGGAGCGCTGCCAGAACGCAGTGCCGGAAGGATCGTCTACGTGATCTTGAGATCGGGAAGAGTACGACTACATCACCCACGAGAATCCGCTCTCGTTAAACACTTTGGAATCTTCGAGGGTGAGTTATTCTATCGACTCGTTGCTACAATCTAGTAGATAGATCTTGGCTTGTTTGTTTGTATGCGGTAGAAATTTTTTGTTTTCCATGCTACGAACCCCTACACTCCAGACTCGGGTGCTGCAAGGATGGGCGCTGAGGAAAGAATCTCCTTGAGCTGCTTCAATGCTGCATCTGCCTCGTCCATCCATGTGAATTTGTCCGCCTTCTTCAGCAACTTGTATAGCAGCAGAGCCTTCTCTCCAAGTCGGCTGACGAACCGACTAACTACTGCAACACAACCTGTTAGTTGTTGAATGTCCTTTAGCCATGTCGGACGGTTTATGTTTAAGATGGCCTTGATTTTTTCTAGGTTGACCTCGATTACACGCTGGGAAACGATGAAGCCCAACAATTTGCCGGCTGGAACCCCGAAGACACACTTCTTAGGGTTAAGCATCATGTTGTATTTCCGGAGATTATCAAAGGTTTCTTTTAAGTCAGAGATTAAGTCGTTTGACTTTTTGGACATAACCGCAATATCGTCCACATATGCGTGAACGTTCCGACCAATTTGGTCGTGAAGGCAACGTTGCATTGTCCGTTGGTAGGTAGCACCCGCGTTTTTCAGCCCAAAGGGCATTGTGACATAACAAAACATGCCGTATGGGGTAGTGAACAAAGTGGCCAATTGGTCCGACTTCCTCATCTTGATCTGGTGGTATCCTGAGTATGCATCGAGAAAACACAAAAGTTCCGAGCCAGCCGTCGAGTCAATGACTTGGTTAATGCGAGGCAAAGCAAACAGATCTTTGGGACATGCTTTGTTCAAGCCGGTGTAATCAACGCACATTCTTAATTCATTCGTTCCCTTTTTGGGGACAAGTACAGGATTGGCCACCCATTGGGTGTGAAGGACTTATCGGATAAATCTAGCCTTAAGTAACCTAGCTATCTCTTTGCCAATGGCGCGTATCTTCTCATCTCCAAAGCGTCATAGAGGTTGTTTCACTGGTTTGGATTTTGGATCAATGTTTAAGCTGTGCTCGGCAAGTTCCCTAGGTACACCTTTCATGTCGGCAGGTTGCCAGGCAAAGATGTCCCTGTTCTCATGAAGGAACTCGACGAGCGCGCTTTCCTATTTGGGATCCAGGTTCGTCCCAATGGCGGTGACCTTGGAGGCATCGCCTACCACAAGTTCCACCGGCTTGGTCTCGATGGCGGCCTTGAACGCAGGAGCAGAGTCGGAGATCTGCTTCTTCGATGCGGGAATCTCTGAGTCATTGACCTTGCTCTAGATCTCTTTGAATTCTTCGCTGTAGAGGACAACTTCTACAACGACTGCTTCGTTGATCTTGCAGTCCCTTGCCTTGGTAAAGCTTCCGGATACGGTGATGATGCCGTTTGGTCCGGGTATCTTGAGCTTGTTGTAGACGAAGTATGGCTTGGCCATGAACGTGTGGAATATGTCGCCGCCGAATATGACGTGGTACACGCTCTTGAAAGGGACCACCTCGAAGGTCATGCACTCTTGGCGGTAATTATTTACATCGCCAAAGGCAACCTGAAGTGTAATGTGTTGGAGATATGCCCTAGAGGCAATAATAAATGTAGTTATTATTATATCTTTGTGTTTATGATAAATGTTTACATTCATGCTATAATAGTATTAACAAGGAAACATTAATACTTGTGTGATTTGTAAACTAAAATAGAGTCCCTAGTAAAGCCTCTTTATAAATACTAGCTTGTTGGTTAATAAATGATTGTGGTTTCCCTATCATGAACATTGAGATGTTATTAACAACAAGATCATATCGTTAGGAGAATGATATGGTGGACATACTCCTATAGATAAGCGTAGCATAAAGATCAAGTCATTTTAATAGTTTAATTGCTATATGCTTTCTGATACATAGTAACCTAATTCCTTCGACCATGAGATCATGCATATCACCTTCACCGGAAGGATTCTTTGATGACATCAAACACCACACCATAACTGGGTGGCTATAAAGGTGGCATTGAGTATTCAGAAAGTATTGGTTGGGACACATGGATCAAGAGTGGGATTTGTCCATCCATATGACGGATAGATATACTCTGGGCCCTCTCTGTGGAATGTCATCCAATTAGCTTGCAAGCATGTGACTGGCTCACAAGGGATCACATATCACGGGAACGAGAAAAGAGTACTTATCAGTAAGGTGGTTGAACTAGGTATGAAGAGATACCGACGATCATAACCTCAGATAAGTAAGCTATCGTGAGACAAAGGGAAATTGGTATCGTATGTAACTGGTTCATTCGATCGCAAAGTAATCATAGAAATATGTGGTAGCCATATGAATTTCCAGATTCCTCTATTGGTTATTGTTCGGAGAAGTGTCTCGATCATGTCCGCATAATTCACGAACCGTAGGGAGACACACTTAAGGATTCAACGTTGTTTGAGTAGTTATGGAATGATGAGTAAGAGACCGAATGTTGTTCGGAGTCTCGGATGGAATCCGGGATATCACGAGGAGATCCGGAATGGTCCGGAGAATAGGATTCATATAAGGAAAGTCCTGTTTCGGGGTTGGAGAATGGTTCCGGTGTTTTCATCGGGAATGTTCTAGAAGGTTCCGGAATATCCGGCACTCCGGAGGGGAAGGGTACATGAATGTGTCATAACAAGTTGGAATGATTGCATCATGTACTAGGTGTCATCGCTGAACAAAATAAAGGGTTTAATCAAATCCTAGTTTGAAAAGTCAAACGCCAATTTGAAAAGTCAAACGACTATTTTGTGAGGTGGAGGGAGAGTAGGAAACCTACTTGGGGAGGAGTTCCCTCCCTCCACCGCCGGCCCACTTGGAGACCGAGTTGGGGAGGTACTCCCCTCCCCTTGGCGCGCCACCTCCACCTATATAAGGAGGGGCAGGGTTGCTGACATGGTTATACCCTACGGGTACACGACTTCAGCATACCTGGTCCAGCCTAAAGAAGGCCCACAGCAGATATACGCTGGCCCATGAAGATTTTCGGGTGACCAAGGCCCATGACATCTTTGGATCCTTGGAGAACAAGACTAGCATAGATAGAAAACTCAAAGGGGTAAAGCCCTAGAACTTGTAACCAACTAGGACTATGCCCGGGACCTGCCTAAAGTCTATATAAAGGCCAGGAGGGCACGCCCTAGATCGAATCAACTCATACCTCGCACACGCACCTCCACGCCAGATCGAATCTGCGCACCCTGTAACCTTCGGTTCCGCCGTAATCAAGAGCAGACAAGCAGGAGTAGGGTTTTCCCTCTGGGGGCCTGAACCTGGGTAAATCTTGTGTCCCCTGGTTGCTTGTCTGTTAACCGTTCCACGATCTCCAACATCCCCATCTTCTCCAAAACCCAAGTCCATAACAATGGGCATTGATGAGATTAAACCTCGTCAGTTGCCCCTCCAAGCACACAATACCACGCCCCGCAAACCCTAATCCTAGCCGCCGGCGCCGCCACCTCCTGCTGCCGCCGCCTAGGCAAACCCTAGCCTCCGGCTTGCTCCTCCTTGGTGCGTCTAAACCCTAGATCACCGAGGCTCTCTCTCATAGTCCACCATACTCGCTCCGGCTTAAGGGCTAAGCCCTGCGAGATCTCCCCTCTACTTCCGGTACCACGCCGTTGTGCTGCCGGAATCGCGAGGAGAGTGCTACCACCTCCGCTGCCTGCTGGAACAAGGGAGAGGAAGGTCTTCGTCGAGTACCAAACGTGTGACCGACTGCAGAAGCGCTGCCGGAACGCAGCACCGGAAGGATCGTCTACGCGATCTTGAGATCGGCAAGAGTACGACTACATCACCCACAAGAATCCGCTCTCGTTAAACACTTTGGAATCTTCGAGGGTGAGTTATTCCATCGACTCGTTGCTACAATCTAGTAGATAGATCTTGGCTTGTTTGTTTGTATGCGGTAGAAAATATTTGTTTTCCATGCTACGAACCCCTAGAGTGGTATCAGAGCCGTGTCTATATGTAGATCTGTTGCACGAGTAGAACACAATGGTCATTATGGGCGTTGATGCTTTTGTTGTCGATTGCTTCTTGTGTACTTTGCATCTTGCGGGATGGTGGGATGAAGCGGCCCGGGCTAACCTTACATGACATCGTTCATGAGACTTGCTCCACGCTTGACATGCAACTTGTATTGCATAAGTGGCTTTGCGGGTGCCTGTTTCTCCCAACATAGTTAAGATTCAATTTACAACGGGTGATTGACAATACTAGTATCAATGTTGTGGTTCTTGTTCGTAAGTTAGAACGACACTTATTGAAAGCCCCAAACCACGTAAAACATGCAAAGAAAGTAGAGGCGTCTAACTTTGTTTTGCAGGGGTGTGCTGTGATGTGATATGGCCATGATTGTGATTATATTTGATGTATGCAATGTTCCTTATTGTAAGTTGGCAACCGGTAGGAGCCATATGGTTGTCTTTAATTTCTGTTAAGACCCGCATGTCTATTCAAAATAGTTGTAATAGTTGAAGCTGGTGGACGACAACCATGGAGCGACATCATTGACCTTGATGCAATGCCGGTGATGATGGAGATCATGTTCGTGCTTGAAGATGGAGATCAGAAGCACAAAGAAGAAAGGCCATATCATATCACATATTATGAATTGCATGTGATGTTAATCCTTTATGCATCTTGTATTGCTTACTTAACGACGGTAGCATTATAAGATGATCCCTCATGCACATGAATATCAAGTTTCGAAGCACCACGTGATGATTGGGTGTGTTAGATTCCTCGAAGTCAATGGACTGTCCATCTTCATCACGTCTACCGAAGGCGTGGAAGTGGGTACCTCTAACCTGTCGGGAGTGTCTCCCTAGCAGACGTCCTATCAGATCCTGCATAACTACCTCAAGGCCTCTCTCGTGCATGAGCTTGAAGATAATGGCCTCCGTGGTAGGCTCAGTCTGGCGTCAGGGCTGGTTGACCTTGAAGCCCCAGAGGTCCTTCCTCTCAAACTTGGTGAGGGAATGCACCATGATGGTGGGAAGAGGGAGATTGAGCAAAGTAGTAAGCTCAACGATACGAGGACCAAAACGGGTAACCTGGAACTCCTCAACAGTGCTGATGGTAATAGGCATCTATTTATAAGATAGAAAAGTTAGAACAACACAATTCAAGATAAAACAAAAGACAAAACATCACATACATATCCTTGGAAAGCAAAACAGACAAGTCATGCATACATGTAACCATTACAACAACCAAGGTTCAACTTATTTTAAAGTCACATTTTGGAAAATAAGGTGATAAGTGGTGGTCCAACTAACGAAGTACGCTTATAATCCTATCTCACTCGATCTGTTGGCTAACACAATGTTTCTAGAAGCAATCAGCCTATCTTGCTCACATGACTCCATCACTAAGTCTATAATGTCTCCTCTTAAGGTTTGGTTGGTGGCTTCCAACTCTTGGGTATGTTCCTTCTCTTTCCTTAGATCATTTTGGAGGTTGAGCATTCTGCACTTGACTCTATCACCAAGTTCTTTGATGGTCTTCCAAGCTGCATCCCTTGCTGATTCAAAAAATGTAGGGTGCACCACTGAATTGGTGAACATGCAGAATCCTTTTTCCTGATGGTTGTCTTCCTTGTTTTTGTACAAGTGAAGTTGCACCCACCAGTATTCCACTCCTTCATCCATCACAGGAAAACCTTTGTACACAGCTGCACCTTGTATTTCTAATGCAACCATGAGGTCCTTGAGAGCCTTGGGGAATTCTGTCTCACACTCCAAAGTCATTGTCATGAGTGGTTCTTTCCTTACGGCTTCGTTGATGGAGTTCATCTACAAATAGAGATGAGAAAGAAATTAGAAAAGTTTACGAGAAGAATAGACAAGTGTAGAAGTTGCTGAAAACTTTTTCCTTAGTGGTTTCCAATCCTAGGGTCATAATCCTACAGGCAACACAGTGCTCTGATACCATCTGTAAGATCCCTCCTTTGTAAGGAAAAGGATCCCTGTGATTGCAATGCTAGTCCCTGGATCATTGCTAGCATCCACAGTTTAAGATGAAGTACACAGATACAAAGGTCATTTATTACATCCATTCCAGAGATAAACATAGTTTTTACAACTCCAAGGCCCCAGGCCTAATACAAGAGTTTGAATAAGTAAATAAATATAAGTCTTCATCTTCATGTGCCACAGGCAAGCATGTTGAGTGTAGACTCATGACACCTAATCCTCATCAGAGTAACCCGCAACATCACAAGTTACAGCCACAGTGGGTCAATACTTTGGAATAGTATTGGCAAGTGATACCTTAGTATATTTTAAGTGGACTAGATACTATATGCAAATTTGGCTAAGTGTAGCTTGGCTTGCTTTGCTCAAAATAGGTTTTTCCTATTAGTTGAAATCACTAAGTTTTTATTTGTCAAAATTTTTCCCAAGGAACCACCAATAGACATTGAGGTCCTTCACCCTTGTTCACCCACAAGTTTTACTTAGAAGTTGGAATGATGAGATTCTTGATAGCTTCCATGCCTTGATGCTCAAGTTGTCCATTGCCATGGACTTGGCTAAGTACTTAGATTTTTCCATCTGCAGAGGTTGTGCACTTTCCCCACCAGACTTGGTTTCACCAAGACAGGACCTTTCGGAAGCCTTTCCTTAGACCAAATGGACGCGTTCCAACCTATCATCCCACTACCACCAACTGTCCAAATGGCTAAGTTCTAGCAACCTATGTGATCCAGGCAGAGCCCATATTGCCAAGTGGCTGCACTAGAAGCTTCTCAACACTTGGCCTCTAAAATCCCTTTGTTCCTGGGTGGCTTTCCACAAGTGAGATACACAAGGTAAACCATAGCCATGGGCCTTGTGTAACCACTCAACCAAAACCACCAATCAAGTCCTTTTCCACCCAGGTGATTCATTGACTTAGTTGTTTTATTAAGCAAACAAGTCCAAAGACTTAGAAATATTTTTCATCATAGCATGTTTATTTTACCAACCCTTGTTTGCTACTAGCTAGGCTAAGCATGTCATAGATAGTAACTTAACTTTGAAAATTTCCTAGCAATTCTACAACTACTTAGGATTTCCCAACATGGCATAAGCAAAAATAACATGCAGGACTTAGCAAAATATTTCTAATTCTTAGTATAAAATATAGGGATAAAAATATTCATGAAGTTCCACTTGCCTTGGTAGTTGGGAGAGTAGCACTCCTCACAATCACAATCACTAGCACCAAAATCTACACAAAGATTGATAGCAACAATTACACACAAAACATATACAATCAAAAATATATGCATGCATGCAAAAATCTAAGTGATGATTTTTTCAAAATTCAACCAAGCAAGTTCAAAGTACTGATTCCTAAACAAGTCAAACACTTGCCAAATAATAATTATTTAACCCCTAAAACAATTCCTAAACAATTCATATACCCAAATAAGTCCTACATATGTTTCTGCAAATAAAATCTTTTTAACAGAAGCAAAACTTTAAACACATTGCATAATCAGAAAGAGCTTGCTCTCCTGATTCCAACGGTATAAAATTTGTCAAATTCTAATGTGGGGATCAAAAGTTATAGCTAAATCAAATTCAAATAATAATCTGATTCAAAATCTGTTTTTAAACCTAACTCACTGCCACGCGTCTGTTTCCTATTGGCCCGTACCGGTTCGGGCGGATCGATCTCTGTGAGCCGCAGGATTTAAGTTAGATCTAGCGGCTCAGATGCGCGCATACCTCTTCGTTTAAGTTCTAGTCCTAGCCATAAGATCTACATCTAACGCTCCTGATTGCTTTGACCAGAGATGAGCGGCGCTAGCGGCGGCGACTGGCGGCGGCGCCTCTGTCAGTGGTAGAGCTGGCATTCTAGGTCGCGCGGGAGAGGGAGAAGGGGTTTACCAGACTCGTAGGGAGCTGCTGATGCTCAAGGTGGCGATGGTTCGTCAAGGGGCGCGCGTACACGGCGGGGATTCCTCGTCGGAGTAGGGGCAGACGTCGGGCGGGCCTTTGCGTCGACGGAGGCGAGGTTCTGGGGCGAGCTAGGACAAACCAACAGTGCCGTTAGATGCGCAAGACGCTGGGGATCTTAGGCGTATCAAACATAGGGCAAGGGGCGGCTGGTACTTACGGGGAGAGGTCGCCGGAGTTCAAGCAGAAGGCGGCGACGCTCAGTCGATGACGTTGCCGGGGCTACAGACCATGCGTGAGCAAATGGAAGGTGTCAGTAGATGCGCACGGAGCTGCAGAGCATGATAGCATGAACCATGGACAGAGGGGGGCGCAGTGCTCACCGGAATTCGTCGGCGAGGTCGTCGGAACAGCGGCGGTGTCTGGCGAGTTGTGAGTAGCCTGGTGGCGTGGAGAGAAAATTGAGTGAGGGGAAATGGCCGCGAGGGGGAGGGGTTTAAGTAGGCAGGGTCTCGACAAGAAACGCCTGGTGAATCAATGGCAATTACGCCGCGGAATCAACGCAGCAACGGCCAGCGGCGACGTGTTCGTGCGCGGGATTTGGGGAAGACGACGGTGATGTGGACGGGGCCCAGCTGTCTGCGAGAGAACCAGAGAGGGGGTGGGGTCCGGGCGTCAGTGACTCCGTGGGTGCGTCTGCGCGTGAGAGAGAGAGACCCGGGTGGGCTAGCTGGGCTGGTTTCTCTGTTGGGCCAGATTAGTAGCGCCGGCCCTTTTCCTTTTCTTTATTCCTTTTCTTTATTCCTTTTCTTTTTCTAATTTGATTTTGTGGAATGATTTTCAAATGAATTCAAACTCTATTTGAATTCAAATATTTTTAGGGTTTTTGCAGTGTGCAACAGTCACAATTCTAGGCATAAAACCATGTGGTCACTTTGAATTGGCTTGGTCAATTTGAAAAGAATAAAATAAACAGTGACATAGCACTTGTTTTATATTGGTTTTGAAATTGGTTTTCAAATTGTATTTGCTTTGAAATTTTGGTTTAAACCTTAGCAATCTAGCAACTCATTCCGAAAGCAATAAGGCACAAGGTTTGGTTTCATGAACAACAACCTCTCATAGAAAGAGTAGCATTTGTTTCAAATGATGATCACATGAAATAATGAGCTCATATGCTCCTGTTTTGAATTGTCTTGTTTGAAAAGAATTCTATATGATCATGGATGCATGGATGATATGCATGAGTTTAAAACATGATTTTAGGTATGTTACACTAAGGTTTGATCTTGACGAGCCTAGCATGTACAGACATGGTCTCGGAACACGGATCACCGAAAGATAAAGCATGAATCATAAAGTAAGATATGATGAACATGTCGATTGTTCGCCATTGAAGCTACATCGACTCTCGTGATGATCGATGTTGATGTGGTGGATTTGGTTCGTGTGATCACTAAAACAATGTGAGGGATATTGTTTTGAGTGGGAGTTCACCTAGATTAATTTAACTATTAATTAGAACTCAATTTGTCATAAACTTAGTCTAAACTATTGCAAATATGTTGTAGATCAATGGCGGCCCCTATCATCAATTTTAATGCGTTCCTAGAGAAAGAAAAGTTGAAAAACAATGGAAGCAACTTCGCGGGTTGGTTCCGCAATTTGAGGATTGTCCTCAATGCTGGTAATTTGACCTATGTGCTGGATGCACCGCTGGGTGACCCACCTGCAGCTACTGCTACCAATGAAGTAAAGAATGTTTACCTCGCTCGGAAGACTCAGTACTCCACAGTTCATTGTGCTATCTTGTATGGTTTAGAATTGGAGCTTCAGAAAAGGTTTGAGAATTCAGACCCACATGATATTGTATGTTATCTCAAATTGATCTTTGAGACTCACGCGGCAATTGAGAGCTATGAGGCTTCTGAAAAGTTCTTTAACTGCAAGATGGAAGAGGGCAGCTCCGTTAGTGAGCATGTGCTTAAGATGTCTGGGCACGCAAACAAACTTCAAAGCTTGGGTATAGTGATTCCTAATGCTTTGGGGATTTATCGTGTCCTCCAATCACTACCACCAAGTTACAAGAACTTTGTGATGAACTACAATATGCAAAACATGAACAAGCAGTTGCCAGAACTCTTCGCCATGTTAAAATCTGTAGAAGTGGAGATCAAGAAAGAGCACCAAGTGTTGATGGTCAATAAGACCACCAAATTCAAGAAAGGCAAGTCTAAGCAAAAGGGACAGTTCAAGAAGGGTGGTAAGAAAGTTACTGCGCCGAAGAAGAAGACCAAGGCTGGACCTAAGCCTGATACTGAGTGCTTTTACTGCAAGGGAGAAGGTCACTGGAAGCGGAATTGCCCAAAGTACTTGGCGGATTTGAAGAATGGCAACATCAAGAAGAAAGGTATATCCGATATACATGTTATTGATGTGTATCTCACTAGTACTCGTAGTAGTGCCTGGGTATTTGATACTGGTTCGGTTGCTCATATTTGTAACTCGAAACAAGTGTTGCAGAATAAACGGAAGCTAGCAAAGAACGAGGTGACGATGCGCGTGGGAAATGGATCAAAGGTTGATGTGATCGCGGTCGGCACGCTACCTCTTAATCTACCATCGGGATTAGTTTTATACTTAAATAATTGTTATTTGGTGCCTGCGTTAAGCATGAACATTATATCGGGATCTTGTTTATTGCGAGACGGTTACTTGTTTAAGTCCGAGAATAATGGTTGTTCGATTTATATGAGTAATATGTTTTATGCACATGCACCTTTGATAGATGGTCTATTCTTATTGAATCTCGATAGTGGAAATACACATATTAATAACTTTGAAGCTAAACGGTTGAAATCGAGCGATAACTCGACCTATATGTGGCACTGTCGTCTTGGTCACATTAGAGTGAAGTGTATGAAGAAACTCCATTCCGATGGACTTCTTGAATCACTTGATTTTGAATCACTTGAAAGATGCGAAGCATGTCTGATGGGAAAAATGACTAAGACTCCATTTTCTGGTATGATGGAGCGAGCTACGGACTTATTGGAAATCATACATACCGATGTGTGTGTGGACCAATGAGTGTAGCATCGCGCGGTGGTTATCGTTATGTTCTTACCTTCATGGATGACTTGAGTAGATATGGGTATATCTATTTCATGAAACATAAGTCCGAAACTTTCGAGAAGTTTAAGGAATTTCAAAGTGAGGCTGAGAATCAACGTAACAAGAAGATTAAATTTCTACGTTCTGATCGTGGAGGTGAATATCTAAGTTACGAGTTTGGCGAGGATTTGAAGAAATGCGGAATACTTACACAATTGACACCGCCGGGAACACCACAGCGTAATGGTGTGTCCGAACGTCGTAATCGAACTCTCTTAGATATGGTTCGTTCTACGATGTCACTTACAGATTTACCGCTATCATTTTGGGGTTATGCATTAGAAACAGCCGCATTCACTTTAAATAGGGCACCATCTAAATCCGTTGAAACGACACCGTATGAATTATGGTTTGGGAAGAAACCTAAATTGTCGTTCCTTAAAGTTTGGGGTTGTGAAGCCTATGTAAAGAAGTTACAGCCGGACAAGCTTGAACCCAAAGCGGAAAAATGCGTCTTCATAGGATACCCAAAGGAAACTATTGGGTATACCTTCTATCATAGATCCGAAGGCAAAATCTTCGTTGCCAAGAATGGATCCTTTCTAGAGAAAGAATTTCTCTCGAAAGAAGTGACTGGAAGGAAAGTAGAACTCGACGAGGTTGTCGAACCTTCTCTCGAACTTGCGAGTAGCGCATCACCGGAAGAAGTTCCTGTGGTGCCTGCACCAATAAGAGAGGAAGCTAATGATGATGATCATGAAACTTCAGTTGTAGTTGCTACGGAGCCTCATAGGTCAACGAGAACTCGTACCACTCCTGATTGGTATGATCCCGTTATGAGTGTCTTGTTGGTGGACAACACCGATGACCCTGTGACATATGAGGAAGCGATGATGAGCCCAGATTCCAATAAATGGCAAGAACCATGAAATCCAAGATTGGATCCATGTACGAAAACCAAGTATGGACTTTGGTGGACTTACCGGATGGCCGGAAGGCTGTCGAGAACAAATGGATTTTCAAGAAGAAAACATATGCTGATGGTAATGTTACAGTCTATAAAGCTCGACTTGTCGCAAAAGGGTTTCGACAAATTCAAGGAGTTGACTACGATGAGACTTTATCACCTGTAGCGAAGCTAAAGTCTGTGAGGATTATGTTAGCAATCGCTGCATATTACGATTATGAGATATGGCAGATGGATGTCCAAACAGTGTTCCTTAATGGAGACATTGATGAAGAGTTGTATATGATGCAACCCAAAGGTTTTGTTGATCCTAAAGATGCTAACAAGGTATGAAAACTTCAACGATCCATTTATGGATTGAAGCAAGCATCCCGAAGTTGGAATCAACGTTTTGATAAGGTGATCAAATGTTTTGGTTTTATACAAACTTATGGAGAAGCTTGTATTTACAACAAAGTGAGTGGGAGCTCTGTAGCATTCTTAATACTATATGTAGATGACATATTGTTGATTGGGAATGATGTAGACCTTCTTAACAGTGTCAAAGAATATTTGAATAATAGTTTTTCAATGAAAGATCTTCGCGAAGCATCTTACATATTGGGCATAAATATTTATAGAGATAGATCGAGACGTCTAATATCATTGTCACAAAGTACATATTTGGACAAAGTTCTAACGAGGTTTGGAATGGAAGATAGCAAGAAAGGGTTCTTGCCCATGTTGCCCAATACGACCTTGAGTAAAACTCAAAGTCCAGTAACGGCAGAAGAGAGAGAAAGGATGAGTAAGACTCCCTATGCCTCAGCCATAGGATCTCTAATGTATGCCATGCTATGTACTAGACCCGACATTGCATATGCTGTTAGTTTGACTAGCAGATATCAAAGTGATCCAGGAGTGGATCATTGGACAGCGGTCAAAAACATCCTTAAGTACTTGAGAAGAACTAAGGATATGGTTCTTTCTTATGGAGGTGATGAACAACTCGTTGTTAATGGTTACACTGATGCTAGTTGGAACACCGATCCGGATGATTCTAAATCACAATTTGGATACGCATTTACTTTGAATGGTGCAACAGTTAGCTGGAGGAGTGCAAAGCAAAGCGTTGTGGCGAGATCTTCAACTGAATCGGAATACATGGCTGCTTCGGAGGCTTCACAAGAAGCGATATGGATGAAAGAGTTCATTACAGAGCTCGGTGTGGTTCCTAGCGCGCTGGACCCAATGTCTATCTACTGTGATAACATGGGCGCCGTAGCCAATGCGCAAGAACCAAGGTCACACAAGAAGCTGAAGCATATCAAGCTACGTTTTCCCGCTATTCGAGAACATGTCCAAGATGGGGACATAAAGATTTGCAAATTACACACAAATCTGAATGTGGCGGATCCGTTGACTAAACCTCTCCCGAGGGCAAAACATGACCAACACCAAACTACCATGGGTGTTCGGTATATTACCATGTAATCTAGATTAGATGACTCTAGTGCAAGTGGGAGACTGTTGGAGATATGCCCTAGAGGCAATAATAAATGTAGTTATTATTATATCTTTGTGTTTATGATAAATGTTTGCATTCATGCTATAATAGTATTAACAAGGAAACATTAATACTTGTGTGATTTGTAAACTTAAATTGAAGTCCCTACTAAAGCCTCTTCATAATACTAGCTTGTTGGTTAATAAATGATTGTGGTTTCCCTATCATGAACATTGAGATGTTATTAACAACAATATCATATCGTTAGGAGAATGATATGACAGACATACTCCTATAGATAAGCGTAGCATAAAGATCAAGCCAGTTTAATAGTTTAATTGCTATATGCTTTCTGATACATAGTCACCTAATTCCTTCGACCATGAGATCATGCATATCACCTTCACCGGAAGGATTCTTTGATGACATCAAACACCACACCATAACTGGGTGGCTATAAAGGTGGCATTGAGTATTCAGAAAGTATTGGTTGGGACACATGGATCAAGAGTGGGATTTGTCCATCCATATGACGGATAGATATACTCTGGGCCCTCTCTGTGGAATGTCATCCAATTAGCTTGCAAGCATGTGACTGGCTCACAAGGGATCACATATCACGGGAACGAGAAAAGAGTACTTATCAGTAAGGTGGTTGAACTAGGTATGAAGAGATACCGACGATCATAACCTCAGATAAGTAAGCTATCGTGAGACAAAGGGAAATTGGTATCATATGTAACTGGTTCATTCGATCGCAAAGTAATCATAGAAATATGTGGTAGCCATATGAATTTCCAGATTCCTCTATTGGTTATTGTTCGGAGAAGTGTCTCGATCATGTCCGCATAATTCACGAACCGTAGGGAGACACACTTAAGGATTCGATGTTGTTGTGTAGTTGTGGAATGATGAGTAAGAGACCGAATGTTGTTCGGAGTCTCGGATGGGATCCGGGATATCACGAGGAGATCCGGAATGGTCCGGGGAATAAGATTCATATAAGGAAAGTCCTGTTTTGGAGTTCAGGAATGATTCCGGTGTTTTCATCGGGAATGTTCTAGAAGGTTCTAGAAGGTCCGACACTCCGGAGGGGAAGGGTACATGAATGTGTCATAACAAGTTGGAATGGTTGCATCATGTACTAGGTGTCATCGCTGAGCAAAATAAAGGGATAAATCAAATCCTAGTTTGAAAAGTCAAACGCAAATTTGAAAAGTCAAACGACAAGTTTGCTTGGTGGAGGGAGAGTAGGAAACCTACTTGGGGAGGAAGTCCTCCTCCCTCCACCGCCGGCCAAGGAGGCCGACTTGGGGGAGGACTCCCTCCCCCTTGGCCGCGCCCTCCCACCTATAAAAGGAGGGGCAAGGGTGCCCCTCTAGAGACACACCTCGCCCCACCAAACCATAACCCTAGTCGCCGACCACCAAGTCACCGCCGCCGCCCTAGGGTTTCCTCCTAGCCGCCGAGTTGGGGCCCTCCCCTAAACCCTAGCCGCCGGCCTAGACCTCTCTCCTTGGTGCCTCTAAACCCTAGATCGCCAAGGCCTCTCTCATAGTGCACCATACTCGCTCCGACTTAAGGCGAAGCCCTGCGAGATCTCCCCTCTACTTCCGGTACCACGCCGTCGTGCTGCCGGAATAGCGAGGAGAGTGCTAGAACCTCCGCTGCCTGCTTGAACAAGGGAGATGAAGGTCTTCATCGAGTACCGAACGTGTGACCGACTGCGAAAGCACTGCCGGAACGCAGCGCCGGAAGGATTGTCTACACGATCTTGAGATCGGCAAGAGTATGACTACATCACCCACAAGAATCCGCTCTCGTTAAACACTTTGGAATCTTCGAGGGTGAGTTATTCTATCGACTCGTTGCTACAATCTAGTAGATAGTTCTTGGCTTGTTTGTTTGTATGCGGTAGAATTTTTTTTTGTTTTCGATGCTACGAACCCCTACAGGAAGTCCCCTCCCTCCACCCGCCGGCCATGAGGAGGAGTAGGAGGAGGACTCCCTCCTCCCAAGCCGCACCATCCCACCTATATAAGGAGGGGTAGGGCTGCCCCCTACCCTCACACCTCAAACCCTAGCTCTAGCGCCTCCACCTCCAAGTGCAGCCGCCGCCGCCTAGGGTTTCCCCTACAACTCGGAGACTTGGGGCTTCCCCAAGCCCTAGCCGCCGGCCACACCCTCCCCTTGGTGCCCTATAAACCCTAGATCACCAAGGCCTCTCTCATACTCCACCATACTTGCTCCGGCTTAAGGTGAAGCCCTGCGAGATCTCCCCTCTACTTTCGACACCACGCCGTCGTGCTGCCGGAATCACGAGGAGAGTACTACAACTTCCGCTGCCTGCTGGAACAAGGGAGAGGAAGGTCTTCATCGAGTACCGAACGTGTGACCGACTGTGGAAGCGCTGTTGTAACGCAGCGCCGAAAGGATCGTCTACGCGATCTTGAGATCAGCAAAGGGTATGACTACATCACCCACGAGAATCTGCTCTCGTTAACCGCTTTGGAATCTTCGAGGGTGAGTTCCTATATCGACTCGTTGCTACAATCTAGTAGATAGATCTTGGCTTGTTTGTGTGCATGCGGTAGAATTTTTTTGTTTTCCATGCTACGAACCCTTACAGTGGTATCAGAGCCGTGTCTATATGTAGATCTGTTGCACGAGTAGAACACAATGGTCATTGTGGGTGGTGGTGCTTTTATTATCAATTGCTTTTTGTGTACTTTGCATCTTGCAGTATGATGGGATGAAGCGGCCCAGGCTAACCTTACATGACATCGTTCATGAGACTTGCTCCACGCTCAACATGCAACTTGTATTGCATAAGTGGCTTTGCGGGTGCCTGTCTCTCCCATCATAGTATAGATTCAATTTACAACGGGCACTTGATAGTTCAAGCATCAATGTTGTGGTTCTTGTTCGTAAGTTAGAACGACACTTATTCAAAGCCCCAAACCACGTAAAATATGCAAAGAAAATTAGAGGCATCTAAATTTGATTTGCAGGGGTGTGCCGTGATGTGATATGGCCATGATTGTGATTATATTTGATGTATGCAATGTTCCTTATTGTAAGTTGGCAACCGGCAGGAGCCATATGGTTGTCTTTAAATTCTGTTAAGACCTGCGTGTCTATTGAAAGTAGTTGTAATAGTTTAAGCTAGTGCACGACAACCATGAAACGGCTCCATTGACCTTGTCGCCATACTGGTGATGATGGAGATCATGTTTGTGCTTGAAGATGGAGATCAGAAGCACAAGAAGAAAGGCCATATCATATCACATATTATGAATTGCATGTGATGTTAATCCTTTTATGCATCTTGTATTGCTTAGTTCACGACGGTAGCATTATAAGATGATCCCTCATGCACACAATTTCTAGTTTTAAAGTGTTCATCCTTAGTAAGCACCGTTGCTAAAGCTCGATGTTTCGAAGCACCACGTGATGATCGGGTGTGCTAGATTCTGCGAGTGTATACAACATGAGCAAGCTAGATTTGCTCATGCGGAAGCTAAGGTTTAATCTTGACGAGCCTAGCATGTACAGACATGGTCTCGGAACACGGATCACCAAAAGGTAAAGCATGAGTCGTATAGTAGATATGATGAACATGTTGATTGTTCGCCATTGAAGTTACATCAACTCTCGTGATGATCGGTTTTGATGTAGTGGATTTGGTTCGTGTGATCACTAAAACAATGTGAGGGATATTGTTTTGAGTGGGAGTTCACCTAGATTAATTTAACTATTAATTAGAACTCAATTTGTCATAAACTTAGTCTAAACTATTGCAAATATGTTGTAGATCAATGGCGGCCCCTACCATCAATTTTAATGCGTTCCTAGAGAAAGAAAAGTTGAAAAACAATGGAAGCAACTTCGCGGATTGGTTCAGCAATTTGAGGATTGTCCTCAATGCTGGTAATTTGACCTATGTGCTGGATGCACCACTGGGTGACCTTCCTGCAGCTACTATGTTTACCTCACTCGGAAGAATCAGGACTCCACAGTTCAGTGTGCTATCTTGTATGGTTTGGAATCAGAGCTTCAGAAAAGGTTTGAGAACCATGACCCACATGATATTGTCTGTGAACTCAAAATGATATTTGAGGCTCACGCGGCAGTTGAGAGTTATGAGTCTTCTGAAAAGTTCTTTAACTGCAAGATGGAAGAGGGCAGCTCCGTCAGTGAGCATGTGCTTAAGATGTCTGGGAACGCAAACAAACTCCAAAGCTTGGGTATAGTGATTCCTAATTCTTTGGGGATTCACCGTGTCCTCCAATCACTGCCACCAAGTTACAAGAACTTTGTGATGAACTACAATATGCAAAACATGGACAAGACGTTGCCAGAACTCTTCTCCATGTTGAAATCTGCAGAAGTGGAGATCAAGAAAGAGCACCAAGTGTTGTTGGTCAATAAGACCACCAAATTCAAGAAACAAGGCAAGTCCAAGCAAAAGGGAAACTTCAAGAAGGGCGGTAAGAAAGTTGCCACGCCGGCGAAGAAGACCAAGGCTGGGCCTAAGCCTGATACTGAGTGCTTTTACTGCAAGGGAGAAGGTCACTGGAAGCAGAATTGACCAAAGTAGTTGGCGGATTTGAAGAACGACAACATCAAGAAGAAAGGTATATCCGATATACATGTTATAGATGTGTATGTCACTAGTACTCGTAGTAGTGCCTGGTTATTTGATACTGGTTCTGTTGCTCATATTTGTAACTCGAAACAGGTGCTGCAGAATAAACGAAAGCTAGGGAAGAACGAGGTGACGATGCGCTTTGGAAATGGATCAAAGGTTGATGTGATCGCGGTCAGCACGCTACCTCTTCAACTACCATCGGGATTAGTTTTATACTTAAATAATTGTTATTTGGTGCCTGCGTTGAGCATGAACATTATATCTGGATCATGTTTATTGCAAGACGGTTACTTGTTTAAGTCCGAGAATAATGGTTGTTCGATTTATATGAGTAATATGTTTTATGCACATGCACCTTTGATAGATGGTCTATTCTTATTGAATCTCGATTGTGGTAATACACACATTAATAACATTGAGGCTAAACGTTTGAAATTGAGCGATAACGCGACATATATGTGGCACTGTCGTCTTGGTCACATTGGAGTGAAGCGTATGAAGAAACTCCATTCCGATGGACTTCTTGAATCACTTGATTTCGAATCACTTGAAAGATGCGAAGCATGTCTGATGGGTAAAATGACTAAGACTCCATTTTCTGGTATGATGGAGCGAGCTACGGACTTATTGGAAATCATACATACCGATGTGTGTGATCCAATGAGTGTAGCATCGCGCGGTGGTTATCGTTATGTTCTTACCTTCACGGATGACTTGAGTAGATATGGGTATATCTATTTCATGAAACATAAGTCCGAAACTTTTGAGAAGTTTTGTATTCACAGATCGATGGAAATGTTACAGATGAACACCAAATGTTACAGATGAACCCTAATCTAAACCCTAATCTGAATAGGAGCAAATGCTACAATAATAGTTCACTTCTCTGAACCCTCACCATGGCCTGCAGAGAGAGGGGATAGAGGGAGAGAGAGGGAGAGAGAGGGAGAGAGGGGAGGGGCGACGCTCACCTCTGAGACAAGGATGACGATGGCGGGCGGACGACGACGGGCGGACGACGGGCGGACAATGGCGGCCTCCACCTCCTGAGACGCGCGCGGGCCTCCTCCTCCTCGGACACGGGCGGACCTCCTCCTCCTCCTCGGGCGCGGGCAGGCCTCCTCCTCCTCAGACGCGGCGGCTGCTGGTAGATCTGGCGAGGCGGCAGATCGAGAGCGGCGGCGGCGCGAGGGGGGGGGGGTCTCGTGCTCGGGCTGAGATGGAGAGATGGGGATGAGAGAGGGGGGCTCGAGCACACATGTGGATAAAGCCAGTTAGGCGTAGCGCACTTGGGCATAGTGCGCTACGGATATATGTAGCGCACTCTGGGCTAGTGCGCTACGCCTATCGGCTTCTAACGACTGTATAAGAAAACTGCAGCCCCACTCTCTAACAACTACACTAGCCTATCCCACTGGTTACTCCCTTAGCTCTATTCTAAACTTGTGAGCACCCAGGTTCGAATCTTGGTGCCCACCTTTTTTGTTTTATTTCAAAAATACTTTTAAATGTTCCAAAAAATGCCCAAAAGTGGTGATATATGCCATAGAAGTTTTGTTTTTATTTTTAAATACTTTTAAATATTCCAAAAATGCCCAGAAGTGATAATATATGTCATAAAAGTGGTACAAATATGATTCAAAGTATAACTAAATTTCATAATAATTTGTCCATGAATATTACAATCTTTTTCGACCACGCGTTTTACAATATTTTTTGAGCTAGCGTTTTGCAATCTTTTTTCCCTTCTTTGTCGCGGTTGAATAATTTAGCCCCGGCACCTTAATGTTTCTTATTTCGAACGGGCTACCTTTTTTGGGTAGGGTTGTCCTTTTTCTTCTTGTGATGTATGTTGCTGCATCGTAGTCGTCGTCATCTTCAATCTTTGAATCGCTGTACTGGTCGAAGTCTTGCTCGTTGGCGACTCCATCCATTCCGATGATGTTTCTTTTTCCTCTCCTCACGACAACACGGCTAGGCTTTGTCGGGTCGGTAATGAAAAAACATTGGTCCACTTTGGTAGCCAGTACCCACGGTTCATTTTTAGCGGCCACGTTCGCACCAACGGCCTTGGATTTGGCTGCTTCGGGTATAACCATGGTTGTGAAATACCGGTCTTATCTTTCGACTCTCTTTGCCCATCTGACACGGAACATCGGCACCTTTTCTCCAGAGTAGTCAATCTCCCATATCTCCTCGATTCTTCCGTAGAATCTTTCCTTCACGTTGTCATCGGTGTAGAATTCCGACGTTACGCCTGAGTTCTGATAATCACACTTGTTGTCCTTTTCATTCGTGTAGAATGTATAGCCGTTGATATCATACGCCTGATAGGTCACCAGGTTTGCATCGGTCCCTGCGACAGGGTGAATATGATCTTTTCCGTGTTAGAAGAATGCGATCGCGGCGGATTATCAAGGAGCGTCTTCCTAAACCAACGCGTGAAATCTGAGTTGTGCTTTTTGATTATTTCTCCCTGCGTCCTCTGTATGCCCCGATCACTGTACTTCTTCTCGATTAACCTTTTGTGCTTCTGTACCCAAGGATCGACCAATTCTAAATGCTGTAGCGTGACGAGGTTTGCTCGATCAAAGTCTGCATGCAGTATGCGACGACCCTCTCGGTGACCAGATCCGTCGAGCTTGCCAAGGTGCCTGTTGACGGGAAGACCGACAAGGTTCTCGATGTCTAGATAATTCGTGAAGAAAGAGATGCACTCTTTGGCTAGAAATCCCTTGGCTATGCTTCCATCTGGACGGGACCTGTTGCGAACGTATCCTTTGATGTGTCCTTTCATCCTTTCGAACACCATCATGCTGCGGAGGAACATCGGCCCGAGTTGGACGATTTCCTCCACGACATGGACCAGCAGATGCACCATAATGTCGAAGAATACGGGTGGGAAGTAGACCTCAAGTTCACATAGTATCACCACGTTCTCCTCCTGTAGCCTCCCGAGCTGATTCACGCCAATCGACTTCCTAGAGATGACGTCGAAAAACTTGTAGAGGCCAAATAATGTTTCACGGACATGCTCGTCCATTATCCCTCTTTGTGCGATCGGAGGTACCTGCGTCATTAGCACGGCACAGTCGTGAGACTTCATGCCACTGAACCTCTGCTCCGCCTCGTCTAGGTATCTGCTTATCTTGCCCGCGTAGCCATAAGGAAATTTGACTCCTAGAAGGCACTTGAAAAACTGTTTGATCTCATCCTGGCTTAGAGTGAAGCAAGAAGGAGGGTAGTAATATTCGTTCTTCTTGAACTTTTTACCCTTACGACGACCTTGTGTCGTCTCCGACTCATGATCATCGTCATCTTCCTGATCATCAGGAGTAGTGCGTCCTCCGTGAAGCTCCTTCAGGATCCCCAAGCATATCAGGTCGTGCCTTGCTTTCGGACCATCTTTCGTCCTATCTGGCATGTTGATTATGGTGGCGACCAGACTCTCGCACACGTTTTTTGTGATATGCATGATGTCGAGGCTATGAGGCATGCGGAGAAACTTCCAGTATGGCAACTCCCAGAAAACATACCTTGTTTTCCATACCTTCATCAGCGGCTTGTCTTGTTGCTTCCTCTTTCGCTTCTTTCCAGGCTGAGGACAATCTTTCCAGTTTTTCAGCAACTCTTCCATATCTTCGCTGCTCCTACGCTCTGGGATTCCTCGGGTCTCGGATTTTCCATCGAAAAGGTCTCCACGTTTTCTCCATGGATCATTCTTGCTGAGCCACCTCCGGTGCGCCATGAACACGGTTTTCAATGACCCTGGATCTTTCTCTAGTTGGAGATAGCTTGTGTTATCCATGCACCTAACGCATGCGTAGAATCCTTGGATAACCTGCCCCGAGATATACCCGCAACCTGGATAGTCTTGCACCGTAGTGACCAACGCGGCTCTCATAGTGAAATAATCTTGTGCGACGGCGTCGTAAGTATTGGCTCCAGATTTCCATAACGTGGCTAACTCCTCTTTCAACAGCCTGAGATACAGATTGATGTCGGTACCATGTTGTTTCGGCCCTTGAATTGGCATACTCATTTGTATGTACTTCTTCTTCATGCACAACCATGGAGGGAGGTTTTACATCCATACAAACATGGGCCAAGTGATGTGCGTGCTGCTCAGGCTACCGAACGGATTGAGTCCATTGGTGCTCGCACCAAGACTGATGTTCCTCGAATCTCCGCCGAATTCTAGGAATTTGAGGTCCAATGCTTTCCACTGGCTAGCATTTGAAGGGTGCGTCAGCAACTCATCCTTTTCGGGGTCATCATCGTCATCTCCTGGCTTCTTCCTTTCCGCATGCCATCGCATGAGCTTCGCTTCCTTAGGGTCTGCGAAATAGCGCTGCAGACGAGGAGTGATAGGAAAGTACCATACCACTTTTCAAGGTGCTTTCTTCCCTTTCTTGTATCGACTCACGCCGCACACCGGACATGTGGTTTTCTCCGCGTCCTCGCCCCGATAAATGATGCAATCGTTGATGCATACGTGATATCTAATGTGCGGTAGATCGAGAGGACAAACGATTTTCTTGGCGTCCTCGATACTAGTTGGACACGTGTTCCCCTCCGGGAGACGATCGTGCCAGAATGCCATCATATCGTCGAAGCTTGCGTCGCTCAATTTGTGTTTTGCCTTCATCTCCATAGCCTTGAGTGTTACATTCAACCGGGTATCATCGGGCCTGCATCCTTCATACAATGGAGTAACCGCGTCTTTCTCAAGTTGCGCAAGCTTGGCTTTCTCTCTAGCGGCAGCCCTGGTGTTACTCGTCTGCTTGAGAAGCAACTCTTGCACATAAGGGCCCCGCACCCAACCTGGCGTTGTTCCATCGTCGTCTGCTCCTCCACCATCTCCAGGAGACTCTTCATCATCTCGCCCGTTCTCACCGTGATGATGATCATCGTCATGTTGCCCACCTTCACCGTCTCCATCGTCTTCGTCATCGCTTATCCAACGAGTGTATCCATCCATGAAACCATGGCGGAGCAGGTGCGCCTGCAGATTCCCGGAATCTGGGTCGATCACCCAGTTGAGTTTACATCTTCTACACTGACATCTTATCTTCGTCTTGTTATTTCGTATCATGTCGGCCGTCGCACATTTCAAAAATCTAGCCACAATGTCTTGACTCATTATGAGCACCATTTTTGCCTGCACTGTGTACACGGTACAATTAGAAGTCTATTAGAACCACATAATCAATGCATGCATGCAATGGTCGATAGAAAATTTTGGCATGACCTATCCTAAAATTAGGACCTTTGCGAAATGCCAAAGTCTTGCCAAAATGGAAATGAATCAACATTTTGGCAAAACAAATGGCAACTTGTTCACATACAAACACAATAGAGAGATACCGATCCATACACACATGAACATATCATTATCCTCTCCATACACACATGCATGAGCATCATCGATACTCTCCATATACACACACATATGACCATCGATCCTCTCAAACACACATCATGAGCATCGATCATGTACATACATATGAGCATATCATCCATATACACATGAACACATCCTTACATGGACAACTTACCGAGATGAGAGACCAATCGCGAGAAAGATGGAAAGGAGAGGTGCGCGCGAGACCGGAGAAGGAGATGAGAGACCAGAGACCTTCCTCTATTACTTATGTAACATCCAAGGCAAGTTCTACATGCTAAAAATGGTGAATGGCCATAATACACGAAAAGTACGAGTTTTTAGTCAAATATCTCAAACATGTAAAGGGTCTTACTAGCCTTGAAAATCCAACTAGAACCGAGAAACTGTGGGCAATAACTCATGAAAATGACCATAAAACACGAAAACGACGAGTTTTTAGTCATAACTCTCAAAAATGTATCGGGTCTTAAGGTCGTTGTAAATCATCCTGGAACCCTAAAAATGCGGGCAATAGCTCATGAAAGCAGCCATAAAACGCGAAAACGACGGGTTTCTTGTCATATCTCTCAAACATGTAACGGTTCTTACGAGGCATGCAAATCTGCCTAGAACCCCAAATCTGTGGGCAATAGCTCATGAAAACGGCCATAAAACGCGAAAACGACGAGTTTCTCATCATATCTCTCAAACATGTAAGGGTTCTTATGAGGCATGCAAATCCGCCTGGAACCCCAGAACTGTGGGCATTAGCTCATGAAAATGGCCATAAATCATGAAAACGGCGAGTTTCTGGTCATATCTCCCAAACATGTAATAGGTCTGCCAAACCATGCAAATCCGCTTGGAACGCAAAAACTCTAGGAAATAACTCATGAAAATGGCCACAAACACGAAAACGACGAGTTTCTGGTTATATATCTCAAACATGTAAGGGTTCTTACGAGGCATGCAAATCCGCCTGGAACCCCAAAACTGTGGGCAATAGCTCATATAAAGGGCCATAAAACGTGAAAACGATGAGTTTTTGGTCATATCTCCTAAACATGTAATGGGTCTGCCAGATCATGCAAATCCTCTTGGAACGCAAAAACTCTAAGAAATAATTCATGAAAATGGCCATAAAAACGAAAACGACGAGTTTCTGGTTATATATCTCAAACATGTAAGGGTTCTTACGAGGCATGCAAATCTGTCTAGAACCCCAAAACTATGGGCAAGAGCTCATGAAAACGGCCATAAAACACGAAAAAGGGTCCTACTGGCCATGCAAAACCAATAGGAACCTAAAAAACGTGGAAGTAACTCATAAAAAGGGCCATAAACACGAAAACGACAAGTTTTTGGTCATAACTCTCAAACATATGCCGGGTCTTAAGGTCGTTGTAAATCAACATGGAACCCCAAAACTGTGGGCAATAGCTCATGAAAACAGCCATAAACCGCAAAAACGACGAGTTTCTAGTCATATCTCTCAAACATGTAAGGGTTCTTACGAGGCATGCAAATCCGCATGGAACCCCAAAAATGTGGGCAATAGCTCATGAAAACGACCATAAACGGCCATAAAACATGAAAACGACGAGTTTTTGGTGATATCTCCCAAACATGTAACGGGTCTAAAAGACCATGCAAATCCGCTTGGAACACAAAAACTCTAGGAAATAACTCATGAAAATGACCATCAACACGAAAACGACAAGTTTCTGGTCATATATCTCAAACATGTAAGGGTTCTTACAAGGCATGCAAATCCGACTAGAACCCCAAAACTGTGGGCAATGGCTCATGAAAATGGCCATAACACACGAAAAGTACGAGTTTTTAGTCAAATATCTCAAACATGTAAAGGGTCTTACTAGCCTTGAAAATCCAACTGGAACCGAGAAACTGTGGGCAATAACTCATGAAAATGACCATAAAACACGAAAACGACGAGTTTTTTGTCATAACTCTCAAAAATGTATCGGGTGTTAAGGTCGTTGTAAATCGTCCTGGAACCCTAAAAATGCGGGCAATAGCTCATGAAAACAGCCATAAAACGCGAAAACGACGGGTTTCTTGTCATATCTCTCAAACATGCAACGGTTCTTACGAGGCATGCAAATCTGCCTAGAACCCCAAATCTGTGGGCAATAGCTCATGAAAATGGCCATAAAACGCGAAAACGACGAGTTTCTCATCATATCTCTCAAACATGTAAGGGTTCTTACGAATCATGCAAATCCGCCTGGAACCCCAGAACTGTGGGGAATAGCTCATGAAAACGGCCATAAACGGCCATAAATCGTGAAAACGGTGAGTTTTTGGTCATATCTCCCAAACATGTAATAGGTCTGCCAGACCATGCAAATCCGCTTGGAACGCAAAAACTCTAGGATATAACTCATGAAAATGGCCACAAACACGAAAACGACGAGTTTCTGGTTATATATCTCAAACATGTAAGGGTTCTTACGAGGCATGCAAATCCGCCTGGAACCCCAAAACTGTGGGAAATAGCTCATATAAAGGGCCATAAAACGTGAAAACGACGAGTTTTTGGTCATATCTCCTAAACATGTAATGGGTCTGCCAGATCATGCAAATCCTCTTGGAACGCAAAAACTCTAAGAAATAATTCATGAAAATGACCATAAAAACGAAAACGACGAGTTTCTGGTTATATATCTCAAACATGTAAGGGTTTTCTTACGAGGCATGCAAATCCGCCTAGAACCCCAAAACTATGGGCAATAGCTCAGGAAAACGGCCAGAAAACACGAAAAAGGGTCCTACTGGCCATGCAAATCCAACAGGAACCTAAAAACCGTGGGAAATAACTCATAAAAGGGCCATAAACACGAAAACGACGAGCTTTTGGTCATAACTCTCAAACATATGCCGGGTCTTAAGGTCGTTGTAAATCAACATGGAACCCCAAAACTGTGGGCAATAGCTCATGAAAACAGCCATAAACCGCAAAAACGACGAGTTTCTAGTCATATCACTCAAACATGTAAGGGTTCTTACGAGGCATGCAAATCCGCATGGAACCCCAAAAATGTGGGCAATAGCTCATGAAAACGGCCATAAACGGCCATAAAACATGAAAACGACGAGTTTTTGGTGATATCTCCCAAACATGTAACGGGTCTAAAAGACCATGCAAATCCGCTTGGAACACAAAAACTCTAGGAAATAACTCATGAAAATGACCATAAACACGAAAACGACAAGTTTCTGGTCATATATCTCAAACATGTAAGGGTTCTTACAAGGCATGCAAATCCGACTAGAACCCCAAAACTGTGGGCAATGGCTCATGAAAATGGCCATAATACACGAAAAGTACGAGTTTTTAGTCAAATATCTCAAACATGTAAAGGGTCTTACTAGCCTTGAAAATCCAACTGGAACCGAGAAACTGTGGGCAATAACTCATGAAAATGACCATAAAACACGAAAACGACGAGTTTTTTGTCATAACTCTCAAACATGTATCGGGTGTTAAGGTCGTTGTAAATCGTCCTGGAACCCTAAAAATGCGGGCAATAGCTCATGAAAACAGCCATAAAACGCGAAAACGACGGGTTTCTTGTCATATCTCTCAAACATGCAACGGTTCTTACGAGGCATGCAAATCTGCCTAGAACCCCAAATCTGTGGGCAATAGCTCATGAAAATGGCCATAAAACGCGAAAACGACGAGTTTCTCATCATATCTCTCAAACATGTAAGGGTTCTTACGAATCATGCAAGTCCGCCTGGAACCCCAAAACTGTGGGCAATAGCTCATGAAAACGGCCATAAATCGTGAAAACGGTGAGTTTTTGGTCATATCTCCCAAACATGTAATAGGTCTGCCAGACCATGCAAATCCGCTTGGAACGCAAAAACTCTAGGATATAACTCATGAAAATGGCCACAAACACGAAAACGACGAGTTTCTGGTTATATATCTCAAACATGTAAGGGTTCTTACGAGGCATGCAAATCCGCCTGGAACCCCAAAACTGTGGGAAATAGCTCATATAAAGGGCCATAAAACGTGAAAACGACGAGTTTTTGGTCATATCTCCTAAACATGTAATGGGTCTGCCAGATCATGCAAATCCTCTTGGAACGCAAAAACTCTAAGAAATAATTCATCAAAATGGCCATAAAAACGAAAACGACGAGTTTCTGGTTATATATCTCAAACATGTAAGGGTTTTCTTACGAGGCATGCAAATCCGCCTAGAACCCCAAAACTATGGGCAATAGCTCAGGAAAACGGCCATAAAACACGAAAAAGGGTCCTACTGGCCATGCAAATCCAACAGGAACCTAAAAACCGTGGGAAATAACTCATAAAAAGGGCCATAAACACGAAAACGACGAGCTTTTGGTCATAACTCTCAAACATATGCCGGGTCTTAAGGTCGTTGTAAATCAACATGGAACACCAAAACTGTGGGCAATAGCTCATGAAAACAGCCATAAACCGCAAAAACGACGAGTTTCTAGTCATATCTCTCAAACATGTAAGGGTTCTTACGAGGCATGCAAATCCGCATGGAACCCCAAAAATGTGGGCAATAGCTCATGAAAACGACCATAAACGGCCATAAAACATGAAAACGACGAGTTTTTTGTGATATCTCCCAAACATGTAACGGGTATGAAAGACCATGCAAATCCGCTTGGAACACAAAAACTCTAGGAAATAACTCATGAAATGACCATCAACACGAAAACGACAAGTTTCTTGTCATATATCTCAAACATGTAAGGGTTCTTACAAGGCATGCAAATCCGACTAGAACCCCAAAACTGTGGGCAATGGCTCATGAAAATGGCCATAATACACGAAAAGTACGAGTTTTTAGTCAAATATCTCAAACATGTAAAGGGTCTTACTAGAATTGAAAATCCAACTGGAACCTAGAAACTGTGGGCACATGAAAATGACCATAAAACACAAAAACGATGAGTTTTTTGTCATAACTCTCAAAAATGTATCGGGTGTTAAGGTCGTTGTAAATCGTCCTGGAACCCTAAAAATGCGGGCAATAGCTCATGAAAACAACCATAAAACGCGAAAACGACGGGTTTCTTGTCATATCTCTCAAACATGTAACGGTTCTTACGAGGCATGCAAATCTGCCTAGAACCCCAAATCTGTGGGCAATAGCTCATGAAAACGGCCATAAAACGAGAAAACGACGAGTTTCTCATCATATCTCTCAAACATGTAAGGGTTCTTACGAATCATGCAAGTCCGCCTGGAACCCCAGAACTGTGGGCAATAGCTCATGAAAACGGCCATAAACGGCCATAAATTGTGAAAACGGTGAGTTTTTGGTCATATCTCCCAAACATGTAATAGGTCTGCCAGACCATGCAAATCCGCTTGGAACGCAAAAACTCTAGGATATAACTCATGAAAATGGCCACAAACACAAAAACGACGAGTTTCTGGTTATATATCTCAAACATGTAAGGGTTCTTACGAGGCATGCAAATCCGCCTGGAACCCCAAAACTGTGGGAAATAGCTCATATAAAGGGCCATAAAACGTGAAAACGACGAGTTTTTGGTCATATCTCCTAAACATGTAATGGGTCTGCCAGATCGTGCAAATCCTCTTGGAACGCAAAAACTCTAAGAAATAATTCATGAAAATGGCCATAAAAACGAAAACGACGAGTTTCTGGTTATATATCTCAAACATGTAAGGGTTTTCTTACGAGGCATGCAAATCTGCCTAGAACCCCAAAACTATGGGCAATAGCTCAGGAAAACGGCCATAAAACACGAAAAAGGGTCCTACTGGCCATGCAAATCCAACAGGAACCTAAAAACCGTGGGAAATAACTCATAAAAAGGGCCATAAACACGAAAACGACGAGCTTTTGGTCATAACTCTCAAACATATGCCGGGTCTTAAGGTCGTTGTAAATCAACATGGAACCCCAAAACTGTGGGCAATAGCTCATGAAAACAGCCATAAACCGCAAAAACGACGAGTTTCTAGTCATATCTCTCAAACATATAAGGGTTCTTACGAGGCATGCAAATCCGCATGGAACCCCAAAAATGTGGGCAATAGCTCATGAAAACGACCATAAACGGCCATAAAACATGAAAACGACGAGTTTTTTGTGATATCTCCCAAACATGTAACAGGTATGAAAGACCATGCAAATCCGCTTGGAACACAAAAACTCTAGGAAATAACTCATGAAAATGACCATCAACACGAAAACGACAAGTTTCTGGTCATATATCTCAAACATGTAAGGGTTCTTACAAGGCATGCAAATCCGACTAGAACCCCAAAACTGTGGGCAATGGCTCATGAAAATGGCCATAATACACGAAAAGTACGAGTTTTTAGTCAAATATCTCAAACATGTAAAGGGTCTTACTAGACTTGAAAATCCAACTGGAACCTAGAAACTGTGGGCAATAACTCATGAAAATGACCATAAAACACGAAAAACGACGAGTTTTTGGTCATAACTCTCAAAAATGTATCGGGTCTTAAGGTCGTTGTAAATCGTCCTGGAACCCCAAAAATGAGGGCAATAGCTCATGAAAATAGCCATAAAACGCGAAAACGATGGGTTTCTTGTCATATCTCTCAAACATGTAACGGTTCTTACGAGGCATGCAAATCTGCCTAGAACCCCAAATCTGTGGGCAATAGCTCATGAAAACGGCCATAAAACGCGAAAACAATGAGTTTCTCATCATATCTCTCAAACATGTAAGGGTTCTTATGAGGCATGCAAATCCGCCTGGAACCCCAGAACTGTGGGCAAAAGCTCTTGAAAACGGCCATAAATCGTGAAAACGGTGAGTTTTTGGTCATATCTCCCAAATATGTAATAGGTCTGCCAGACCATGCAAATCCGCTTGGAACGCAAAAACTCTAGGAAATAACTCATGAAAATGGCCACAAATACGGAAACGACGAGTTTCTGGTTATATATCTCAAACATGTAAGGGTTCTTACGAGGCATGCAAATCTGCCTGGAACCCCAAAACTGTGGGCAATAGCTCATGAAAAGGGCCATAAAACGTGAAAACGACGAGTTTTTGGTCATATCTCCTAAACATGTAATGGGTCTGCCAGATCATGCAAATCCTCTTGGAACGCAAAAACTCTAAGAAATAATTCATGAAAATGGCCATAAACACGAAAATGACGAGTTTCTGGTTATATATCTCAAACATGTAAGGGTTCTTATGAGGCATGCAAATCCACCTAGAACCCCAAAACTATGGGCAATAGCTCATGAAAACGGCCATAAATCACGAAAAAGGGTCCTACTGGCCATGCAAATCCAACAGGAACCTAAAAACCGTGGGAAATAACTCATAAAAAGGGCCATAAACACGAAAACGACGAGTTTTTGGTCATAACTCTCAAACATATGTCGGGTCTTAAGGTCGTTGTAAACCAGCATGGAACCCCAAAAATGTGGGCAATAGCTCATGAAAACAGCCATAAACCGCAAAAACGACGAGTTTCTAGTCATATCTCTCAAACATGTAAGGGTTCTTACGAGGCATGCAAATCCGCCTGGAAACCCAAAAATGTGGGCAATAGCTCATGAAAACGACCATAAACGGCCATAAAACACGAAAACGACGAGTTTTTTGTGATATCTCCCAAACATGTAACGGGTATGAAAGACCATGCAAATCCGCTTGGAACACAAAAACTCTAGGAAATAACTCATGAAAATGACCATAAACACGAAAACGACAAGTTTCTGGTCATATATCTCAAACATGTAAGGGTTCTTACAAGGCATGCAAATCCGACTAGAACCCCAAAACTGTGGGCAATGGCTCATGAAAATGGCCATAATACACGAAAAGTACGAGTTTTTAGTCAAATATCTCAAACATGTAAGGGGTCTTACTAGACTTGAAAATCCAACTGGAACCTACAAACTGTGGGCAATAACTCATGAAAATGACCATAAAACACGAAAACGACGAGTTTTTGGTCATAACTCTCAAAAATGTATCGGGTCTTAAGGTCGTTGTAAATCGTCCTGGAACTCCAAAAATGAGAGCAATAGCTCATGAAAATAGCCATAAAACGCGAAAACGACGTGTTTCTTGTCATATCTCTCAAACATGTAATGGTTCTTACGAGGCACGCAAATCTGCCTAGAACCCCAAATCTCTGGGCAATAGCTCATGAAAACGGCCATAAAACGCGAAAGAAACGAGTTTCTCATCATATCTCTCAAACATGTAAGGGTTCTTCTGAGGCATGCAAATGCTCCTGGAACACCAGAACTGTGGGCAAAAGCTCTTGAAAACGGCCATAAATCGTGAAAACGGTGAGTTTCTGGTCATATCTCCCAAATATGTAATAGGTCTGCCAGACCATGCAAATCCGCTTGGAACGCAAAAACTCTAGGAAATAACTCATGAAAATGGCCACAAATACGGAAACGACGAGTTTCTGGTTATATATCTCAAACATGTAAGGGTTCTTACGAGGCATGCAAATCTGCCTGGAACCCCAAAACTGTGGGCAATAGCTCATGAAAAGGGCCATAAAACGTGAAAACGACGAGTTTTTGGTCATATCTCCTAAACATGTAATGGGTCTGCCAGATCATGCAAATCCTCTTGGAACGCAAAAACTCTAAGAAATAATTCATGAAAATGGCCATAAACACGAAAACGACGAGTTTCTGGTTATATATCTCAAACATGTAAGGGTTCTTATGAGGCATGCAAATCCACCTAGAACCGCAAAACTATGGGCAACAGTTCATGAAAACGGCCATAAATCACGAAAAAGGGTCCTACTGGCCATGCAAATCCAACAGGAACCAAAAAACCGTGGGAAATAACTCATAAAAAGGGCCATAAACACGAAAACGACGAGTTTTTGGTCATAACTCTCAAACATATGCCGGGTCTTAAGGTCGTTGTAAATCAACATGGAACCCCAAAAATTTGGGCAATAGCTCATGAAAACAGCCATAAACCGCACAAACGACGAGTTTCTAGTTATATCTCTCAAACATGTAAGGGTTCTTACGAGGCATGCAAATCCGCCTGGAACCCCAAAAATGTGGGCAATAGCTCATGAAAACGACCATAAACGGCCATAAAACATGAAAACGACGAGTTTTTTGTGATATCTCCCAAACATGTAACGAGTATGAAATACCATGCAAATCCGCTTGGAACACAAAAACTCTAGGAAATAACTCATGAAAATGACCATAAACACGAAAACGACAAGTTTCTGGTCATATATCTCAAACATGTAAGGGTTCTTACAAGGCATGCAAATCCGACTAGAACGCCAAAACTGTGGGCAATGGCTCATGAAAATGGCCATAATACACGAAAAGTACGAGTTTTTAGTCAAATATCTCAAACATGTAAAGGGTCTTACTAGACTTGAAAATCCAACTGGAACCTACAAACTGTGGGCAATAACTCATGAAAATGACCATAAAACACGAAAACGACGAGTTTTTGGTCATAACTCTCAAAAATGTATCGGGTCTTAAGGTCGTTGTAAATCGTCCTGGAACCCCAAAAATGAGGGCAATAGCTCATGAAAATAGCCAAAAAACGCGAAAACGACGGGTTTCTTGTCATATCTCTCAAACATGTAATGGTTCTTACGAGGCATGCAAATCTGCCTAGAACCCCAAATCTGTGGGCAATAGCTCATGAAAACGGCCATAAAACGCGAAAACAACGAGTTTCTCATCATATCTCTCAAACATGTAAGGGTTCTTATGAGGCATGCAAATCTGCCTGGAACCCCAGAACTGTGGGCAATAGCTCTTGAAAACGGCCATAAATCGTGAAAACGGTGAGTTTCTGGTCATATCTCCCAAATATGTAATAGGTCTGCCAGACCATGCAAATCCGCTTGGAGCGCAAAAACTCTAGGAAATAACTCATGAAAATGGCCACAAACACGGTAACGACGAGTTTCTAGTTATATATCTCAAACATGTAAGGGTTCTTACGAGGCATGCAAATCTGCCTGGAACCCCAAAACTGTGGGCAATAGCTCATGAAAAGGGCCATAAAACGTGAAAACGACGAGTTTTTGGTCATATCTCCTAAACATGTAATGGGTCTGCCAGATCATGCAAATCCTCTTGGAACGCAAAAACTCTAAGAAATAATTCATGAAAATGGCCATAAACACGAAAACGACGAGTTTCTGGTTATATATCTCAAACATGTAAGGGTTCTTATGAGGCATGCAAATCCACCTAGAACCCCAAAACTATGGGCAATAGCTCATGAAAACGTCCATAAATCACGAAAAAGGGTCCTACTGGCCATGCAAATCCAACAGGAACCTAAAAACCGTGGGAAATAACTTATAAAAAGGGCCATAAACACGAAAACGACGAGTTTTTGGTCATAACTCTCAAACATATGTCGGGTCTTAAGGTCGTTGTAAATCAACATGGAACCCCAAAAATGTTGGCAATAGCTCATGAAAACAGCCATAAACCGCAAAAATGACGAGGTTCTAGTCATATCTCTCAAACATGTAAGGGTTCTTACGAGGCATGCAAATCCGCCTGGAACCCCAAAACTGTGGGCAATAGCTCATGAAAACAACCATAAATGTCCATAAAACATGAAAGCGACGAGTTTTTGGTCATATCTCCCAAACATGTAATGGGTCTGACAGACCACGCAAATCCGCTTGGAACACAAAAACTCTAGGAAATAACTCATGAAAATGACCATAAACACGAAAACGACAAGTTTCTGGTCATATATCTCAAACATGTAAGGGTTCTTACAAGGCATGCAAATCCGACTAGAACCCAAAAACTGTGGGCAATGGCTCATGAAAATGGCCATAATACACGAAAAGTACGAGTTTTTAGTCAAATATCTCAAACATGTAAAGGGTCTTACTAGCCTTGAAAATCCAACTGGAACCGAGAAACTGTGGGCAATAACTCACGAAAATGACCATAAAACACGAAAACGACGAGTTTTTTGTCATAACTCTCAAAAATGTATCAGGTGTAAGGTCGTTGTAAATCGTCGTGGAACCCTAAAAATGCGGGCAATAGCTCATGAAAACAGCCATAAAACGCGAAAACGACGGGTTTCTTGTCATATATATCAAACATGTAACGGTTCTTACGAGGCATGCAAATCTGCCTAGAACCCCAAATCTGTGGGCAATAGCTCATGAAAACAGCCATAAAACGCGAAAACGACAAGTTTCTTATCATATCTCTCAAACATGTAAGGGTTGTTATGAGGCATGCAAATCCTCCTGGAACCCCAGAACTGTGGGCAATAGCTCATGAAAACGGCCATAAAACGTGAAAACGACGAGTTTCTGGTCATATCTCCTAAACATGTAATGGGCCTGCTAGATCATGCAAATCCTCTTGGAACGCAAAAACTCTAAGAAATAATTCATGAAACTGGGCATAAACACGAAAACAACGAGTTTCTAGTTATATATCTCAAACATGTAAGTGTTCTTACGAGGCATGCAAATCCGCCTGGAACCCCAAAACTGTGGGCAATAGCTCATGAAAACGGCCATAAAATGTGAAAACGACGAGATTTTGGTCATATCTCCTAAACATGTAATGGGCCTGCTAGATCATGCAAATCCTCTTGGAACGCAAAAACTCTAAGAAATAATTCATGAAAATGGCCATAAACACGAAAAAGACGAGTTTTTGGTTATATATCTCAAACATGTAAGGGTTCCTACGAGGCATGCAAATCTGGCTAGAACCCAAAAACTATGGGCAATAGCGCATGAAAACGGCCATAAAACACGAAAAAAGGTCCTACTAGCCTTGCAAATCCACCAGGAACCTAAAAACTGTGGGAAATAACTCATAAAAAGGGCCGTAAACACGAAAACGACAAGTTTTTGGTCATAACTCTCAAACATATGTCGGGTCTTAAAGTCGTTGTAAATCAACATGGAACCCCTAAACTGTGGGCAATAGCTCATGAAAACAGCCATAAACCGCAAAAACGACCAGTTTCTAGTCATATCTCTCAAACATGTAAGGGTTCTTACGAGGCATTCAAATCCGCTTGGAACCCCAAAACTGTGGGCAATAGCTCATGAAAACGACCATAAACGGCCATAAAACATGACGAGTTTTTGGTAATATCTCCCAAACATGTGACGGGTCTGACAGACCATGCAAATCCGCTTGGAACACAAAAACTCTAGGAAATAACTCATGAAAATGACCATAAACACGAAAACGACAAGTTTCTGGTCATATATCTCAAACATGTAAGGGTTCTTACAAGGCATGCAAATCCTGTAGGGGTTCGTAGCATGGAAAACAAAAAAATTCTATCACATGAACACACATAAGCCAAGATCTATCTACTAGATTGCAGCAACGAGTCGATAGAGTACTAACCCTCGAAGATCCAAAACGGTTAACGAGAGCAGATTCTCGTGGATGATGTAGTCGTACACTTACGATCTCAAGATCGCGTAGACGATCCTTCCGGCGCTGCGTTCCGGCAGCACTTCCGCAGTCGGTCACACGTTCGGTACTCGATGAAGACCTTCCTCTCCCTTGTTCCAGCAGGCAGCGGAGGTTGTAGCACTCTCCTCGCGATTCCGGCACCACGACGGCATGGAAGTAGAGGGGAGATCTCGCAGGGCTTCGCCTTAAGCCGGAGCGAGCATGGTGGACTATGAGAGAGGCCTTGGCGATCTAGGGTTTAGAGGCACCAAGGGGAGAGAGCTAGGCCGGCGGCTAGGGCAAGGGGAGGGCCCCAACTCGGCGGCTAGGCAAACCCTAGGGGCGGCGGCGACTTGGTGGAGGCCGGCGGCTAGGGCTAGGGTTTAGAGGAGAGAGGTGTTGGGAAGAGGGGCACCCCTGCCCCTCCTTTTATAGGTGGGAGGGAGGCGCGGTTGGGAGGAGGGAGTCCTCCTTGGCCGGCGGGTGGAGGGAGTAGGACTTCCTCCTTAAGTAGGTTTCCTACTCTCCCTCCACCAAGCAAACTTGCCATTTGACTTCTTCAAATTGGCGTTTGACTTTCAAACTAGGATTTGATTTCTCCCTTTATTTTGCCTAGCCAAGTGACCTAGTACATGATGCAACCATTCCACATTGTCATGACACATTCATGTACCCTTTCGCTCTTGAGTGCCGGACCTTCCGGGCCCTTCTAGAACATTCCCGGTGAAAACACCGGAATCATTCCCCAACTCCAAAATAGGACTTTCCTTATATGAATCTTATTCTCCGGACCATTCCGGATCTCCTCGTGATATCCCGGATCCCATCCGAGACTCCGAACAACATTCAGTCACTTACTCATCATTCCATAACTACTCAACAACATCGAATCCTTAAGTGTGTCTCCCTACGGTTCGTGAATTATGCGGACATGATCGAGACATTTCTCCGAACAATAACCAAGAGATGAATCTGGAAATTCATATGGCTCCCACATATTTCTACGATTACTTTGCGATCGAATGAACCACTTACATACGATACCAATTTCCCTTTGTCTCACGATAGTTTACTTATCCGAGGTTTTGATCGTCGGTATCTCTGCATACCTAGTTAAACCTCGTTACAGATAAGTACTCTTTTCTCGTTCCCGTGATATGTGATCCCTTGTGAGCCAGTCACATGCTTGCAAGCTAATTGGATGACATTCCACCGAGAGGGCCCAGATTATATCTATCCGTCATATGGATGGACAAATCCTACTCTTGATCCATGTCTCTCAACCCATACTTTCCGAACACTCAATGGCACCTTTATAGCCACCTAGTTACGGTGTGGTGTTTGATGTCATCAAAGCATCCTTCTCGTGATGGTGATTAGCATGATCTCATGGTCGAAGGAATTAGGTTACTATGTATCAGAAAGCTTATAGAAAATGAACTATATTAAATGACTTGATCTTTATGCTATGCTTAACTATAGGAGTATGTCCATCACATCATTCTCCTAATGATATGATCCTGTTGTTAATAACATCTTCTATGTTCATGATCAGGAAACCATGATCATATATTAACCAACAAGCTAGTTTAACAAGAGGCTTTACTAGGGACTCTTTTATGTTTACAAATCACACAAGTATTAATGTTTCCGGTTAATACAATTTTAGCATGGTATGTAAACATTTATCATAAGCATGAACATATGATAATAACCTACTTTATTATAGCCTCTTGGACATATCTCCAATAGTCTCCCACTTGCACTAGAGTCAATAATCTAGTTTCAAACCTTTGTGTATTCAACACCTATGGCTTTCCGGTGTTGTATGTACACGATTGCTAGTGGTCAACTGATCTCCGGATCTGACACTTCCAGGTCCGTGTGTAATTGCATGTCTTTGCCTCCCTACGCATCACTCATTCTCTAATGAGATGGCTTTGTATAAATTTGGTCCTTTGGTGAGACCTTTAGTTCTTTGGGGTTAAAAGATGTTGATAATATTGTTGTTCAATATATCTTCATAGTATTATCCCGCTGTGAACTACACCTAGTTTTATAACAAACTACTTGACACAAATGCCCTCTTTTGCTGCTATAATAGCAGTCATATACTTAGCCTTTTGTTGTAGTATCTGTCACAATGTCTTAAGTTTGGAACTCATCCAAATCCATTATGGAACTTACTTTCCATTATATTGTGCCACCCTTAGTTTAGATTGAGATAAACTTTATTTGTACTTTGTGACAAAACTAGTATCAATGTAGTACTTTTACAATGAACTAACCATCTATTTATCACTTCCAAAATAATATATTCATAGTTCTTCCAAAAGATCATAAGAATATCCTTACTATCGTCCAATGATCATCTTATGAATCGTTCTGGTATATTCTCCCAACATTTAGAGCATAGGACATATCTGGATTTGTACATATCACAGTATGATTGATATAAATACTCTTTCTGATTTCATACATCAAGTATCAATCTATACTTGAATCTTTGTTTCACTTACCAAGTGTCAATACACTTGAATATATCATCAATATTGAACTGATTCAATCCTTTCTGTGCGACAAGAACCTTTCTTGTAGTTTCTATATTGAACTCATTCAATATATCATCTATGTACTTTCGGCACAACCATATTAGCATCTATTGATGCCAAATATTTGGGTTTTTCCTAAGTCTTTCATCAGGATGAAATTCTTAATATGTGTTAATAAAAGATACATCATTTCCAATCACCAATATGTCTTCCACATAATGTATTAGAAACATGTCTTAGCGCTCCCACTTAATTTCTTGCAAATGCAAGCATCTTCATTATCTCCGATGAAATTAAACTCTTTTAACAACTTCATCATAGTGAAGATTCCAACTCCGCTATGCTTACTTCAACCATTGAAGTTTGCATATGCTTTTAGCATCCTTTGAATTAACAAAACCCTTTGGACCGTATTATGCACACGTCCTAGGTAACAATTCTATTAGAAGAACTTGTTTTGTTTATTCAACTACCACATAACAAAATTATATGTAGTGGTTGCTACATTAATCCGTCTAGACTAAATATCTCTATGAAAGATCAAATCTTGTCATAGTCAACCTTTGAACATTGTTGTGAACTCTTTCCCAACATATTGACTATTTCATAGACGTGAAACATCCATGTCTATTTCTTTATAGATCCAAACACGACTGTAAGGTCTTACACCTTTTCTCGAGGGTCCTTCATGTTCAAAGCTTGATTTCTCGTGTATGGAACTATCATGGATTTTATGGCTTCAAGCCATTTTACGGAGTCAGGGCCCATCATCGCTTCTTTGCATGTAGTCCGTTCATTATTCTCAAATAATGATTCAACCCTCAAATCTTGATATTTGATTGTTTACCCGACCTACTTGGTTCAATAGAAACTTTGACCTTCGTAACCACAACCTTTGAGGCATGAGAGCCATGAGCATTGTTGCTGCCTCCGGAACACTTTTCGGCGCTGCGCAACTTTGCACATATAGCTAAGGTTCTTTTAACCTTATCAAAGTTCTATTGTCCTCCCACTTATCGTTTCACGAAAAAATTTCTTCTCAAAGAAACTTGACGTTCTAAGTGACAAACACTTTTGTCTTCGATGTTATGGAGGAATACTTAACAGTTATTCAAAATAACATACAAAGACAGGTTCATCCGACTTTGGTTGCAAACATCTTTCTTATGCATGTCATACCAATGTTTAAGAAATGACAACTTGGGTTTTATCCCAAACCATAACTTTATATGGTGTCATTTCAGCGGATTATGATGGAGCTCTTTTCAGTGAAAAAATGGTAGTCTCTAAAGCTTTTAATCTTCAAAATATAATGGCAGTTTTATGAATTACACCTTTGATCTTACCATGTCAAACAAGGTTTTAATTACATATCTCGAACACTCCATACTCTTATGTTGTTTCGGGAAATGCAAATCCACGGAATGATTCCTTAAATCTTAGGTGTTTATGCTAAACTTGTAACTCAAATATCTTCCTTTATGATCTTATCATAAAATATTTATATTCTTGTTACAATGATTTTGCACTTCATCTTGAAAGTCTTTGAACTTTTCAAATGTTTCATACTTCATCCCTATTAAGTAAATATTCATATATTCACTCAAATTTTTGGAGAAAGCATATGAAGTTGAAATCCATTGCTCTTGACTACATATAATGGACTTCATACAACAATATGTACAAGTTCCAATAAGCTAGTCATTCGTTCCGTTTTGGCCTATGAACGAAGTTTTAATTATCTCCAGGAAAGTTTTCGCAAGCGTTATTTGATCAAAAATCAAAAGACTCCAAAATTCCATCCACATGGAGTTTCTTCATGTTTTCTTTCCAATATAATTTAAACGGCGATGTCACTTCCCAAGTGATCTTTCAATCAATTTGTCTTTCGACATTTTTAGCACTAGTTTTATGGATGTGATTCTCCAACGAGATTTGTAGATCATCCATCTTTTATGGATTACGGCAATTATTTGAACAACCCTTTTGTTCTCATAACACCTGATAAAACAAATCTTGAAGGCAAGCTTTTGATGTTTAACGTGCAACACAATAACACTTTATTTGTTCTCAATGAACATCATCACATATTCTTTTGCTAGTTACTTAGGCCAATGTAGTTCATGAATTCTGTTGTTTCGAATGACGATTCGTACCAACAGATTCAGTATCCAATACTTAAGAACCACATTATTTAACAAGCAAAGAATACAGCCATAACGCGTATATCCTCTATATACCTAAGCTGAACAATTCTACTCTTTTCTTTTCTTCCATATATTGATGAGATTCTATTTCAGTATTTCATATTCTGTTTGAAAGAATCTATCAACATCAATAGTGGAGCCATACACATGACACATAGTCCAAAGCGTGTATAGTTAAATACCAATGTCTTTGGACTTGCACTTTGAAGTAGATCACCATCATCAAATGTTTGGTGTTCTTTCAAATTCCTTTCTTTAGTAATCGCTTGGTGTAGTAAACATTTTACCTACATCGAATATTCTCCCTTATCATGGAATTATTCATGATCAAGTTACTTTAACTTATAATAGTGAATCGCGAGTATAATGTTGCTTTCCAAAACCTTTTGGTGGATTAGGACAACTAGTGTCTCCAACCTTTTGTAAATTCTCATCAAATATGAGAACAAAAACTTTTCCACATTATACTCTATCATGTTGTAAACAAAATATTGTTTCAGATATCGCAATATCTTCCACATATTAAAACAATCTTATATACTAACACTGGATAACCTTGATATTAAAACAATCTTTCGAATATCAAGAATCATGGAGATAAACATGATACTTATATACTAACACTGGAATTGTTACTCTTGATTTAATACCAACTATTAAACTTCACGGAGTAATCGAAACTTACTGAAAGTGTTCAATGGGACTTTTAAACTATAGATTAACACTTCAAAACAATACGATACTAGTTCATAAAGTAACTAACCAGAATTCTATAGTTCTATCATCTCAATTATAACTAAGCGCAAGGTGGTAAACGGATGCTAATGACTACAACAACTATGCAAATTTACTTTGATTTATGATAAGTAGTGTTCAACTTTTAATCATATTGCTGTTGAACTGCCACTCAAAACAATATCCCTCATATTGTTTTGGTGATCACACGAACCAAATCCACCACATCAAAACCGATCATCACGAGAGATGATGTAGCTTCAAAGGCGAACAATCAACATGTTCATCATATCATCTATATGACTCATGCTTTACCTTTTGGTATCCCGTGTTCCGAGACCATGTCTGTACATTCTAGGCTCATCAAGATCAAACCTTAGCTTCCGCATGAGCAAATCTGGCTTGCTCACGTTGTATACACTCGCAGAATCTAACACACCCGATCATCACGTGGTGCTTCAAAACAACGAGCTTTAGCAACGGTGCTTACTAAGGATGAACACTTTAAAACTTGAAATTGTGTGCTTGAGGGATCATCTTATAATGCTACCGTCGTAAACTAAGCAATACAAGATGCATAAAAGGATTAACATCACATGCCATTCATAATATGTTATATGATATGGCCTTTCTTCTTGTGCTTCCGATCTCCATCTTCAAGCACGAACATGATCTCCATCATCACCGGTGTGGCGTCAAGGTCAATGGCGCCGCTTCATGGTTGTCCTCCACCGACATGGACTATTACAACTAATTTGAATAATAGACACGCAGGACTTAACGGAATTAAAAGACAACCATATGGCTCCTGCCGGTTGCCAACTTACAATAAGGAACATTGCATACATCATATATAAACACAATCATGGCCATCTCACATCACGGCACACCCCTGCAAAACAAAGTTAGACGCCTCTAATTTTCTTTGCATATTTTACGTGGTTTGGGGATTTCAATAAGTGTCGTTCTAACTTACGAACAAGAACCACAACCTTGATACTAGTATTGTCAATCACCCGTTGTAAATTGAATCTTAACTATGTTGGGAGAAACAGGCACCCGCAAATCCACTTATGCAATGAAAGTTGCATGTCAAGCGTGGAGCAAGTCTCATGAACGATGTCATGTAAGGTTAGCCCGGGCCGCTTCATCCCACCATCCCGCAAGATGCAAAGTACACAAGAAGCAATCGACAACAAAAGCATCAACGCCCACAATGACCATTGTGTTCTACTCGTGCAACAGATCTACATATAGACATGGCTCTAATACCACTGTAGGGGTTCGTAGCATGGAAAACAAAAAATTTCTATCGCATGAACACACATAAGCCAAGATCTATCTACTAGATTGCAGCAACGAGTCGATAGGGTACTAACCCTCGAAGATCCAAAGAGGTTAACGAGAGCAGATTCTCGTGGATGATGTAGTCGTACACTTCCGATCTCAAGATCGCGTAGACGATCCTTCCGGCGCTGCGTTCCGGCAGCGCTTCCGCAGTCGGTCACATGTTCGGTACTCGATGAAGACCTTCCTCTCCCTTGTTCCAGCAGGCAGTGGAGGTTGTAGCACTCTCCTCGCGATTCCGGCAGCACGACGGCGTGGTACCGGAAGTAGAGGGGAGATCTCGTAGGGCTTCGCCTTAAGCCGGAGCGAGTATGGTGGACTATGAGAGAGGCCTTGGCGATCTAGGGTTTAGAGGCACCAAGGGGAGAGAGATAGGCCGGCGGCTAGGGAAAGGGGACGTTCCCAACTCGGCGACTAGGCAAACCCTAGGGGCGGCGGCGACTTGGTGGAGGCCGGCGACTAGGGCTAGGGTTTAGAGGAGAGAGGTCTTGGGAAGAGGGGCACCCCTGGCCCTCCTTTTATAGGTGGGAGGGAGTCGCGGTTGGGAGGAGGGAGTCCTCCTCCAACTCCTCCTCCTTGGCCGGTGGGTGGAGGGAGTAGGACTTCCTACCTAAGTAGGTTTCCTACTCTCCCTCCACCAAGCAAACTTGCCGTTTGACTTTTTCAAATTGGCGTTTTACTTTCAAACTAGGATTTGATTTCTCCCTTTATTTTCCCCAGCCAAGTGACCTAGTACATTATGCAACCATTCCACATTGTCATGACACATTTATGTAACCTTCCCCTCTGGAGTGCCGGACCTTCCGGACCCTTCTAGAACATTCCCATGAAAACACCGGAATCATTCCCCAACTCCGAAATAGGACTTTCCTTATATGAATCTTATTCTCCGGACCATTCTGGATCTCCTCGTGATATCCCGGATCCCATCCGAGACTCCGAACAACATTCGGTCTCTTACTCATCATTCCATAACTACTCAACAACATCGAATCCTTAAGTGTGTCTCCCGACGGTTCGTGAATTATGCGGACATGATCGAGACATTTCTCCGAACAATAACCAATAGAGGAATCTGGAAATTCATATGGCTCCCACATATTTCTACGATTACTTTGCGATCGAATAAACCACTTACAGATGATACCAATTTCCCTTTGTCTCACTATAGTTTACTTATCTGAGGTTTTGATCGTCGGTATCTCTGCATACCTAGTTCAACCTCGTTACCGATAAGTACTCTTTTCTCGTTCCCGTGATATGTGATCCCTTGTGAGCTAGTCACATGCCTGCAAGCTAATTGGATGAAATTCCACCGAGAGGGCCCAGAGTATATCTATCCGTCATATGGATGGACAAATCCCACTCTTGATCCATGTGTCTCAACCCATACTTTCCGAACACTCAATGCCACCTTTATAGCCACCCAGTTACAGTGTGGTGTTTGATGTCATCAGAGCATCCTTGCGGTGATGGTGATTAGCATGATCTCATGGTCGAAGGAATTAGGTTACTATGTATCAGAAAGCTTATAGCAAATGAAGTATATTAAATGACTTGATCTTTATGCTATGCTTAACTATAGGAGTATGTCCATCACATCATTCTCCTAATGATATGACCCTGTTGTTAATAACATCTTCTATGTTCATGATCAGGAAACCATGATCATATATTAACCAACAAGCTAGTTTAACAAGAGGCATTACTAGGGACTCTTTTACAAATCACACAAGTATAAATGTTTCCGGTTAATACAATTTTAGCATGGTATGTAAACATTTATCATAAGCATGAAGATATGATAATAACCTACTTTATTATTGCCTCTTGGGCACATCTCCAACAAATCCGCCTAGAACCCCAAAACTGTGGGCAATGGCTCATGAAAATGGCCATAAAACACGAAAAGTACGAGTTTTTAGTCAAATATCTCAAACATGTAAATGGTCTTATTAGCCTTGAAAATCCAACTGGAACCTAGAAACTGTGGGCAATAACTCATGAAAATGACCATAAAACACGAAAACGACGAGTTTCTGGTCATAACTCTCAAAAATGTATCGGGTCTTAAGGTCGTTGTAAATCGTCCTGGAACCCCAAAAATGCAGGCAATAGCTCATGAAAACAGCCATAAAACGCGAAAACGACGGGTTTCTTATCATATCTCTCAAACAGGTAATGGTTCTTACGAGGCATGCAAATCTACCTAGAACCCCAAATCTGTGGGCAATAGCTCATGAAAACGGCCATAAAACGCGAAAACGACGAGTTTCTGATCATATCTCTCAAACATGTAAGGGTTCTTACGAGGCATGCAAATCTGCCTGGAACCCTAAAACTGTGGGTAATAGCTCATGAAAACGGCCATAAACGGCCATAAAACGTGAAAACGACGAGTTTCAGGTCATATCTCCCAAACATGTAATGGGTCTGCCAGATCATGCAAATCCTCTTGGAACGCAAAAACTCTAGGAAATAACTCATGAAAATGGCCATAAACACGAAAACGACGAGTTTCTGCTTATATATCTCAAACATGTAAGGGTTCTTACGAGGCATGCAAATCCGCCTGGAACCCCAAAACTGTGGGCAATAGCTCATGAAAAGGGCCATAAAACGTGAAAACGACGAGTTTTTAGTCATATCTCCTAAACATGTAATGGGTCTGCCAGATCATGCAAATCCTCTTGGAACGCAAAAACTCTAAGAAATAATTCATGAAAATAGACATAAAAACGAAAACGACGAGTTTCTGGTTATATATCTCAAACATGTAAGGGTTCTTACGAGGCATGCAAATCCGCCTAGAACCCCAAAACTATGGGCAAGAGCTCATGAAAATGGCCATAAAACACGAAAAAGGGTCCTACTGGGCATGCAAATCCAACAGGAACCTAAAAACCGTGGGAAATAACTCATAAAAAGGGCCATAAACACGAAAACGACAAGTTTTTGGTCATAACTCTCAAACATTTACCGGGTCTTAAGGTCGTTGTAAATCAACATGGAACCCCAAAAAATGTGGGCAATAGCTCATGAAAACAGCCATAAACCGCAAAAACGACGAGTTTCTAGTCATATCTCTAAGGGTTCTTACGAGGCATGCAAATCCGCCTGGAACCCCAAAACTGTTCGCAATAGCTCATGAAAACGACCATAAACGGCCATAAAACATGAAAGCGACGAGTTTTTGGCCATATCTCCCAAACATGTAACGGGTCTGACATACAATGCAAAGCCGCTTGGAACACAAAAACTCTAGGAAATAACTCATGAAAATGACCATAAACACGAAAACGATAAATTTCTGGTCATATATCTCAAACATGTAAGGGTTCTTACGAGGCATGCAAATCCGCATGGAACCCCAAAAATGTGGGCAATAGCTCATGAAAACGACCATAAACGGCCATAAAACATGAAAACGACGAGTTTTTGGTGATATCTCCCAAACATGTAACGGGTCTAACAGACCATGCAAATCCGCTTGGAACACAAAAACTCTAGGAAATAACTCATGAAAATGACCATAAACACGAAAACGACAAGTTTCTGGTCATATATCTCAAACATGTAAGGGTTCTTACAAGGCATGCAAATCTGACTAGAACCCCAAAACTGTGGGCAATGGCTCATGAAAATGGCCATAATACACGAAAAGTATGAGTTTTTAGTCAAATATCTCAAACATGTAAAGGGTCTTACTAGCCTTGAAATCCAACTGGAACCTAGAAACTATGGGAAATAATGTAAGATCCCTCCTTTATAAAGGAAAAAGGATCCATGTTATTGCAATGCTAGTCCCTGGATCAATGCTAGCATCCACAGTTTAAGATGAAATACACAGATACAAAGGTCATTATTACAGTCATTACAGAGATAAACATAGTCTTTACAACTCCAAGGCCACAGGCCTAGTACAAGAGTTTGGAATAAGTAAATAAATAAAAGTCTTCATCTTCATGTGCCACAGGCAAACATGTTGAGTGTAGACTTAGGACAACTAATCCTCATCAAAATAACCTGCAACATCACAAGTTGCAGCCACAAGGGGTCAATACATTGGAATAGTATTGGCAAGTGATACCTTAGTATAATTTAAGTGGACTAGATACTATATGCAATTTGGCTAAGTGTAGCTTGGCTTGCTTTGCTCAAAATAGGTTTTTCCTATTAGATGAAATCACTAAGTTTTTCTTTGTCAAAAACTTTTCCCAAGGAACCACCAATAGACATTGAGGTCCTTCACCCTTGTTCACCACAAGTTTTTAACTTAGAAATTGGGATGATGAGATTCTTGATAGCTTCCATGCCTTGATGCTCAAGTTGTCCTTTTCCAGGGACATGGCTAAGTACTTAGATTCTTCCATCTGTAGAGGTTGTGCACTTTCCCCACTAGACTTGATTTTCACCAAGACAGGACCTTTCAGAAGCCTTCCCTTAGACAAAATGGACGCGCTCCAACCTATCATTCCCACCAACACCAACTTACCAAATGGCTAAGTTCTAGCAACCTATGTGATCCAGGCAGAGCCCATATTGCCAAGTGGCTGCACTAGAAGCTTCTTATCACTTGGCCTCTAAAATCTCTTTGATCCTGGGTGGCTTTCCACAAGTGAGATACACAAGGTAAGCCATAGAAATGGGCCTTGTGTAACCACTGAACATAAACCATTCCTTCCATTCCACCCAGGTGTTAAATTTACTTAGTTGTTTTATTAGGCAAAACATAAGTCAAAAGACTTAGAAATATTTTCATCATAGCATGTACATTTCACCAACCCTTGGTTGCTACTAGCTAGGCTAAGCATGGCATGTATAAGCATCTTAACTTAGAAATTCCTAGCAATACTACAACTACTAGGATTTCCCAACATGGCATATAAGCAAAATATAACATGCATGTCTAACAAAATATTTCTAATGCTTAGTAGAAATCATTGGAATAAAAATATTCATGAAGCACCACTTGCCTTGGTAGTTTGGAGAGTAGCTACACTCCTCACAATTACAATCACTAGTACCAAAATCTACACAAAGAAACATAGCCACAAATCACATACAAAACATATACAAACAAAAAAAAATATGAATGCATGCAATATGATATGTGATGATTTTTAAAACTCAACAAATCAAGTGTACAGTACTGGTTCATAAACAAGTTCAAAACTTGCCAAACAACAAATAATTAAACCTTAATTCAATTGCTAAACAATTTATAAACTCAAATTAGCCCTACACAAGTTTCTGTAAATAAAACCATTTTAACAGAAGCAAAACATTAAACACATTGCATATTTATAAAGGGCTTGCTCTCCTAATTCCATTGATATAAAATTTGTCAAATTCTAACATGGGAATCAAAAGTAATAGCCAAAATAAATTTGAACATCTAATATATTCAAATCCACTTTTTAAATCTAAACTCCAGCCACGCGGCGTGTTTCTATTGGCTGATACCGGTTCGGGCGGATCACGCTTACGAGCCGCAAGATCTAAGTGACGATGCACGGCTCAGATTAAAACATAACGCTTCGCCCTCTAATCTAATCCTAGCCTCTGGATCTGGATCCAACGATCCTAGATGCTCAGACCAAAGACGAGCAGCGCAATGGCTGCTGGCGGCGGCGATGGCTCTATCGGCGATGGATCGGCGATTCTAGCGAGGGCTGGGGACAGTGGTGTTGCTTACCAGCGTCACAAGGCCGCGAGGAAGCTCGAGGTGTTGCTGGCTTGGACAGGGGCGCGTTGAGGTGGCCGTAGGAGCTCGCCGGAGTTGAGCGCAGCGTCGGGTACTCGGTGACGAAGACGTTGGCGACGCTCTGGATCACCCTAGCACGAACTAGTGGTATCAAGGGGTGCGCAAGGCTACAGAGAACACTATTGGGTCAAAGAGAAGTCGAGGGGCGGTCAGGTTTTACCTCAATCGCTCGTCGGAGTCGAGCGGCGATTCTGTCGTTTGCGGACACGAACGGTGATGGCAACCTGGGTCATGAGAAAGAAAACCAAAGGCATCATTGGATGCGCAAGGACACGCTGGTCATGCTGGTTTGAACTAGAGGCAGGGGCGGTCGGAGCTCACCGTGATTAGTCGCCGGAGTTCTTCTGTCTGCGGCGAGGCAATGGCAAATACTGGAAGCCTGGAGGCGCTTCGGGCTGGCTTTGTTGGGGGAAATGGCCGCGAGGGGGAGAGGTTTAAGTAGCCGGGAGGGGCGAGGGAATCACGCTGCAGATCAATGCCAATTAAGCGCGAAATCAACGCGGCGTTTCTGGAGGAAACGGCGGAGGCGACGGGGTCTGCGCGCGCGGGGTGGAGAAGAAGGAGCTGACGTGGCTCGGGCCCAGTGGCAGTGGCAGCGGGGCAGAGCGGGTGCGGGTGCGAGAGGGAGAAGGGGGAAAACGACCCGGTTGGGCTTAGTGGGCTGTTTTGTAATTAGGCCCAAAGACTAGCGCTGGCCCTTTTCTAATTCTTTTCTCCTTTTCTTTTTCTGTTTTGATTTTCTGAAATGAATTTCAAACTTCAATTCAAATCTGGTTGAATTCAAAACTTTTCAGGGTTTTTGTACAATAAATCTTGTACTCAATTAAGTGTCAAACACATCTGTTCACTCAAACACACTTGGGTCTTTTTGAAAATTAAAATAAAACCATGCCTTTATGAGGTGTGATATAAGGCATAGAATTGGTTTTATTTCATATTTTGCTTTGAGACTTTGCTCAAGTTTTTTGAAAGCACTTGAATTAGGATTCTAAACAATACTGAATGGTTAACAGTACCTTTCTCAAAACAAGTAGCACAAGGGCTTGAGTAAACTTACATAAAATATTGAGCAAAAATGCTCCTGTTTTTGAATGATTTTTGAAATGAAATCCTAAATGGTCATGGATGCATGGATGATATGCATGAGTTTGAAATATGATTTTAGGGATGATACAAATAACTCATGAAAATGACCATAAAACACGAAAACGACGAGTTTTTGGTCATAACTCTCAAAAATGTATCGGGTCTTAAGGTCGTTGTAAATCATCCTGGAACCCTAAAAATGTAGGCAATAGCTCATAAAAAGAGCCATAAAACGCGAAAACGACGGTTTTCTTGTCATATCTCTCAAACATGTAACGGTTCTTACGAGGCATGCAAATCTGCCTAGAACCCCAAATCTGTGGGCAATAGCTCATGAAAACGGCCATTAAACGCGAAAACGACGAGTTTCTCATCATATCTCTCAAACATGTAAGGGTTCTTACGAGGCATGCAAATCCGCCTGGAACCCCAAAACTGTGGGCAATAGCTCATGAAAACGGCCATAAACGGCCATAAAACATGAAAACGACGAGTTTCTGGTCATATCTCCCAAACATGTAATGGGTCTGCCAGACCATGCAAATCCGCTTGGAATGCAAAAACTTTAGGAAATAACTCATGAAAATGGCCATAACCATGAAAACGACGAGTTTCTGCTTATATATCTCAAACATGTAAGGGTTCTTACGAGGCATGCAAATCCGCCTGGAACCCCAAAACTGTAGGCAATAGCTCATGAAAACGTCCATAAAACGTGAAAACGACGAGTTTTTGGTCATATCTCCTAAACCTGTAATGGGTCTGCCAGATCATGCAAATCCTCTTGGAACGCAAAAAATCTAAGAAATAACTCATGAAAATGGCCATAAACACGAAAACGACGAGTTTCTGGTTATATATCTCAAACATGTAAGGGTTCTTACGAGGCGTGCAAATCCGCCTAGAACCCAAAAACTATGGGCAATAGCTCATGAAAACGGCCATAAAACACGAAAAAGGGTCCTACTGGCCTTGCAAATCCAACTAGAACCTAAAAACCGTGGGAAATAACTCATAAAAAGGGCCATAAACACGAAAACGACGAGCTTTTGGTCATAACTCTCAAACATATGCCGAGTCTTAAGGTCATTGTAAATCAACATGGAACCCCAAAACTGTGGGCAATAGCTCATGAAAACATGCATAAACCGCAAAAACGACGAGTTTCTAGTCATATCTCTCAAACATGTAAGGTGTAATATCCCTCCTTTATAAAGGAAAAAGGATCCCTGTGATTGCAATGCTAGTCCCTAGATCAATGCTAGCATCCACAGTTTAAGATGAAGTACACAGACACAAAGGTCATTATTATAGTCATTCCAGAGACAAACATAGTCTTTACAACTCCAAGGCCACAGGCCTAGTACAAGAGTTTGAATAAGTAAATAAATAAAAGTCTTCATCTTCATGTGCCACAGGCAAACATGTTGAGTGTAGACTCATGACTCCTAATCCTCATCAGAGTAACCTGCAACATCACAAGTTACAGCCACAGTGGGTCAATACATTGGAATAGTATTGGCCAGTGATACCTTAGTATAATTTAGGTGGACTAGATACTATATGCAATTTGGCTAAGTGTATCTTGGCTTGCTTTGCTCAAAATAGGTTTTGCCTATTAATTGAAATCACTAAGTTTTTCTTTGTCAAAACTTTTCCCAAGGAACCACCAATAGACATTGAGGTCCTTCACCCTTGTTCACCCACAAGTTTTTAACTTAGAAATTGGGATGATGAGATTCTTGATAGCTTCCATGCCTTGATGCTCAAGTTGTCCTTTTCCAGGGACATGGCTAAGTACTTAGATTCTTCCATCTGTAGAGGTTGTGCACTTTCCCCACCAGACTTGATTTTCACCAAGACAGGACCTTTCAGAAGCCTTCCCTTAGACAAAATGGACGCGCTCCAACCTATCATTCCCACCAACACCAACTTACCAAATGTCTAAGTTCTAGCAACCTATGTGATCCAGGCAGAGCCCATATTGCCAAGTGGCTGCACTAGAAGCTTCTTAACACTTGGCCTCTAAAAATCTCTTTGATCCTGGGTGGCTTTCCTCAAGTGAGATACACAAGGTAAGCCATAGAAATGGGCCTTGTATAACCACTCAACATAAACCATTCCTTCCATTCCACCCAGGTGTTTCATTTACTTAGTTGTTTTATTAGGCAAAACACAAGTCAAAAGACTTAGAAATATTTTCATCATAGCATGTATATTTCACCAACCCTTGGTTGCTACTAGCTAGGCTAAGCATGGCATAGATAAGCATCTTAACTTAGAAATTTCTAGCAATTCTACAACTACTAGGATTTCCCAACATGGCATATAAGCAAAATATAGTATGCAAGTCTAGCAAAATATTTCTAATGCTTAGTAGAAAACATAGGGATAAAATATTCATGAAGCACCACTTGCCTTGGTAGTTTGGAGAGTAGCTACACTCCTCACAATCACAATCACTAGCACCAAAATCTACACAAAGAAACATAGCCACAAATCACATACAAAACATATACAAACAAAAATATATGCATGCATGCAATATGATATGTGATGATTTTCAAAACTCAACAAAGCAAGTGTACAGTACTGGTTCAAAAACAAGTTCAAAACTTGCCAAACAACAATTATTTAAACCTTAAAACATTTCCTAAACACTTCATATTCTCAAATTAGCCCTACACAAGTTTCTGCAAATAGAACCATTTTAACAGAAGCAAAACATTAAACACATTGCATATTTAGAAAGGGCTTGCTCTCTTGATTCCATTGATATAAAATTTGTCAAATTCTAACGTGGGGATCAAAAGTTATAGCCAAAACAAATTCAAACATCTAATAGATTCAAATCCTGTTTTTAAAACTAAACAGCTGCCACGCGTCTTAATCTGATTGGCCCGTACCGCTTCGCACTGGATCACGTTTGTGAGCCGTTAGATCAACATAATCTGCACGGCCCAGATTCACATGTAACGGTTCGTTAAGTGATCTAATCTCGCACGCTGGATCCAGATCCAATGGCTCTGGATCAAACGACCAAAGCTGGGCGGCGCTGACGGTGGCTACTGGCGGCGGCGAGCTCTGCCTACGGCAGCGCGGCGCTACAGGTGGTTCTAGGGTCGTCAGAGGCGCTTACCAGAAATGTGACGACGTGCTAATGCTCAACCTGGCGACGGCTTGGCAAGGGGCGCACGGACACAGTCGCTGGAGCTCGTCGGAGTTGCGGGCGGCGTCTGTTGCTTGTTGTCGAGGTCAATGCCAAGGCTCTGTGTCGTCCTAGCACAAGCCAGTGGGTTTAGGAGATGCGCAAGGGTCTGGCGAACAAGACAGTACAAAAGGGGAGGCAAGGGGCGGTCTCGTTTACCTGAATCGCACGTCGGAGTCGAGCGGCGGCTCAGGTGCTCGCGGGTGAGAACGAGGATGTCGCACTGGGTCATGAGAAAGCAAACGGAGGGCATTAGTAGATGCGCAAAGTCATGCTGGTCACAGTGGTTTGAATTAGAGGCGGAGGGGCGGTCTGTGCTTACCGGAATTCGTCGCCGGAGTGTGTCTGTCTACGGCGGAGCAAAGGTAATTGAGGGCAGCCTGGGGGCGTAGAGGTGGCGCTAGTTGAGGGGAAATGGCCGCGGTGCCGAGGGGGTCTTATAGCCAGAGCGGGGGCGAGGATCGCGCGGCGTATCAATGGCAATTAAGCACGCAGTAACAGCGGCGAGGTAATGGCGGAGCAGCGTCGCAGGCGCGCGTGATTGACGACGAAGGCGACGTGGTCGCTAGGTCCACCCGTCAGCGAGTTAAACAGAGAGGGGGTGGGGTCGTGCAGTCAGTGACCTGGGGGGTGTGTCTGTGGGTGAGCGAGAGAGAGAGAGACCCCGGGTGGGCTTAGTGGGCTGGATTAGCAGTTGGGCTAGATAGGTGGCGCCTGGCCCTTTTCTATTCTTTTCTCCTTTTCTTTTTCTGTTTTGATTTTCTGAATTGATTTTCAATTCCAATTCAAATGATTTCAAAACCTTTTTGAATTCAAATCTTTTCAGGATTTTTGTAGTGTGCAGTAGTCACAAATCTGGGCATAAAACCAAGTGGTCTCTTTGAATTGGCTTGGTCACTTGGGATAAAATAAAATAAGCAGTGGCAAGCACTAGTTTGAATAGGTTTTGAAATTGGTTTTCAAATCATCTTTATTTTGAAACTTTGGTTTAAATCTTAGCAATCTAGCAATATAACCTAAGATCAATAAGACAACAAAGTTTGGTTTCAAGAACAACAATCTTTCATTGAAGAGTAGCATCTGTTTCAAATGTTGATCACATAAAATAATGAGCCCATATGCTCTTGTTTTTGAAATGGTTTTCCTAAAATGAATTTCATTTAACCATGGATGCATGAATGATATGCATGGATTTGAAACATGATTTTAGGGATGTTACAAATCTAACCCCCTTAAGGTGAATCTCGCCCTCGACATTCGGATTGGCTAGCAAATAGGTGAGGGTGGTCTTTCTGAAGATCATCTTCTCTTTCCCATGTTGCTTCCTCTTCGGAATGATGGTTCCACTGCACTTTGCAAAACTTGATAGTCTTAGTCCGTGTGACTCTTTCTGCAGTCTCAAGAATCTTGATAGGCTTCTCCTCATAAGTGAGATCACTTTCCAATTGTACCTCTTCCAAAGGTATAGTATCCTTCAAGGAAGTTTCTTCCATTTCTGGATGACATTTCTTAAGCTGACTCACATGAAACACATTATGAACAGCTGACAAAGACTCTGGTAATTCAATTTCATAAGAAACTTATCCTTTGCGACTCAGAATCTTGAATGGTCCAACATATCTTGGGGCCAACTTTCCTTTGACTCCAAACCTCTTCACTCCACGAAGTGGTGACACTCTAAGGTAAGCTCTATCACCAACTTCGTTGGTGACTTCTCTACGCTTAGGATCTGCGTAGCTTTTCTGTCGGGACTGTGCTATCTTCAATCTGTCCTTAACCAACTTGACCTTCTCTTCGGCTTCTTTGATAAGTTCTGGTCCGAATAAACTTCTTTCTCCCACACCATTCCATAACAATGGGGTGGTACACTTTCTCCTGTAAAGAAACTCAAATGGTGCCATCTCAATGCTGGCTTGATAGCTGTTGTTACAAGAAAATTCTGCGTAAGGCAAACTTTCATGCCAACATGCTCCATAGTCTAGGGCACATGCCCTCAACATGTCCTCAAGAATCTGATTAGTTCTTTCTGTCTATTCATCAGTTTGAGGATGAAAAGCAGTGCTGAATTCCAACCTCCTTCCCAATGACTCATGTAGCTGTCTCCAAAAATGGGAAGTGAATTGAGTTCCCCTATCAGACACAATACTCTTGGGCACTCCATGTAGACATACAATTCTACTCATATATATTTTGGCCAACTTAGCACTTGTATAAGTTGTCTTCACGGGTATGAAATGAGCCACTTTAGTTAGGCGATCCACTATTACCCAAATGGAATCGTATCCTGACCGGGTCCTTGGTAGTCCGGTAATGAAATCCATACCAATCTTGTCCCACTTCCAATCAGGAATAGGTAGTGGTTGAAGCAAACCTGCTGGTTTCTGATGTTCCGCTTTCACTCTACTACACACATCACACAAAGCAATATGTTCGGCGATGTCCTTCTTGAGGTTATTCCACCAAAATCTTTCCTTCATGTCCATGTACATATTGGTGTTACCCGGATGAATTGAATACGGTGAGTTGTGTGCTTCTTGCAAAATCAGTTTCTGAAGCTCCGGATCTTGTGGAACACAGATACGTTTCCCATGCCATAAAGTACCCTGTTCGTCTTCATGGAATCCTTTGGCTTTTCCTTTGCCAATCTTTTCCTTAATTTCTTCAATTTCCTTATCAACCTTCTGGGCTTCTTTTATCTTGTCCAACAGAGTGGGTTGGACATCCAATGACATGAGGTGTCCTTCAGGCACAATCTCCAATCTGAGATCTCTAAATTGGGCACACAAATCATCGGGCAATTCTCCCTTGGTAAGGCCATTCACAAAAACCTTACGGCTTAAAGCATCCGCTACAACATTTGCTTTACCGGGGTGGTATTGCAAACTCAAGTCATAGTCCTTGATGAGTTCTAGCCATCTTCTTTGTCTCATATTAATTTCCTTCTGGGTGAAGATATACTTCAAACTCTTGTGATCTGTGAACACTTCACAACGCTTTCCCAAAAGATAGTGTCTCCATGTTTTGAGTGCATGGACAACAGAGGCTAGCTCCAAATCATGAGTAGGGTAGTTCACTTCATGAGTTTTTAGTTGTCTCGAGGCATAAGACACAACTTTTCCTTCTTGCATAAGTACTGCACCCAAACCATGATGAGATGCATCACAATATACCTGGAAATCCTTTTCCAAATCTGGCAAACACAAGACTGGTGCTGTCACAAGTCTCTTCTTCAATTCCTGAAAGCTGGGTTCACAACCTTCAGACCAAGCAAATTTCTTGTCTTTCTATAGCAATTTCGTCATAGGCTTAGCTACCTTGGAGAAGTTCTCAATGAACCTTCTGTAGTAAACTGCTAAGCCAAGAAAACTACGAACTTATTTCACTGACTTGGGATATTCCCATTCAGTTACAGCTGAAACTTTAGCAGGATCAACTGCTACACCATCTTTTGTCATAATATGACCAAGAAATCCAACTTCATTCAACCAGAATTCACACTTGCTGAATTTGGCATACAGTTTATGCTCTCTAAGCTTCTCAAGTATCAAACGCAAATGTCCTTCATGTTCTTCTTTGCTCTTGGAGTAGATCAAAATGTCATCGATGAAAACAACAACAAACTTATCAAGAAATTCCATGAACACCTTGTTCATCATATTCATAAAGTATGCTGGATCATTGGTCAATCCAAATGGCATCACGGTATACTCATACAATCCATACCTTGTGGTGAAAGTTGTCTTAGGTATGTCTTGCTCCCTTATTTTGAGTTGAAAATAACCTGACCGGAGATCAATCTTTGAGAACACACAAGCTCCTTCTAGTTGATCAAACAAGTCATTGATTCTAGGCAAAGGGTATTTGTTCTTGATAGTTACCTCATTGAGTGAATGGTAATCTATGCATAACCTTTGACTTCTATCTTTCTTTTCCACAAACAAAACTGGGGCTCCCTAAGATGAAGAACTTGGTTGAATAAATCCTTTCTGCAACTGTTCTCCGAGTTGTTTCTTGAGTTCTTTTAGTTCATCAACTGACATCTTGTAAGGTCTCTTTGCTATTGGTCCAGACCCTGGTAGCAAATCAATAAGGAACTCCACATCTCTATCTAGTGGCATTCCCGACAATTCTTCCGGAAACACATCCGGATATTCACCCACAATTGGCACACTGTCTATGCTAACCCCCTTAAGAGAATTTAGCTTACTCCCTTTTGATTCAAAGTTAGACTTGAATTTAATCCGTTTTCTTTTCGGGGTTGTGAGTGCAACAGTACGATTAGCACAATCTAGTACTCCTTCATACCTAGCCATCCAATCCATTCCCAATATTACGACCAGTCCTTGGGAATCTAGGATTATCAGACTCACTAGAAACTTATGCTTTCCAAACTCTATTACTAGATCCCGGCATCCAAGACTTACTATCATATCACCACCTGGAGAACTAACTTTTATTGGACACCCAATGTTTTCAGTTGGAAACCCATTTCTATCAACAAATGCTTTTGATATGAATGAATGCGATGCTCCGGCATCAAAAAGAACAAATGCTGGAATAGAATTAAGTCTGAACTTACCAGCAACAGCATCAGGCTCCTCATAGATTTCCTCCACATTGATGTGGTTTACTTGTCCCTTCTGAAAAGGGTTGGGTTTGTTGGGTCCTTCAACTTTCTTTTCTGGGCATTCATTTGCATAATGCCCCATCTTCTTGCACTTGAAGCATTCAACCTGACTAATGTCTTTCTTGACAGGCTGGTTTCCACTGCCACTTCCATTACCACTGTGGTGGCTCTTATATCCACCCTTGTGGTTCTTGTACTTGTCATTGTCATGACTACGGTGATGTTTGTTGTCATGACGGTTTTGGTTGTGGTGCTTGTTAAATTTCCCATGCTTGTGGGATCCTGTGCTTCCACTATCATCATAATGGGAACGTTTGTGAGACGATCCCGAGCTGTGCTTGTCCGAGTGCTTTCTCTTCCTACTCTCAACTTGCTTCATTTTGTTCTCCAAAATAGCAGCCTTGTCACAAAGCGACTGGTATGTGGGAACATATGCCACGGCTAACTGCAGATTCAGTTCATCATTCAAACCTTCGAGGAACTTTTCCTTCCTCTTGGCATCAGTGTCTACTTCATCCGGTGCATATCGCGCCAGATTGTTGAACTCCTCAATATATTCTGCCACGCTGCGGTGGCGTTGCTTCAGGTTATGAAACTCTTTCTTTTTTAGACTCATCACTCCAGATGAGATATGAGCAGTACGAAAGCCATCCTCAAAGATAGCCCATGTCACATCTTCTATGGGAATGGTGATCTGGAAGTTATCCCACCAAGTGGCGGCTGGTCCTTCCAACAAATGTGCTGCAAATCTGACTTTTTCTGCATCAATACAGCCCACAGTTACCAAGTCCTTGTTCACAGAGCGTAGCCAATCATTGGCCACCATGGGATCAGTTGTTCCTGAGAACTTTGCTGGCCTCAATCTCAAGAACCTGGTAAGCATGTCAAAACCCGGTGGGTTGTTCTGATTGTTGTTGTTGTTGTTGTTGTTGTTGTTGTTGTTGTTGTTGTTGTTGTTGTTATTGTTGTTGTTGTTGTTGTTGTTGTTGTTGTTGTTGTTGTTGTTGTTGTTGTTGTTGTTGTTGTTGTTGTTGTTGTTGTTGTTGTTGTTGTTGTTGTTGTTGTTGTTGTTTTGGTTCTGGATGAACGTCGTCATCATTTGCATCAGCTCAGTCTGAGCTGTCATCATTTGTTGCATTTCTGGAGTGATGTTGTTGTTGTTGTTGGGGTTGGGATTGGCACGACGAGGAGGCATCTGTGGTTTGTTCAATAGAGATAAGAATGAGATACCCATAGATGCTAACATGCACATTACATCACATAAACAATCACAAAGCATGCAACATAATGATAAAAGTTTCAACAAGCAAATAACAAGTTCGCAAAGTAAAACACACACAAATAACAAGCCATCCACATGTTGGATGGTCAAATAACAAGTTCCCAACAACAAGTATGATAATAAATGATAAATGAGTAGTCAACTCTACTCCTCGGCATACACCTCCTCCCCGACAAAGGTAAGACCTGCGTTCTCCATCACGGTCTTGTATTCCTCGACACTGGTGGTCAAGGTCTCTATTTTGGCTTTGAGAGCCCTCTTCTGGGAACGAAGCCTCTTAATCACCGTCTGCTGATGCTCGAGCTCGAAATCCTTGGCCTGCAGTTCTTCAGTCATGTCCTGAATCTTCTTGTTCCTATCCTGGACTCGCTTCTCCTGACTCTTGAACTTTCTGTCCTGGCTCTCGAACTTTGCCTCCATCTCCTTGACTATCTCATCTTGCTCCGCGAAGAGCTTGTCCTTCTCGCGAAGCTGCACCTGGAGTTCGTCATTGTTGAGCATGACGTTGGTACTATCAGTGTCCACATGCCTAATGAGAGCCTCTAAGTCCTGGAGGTATAGGCGAATCGGCTCCGCTGTCTCCCTCGAAGTGTCCTCGAAGTCGATGGACTCTCCGTCCTCATCACGTCTACCAAAGACGTGGAAGTGAGTACCTCTAACCTGTCGAGAGTGTCTCCCTAGCAGACGTCCTATCAGATCCTGCATGACTACCTCAAGGCCTCTCTCCTTGTCATCGTGCATGAGCTTGAAGATGATAGCCTCCGTGGTAGGCTCAGTCTGGCGTCCGGACTGGTTGACCTTGAAACCCCAAAGGTCTTTCCTCTCAAACTTGTTGAGGGGAAGCACCATGATGGTAGGAAGAGGGATATTGAGCAAAGTAGTAAGCTCAACAATACGAGGACCAAAGCGAGTTCCCTGGAACTCCTCAACAGTGCTGATGGTAACAATAGGCATCTATTTATAAGATAGAAAAGTTAGAAAAACACAATTCAAGATAAAACACAAGACAAAACATCACATACATATCCTTGGAAATCAAAACACACAAGTCATGGCATACATGGATCCATTACAACAACCAAGGTTCAACTTATTTTAAGCAACATTTGGAAAATAGGGTGATAAGTGGTGGTCCAACTAACGAAGTACGTTTACAATCCTATCTCACTGGATCTGTTGGCTAACCCAATGTTTCTAGAAGCAATCAGTCTATCTTGTTCACATGACTCCATCACTAAGTCTATAATGTCTCCTCTTAAGGTTTGGTTGGTAGCCTCCAACTCTTGGGTATGTTTCTTCTCTTCTTTTAGGCTATTTTGGATGTTGAACATTCTGCACTTGACTCTTTCACCAAGTTCTTTGATGGTCTTCCAAGCTGCATCCCTTGCTGAGTCAAAGAATGTAGGGTGCATCACTGAATTGGTGAACATGCAGATTCCTGAGTCCTTGTGGTTGTCTTCCTTGTTTTTATACAAGTGAAGTTGCACCCACTAGTACTCAACTCCTTCATCCATCACAGGAAAACCTTTGTACACAGCTGCACCATGTATTTCCATTGCAACCATGAGGTCCTTGAGAGCCTTGGGGAATTCTGTCTCACACTCCAAAGTCATTGTCATGAGTGGTCCTTTCCTCACGGCTTCGTTGATGGAGTTCATCTACAATTTGAGATGAGAAAGAAGATTAGAGAAGTTTACGATAAGAATAGACAAGTGTAGGAGTTGTTGAAATTTTTTCCTTAGTGGTTTCCAATCCTAGGGTCATAATACTACAGGCAACACAGTGCTCTGATACCATCTGTAAGATCCCTCCTTTATAAAGGAAAAAGGATCCCCGTGATTGCAATGCTAGTCCCTGGATCAATGCTAGCATCCACAGTTTAAGATGAAGTACACAGATACAAAGGTCATTATTACAGTCATTCCAGAGACAAACATAGTCTTTACAACTCCAAGGCCACAGGCCTAGTACAAGAGTTTGAATAAGTAAATAAATAAAAGTCTTCATCTTCATGTGCCACAGGCAAACATGTTGAGTGTAGACTCATGACTCCTAATCCTCATCAGAGTAACCTGCAACATCACAAGTTACAGCCACAGTGGGTCAATACATTGGAATAGTATTGGCAAGTGATACCTTAGTATAATTTAGGTGGACTAGATACTATATGCAATTTGGCTAAGTGTAGCTTGGCTTGCTTTGATCAAAATAGGTTTTGCCTATTAGTTGAAATCACTAAGTTTTTCTTTGTCAAAACTTTTCCCAAGGAACCACCAATAGACATTGAGGTCCTTCACCCTTGTTCACCCACAAGTTTTTAACTTAGAAATTGGGATGATGAGATTCTTGATAGCTTCCATGCCTTGATGCTCAAGTTGTCCTTTTCCAGGGACATGGCTAAGTACTTAGATTCTTCCATCTGTAGAGGTTGTGCACTTTCCCCACCAGACTTGATTTTCACCAAGACAGGACCTTTCAGAAGCCTTCCCTTAGACCAAATGGACGCGCTCCAACCTATCATTCCCACTACCAACAACTGTCCAAATGGCTAAGTTCTAGCAACCTATGTGATATAGGCAGAGCCCATATTGCCAAGTGGCTGCACTAGAAGCTTCTTAACACTTGGCCTCTAAAAATCTCTTTGATCCTGTGTGGCTTTCCTCAAGTGATATACACAAGGTAAGCCATAGAAATGGGCCTTGTATAACCACTCAACATAAACCATTCCTTCCATTCCACCCAGGTGTTTCATTTACTTAGTTGTTTTATTAGGCAAAACACAAGTCAAAAGACTTAGAAATATTTTCATCATAGCATGTATATTTCACCAACCCTTGGTTGCTACTAGCTAGGCTAAGCATGGCATAGATAAGCATCTTAACTTAGAAATTTCTAGCAATTCTACAACTACTAGGATTTCCCAACATGGCATATAAGCAAAATATAGTATGCAAGTCTAGCAAAATATTTCTAATGCTTAGTAGAAAACATAGGGATAAAATATTCATGAAGCACCACTTGCCTTGGTAGTTTGGAGAGTAGCTACACTCCTCACAATCACAATCACTAGCACCAAAATCTACACAAAGAAACATAGCCACAAATCACATACAAAACATATACAAACAAAAATATATGCATGCATGCAATATGGTATGTGATGATTTTCAAAACTCAACAAAGCAAGTGTACAGTACTGGTTCAAAAACAAGTTCAAAACTTGCCAAACAACAATTATTTAAACCTTAAAACATTTCCTAAACACTTCATATTCTCAAATTAGCCCTACACAAGTTTCTGCAAATAAAACCATTTTAACAGAAGCAAAACATTAAACACATTGCATATTTAGAAAGGGCTTGCTCTCCTGATTCCATTGATATAAAATTTGTCAAATTCTAACATGGGGATCAAAAGTTATAGCCAAAAGAAATTCAAACATCTAATAGATTCAAATCCTGTTTTTAAAACTAAACATCTGCCACACGTCTTAATCTGATTGGACCGTACCTCTTCGCGCTGGATCACGTCTGTGAGCCGTTAGATCAACATAATCTGCACGGCCCAGATCCACTCGTAACGGTTCGTTAAGTGATCTAATCTCGCACGCTGGATCCAGATCCAATGGCTCTGGATCAAACGACCAAAGCTGGGCGGCGCTGGCGGTGGCTACTGGCGGCGGCGAGCTCTGCCTACGGCGGCGCGGCGCTACAGGTGGTTCTAGGGTCGTCGGAAGCGCTTACCAGAAACGTGACGACGTGCTGATGCTCAACCTGGCGACGGCTTGGCAAGGGGCGCACGGACACAGTCGCTGGAGCTCGTCGGAGTTGTGGGCGGCGTCTGTTGCTTGTTGTCGAGGTCGTTGCCGAGGCTCTGCGTCTTCCTAGCACAAGCCCAGGGGTTTAGGAGATGTGCAAGGGTCTGGCGAACAAGACAGTACAAAAGGAGAGGCAAGGGGCGGTCTCGTTTACCTGAATCGCACGTCGGAGTCGAGCGGCGGCTCAGGTGCTCGCGGGTGAGAACGAGGATGTCGCTCTGGGTCATGAGAAAGCAAACGGAGGGCATTAGCAGATGCGCAAATTCATGCATGTCATAGTGGTTTGAATTAGAGGCGGAGGGGCGGTCTATGCTTACCGGAATTCATCGACGGAGTGCGTCTGTCTGCGGTGGCGCAAAGGTAATTGAGGGCAGCCTGGGGGCGTAGAGGTGGCGCTAGGTAAGGGGAAATGGCCGTGGTGCCGAGGGGGTCTTATAGCCAGAGCGGGGGCGAGGATCGCGCGGCGTATCAATGGCAATTAAGCGCGCAATAACAGCGGCGAGGTAACGGCGGAGCAGCGTCGCAGGCGCGCGTGATTGACGACGAAGGTGACGTGGTCGCAGGGTCCACCCGTCAGCTAGTTAAACAGCGAGGGGGTGGGGTCGTGCAGTCAGTGACCTGGGGGTATGTCTGCGGGTGAGCGAGAGAGAGAGACCCCGGGTGGGCTTAGTGGGCTGGATTAGCAGTTGGGCTAGATAGGTGGCGCCTGGCCCTTTTCTATTCTTTTCTCCTTTTCTTTTTCTGTTTTGATTTTCTGAATTGATTTTCAATTCCAATTCAAATGATTTCAAAACCTTTTTTAATTCAAATATTTTTAGGATTTTTGTAGTGTGCAGCAGTCACAAATCTGGGCATAAAACCAAGTGGTCTCTTTGAATTGGCTTGGTCACTTGGGATAAAATAAAATAAGCAGTGGCAAGCACTAGTTTGAATAGGTTTTGAAATTGGTTTTCAAATCATCTTTATTTTGAAACTTTGGTTTAAATCTTAGCAATCTAGCAATATAACCTAAGAGCAATAAGACAACAAAGTTTGGTTTCAAGAACAACAATCTGTCATTGAAGAGTAGCATCTGTTTCAAATGTTGATCACATAAAATAATGAGCCCATATGCTCTTGTTTTTGAAATGGTTTGCCTAAAATGAATTTCATTTAACCATGGATGCATGAATGATATGCATGGATTTGAAACATGATTTTAGGGTTGTTACATAAGGGTTCTTAAGAGGCATGCAAATCCGCCTGGAACCCCAAAACCGTTCGTAATAGCTCATGAAAACGACCATAAACGGCCATAAAACATGAAAGCGACGAGTTTTTGGTCATATCTCCCAAACATGTAACGGGTCTGACAGACCATGCAAAGCCGCTTATAACTCAAAAACTCTAGGAAATAACTCATGAAAATGACCATAAACACGAAAACGACAAATTTCTTGTCATATATCTCAAACATGTAAGGGTTCTTACAAGGCATGCAAATCTGACTAGAACCCCAAAACTGTGGGCAATGGCTCATGAAAATGGCCATAATACACGAAAAGTACGAGTTTTCGGTCAAATATCTCAAACATGTAAAGGGTCTTACTAGCCTTGAAAATCCAACTGGAACCTAGAAACTGTGGGCAATAACTCATGAAAATGACCATAAAACACGAAAACGACGAGTTTTTGGTCATAACTCTCAAAAATGTATCGGGTCTTAAGGTCATTGTAAATCGTCCTGGAACCCTAAAAATGCGGGCAATAGCTCATGAAAACAGCATAAAACGCGAAAACAACGGTTTTCTTGTCATATCTCTCAAACATGTAACGGTTCTTACGAGGCATGCAAATCTGCCTAGAACCCCAAATCTGTGGGCAATAGCTCATGAAAACGGCCATTAAACGCGAAAACGACGAGTTTCTCATCATATCTCTCAAACATGTAAGGGTTCTTACGAGGCATGCAAATCCGCCTGGAACCCCAAAACTGTGGGCAATAGCTCATGAAAACGGCCATAAACGGCCATAAAACGTGAAAACGACGAGTTTCTGGTCATATCTCCCAAACATGTAATGGGTCTGCCAGACCATGCAAATCCGCTTGGAACGCAAAAACTCTAGGAAATAACTCATGAAAATGGCCATAAACATGAAAACGACGAGTTTCTGCTTATATATCTCTAACATGTAAGGGTTCTTACGAGGCATGCAAATCCGCCTGGAACCCAAAAACTGTGGGCAATAGCTCATGAAAACGGCCATAAAACATGAAAACGACGAGTTTTTAGTCATATCTCCTAAACATGTAATGGGTCGGCCAGATCATGCAAATCCTCTTGGAACGCAAAAACTCTAAGAATAACTCATGAAAATGGCCATAAACATGAAAACGACGAGTTTCTGGTTATATATCTCAAACATGTAAGGGTTCTTACGAGGCATGCAAATCCGCCTAGAACGCAAAAACTATGGGCAATAGCTCATGAAAATGGCCATAAAACACGAAAAAGGTTCCTACTGGCCTTGCAAATCCAACTGGAACCTAAAAACCGTGGGAAATAACTCATAAAAAGGGCAATAAACACGAAAACGACGAGCTTTTGGTCATAACTCTCAAACATATGCCGGGTCTTTAGGTCGTTGTAAATCACCATGGAACCCCAAAACTATGGGCAATAGTTCATGAAAACAGCCATAAAACACAAAAACGACGAGTTTCTAGTCATATCTCTCAAACATGTAAGTGTTCTTACGAGGCATGCAAATAAGCCTGGAACCCGTAAACCGTGGGCAGTAGCTCATGAAAACTCCCATAAACGGCCATAAAACATGAAAACGACGAGTTTTTGGGGATATCTCCCAAACATGTAACGGGTCTGACAGACCATGCAAATCCGCTTGGAACACAAAAACTCTAGGAAATAACTCATGAAAATGACCATAAACACGAAAACGACAAGTTTCTGGTCATATATCTCAAACATGTAGGGTTCTTACAAGGCATCCAAATCCGACTAGAACCCCAAAACTGTGGGCAATGGCTCATGAAATGGCCATAATACACGAAAAGTACGAGTTTTTAGTCAAATATCTCAAACATGTAAAGGGTCTTACTCGCCTTGAATATCCAACTAGAACCTAGAAACTGTGGGCAATAACTCATGAAAATGACCATAAAACACGAAAACGACGAGTTTTTGGTCATAACTCTCAAAAATGTATCGGTTCTTAAGGTCGTTGTAAATCGTCCTGGAACCCCAAAAATGCGGGCAATAGCTCATGAAAACAGCCATAAAACGCGAAAACGACGGGTTTCTTGTCATATCTCTCAAACATGTAACGGTTCTTACGAGGCATGCAAATCTTCCTAGAACCCGAAATCCGTGGGCAATAGCTCATGAAAACGGCCATAAAACGCGAAAACGACGAGTTTCTCATCATATCTCTCAAACATGTAAGGGTTCTTATGAGGCATGAAAATCCGCCTGGAACCCCAGAACTGTGGGCAATAGCTCTTGAAAACGGCCATAAACGGCCATAAAACGTGAAAATGGCGAGTTTCTGGTCATATCTCCCAAACATGTAATGGGTCTGCCAGACCATGCAAATCCGCTTGGAACGCAAAAACTCTAGGAAATAACTCATGAAAATGGCCATAAAAACGAAAACAACGAGTTTCTAGTTATATATCTCGAACATATAAGGGTTCTTACGAGGCATGCAAATCCGCCTGGAACCCCAAAACTGTGGGCGATAGCTCATGAAAACGGCCATAAAACGTGAAAACGACGAGTTTTTTGTCATATCTTCTAAACATGTAATGGGTTTGCTAGATCATGCAAATCCTCTTGGAACGCAAAAACACTAAGAAATAATTCATGAAAATGGCCATAAACACGAAAACGACGAGTTTCTGGTTATATATCTCAAACACGTAAGGGTTCTTACGAGGCATGCAAATCTGCCTAGAACCCAAAAACTATGGGCAATGGCTCATGAAAATGGCCATAAAACACGAAAAAGGGTCCTACTGGCCTTGCAAATCCAACAGGAACCTAAAAATCATGGGAAATAACTCATAAAAAGGGCCATAAACACGAAAACGACGAGTTTTTGGTCATAACTCTCAAACATATGTCGGGTCTTAAGGTCGTTGTAAATCAACATGGAACCCCAAAACTGTGGGCAATAGCTCATGAAAACAGCCATAAACCGAAAAAACGACGAGTTTCTAGTCATATCTCTCAAACATGTAAGGGTTCTATGAGGCATGCAAATCCGCCTGGAACTTCAAAACTGTGGGCAATAGCTCATGAAAACGACCATACACGGCCATAAAACATGAAAGCGACGAGTTTTTGGTCATATTTCCCAAACATGTAACGGGTCTGACAGACCATGCAAATCCGTATGGAACACAAAAACTCTAGGAAATAACTTATGAAAATAACCAGAAACACGAAAACGACAAGTTTCAGGTCATATATCTCAAACATGTAAGGGTTCTTACAAGGCATGCAAATCCGCCTAGAACCCCAAAACTGTGGGCAATGGCTCATGAAAATGGCCATAAAACATGAAAAGTACGAGTTTTTAGTCAAATATCTCAAACATGTAAATGGTCTTACTAGCCTTGAAAATCCAACTGGAACCTAATAAATGTGGGCAATAACTCATGAAAATGACCATAAAACACGAAAACGACGAGTTTTTGGTCATAACTCTGAAAAATGTATCGGGTCTTAAGGTCATTGTAAATCATCGTAGAACCCCAAAAATGCGGGCAATAGCTCAGGAAAACAGCCATAAAACGCAAAAACGATGGGTTTCTTGTCATATATCTCAAACATGTAACTGTTCTTACGAGGCATGCAAATCTGCCTAGAACCCCAAATCTGTGGGCAATAGCTCATGAAAACGGCCATAAAGCGCGAAAACGACGAGTTTCTCATCATATCTCTCAAACATGTAAGGATTCTTACGAGGCATGCAAATCCGTCTGGAACCCCAAAATTGTGGGCAAGAGCTCATGAAAACGGCCATAAACGACCATAAAACGTGAAAACGACGAGTTTCTGGTCATATCTCCCAAACATGTAATGGGTCTGCCAGACCATGCAAATCCGCTTGGAACGCAAAAAATCTAGGAAATAACTCATGAAAATGGCCATAACACGAAAACGACGAGTTTCTGCTTATATATCTCAAACATTTAAGGGTTCTTACGAGGTATGCAAATCCGCCTGGAACCCAAAAACTGTGGGCAATAGCTCATGAAAACGGCCATAAAACGTGAAAACGACGAGTTTTTAGTCATATCTCCAAAACATGTAATTGTAGGGGTTCGTAGCATGGAAAACAAAAATTTTCTACCGCATACAAACAAACAAGCCAAGATATATCTACTAGATTGTAGCAACGAGTCGATAGAATAAATCACCCTCGAAGATTCCAAAGTGTTTAACGAGAGCGGATTCTCGTGGGTGATGTAGTCGTACTCTTGCCGATCTCAAGATCGTGTAGACGATCCTTCCGGCGCTGCGTTTTGGCAGCGCTCCCGCGGTCGGTCACACGTTCGGTACTCGACGAAGACCTTCCTCTCCCTTGTTCCAGCAGGCAGCGGAGGTTGTAGCACTCTCCTCGTGATTCCGGCAGCACGACGGCGTGGTACCGGAAGTAGAGGGGAGATCACGCAGGGCTTATCCTTAAGCCAGAGCGAGTATGGTGGACTATGAGAGAGGCCTCGGTGATCTAAGGTTTAGACACACCAAGGAGAGAGGTTAGGCCGCCGGCTAGGGCTTGGGGAAGCCCAAGTCGGCGGCTAGGGTTTGACCTAGGCGGCGGCAGCAGCAGCAGGAGGTGGTGGCGCCGGCGGCTTAGGGTTAGGGTTTGGAGAGGGCAAGGTGTAGGTCTAGGAGGGGCAGCCCTGCCCCTCCTTATATAGGTGGGAGGGCACGGCCAAGGGGAGGGGAGTCCCTCCCCAACTCGGCCTCCTTGGCCAGCGGTGGAGGGAGAGGGACTTCCTCCCCAAGTAGGTTTCCTACTCTCCCTCCACCAAACAAAATAGCCGTTTGACTTTTCAAATTGGCGTTTGACTTTTCAAAATAGGATTTGATTTATCCCTTTATTTTGTTCAGCGATGACACCTAGTACATGATGCAACCATTCCAACTTGTTATGTCACATTCATGTACCCTTCCCCTCCGCAGTGTCGGACATTCCGGAACCTTCTAGAACATTCCCGATGAAAACACCGGAACCATTTTCCAACCCTGAAACAGGACTTTCCTTATATGAATCTTATTTTCCGGACCATTCCGGATCTCCTCGTGATATCCTGGATCCCTTCAGAGACTCCGAACAACATTCAGTCTCTTACTCATCATTCCATAACTACTCAACAACATCGAATCCTTAAGTGTGTCTCCCTACGGTTCGTGAATTATGCGGACATGATCGAGACACTTCTCCGAACAATAACCAATAGAGGAATCTAGAAATTCATATGGCTCCCACATATTTCTACGATTACTTTGCGATCGAATGAACCACTTACATACGATACCAATTTCCCTTTGTCTCATGATAGTTTACTTATCCGAGGTTTTGATCGTCGGTATCTCTGCATACCTAGTTCAGCCTCGTTACTGATAAGTACTCTTTTCTCGTTCCCGTGATATGTGATCCCTTGTGAGCCCGTCACATGCTTGCAAGCTAATTGGATGACATTCCACCGAGAGGGCCCGGAGTATATCTATCCGTCATATGGATGGACAAATCCCACTCTTGATCCATGTGTCTCAACCAATACTTTTCGAACACTCAATGCCACCTTTATAGCCACCCAGTTACGGTGTGGTGTTTGATGTCAACCAAACATCCTTCCGGTGATGGTGATAAGCATGATCTCATGGTCGAAGGAATTAGGTTACTATGTATCAGAAAGCATATAGCAACTGAACTATTAAAATGACTTGATCTTTATGCTACGCTTATCTATAGGAGTATGTCCATCATACCATTCTCCTAACGATATGATCTTGTTGTTAATAACATCTCAATGTTCATGATAGGGAAACCACAATAATTTATTAACCAACAAGCTAGTATTATAAAGAGGCTTTACTAGGGACTCTAATTTAAGTTTACAAATCACACAAGTATTAATGTTTCCTTGTTAATACTATTATAGCATGAATGTAAACATTTATAGTAAACACAAAGATATAATAATAACTACATTTATTATTGCCTCTAGGGCATATCTCCAATAGTAATGGGTCTGCCAGATCATACAAATCCTCTTGGAACGCAAAAACTCTAAGAAATAACTCATGAAAATGGCCATAAACACGAAAACGACGAGTTTCTAGTTATATATCTCAAACATGTAAGGGTTCTTACGAGGCATGCAAATCCGCCTAGAACCCAAAAACTATGGGCAATAGCTCATAAAAACGGCCATAAAACACGTAAAAGGTTCCTACTGGCTTGCAAATCCAACTGGAACCTAAAAACCGTGGGAAATAACTCATCAAAAGGGCAATAAACACGAAAACGACGAGCTTTTGGTCATAACTCTCAAACATATGTCGGGTGTTAAGGTCGTTGTAAATCACCATGGAACCCCAAAACTGTGGGCAATAGCTCATGAAAACAGCCATAAAACGCAAAAACGACGAGTTTCTAGTCATATCTCTCAAACATGTAAGTGTTCTTACGAGGCATGCAAATAAGACTGGAACCCGAAAACTGTGGGCAATAGCTCATGAAAACTCCCATAAACGGCCATAAAACATGAAAACGACGAGTTTCTTGTTATATCTCCTAAACATGTAACGGGTCTGACAGACCATGCAAATCCGCTTGGAACACAAAAACTCTAGGAAATAACTCATGAAAATGACCATAAACACGAAAACGACAAGTTTCTAGTCATTTATCTCAAACATGTAAGGGTTCTTACGAGGCCTGCAAATCCGCCTAGAACCCCAAAACTGTGGGCAATGGCTCATGAAAATGGCCATAAAACACAAAAAGTACGAGTTTTTAGTCATATATCTCAAACATGTAAAGGGTCTTACTAGCCTTGCAAATCCAACTGGAACCTAAAAACTGTGGGCAATAACTCATGAAAATGACCATAAAACACGAAAATGACGAGTTTTTGGTCATAACTCTCAAAAATGTATCGGGTCTTAAGGTCGTTGTAAATCGCCATGGAACTCCAAAACTGCGGGTAATGGCTCATGAAAACAGCCATAATACGTGAAAACGATGGGTTTCTTGTCATATCTCTCAAACATGTAAGGGTTCTTACGAGGCATGCAAATCTGCCTAGAACCCCAAATATGTGGGCAATAGCTCATGATAACGGCCATAAACAGCCATCAAACGTGAAAATGATGAGTTTCTGGTCATATCTCCGAAAAATGTTACTACTGCAGAATAGGCTATCAGTGACAGGCTCAAAAGGCGTATTAGTGACTGGCAAAGCGTCTGTCACTGATGACTAGTCACTGGTATGATATTATCAGTGACAGGCAAGTGCCTGTCACTAGTATGTGTACTAGTGACATGCATTTTACGCGTGCCAGTCACTAGTATGCTTATACTAGTGACGTGCAAAAAAAGATGCATGTCATTGGTTGCGATCAAAGGATGCAACAATGCGGGGTTTTGTAGTGACAAGCCATTATCCTTCCCATCACTTGTTTGAATTTCACTAAAAAAAATGTGCTTCCACAAATATTTTAAATACCAAATTAAATGCATTTTCCACGAATATTTCAGATAGCACAATGAAATGTTGTATAAGTGATACATTGACATGACCTAATATGACATAACATTTGCAGAGATAACACACTAACATAAAAAGTTGTAATCTATCATAGACTAACTACTGGTAATTTCTTGATCAATTATCTAGCAAGAAGTTTGAACTCCAAAGAATAGCATCACCATGGTACATGTATTATGGGCATATGCACAGATGCAAGTTCCTTTAAGTATTCTTCATTTCGATCACCCTTTTGAGATGCAGATTCTATCATTAAGCCTTCCTTGTATGGACCTAAATCCCATAAGACATTGATCACATGCTTAACCTGATACAAACAAGGAAATGAGCATATAATTGTGAGCAATGGAACCATGTGGATAAGAACATGTTGGGGAATAAATATATTCCAAATAAAAAATCAAAATATTTCATTGGGGACACTTGACAACTTAAGTATCTCATTGCTCATAATCAATGTGATCACAGAAAGTTGATCTTAAGGTTCATACCGCAGAATTCAGTGTTTAGATCAAACTATCTTGGCCAAACTAGCTAGGAGGTCAACGGTTCTTCAATGAATCCTAGAGAGGTTCGAAGGTAACAATGGGACAGTAGCACTAGAATTTGCAAGACCAACCACCAGAGATTAAAAGTGGCAATCATAAATAAAAAAAAATACGATCTCACACTTGCCTTAAATCGAACGTTAGTCGGAGAGTTCTTGCAACACCGAGAGCTGCCAAACCTATGGAACAACTTTCGTTTAGAAAACTAACTTGAAATATTGACAAGAATATACATGGATCTTAGCTAAACCTCACAGAAAGAATCATCCAAACTGAGAAACTAGCAACTTTTAATTCCAACAATGTAGTGGGCATGCAGTACATTAAACCTTGTTTACAACAACTAAGCACCAATGCCTAAGATTGGATGCTTTCCACTAGAATTTATCTTCTATATCTAAATAGGAGTCCCCCACTACCTTATTTCTCTCCACATGCAGGCCATCCACGTCACCAGTCGCCACCTCAGCAAAACATAATTATTTTCGTTATATTTCATGCGTCCAATGCATTTCCGTTTCTTTTTCATTGCATGCAATTTTGGTTTTTGCCTGTGCTGACCGATCGGTTGCACACTTGCACCCCACATGCAGCCATTAACTCTAGCCCAGCCATTGATGAAATGATGATCAGAGTTTATTTTGCCCGTGTCTTTTCGGTTCGTCTTTGCCTTTCTGTTCTCTGTGCTTCAATACATAACTGCACCATCGATTCTTCTCCCCTTCTTCCTATAAAACTCGCCCCGTCTCACACAGGTTGTCGATAGGAGGCAAACACATCACTACAGGAATGGGAAGCTACGCCGACGGCCGGTCGCTACGCCGACGGCCAAACGTCGGGGCCGTCGGCGTAGCCATCGTCTAGGCCAGCTCCGCCAAGCAGCCGTCGGCGTAGAATTGCCCTCGGCATATCCTATGCTACGCCGACGGCTGCCCTCGGCGTAGCTATTTTTTATTTTATCTCATTAAACTTTGAAAAATCATAACTAAATCATTCTAATTCGGAAAAATACAAATAATATATCAAAATTTGCAGAAAAATAAGACCTATCTATCTACACGCAAATAATACACATTTGTAAATAAAAATTAAGTAAAACATAAAACATTATATATAGTTTAAAACGGGCATAAAAAAATCAAAAATGATCGAAACAATGCGAAACCTTCGCGTCGTGTTATATTATGTGACATAGTTAGAAGGAAAAATATAAAACTTGGTATATTGATTATGTCTCAAAGAAAACTTTACAAAATGACCTATCTCATTCGAGGTTTATTCTTGGCTTTCTGGTCAAATGACCAATGTTATGGCTAGAATCAAGGCATAGTTTGTGATAATGTGCTCATATTGTGCATACACATGAATCATGGGATAGCGAACAATGTTGCAGGAGGAAACTTTCCTTTTTGTCGCACCAAAAAGGCATTTTCCATTTTCCGAGCATAAAAAACGGACGGTTTTGTGAAGCAACCACCAAATGGCTAATTCAAAATGCTACCATCACATTTTACAAAAATACTATACCACCTTATATGGACAATGTCCCAACAGGGGTATCCGAAACCTTTCCGTCCACCTCTGGTGAAAAAGACAAATTCCTGCCGAATCGGTAGGAAGTGGGTCAGATATGAACTACATGTACATGATTCGATGCTCATGTTTTTTTACAAAAATCATTTTTAGGTTCACAATATGCTATTTTATTAAAGATTCAATGCAAGTTTTTCTTTTCATCGCACCAAAAAGCCATTTTTCATTATCCGAGCGCAAAAAGGGAATTTTCTAAAGCAACCACCAAATAGATAATTCAAAACACGGAGGGTCTGTGATTAGTTGATATGGATATCATATTTGGATTCCTCTCATTTTTCTGATCAATTTAGACATATTATTTGTTAAATTCCGATTTACAGATTTAAAGATATTAATTATTCCATATTAAATAGAAAAATAGAAAAAAGTAAAATTATTATATTTTTATTTGAATTCAATAATATTTTTTACTTATTTATTATTGTTTACTTAGATAATTGTTTGTAATTTCAAAAAATACAAACATGTGACATGTTGATATAAGGGTTAATAGGATTGATATCATAGTATTGACAACAATGTATGAATTACTTTGCGGAAACAGATTCTGAAGGAACGAGGAAGTTAAGCGTGCTGGAGCTGGAGTAGTATTAGGATGGGTGACCGGCCGGGAAGTTTGACCAAGACTGCAATTTAATTAAATATTAAGTGTAATTAGTGTTAAAAATGTTCAAAGTGAGAGATTAACGAGTCAAACAATTCAAAGATTCAAAATTGAGAAAAAAAAATAAAAATAAAAAATTATCTTTTAAAAAAAAAATATTTTGCAACCTGGCGACAAGCTATGCCGACGGCCGCTACGCCGACGGCATTGCCCTCGGCGTAGCATACGCCGACGGCATTTTGATACGCCGACGGCCTCTACGTGCTCCGCCGAGGGAGACCTTTGCCGAGGAGGCTACTCCGAGGGCAGCCGTCGGCGTACCATACGCCGAGGGCATTTTAGCCTACGCCGACGGCTTTTTTCTCTCGGCGTAGCGCGCGCGTCCTGTAGTGCATGAGGTTTCTGAGAGCTCCACTCCGAGGCACTCTACCGTCTCTACAATGTCATTGACTGGTTTTCTCACATTAGGTTGAACCATTAGCATGTATTTATGTCTTGCATTCAAACCCATCATCCTGCGTCTCAAGCAATCCCACGGTATATATGTCCGCCTGTCAAACTCCTCCCATGTTCAATCCTCCATTTACTCATACAGTCATTGGTAACATGACATCTTCCGCTATTGCCATGACAGGAATGCTGATGAGTTTCTACACAGACTGCGTAAATATGCACAAAGATGCTGAGGCGCTCAACACAAATTTGTTGTTCAACCAGAGCAACCCCAAGTCCCATGGTACGGCGGACTAGCTTGCCTCCCTCATAGTTATATATGCAATTTCTAAATGGCAACAATATTCGATGGTTATTTTTTCTCTTCTCATGCAGATTGTGCATGCATATGATAATATCGTTTGTTGTTTGTTTCTATTCTCTCCTTCCTAAAATAAGTGATTTGAACCTAAAGCAGCAGCAAGGAGATAAAAGTAACATGCCGAAGCTTTGGTTTCAGGTGTGCATTTTCTGATATCCTTTTGTTGTTTGTTTCATGTACGAAGAGAAGGTTCGTCTGGACAGAAGCAATTACAGGCTACAGCCGTTTGCCATTTGAGTTAGTACATCATTAAACGAGTCGGCCAGGTTTTTTCAGTTAGTAAGATTATTAAGCATGCATAATCCATGGTGAGTACAATATGAAAACTATATTCCGTTCAAATTGCAATAGCTTTCTTTCTTTCTGCTAGCTAATGTTCACTGATTCCAGACAGTTCTATGCCATGACTTTGTGTAAGTATTTTTTATGTATAACTGCAGGACAAAATCCCCACGGTCCTTCATTCAACCATAAACCTATTTCCAGCCATTTACATAGAAGAAGAAAAATACAGCAGATTATCAATCCATTTTTTGACAAAAGGAAAAAAATTGTTATTCTCCTTCATGCTACAGACTTTGTGCAATTTAATCTCTGATGATATATGCGACCTCAGCCACAAAAGCTGACTTCCAGCAAATGAATACCTATAGCCTATATGCGGGCACATAGATAGTGCATTTCAGACTGTTTACTCTTTTTTTTATCCGTCAACTCTGAATTTATTATAAAGAGTTGTTTTATTTTATGTTAAAAGTGTAAATCTTACAGATTATGGCATCTCAGGAACACTTGAAACATATTGTTCATCTGTATATATAATTCATGCGACGCATAGCAGTTTTCAGGGTGATCCATGATTTTTTTATCTTTGCATTGACACTCGATCTTGATATGTGAAACTGTTTCTATTCATGCATTTCCGCAGCAACGCGCGGGGTTTCATCTAGTTTTCTAAATTTGCAACCACATTATGTATTCATTTCCTGCATTGACCTGCGAGAGAAAATCAACCAAATCTTTTATACACCACATGATATCCATGTTTACCAACCCAGACTAGCTAACAATCAGTTTTCTAGCAGAAAACAAGAACTAGTAGTGTTAGACATTCTGCATTATATCCAATGTGAATGCAGAACGAGACCCTATTCGATGGATTTCACTATTCAATTGATTCCAACAAATTGGTAATCTGGCAGGAACCTTTCAAACTTCTGGTCAGCGGTCAGCCCACCACAAACATACCTAAGGAGATTATCTGAAACATTTTTCTATCATAAAAAAAGAAGCGAAACCAAGATCTTGTGTAGATGTGCGGTAGATTAACACATTAGTACCTCCCAGCTAGATCTCAAATTGAACCATCTAATCACACTACTCAAATTAACATCCCTCAAAACTAAACTAAAGTACCATTATTTCTAAGAGAGACGTACGGCCATGTATCTCCTTCTTGGGGACAAAGGTATAGGTGGAAACGTTGCATGTCAGACTTGTTCCCTGCAAGAAAATAAAAACAAGGAAAAGTTATCAGGAGAGGCGGCGGCCAGGGTTTTGATATCGGAATAGGAAAACAAACCAAAGCGATTGAATGTCTCTCACACGACTGATCCTGGACCTCCATGCCCCACGACGAGCCATAGTGAATTGCAGCCGGCTACCGCGCTGACGCCGCCATTAGCCGCCACCACTACACGCCATCCCTCTAGGGTTCTGCTCCCGATTTTTCTCTAGGAAATTTGATTGTGAGCATGGTGCGGTCGCTCACCTCGACACCCCCATGGACAGAACGTTTGATGATATCAGTGTGGTCAGCGGCAGAGAAGGCCAGGTTGAGAGACGGCGGCCGGCAACAGTCGCACTCCAACTTGAGATCTGTGGCGGCTGCACTATCCCTATCTCTTGGGTTATTTTTTTAGGTTTAGTCTCAGACGTGGGCTGAGGTCAATAAAATCCATATACGTGTACAAGTGGTAGGGTCCATGCTCGGTACTTTTTTTTTGTGAAGCCATATCTGACTAACATTGGACACAGCGTATTTGAAGGTCTATCTATATTGAGTTCTCTCTAAATTTAGCCAGAATTCCAAAATATTCAAACTTGCAGCCTAACTCGACCAACTTGACTAAGCACATGAAATCATGGTTTCCGATGTTGCAAGCGACTAGTGGAGGTGGCAGGAGGGTGGGCTAGCATAGAGGCACGCGGGTGGCACCGGTCTGGTCGGAACAGGGTGCACAAAAAAAATGTCCATGTTATCGGTCTTCACGGAAAATACTAATGACGGGTGCATTTTAAGGTCGTCGCTAATTATACCATTTTTAGTGACATGCATTTCTAGAAGCCTGTCGCTAAGTATTTTTTTCATTCAGCCGCTCTCCATAAAAAATACTAGTGACAATAGCTTTTATACGCCTGTCACAAGTATTTTGTACTAGTGACAGGCTTATTCTTGCCCGTCACTGTTAGTACTAACTAGTGACAGGCTCTCTTTTGCATGTCATTAACCACCTAGCGGCTATAAGCCTTTCTGCAGTAGTGTGTAATGGGTCTGCCAGACCATGCAAATCCGCTTGGAACTCAAAAACTCTAGAAAATAACTCATGAAAATGGACATAAACACGACAACGACGAGTTTCCGGTTATATATCTCAAACATGTAAGAGTTCTTACGAGGCATGCAAATCCGCCTGGAACCCCAAAACTGTGGCCAATAGCTCATGAATACGTCCACATCCGGCCATAAAACGTGAAAACGACGAGTTTGTAGTCATATTTCCCAAACATGTAATGGATCTGCCAGACCATGCAAATCCGCTTGGAACGCAAAAACTCTAAAAAATTAACTCATGAAAATGGCCATTAACACGTAAACGATGAGTTTCTGGCTATATATCTCAAACATGTAAGGGTTCTTACGAGGCATGCAAATCCGCCTAGAACCCAAAAACTATGGACAATAGCTCATGAAAACGACCATAAAACACGAAAAAGGGTCCTACTGGCCTTGCAAATCCAACTGGAACCTAAAAACCATGGGAAATAACTCATAAAAAGGGCAATAAACACGAAAACGACGAGCTTTTGGTCATAACTCTCAAACATTTGCCGGGTCTTAAGATCGTTGTAAATCACCATGGAACCCCAAAACTGTGGGCAATAACTAATGAAAACAGCCATAAAACGCAAAAACGATGAGTTTCTAGTCATATCGCTCAAACATGTAAGTGTTCTTATGAGGCATGCAAATCCGCCTGGAAATCGAAAACTGTGGGCAATAGCTCATGAAAACTCCCATAAACGGCCATAAAACGTGAAAACGACGAGTTTCTTGTTATATCTCCTAAACATGTAACGGGTCTGACAGACCATGCAAATCCTCTTGGAACACAAAAACTCTAGGAAATAACTCATGAAAATGACCATAAACACGAAAACGACAAGTTTTTGGTCATATATCTCAAACATGTAAGGGTTCTTACGAGGCATGCAAATCCGCCTAGAACCCCGAAACTATGGGCAATAGCTCATGAAAACGGCCATAAAACACGAAAAAGGTTCCTACTGGCCTTGCAAATACAACAGGAACCTAAAAACCGTGGGAAATAACTCATAAAAAGGGCCAGAAACACGAAAACGACAAGTTTTTGGTCATAACTCTCAAACATATGTCGGGTCTTAAGGTTTAGGGTTTAGGGTTTTCTAGTCATAAACCGCAAAAACAGCCATAACTGTGGGCAATAGCTCATGAAACAGCCATAAACCGCAAAAACGACGACTTTCTAGTCATATCTCTCAAACATGTAAGGGTTCTGACGAGGCATGCAAATCCGCATGGAACCCCAAAGCTATGGGCAATAGCTCATGAAAACGACCATAAACGGCCATAAAACATGAAAACGATGATTTTTTGGTCATATCTCCCAAACATGTAACGGGTCTGACAAACCATGCAAATCCGCTTGGAACACAAAAACTCTAGGAAATAACTCATGAAAATGACCATAAACACGAAAACGACTAGTTTCTGGTCATATATCACAAACATGTAAGGGTTCTTACAAGGCATGCAAATCCGCCTAGAACCCCAAAACTGTGGTCAATGGCTCATGAAAATGGCCCTAAAACACGAGAAGTACGAGTTTTTAGTCAAATATCTCAAACATGTAAATGGTCTTACTAGCCTTGAAAATCCAACTGGAACCTAAAAACTATGGGCAATAACTCATTAAAATGACCATAAAACACGAAAACGACGAGTTTTTGGTCATAACTCTCAAAATGTATCGGGTCTTAAGGTCATTGTAAATCGCCCTGGAACCTCAAAAATGCGAGCAATAGCTCATGAAAACAGCCATAAAACGCGAAAACGACGGGTTTCTTGTCATATCTCTCAAACATGTAAGTGTTCTTAGGAGGCATGCAAATCTGCCTAGAACCCCAAATCTGTGGGCAATAGCTCATGAAACGGCCATAAAACGCGAAAACGACGAGTTTCTGATCATATCTCTTAAACATGTAAGGGTTCTTATGAGGCATGCAAATCTGCCAGGAACCCCAAAACTTTGGGCAATAGCTCATGAAAACGGCCATAAAACGTGAAAACGACGAGTTTCAGGTCATATCTCCCGAACATGTAATGGGTCTGCCAGACCATGCAAATCCGCTTGGAACGCAAAAAATCTAGGAAATAACTCATGAAAATGGCCATAAACACGAAAACGACGAGTTTCTGGTTATATATCTCAAACATGTAAGGGTTCTTATGAGGCATGCAAATCTGCCTGGAACCCCAAAACTGTGGGCAATAGCTCATGAAAACGGTCATAAAACGTGAAAACGACGAGTTTTTGGTCATATCTCCTAAACATGTAATGGGTCTGCCAGATCATGCAAATCCTCTTGGAACGCAAAAACTATAATAAATAACTCATGAAAATGGCCATAAACACGAAAACGACGAGTTTCTGGTTATATATCTCAAAGATGTAAGGGTTCTTACGAGGCATGCATATCCGCCTAGAACCCAAAAACTATGGGCAATAGCTCATGAAAACGGCGATAAAACACGAAAAAGGGTCCTACTGGCCTTGCAAATCCAACTGGAACCTAAAAACCGTGGGAAATAACTCATAAAAAGGGCCATAAACACGAAAACGACGAGCTTTTGGTCATAACTCTCAAACATATGCCGGGTCTTAAGGTCATTGTAAATCACCATGGAACCCCAAAACTGTGGGCAATAGCTCATGAAAACAGCCATAAAAAGCAAAAAAGACGAGTTTCTAGTCATATCTCTCAAACATGTAAGTGTTCTTACGAGTCATGCAAATAAGCCTGGAACCCAAAAACTGTGGGCAATAGCTCATGAAAACTCCCATAAACGGCCATAAAACGTGAAAACGACGAGTTTCTTGTTATATCTCCGAAACATGTAACGGGTCTGACAGACCATCCAAATCCGCTTGGAACACAAAAACTCTAGGAAATAACTCATGAAAATGACCATAAACATGAAAACGACAAGTTTCTGGTCATATATCTCAAACATGTAAGGGTTCTTACGAGGCATGCAAATCTGCCTAGAACCCCAAATCTGTGGGCAATAGCTCATGAAAACAGCCATAAACGGCCATAAAACGTGAAAACGGCGAGTTTCTGGTCATATCTCCCAAACATGTAATGGGTCTGCCAGACCATGCAAATCCGCTTGGAACTCAAAAACACTAGGAAATAACTCATGAAAATGGCCACAAACACGAAAACGACGAGTTTCTGGTTATATATCTCAAACATGTAAGAGTTCTTATGAGGCATGCAAATCCGCCTGGAATCCCAAAACTGTGGGCAATAGCTCATGAAAACGGCCACAGCCGGCCATAAAACGTGAAAACGGCGAGTTTCTGGTCATATCTCCCAAACATGTAATGGATCTGCCAGACCATGCAACTCCGCTTGGAAAGCAAACACTCTAGAAAATAACTCATGAAAATGGCCATAAACACGAAAACGATGAGTTTCTGGTTATATATCTCAAACATGTAAGGGTTCTTACAAGGAATGCAAATCCGCATAGAACCCGAAACCTGTGGGCAATCACTCATGAAAACGGCCATAAAACAGGAAAAAGGGTCCTACTGGCCTTGCAAATCAAACAGGAACCTCAAAACCATGGGAAATAACTCATAAAAAGGGCCATAAACACGAAAACGACGAGTTTTTGGTCATAACTCTCAAAAATATGCCGGGTCTTAAGGTCGTTGTAAATCAACATGGAACCCCAAAACTGTGGGCAATAGCTCATGAAAACAGCCAAAAACCGCAAAAACGACGAGTTTCTAGTCATATCTCTCAAACATGTAAGGGTTCTTACGAGGCATCCAAATCCGCCTGGAACCCCAAAACTGTGGGCAATAGCTCATGAAAACGCCCATAAACGGCCATAAAACATGAAAACGACGAGTTTTTGGTCATATCTTCCAAACATGTAATGGGTCTGACAAACCATGCAAATCCGCTTGGAACACAAAAACTCTAGGAAATAACTCATGAAAATGACCATAAACATGAAAACGACAAGTTTCTGGTCATATATCTCAAACATCTAAGGGTTCTTACAAGGCATGAAAATGCGCCTAGAACCCCAAAACTATGGGCAATGGCTCATGAAAATGGCCATAAAACACGAAAAGTACGAGTTTTTAGTCAAATATCTCAAACATGTAAAGGGTCTTACTAGCCTTAAAAATCCAACTGGAACCTAAAAAATGTGGGCAATAACTAATGAAAATGACCATAAAACACGAAAACGACGAGTTTTCGGTGATAACTCTCAAAAATGTATCGGGTCTTAAGGTCATTGTAAATCGCCCTGGAACCCCAAAAATGCGGGCAATAGCTCATGAAAATAGCCATAAAACGCGAAAACGACGGGTTTCTTGTCATATCTCTCAAACATGTAAGTGTTCTTAGGAGGCATGCAAATATGCCTAGAACCCCAAATATGTGGGCCATAGCTCATGAAAACGGCCATAAAACGCGAAAACGACGAGTTTCTAATCATATCTCTCAAACATGTAAGGGTTCTTACGAGGCATGCAAATCCGCGTGGAACCCCAAAACTGTGGGCAATAGCTCATGAGAACGGCCATAAAACGTGAAACCGACGAGTTTCTAGTCATATCTCCCAAACATGTAATGGATCTGCCAGACCATGCAAATCCGCTTGGAACGCAAAAACTCTAGAAAATAACTCATGAAAATGGCCATAAACACGAAAACGATGAGTTTCTGGTTATATATCTCAAACATGTAATGGTTCTTACGAGGCATGCAAATCCGCCTAGAACCCCAAAACTATGGACAATAGCTCATGAAAATGGCCATAAAATACGAAAAAGGGTCCTACTGGCCTTGCAAATCCAACTGGAACCTAAAAACCGTGGGAAATAACTCATAAAAAGGGCCATAAACACGAAAACGACAAGTTTTTGGTCATAACTCTCTAACATATGCCGGGTCTTAAGGTCGTTGTAAATCAACATGGAACCCCAAAACTGTGGGCAATAGCTCATGAAAACAGCCATAAACCGCAAAAACGATGAGTTTCTAGTCATATCTCTCAAACATGTAAGGGTTCTTACAAGGCATGCAAATCCGCATAGAACCCGAAAACTGTGGGCAATAGCTCATGAAAACGGCCATAAAACACGAAAAAGGGTCCTACTGGCCTTGCAAATCAAATAGGAACCTCAAAACCATGGGAAATAACTCATAAAAAGGGCCATAAACACGAAAACAACGAGTTTTTGGTCATAACTCTCAAACATATGCCGGGTCTTAAGGTCGTTGTAAATCAACATGGAACCCCAAAACTGTGGGCAATAGCTCATGAAAACAGCCATAAACCGCAAAAACGACGAGTTTCTAGTCATATCTCTCAAACATGTAAGGGTTCTTACGAGGCATCCAAATCCGCCTGGAACCCCAAATCTGTGGGCAATAGCTCATGAAAACGCCCATAAACGGCCATAAAACATGAAAACGGCGAGTTTTTGGTCATATCTTCCAAACATGTAACGGGTCTGACAAACCATGCAAATCCGCTTGGAACACAAAAAATCTAGGAAATAACTCATGAAAATGACCATAAACATGAAAACGACAAGTTTCTGGTCATATATCTCAAACTTGTAAGGGTTCTTACAAGGCATGAAAATCCGCCTAGAACCCCAAAACTGTGGGCAATGGCTCATGAAAATGGCCATAAAACACGAAAAGTACGAGTTTTTAGTCAAATATCTCAAACATGTAAAGGGTCTTACTAGCCTTAAAAATCCAACTGGAACCTAAAAAATGTGGGCAATAACTAATGAAAATGACCATAAAACACGAAAACGACGAGTTTTCGGTGATAACTCTCAAAAATGTATCGGGTCTTAAGGTCGTTGTAAATCGCCCTGGAACCCCAAAAATGCGGGCAATAGCTCATGAAAACAGCCATAAAACGTGAAAACGATGGGTTTCTTGTCATATCTCTCAAACATGTAAGTGTTCTTAGGAGGCATGCAAATATGCCTAGAACCCCAAATAAGTGGGCCATAGCTCATGAAAACGGCCATAAAACGCGAAAACGACGAGTTTCTAATCATATCTCTCAAACATGTAAGGGTTCTTACGAGGCATGCAAATCCGCGTGGAACCCCAAAACTATGGGCAATAGCTCATGAGAACGGCCATAAAACGTGAAACCGACGAGTTTCTAGTCATATCTCCCAAACATGTAATGGATCTGGCAGACCATGCAAATCCGCTTGGAACGCAAAAACTCTAGAAAATAACTCACGAAAATGGCCATAAACACGAAAACGATGAGTTTCTGGTTATATATCTCAAACATGTAATGGTTCTTACGAGGCATGCAAATCTGCCTAGAACCCCAAAACTATGGACAATGGCTCATGAAAATGGCCATAAAATACGAAAAAGGGTCCTACTGGCCTTGCAAATCCAACTGGAACCTAAAAACCGTGGGAAATAACTCATAAAAAGGGCCATGATCACGAAAACGACAAGTTTTTGGTCATAACTCTCTAACATATGCCGGGTCTTAAGGTCGTTGTAAATCAACATGGAACCCCAAAACTGTGGGCAATAGCTCATGAAAACAGCCATAAACCGCAAAAACAATGAGTTTCTAGTCATATCTCTCAAACATGTAAGGGTTCTTACAAGGCATGCAAATCCACATAGAACCCGAAAACTGTGGGCAATAGCTCATGAAAACGGCCATAAAACACGAAAAAGGGTCCCACTGGCCTTGCAAATCAAACAGGAACCTCAAAACCATGGGAAATAACTCATAAAAAGGGCCATAAACACGAAAACAACGAGTTTTTGGTCATAACTCTCAAACATATGCCGGGTCTTAAGGTCGTTGTAAATCAACATGGAACCCCAAAACTGTGGGCAATAGCTCATGAAAACAGCCATAAACCGCAAAAACGACGAGTTTCTAGTCATATCTCTCAAACATGTAAGGGTTCTTACGAGGCATCCAAATCCGCCTGGAACCCCAAATCTGTGGGCAATAGCTCATGAAAACGCCCATAAACGGCCATAAAACATGAAAACGGCGAGTTTTTGGTCATATCTTCCAAACATGTAACGGGTCTGACAAACCATGCAAATCCGCTTGGAACACAAAAAATCCCTGAAATAACTCATGAAAATGACCATAAACATGAAAACGACAAGTTTCTGGTCATATATCTCAAACTTGTAAGGGTTCTTACAAGGCATGAAAATCCGCCTAGAACCCCAAAACTGTGGGCAATGGCTCATGAAAATGGCCATAAAACACGAAAAGTACGAGTTTTTAGTCAAATATCTCAAACATGTAAAGGGTCTTACTAGCCTTAAAAATCCAACTGGAACCTAAAAAATGTGGGCAATAACTAATGAAAATGACCATAAAACACGAAAACGACGAGTTTTCGGTGATAACTCTCAAAAATGTATCGGGTCTTAAGGTCGTTGTAAATCGCCCTGGAACCCCAAAAATGCGGGCAATAGCTCATGAAAACAGCCATAAAACGCGAAAACGATGGGTTTCTTGTCATATCTCTCAAACATGTAAGTGTTCTTAGGAGGCATGCAAATATGCCTAGAACCCCAAATAAGTGGGCCATAGCTCATGAAAACGGCCATAAAACGCGAAAACGACGAGTTTCTAATCATATCTCTCAAACATGTGAGGGTTCTTACGAGGCATGCAAATCCGCGTGGAACCCCAAAACTATGGGCAATAGCTCATGAGAACGGCCATAAAACGTGAAACCGACGAGTTTCTAGTCATATCTCCCAAACATGTAATGGATCTGGCAGACCATGCAAATCCGCTTGGAACGCAAAAACTCTAGAAAATAACTCACGAAAATGGCCATAAACACGAAAACGATGAGTTTCTGGTTATATATCTCAAACATGTAATGGTTCTTACGAGGCATGCAAATCCGCCTAGAACCCCAAAACTATGGACAATGGCTCATGAAAATGGCCATAAAATACGAAAAAGGGTCCTACTGGCCTTGCAAATCCAACTGGAACCTAAAAACCGTGGGAAATAACTCATAAAAAGGGCCATGATCACGAAAACGACAAGTTTTTGGTCATAACTCTCTAACATATGCCGGGTCTTAAGGTCGTTGTAAATCAACATGGAACCCCAAAACTATGGGCAATAGCTCATGAAAACAGCCATAAACCGCAAAAACAATGAGTTTCTAGTCATATCTCTCAAACATGTAAGGGTTCTTACAAGGCATGCAAATCCACATAGAACCCGAAAACTGTGGGCAATAGCTCATGAAAACGGCCATAAAACACGAAAAAGGGTCCTACTGGCCTTGCAAATCAAACAGGAACCTCAAAACCATGGGAAATAACTCATAAAAAGGGCCATAAACACGAAAACAACGAGTTTTTGGTCATAACTCTCAATATGCCGGGTCTTAAGGTCGTTGTAAATCAACATGGAACCCCAAAACTGTGGGCAATAGCTCATGAAAACAGCCATAAACCTCAAAAACGACGAGTTTCTAGTCATATCTCTCAAACATGTAAGGGTTCTTACGAGGCATCCAAATCCGCCTGGAACCCCAAATCTGTGGGCAATAGCTCATGAAAACGCCCATAAACGGCCATAAAACATGAAAACGATGAGTTTTTGGTCATATCTTCCAAACATGTAACGGGTCTGACAAACCATGCAAATCCGCTTGGAACACAAAAAATCTAGGAAATAACTCATGAAAATGACCATAAACATGAAAACGACAAGTTTCTGGTCATATATCTCAAACTTGTAAGGGTTCTTACAAGGCATGAAAATCCGCCTAGAACCCCAAAACTGTGGGCAATGGCTCATGAAAATGGCCATAAAACACGAAAAGTACGAGTTTTTAGTCAAATATCTCAAACATGTAAAGGGTCTTACTAGCCTTAAAAATCCAACTGGAACCTAAAAAATGTGGGCAATAACTAATGAAAATGACCATAAAACACGAAAACGACGAGTTTTCGGTGATAACTCTCAAAAATGTATCGGGTCTTAAGGTCGTTGTAAATCGCCCTGGAACCCCAAAAATGCGGGCAATAGCTCATGAAAACAGCCATAAAACGCGAAAACGACGGGTTTCTTGTCATATCTCTCAAACATGTAAGTGTTCTTAGGAGGCATGCAAATATGCCTAGAACCCCAAATATGTGGGCCATAGCTCATGAAAACGGCCATAAAACGCGAAAACGACGAGTTTCTAATCATATCTCTCAAACATGTAAGGGTTCTTACGAGGCATGCAAATCCGCGTGGAACCCCAAAACTATGGGCAATAGCTCATGAGAACGGCCATAAAACGTGAAACCGACGAGTTTCTAGTCATATCTCCCAAACATGTAATGGATCTGCCAGACCATGAAAATCCGCTTGGAACGCAAAAACTCTAGAAATTAACTCATGAAAATGGCCATAAACACGAAAACGATGAGTTTCTGGTTATATATCTCAAACATGTAATGGTTCTTACGAGGCATGCAAATCCGCCTAGAACCCCAAAACTATGGACAATAGCTCATGAAAATGGCCATAAAATACGAAAAAGGGTCCTACTGGCCTTGCAAATCCAACTGGAACCTAAAAACCGTGGGAAATAACTCATAAAAAGGGCCATAAACACGAAAACGACAAGTTTTTGGTCATAACTCTCTAACATATGCCGGGTCTTAAGGTCGTTGTAAATCAACATGGAACCCTAAAACTGTGGGCAATAGCTCCTGAAAACAGCCATAAACCGCAAAAACGATGAGTTTCTAGTCATATCTCTCAAACATGTAAGGGTTCTTACAAGGCATGCAAATCCGCATAGAACCCGAAAACTGTGGGCAATAGCTCATGAAAACGGCAATAAAACACGAAAAGGGTCCTACTGGCCTTGCAAATCAAACAGGAACCTCAAAACCATGGGAAATAACTCATAAAAAGGGCCATAAACACGAAAACAACGAGTTTTTGGTCATAACTCTCAAACATATGCCGGGTCTTAAGGTCGTTGTAAATCAACATGGAACCCCAAAACTGTGGGCAATAGCTCATGAAAACAGCCATAAACCGCAAAAACGACGAGTTTCTAGTCATATCTCTCAAACATGTAAGGGTTCTTACGAGGCATCCAAATCCGCCTAGAACCCCAAATCTGTGGGCAATAGCTCATGAAAACGCCCATAAACGGTCATAAAACATGAAAACGGCGAGTTTTTGGTCATATCTTCCAAACATGTAACGGGTCTGACAAACCATGCAAATCCGCTTGGAACACAAAAAATCTAGGAAATAACTCATGAAAATGACCATAAACATGAAAACGACAAGTTTCTGGTCATATATCTCAAACTTGTAAGGGTTCTTACAAGGCATGAAAATCCGCCTAGAACCCCAAAACTGTGGGCAATGGCTCATGAAAATGGCCATAAAACGTGAAAACGGCGAGTATCTGGTCATATCTCCCAAACATGTAATGGGTCTGCCAGACCATGCAAATCCGCTTGGAACTCAAAAACACTAGGAAATAACTCATGAAAATGGCCATAAACACGAAAACGACGAGTTTCTGGTTATATATCGCAAACATGTAAGAGTTCTTATGAGGCATGCAAATCCGCCTGGAACCCCAAAACTGTGGGCAATAGCTCATGAAAACGGCCACAGCCGGCCATAAAACGTGAAAACGGCGAGTTTCTGGTCATATCTCCCAAACATGTAATGGATCTTCCAGACCATGCAAATCCGCTTGGAACGCAAAAACTCTAGAAAATAACTCATGAAAAAGGCCATAAACACGAAAACGATGAGTTTCTGGTTATATATCTCAAACATGTAAGGGTTCTTACGAGGGATGCAAATCCTCCTTGAACCCGAAAACTGTGGGCAATAGCTCATGAAAATGGCCATAAAACACGAAAAAGGGTCCTAGTGGCCTTGCAAATCAAACAGGAACCTCAAAACCGTGGGAAATAACTCATAAAAAGGGCCATAAACAAGAAAACGACGAGATTTTGGTCATAACTCTCAAACATATGCCGGGCCTTAAGGTCGTTGTAAATCAACATGGAACCCCAAAACTGTGGGCAATAGCTCATGAAAACAGCCATAAACTGCAAAAACGACGAGTTTCTAGTCATATCTCTCAAACATGTAAGGGTTCTTACGAGGCATCCAAATCCGCCTGGAACCCCAAAACTGTGGGCAATAGCTAATGAAAACGCCCATAAACGGCCATAAAACATGAAAACGACGAGTTTTTGGTCATATCTCCCAAACATGTAACGGGTCTGACAGACCATGCAAATCCGCTTGGAACACAAAAACTCTAGGAAATAACTCATGAAAATGACCATAAACATGAAACGACAAGTTTCTGGTCATATATCTCAAACATGTAAGGGTTCTTACAAGGCATGCAAATCCGCCTAGAACCCCAAAACTGTGGGCAATGGCTCATGAAAATGGCCATAAAACACGAAAAGTACTAGTTTTTAGTCAAATATCTCAAACATGTAAAGGGTCTTACTAGCCTTGAAAATCCAACTGGAACCTAAAAACTGTGGGCAATAACTCATGAAAATGACCATAAAACACGAAAATGACGAGTTTTTGGTGATAACTCTCAAAAATGTATCGGGTCTTAAGGTCATTGTAAATCGCCCTGGAACCCCAAAAATGCGGGCAATAGCTCATGAAAACAACCATAAAACGCGAAAACGACGGGTTTCTTGTCATATCTCTCAAACATGTAAGTGTTCTTAGGAGGCATGCAAATATGCCTAGAACCCCAAATCTGTGGGCAATATCTCATGAAAACGGCCATAAAACGCGAAAACGACGAGTTTCTGATCATGTCTCTCAAACATGTAAGGGTTCTTACGAGGCATGCAAATCCGCCTGGAACGCCAAAACTATGGGCAATATCTCATGAGAACGGCCATAAAACGTGAAAACAACGAGTTTCTGGTCATATCTCCCAAACATGTAATGGGTCTGCCAGACCATGCAAATCCGCTTGAAACGCAAACACTCTAGGAAATAACTCATGAAAATGGCCATAAACACGAAAAAGACGAGTTTCTGGTTATATATCTCAAACATGTAAGTGTTCTTACGAGGCATACGAATCCGCCTGGAACCCCAAAACTGTGGGCAATAGCTCATGAAAAGGGCCATAAAACGTGAAAACGATGAGTTTTTGGTCATATCTGACATGGTTATACCCTACGGGTACGTAACTTCAGCATACCTAGTCCAGCCCAAGGAAGGCCCACTGCGGATATACGCCGGCCCATGAAGATTTTCGGGTGACCAAGGCCCAGGACGTCTTCGGATCCCTGGGGAACAAGACTAGTTTAGATAGGAAACTCAAAAGGGCAACGCCCTAGAACTTGTAACCGACTAGGACTATGCCCGAGACCTGCCTAAAGTCTATATAAAGGCCAGGAGGGCACGTCCTAGGGTAACTCAACCAACCTCGACTCATACTTTCGCACACGCATCCACGCCAGATCGAATCTGCGCACCCTGTAACTTTCGGTTCCGCCGTAATCAAAGAGCAGACAAGCAGGAGTAGGGTTTTCCCTCCGGGGGCCTGAACCTGGGTAAATCTAGTGTCCCCTGGTTGCTTGTCTGTTAACCGTGCCACGATCTCCAGCATCCCCATCTTCTCCAAAACCCAAGTCCATAACAATGGGCATTGACGAGATTAAACCTCGTCAATATCTCCTAAACATGTAATGGGTCTGCCAGACCATACAAATTCGCTTGGAACTCAAAAACTCTAGGAAATAACTCATGAAAATGGCCATAAACACGAAAACGACGAGTTTCTGGTTATATATCTCAAACATGTAAGGGTTCTTACGAGGAATGCAAATCCGCCTAGAACCCCAACACTATGGGCAATAGCTCTTGAAAACGGCTATAAAACACGAAAAAGGGTCCTACTGGCCTTGCAAATCCAACTGGAACCTAAAAACCATGGGAAATAACTCATAAAAAGGGCAATAAACAAAAAAACGACGAGCTTTTGGTCATAACTCTCAAACATATGACGGGTCTTAAGGTCGTTGTAAATCAACATGGAAACCCAAAACTGTGGGCAATAGCTCATGAAAACAGCCATAAAACGCAAAAACGATGAGTTTCTAGTCATATCGCTCTAACATGTAAGTGTTCTTATGAGGCATGCAAATCCGCCTGGAACCCGAAAACTGTGGGCAATAGCTCATGAAAACTCCCATAAACGGCCATAAAACGTGAAAACGACGAGTTTCTTGTTATACTCCTAAACATGTAATGGGTCTGACAGACCATGCAAATCCGCTTGGAACACAAAAACTCTAGGAAATAACTCATGAAAATGACCATAAACACGAAACCGACAAGTTTCTGGTCATATATCTCAAACATTTAAGGGTTCTTACGAGGCATGCAAATCCGCCTAGAACCCCAAAACTATGGGCAATGGCTCATGAAAATGGCCATAAAACACAAAAAGTACGAGTTTTTACTAGCCTTGCAAATCCAACTGGAACCTAAAAATTGTGGGCAATAACTCATGACAATGACCATAAAACACGAAAACAACACGTTTTTGGTCATAACTCTAAAAAATGTATCGGGTCTTAAGGTCGTTGTAAATCGCCCTGGAACCCCAAAACTGCGGGAAATAGCTCATGAAAACAACCATAAAACGCGAAACGACGAGTTTCTTGTTATATCTCCTAAACATGTAATGGGTCTGACAGACCATGCAAATCCGCTTGGAACTGTTGCCTACCAAAACCCACCGGCGAGCAGCGACGGGCAACACGGAGAGCCGGGAGGCTCCCAGGACTGCTGGTGGGCCCTGGTCCCTCGGGCAACGGCCCGCAAAACTCCGGCACGCGCCCTGGCTGGTTCGAGGGCGTGCCACCTGACCTATACCTGGTCAGGAAGGTGAAGGATTGCTTCGATTGGTTTCCTGCATGGTAAACAAGTATACGTAAAATTCGAGCCGTGACCGGCTCCCAGGTTTCCCTGTGAATCGGCTCCTAGAGCCGATTAACCCATGGTTCTGCATTAGATCTATGATAACATGGGGTTTTGCTTCATCGTTACAAGTTAAATCGATCTACGATAGTTTAATGTTTTCACTACATAATTGGAGCGTCCTACACGTAATTGAGCCTGGTAAATACAAAAGATAATAGAAAACCAATCCTAGAGAAGGCCTAAAAACCAACGTAACGTTAATTCCCGGAACAACTCCTCTTGGATTGGTAAACCATATCTTCCATACTACTGGATCGTTCAACCCGTTTGCAAGGCCTGATCATGTAGATATCAAACTAAACCTTGGAGAGCAAGGCACAACTATAACAGATCAAATCGACTTAAATAAAGATCAAGCAAAGTGCCACCCTTACACCCGGGAAAAGGTGCAAAGGCGGCGAGATAACTAGAGGCAGCATATCTAAACGATCATAGCAAAAAGTACCGATGCTAGCCTAAACAAATCTATGATAATAGTGTTACTCGCCATCAACAAGGCTTCAGTACGAGTAACACCAAGTAATCGCATAAGTAGATACTGCCTAGATCGCAAGATGCGATCTAGGCAGCATGGCACTTACCCGAGAAAAACCCTAGAAACAAGGGGTGGCGATGCGCCGAGATTGTGTTTGTTGTGAACGTGATTGTCCTCCTTTTCTCAATAACCTTAGGTACATATTTATAGTCCGGAGACTTTCTATCTTTAGAATAACTCTACAACTCTATCTCTTACCTAAATCGAAACGGAACCTATTACAATATAAGATACACGGGCAATTTAGCCCAAATCAACGCACGAGGCCGATTCAACAACACGTTGCATATACGTATCTTCTAAGCCCATCTTGATTGCGGCCCAACTCCTCCTTTGGCCAAAATATGGCGATAACACATGCCCCCCTGGTTTTGGCAATAATAATTCCAAAACCACTCCGTTTTTTCCTTCTCCTCTTTTTTTCTGTATCGGGTTACGCGTTGCCAGAATGCGTTGCAGAACAGAATCGTCACGCCACCCCCTCATCATGATGCCCTGTCTTCTCCACTTCTCCGCAGTGCATGATTTGACAATTTCGGCAGCACATTCTGGGAAACCGCTATAGCATTGAACCACTTCATACTATTCCCCTTATTTATATTCATCTTAGCAGTTTGCAGCCCCATCTTCCTCCAGCAGCCAAGAAACCCTTCTTCCTCCGCCGAAAAAACCCTCTTCCTCCGCCATGGCCTCCTCTGCTTCATCTGGCCTGTCCTCCCAAGCCTCCAACTCAATGAGCGACCGGGAACCGACGCCAGAGCACCCGCCGACGGCGGCGTACAATGCTCTCGCCCCACAATGGTGGGACGAGAGGGATTGGGATTTCGCCACCTGGTCCGAGGACGACGAGTCCTTGACCGATGGCGAGGAGGGCCTGCAGTTCCTTGCCGATGGGGAACTGGAGGCGGACAGCACCGACGACGCCATGTCCTGGGACGGCGTCGACTCCTCCGACGAGGAGGAGGAAGCGGAGGAGGACAACTCCTCCGACGAGTACCAGCCGGTGAAGTACTTCCGCGCCGGGTCCAGCGAGGACACCGAAGACGACGACGAGGACGAGGAGGCCCCCGCTGGCATCTGGATCAGCAGCAGCGAAGACGACGCCAGCAGCAGCGCTGAGGACAGCAAACAAGACGACGGCGAAGACAGCGGCGACGACCTTGGCCTCTAGATTAGGAATCAGTAGTAGTAGTAGATTCCCTTTTGTAAGCAACCAGCTCCTTTTGTAAGCAATCAGCTTTTGAATGAACGAAGATTGCTTTTCCCACACGAAGATTGCTTTTCCGACCCAATTTCGCCGATAGTCACATAGGTCGATGTTCCAGAAGCCGATAGCAACGCATCGGCTTTTACCCTGCTGCGCTCATACAGTCAACCAAGTCACAGCCCAAAGAGCCGATGGTACAACATCGACTTTCCCAAAAACGTTGACAAAGTCAAGTTCGGTCGCATACTTAGACAAATCTGAGCGGCCACTTTCCAGTTTCAAACGGTAACCTGCGACCCTCTTCAAAAAGGGCGACCCAGATCTCCAATTGCTCATCGACCAAATCGAGCTCACAGCGACAAGACCCCTCGATCCCCAATTGCACAGATCCATCTCCGCCAGCAAACTAGATGGCGGAATCGTCCAACACCAACCCAGAGGTCTCCGGTCTGAAGGTACGCCTACTCCCCGCAATCTGAACGCGATGCTAGAATTAATGGCGAACACCTGAATTAATGCCTTATTCCATTATTAAATTTTCTAGGTTTCAGACATCCTGCTGCCACATCCTTCTCTCCCAAATTCTCTCTGCCTTGGCCCTCGTACAACATCTAGTCCGGCCCATCTGATTTCTTGCGAAACAAACCGAATCCCCTTCGTAAGCCAAGACCTAGATTTAAACTCTTGGGCCGACTGCTTGCGAGCCTGGCCTAATCCTCCTGAACATTGGGTCACTTGGTTCAGCAGGGTAGCTAGAGCTTACCAATCCCAATGGGAAACCACGGGAATAGCCGATGCCTTGCATTTGTCATTGTCTCCTCTTGATAAACATGAGAATCTTCTCAAAACCATCGGCTACTTCTGGTCTGACGCTCTGAATTGCTTCATGTTCGGTCATGGCCCTATGTCACCAACTCTGTTAGACGTGGTGATGATTACTGGTCTGGATGTTACATCACCGAGCCCTTCTGCTTTTAAACTGACCAAAGTCCCCTACAAACTGTCTTCCAAAACAGAATGCACGAACTGGGGCACATATATTCAAAGCCACATGAAAACTAGAGGTCCTGTCACCGAGAAAGAACACACGGCTTTCCTCAACCTCTGGCTAGAACATTTCATATTCTGTGGCCCTTCCCTTGCTCCAACCAAAAATTATCTCTCCCTGGCCTATGAACTCGCTAAAGGCACTCAACTTGGCATCGGAAAATTGTTACTTGGAGAGGTCTACCGATATCTCCAGTTGATGTCTGTCAAGCTGTTCTCTGGCATAGCAGTCAAAACAGGTGGTCCTTGGTGGTTCATCCAGCTATGGGCTCAGCTGTATTTTCAAAACCACGTCCCAAACTTCCCCCTTTTGGCGAGCTGCACCTTTCCAGATGTCAAAGGGAGGCAGATCCGATGCACTAGCTATGGCCAAGCTTTGTATAGACTGCCAGGTAGCAAACTATCCCCTCAGGAAGCTTCCAAGTGGTTCAGTATTTTCTTCCAAGGCCTGGATAATCCTACCTTCTTCCCTTACATGGAAGAATCAGAACATTTTGAGAATCCCATCTCCTTCAGGCTAGACAGCTTTTCCGATGACACCAGCACCCGGCAACTCTTTTCCATTGTGATCCGTCCCTGTTTCCTTCCAGTTGGCATGAGTACATCCAATAGAATCATCAAGCCTGGGTATGAATTCTACCAGCCGGTCATAGTGGCTCGGCAATTTGGCCTTGGACAAGTACCTCCCCATCTCTTTCTTCATCACCTGACAGAGAGCAGAGCCGACCTGCCTGATCCTCTCACCAGTCAAAGGTGTTACTCCTTCTTTGATGCTCTGACCATCCCAATTCCCAACGACCTCACCTTCGCCTCATCCACCGATGGCTTCGAAGATTGGTGGTCGATGTGGAAGACTCACGCCTTCAGGAGAGCTCTGGGACCATTGCTGAAACAGCTCGACGCTGACTATGACATCCCCGTGGAACAGGTACCACTACTTGTAAATTTTCTTGATGCAGCTTGCAAATAACTCTTTTACTAACCCACTCTTTCTCTTTGCAGCAACAAGATGGCCCTGAACCTACGCACAGTGATGGCTCCCCCTTTGAGTTCTTTCCGCCAGCTCCTGTGGTCCTCTTCTGCAAAAACTCGCCACCTCTGAAAAAGGTCATGATGCAGAAACAGCCGATCACACCACAATCGGCTTCTACGAAACTAGTAACTTCACAATCAGCTGCTCCTCGAGTTCCAACTAAGACAAGAACGATGGTGAGGAATGTAGCTGCCAGGAAGACCTTGAGACGCTGGAGCCCTTCTCCAGAAAGCTCGCATGTAGGCTGACCCATGCCTTGGTCGATCCTTCTCATTCTTTCATCCTTGCAGACATGCTCGTGTTTAATAGCTTTCCTTCTCTTGCAGGCTTCTGTCGAAGACACCTCCCGCGAGGACACACAACCTGATCAAGGAGAATCGAGCCCAACAGACTCTGAGAGGACTGCCACACCAAACCAGCCAGATGTGCCACCATCGGCTCCCAGGAAAAGGCCCGTTCCTGAACCTGCTGCCCCCCGAGCATCAGTCGAGGCGGGGCCAGCTGTGGGTCCCAAGAGAGCTCGCAAAGGACCGCAAACTTCTTCGTCGAGCCAGGAGGTTTCGAAAATCATCACCCTTCATGCTCTTACCACTTAATTCCTTCTTATCTGCCGATTCATCATCACTTACATCGGCTAAACACCTTCAATGCAGACGACTGGCGTCTCTAGTGGGAAGGCTGGGGCAGTGCTGATGCCTCTAGCCGAGCCGGATTCAGCAATCCCCGAAGGTGCAGATGAAACGGCTACCCCTTTGGCCAAGCCTCCAGCAGCTACACACAAGCCGATTGCCTCGTCATCCGCAATCCCCTCGATCTTAGGAGAGGTATGTTAGCTTCTTTCGGCTAATCCTTCCATGTTGGACACATACTGACGTACTTTCGGGCTGTCAGAGTTGTGATATTTCAGGCTTGCTGACGTTCGACCCTGAATCCATCGAACCAACTCCCTCTGTCGCCACCGATGAACCACAAGCCAGGGCTGTTCTACCTCAATTCCAGCGTCTTAGAGCCTTGTTGTCCTCCCCGATCGAAGAGTTGATCGAGGGTTCTGAGGAGGTGAAGAGCGTTCTCGCTGAAATAAAAGACCAACTCCCAGTAGCATTGCAGGTGAAGCTTTGGCCCGTTATAACTCTGTCTTTCTACGGGTCAAGGGTGAAGCTAGCTCGTGAAAGGATCAACCTGCGTCGTGCCCAACTTCCGCTGAAGGCCAATATTGCAGACAGATGTCAACAGCTCAACGAGAAAAAGGCGTCTCTGGATGTCAAAACTGACACCTCTGTCAGTACCGCCGAGCTCGCATCCTTGAAAAGGGAGTTGGAAGATCTTGAAGAGAAAGTCCGGGCGACAAGACAGCTCATTCGCGACAAGGAAGAATCCATCGCCCGATCCCAAGACGAAGCAGAAAGCCTCAAGGCTCAACTGAAGACCGATCTGGCAGAAATACGTGCCCTAAACAAACAGCTAGTGACGGGCAAGGATGAAGATGACGAAGCCGAGATCGCCGAGGTGGACCGTGTCCGTGCTGACGCCCTCCACGCCTTCGAGGCATTTCTTCAGTAGCTCGTTTATGTAACAGTCTGAACCTCTAGAGTCGATGGCTGTGCATCGGCTGTATATTTTTTTTTATTGGCCGATTTCATGTATCGGCCCCCATCTCTCACTGTCCATCATCCCATATGCTTTGGGAAACATATATTTTAGATTTTTTATTGGCCGATTTCATGTATCGGCCCCCATCTCTCACTGTCCATCATCCCATATGCTTTGGGAAACATATATTTTAGATTTTTTTATTGGCCGATTCCATGTATCGGCCCCCATATCTCACTGTCCATCATCCCACATGCTTGGGAAATATTTCTTGAGATGCTGACCGTTGACAGCCACTGGGAATTTCACGCCATCCAGCTCCTCCAGCATGTACGTGTTCCCCCTCAAAACTTGATCGACCCTGTATGGCCCGTGCCAATTCGGAGACCATTTACCATATGCTGCATCCTTAGTTCCCAATGGCAATACAGCTTCCCATACCAAATCGCCAACGTGGAACTCCTTCGGTCTCACCTTCTTGTTATATGCACGAGCTACCTTGGCCTTGTTTTCTTTGATTTTCTCAAGCGACCATAGCCTAAGCTCAGTCAGATCCTCAACACTGTCACTCATCAGGGCCGCATATTCTTCAGTCGTTAGATTGTTCTGAAAAGTGACCCGTCTCGATCCAGCCGTAATTTCCCAGGGCAATACGGCTTCTTGTCCATAGACTAGATGGTATGGCGAGGTTTTTATCGCTCCATGACATGACATGCGGTAAGCCCATAAAGCCTCTGACAAAACCTCGTGCCAACGCCTAGGGTGCTCATCGATTTTCCTCTTGATCAGCTTGATAAGGCTCTGGTTGGACGCTTCAGCTTGCCCATTTGCTTGAGCATAGTATGGAGATGATCGAATCAGCTTAATCCCTGTGTCCTCACAGAACTTTCTGAACTCGTGAGAAGTGAAGACCGAACCTCCATCGGTCGTGATAGTCTGGGGAATCCCGAACCTATGAATGACGTGTTCTTTCACAAAATCGACAACATCCTTCGAGCTTACTGACTTCATAGGGACGGCTTCCACCCATTTAGTGAAATAATCCGTAATGGCCAAAATCCACATGTGGCCTTTGCTTGACGGAGGATTGATCTTGCCAATCATATCCATGCCCCAACCTCGGAATGGCCAAGGCTTGACGATGGGGTTCATCGCTGACGCGGGTACCGTCTGAATTTTTCCAAATCTCTGACATGCTTGACACCCTTTGTAGTACTTAAAACAGTCCTCCAGCATGGTAGGCCAATAAAACCCTGATCGCCTGATCAACCACTTCATCCTGTGAGCCGATTGGTGAGTTCCACAGGCGCCTTCGTGTACCTCGTGTAGGAGCCGATTGGCCTCGGCTGTCCCCAGGCATTTGAGCAATAACCCTTCCAGAGTCCTGTAAAACACGTCGTCCCCAATGAGCACATACTTCATGGCCTTGTACCTTATCCGTTTAGGTGCCCCCCGAGCCGAATCCTTCAAGTAATTGAAGATATCGGTTCTCCAGTCGTCTGCGTCCAGGAACTGTACCTGAACACCGGCTCCCTCTGCTACGTCCTTGTAGCCTGAAGCCATTTGTGCAAGATCATTCGCCTCAGTATTCTGTGATCGCGGGATCCAGGTGAAGTTTATGTACCGGAACTGGGCCATCATCTCACGGCATTGCAGCCATAATGGGAAGAGCGACTCGCTCTCACACTTGTATTCCTCCGTGAGCTGAGAAATCACCAACTTGGAGTCTCCAAAAATTTCCACTGCTTCTGCTCCAGCTTCGATGAGCAACTCCATTCCCTTGCGTATCGCCTCATACTCAGCGACGTTGTTGGTGCGAGGGGCAGATAACTTGATGGAGAAGGAGAATGTTGCCCCCCGGGGCGACACGAGTAGCACGCCGATGCCGCACCCATCATCACAAACCGATCCATCGAAAAACATAGCCCACGCTCGTATAGATAGTGCTGCTATATTGGTGTTGATCCTTTCAGCGATAAGGTCGGCCAATGCCTGTCCCTTAACTGCTTTCGCGGGTTGATACCGGATATCAAACTCTGATAATGCAAACATCCATTTGCCCAGTCGGCCTTTCAACATAGGAGCCGACAGCATGTGCTTTATGACATCTGATTTGCATATGATGACAATCTCTGCTGATAGCAAAATGTGGCGCAGCTTGGTGCAGGTAAAAAACAGGCAAAGGCACAACTTGTCGATCTCAGGATACCTTGTCTCTGCGTCCAGCATCCTTCTGCTGATGTAAAATACAACTCGCTCCAGCCCATCATAAACTTGCACCACCACTGAGGCGATGGACGTGTCAGCTACTGATAAGTAAATGTAGAATGGCCTATCCGGCTGGGGCGGAACCAATACTGGAGGCTTCGTCAGATATTCTTTGATCTCGTCGAAGGCTCGTTGTTGTTCTGCCCCCCAGCTGAACTCCTCATCAGATTTAATCTTTACTAGTCCCATGAATGGCTCTATCCTTCCTGACAGATTGGAGATGAATCTTCTGACGAAGTTGATCTTGCCGATGAGAGACTGCAGTTCTTTCTTCGTTGTAGGTGGCTTCATTGTTCGCACTGCCTCCTGACTTTTCAGGCCGATCTCAATTCCGCGTTCATGGACCAAGAAACCCAAGAACTGACCGGCCGTCACACCGAAAGCACACTTCTTTGGATTCATCCGTAGCCCGAATTTCCTTGTTCGGTCCAGGACGCGTCGCAGGTCGTCCAGATGTCCTTGTACTGAAGCTGACTTGACCACCACGTCATCGATATAAATTTCCACCAGCTTGCCGATCAGATCGTGGAAAATGTAATTCATGGCTCTTTGGTACGTGGCGCCGGCATTCTTCAGTCCAAACGTCATGACTACGTATTCAAACAACCCCACCGAGCCTGGTACTCTGAATGCGGTCTTGTGTATATCTTCTGGAGCCATAAAAATTTGGTTGTAACCGGCATTGCCATCCATGAAGCTCAAGATTTTATGACCAGCCGCTGCGTTGATTAATGTTTCTGCCACTGGCATCCGATACTCATCCTTTGGAGTAGCCCTATTGAGATCCCGAAATCTATGGCAACACGCCAGCGGCCATCCTTTTTCTCTACAGGTACGATACTAGAAATCCACTCAGCATACCTGCATGGTCTGATTAACTTGGCTGTCAACATTTTCTCGACCTCTTTCTTGACTTCTGCCAAAATTTCGGCCTTCATCTGTCGTGCTCGCTGCTGGAATGGCCGAAATCCTTTTTTAAGCGGGAGTCGATGCTCAATGATGCTCCTGTCTAATCCGGGCATCTCTGTATAGTCCCAGGCGAAGCAGTCTGGATATTCTTTCAACAGAGCTATCATCGGACCCCGCAGCCTCGGATCTAACTTCTTGCTGATAAATGTTGGTCGTGGCTTATCCCCAGGACCGATGTCGATTTCCTCTAGTTCATCAGCGGATGTAAACCCATACCCTAGCTTTCCGTCACCTGTTAGATCGATGCTAAACACAGGGTAAACAGTAGGTGAGGATAACAAAAATAATTTGGGCCGATTGCCTGAATCGGCCCCCTTTTTGATTGCATTAGTCAAGGGAGGTTTACACCTTATTTGTGTTTCACAATGGCAGGGAATCTCCCTGCTACGACTACATGATCTGCTTGTCGTAAGATTGCTGCTTTTTGTTTTTTGTGGCCGATCGCAAGGATCGTCCGTACCACGTATGATCGTGGACTTTGCTACTCTGTCAGGCCAGTGGATAAGACCAGCCTCACCCCGTTTTTTGTAGCTTCAATGCGCTCACAGCCGTCTAGACTGATTCCAGAGATCGGCTCTTGGTCTTCTGCTTCCCAGATGTTCATGCCAGCTATGGAGATCTCGATAGAATCATCTGCATGAATGACCTCCACTTCATCTCCATCCCACTGTATTAGGCACTGGTGCATCGTGGATGGAATGCAGCAGTTGGCATGAATCCAATCTCTCCCTAGCAAGACAGCGTAGGTGCTTTTGCTGTCCACGACGAAGAATGACGTAGGGATGGTTTTTCTGCCCACGGTCAGATCCACGTTTAGCACGCCCTGCGTTTCTGAAGTTTGGCCGTTGAAGTCGCTTAACGTGACGTTGGTTTTGATCAGATCTGCAGTGGAGCGTCCCAAACGCCGTAGCATGGAGTATGGCATTATATTGACTGCCGCTCCGGTGTCCACCAACATCTTGCTGACGGGCTGCCCATTGATGTAACCTCGTAGGTACAGGGCTTTCAGATGTTTGTAGCCCTTCTCACGTGGCTTCTCAAAGATAACCGGCCATGGGCCGCAGTCAAACTGTGCCACTGGTAGCTCGTTGTTTCTTGGCGCGCAGAACTCTGACGGAAGGATGAACACCATGTTTGTGCCAGACGATGTCTTTGCATCGGCTTTTACTGGTTTGGGGCGCCACTCTTTCCTTTTCGGGCGATCTTCCGTTTCCAAGATCTGCCGAATCTTAACGGCCAAATCGGGCCGTGCTTTCTTTAAAGCGTAGAGATACTGCGCTTCGGCTTCTTCCAAGTTACGCAGCCGCTGCACTCTACGCTTTTGGGTGTGTCTGAGTCCGTCGGGACACCACCTTGGACGGTGATATCTGTCCTTTCCTTTGTCATCCATTGGCTCCTCGAGATCTTTTGCTCGAGCGGACTCCCTGTACCGGCTCTGAGGTGGGAGAGGCCCAAGACGCTTGAACACTGACACTGGCCCCGTGTCCTCCTTCTGCTGGCCACATTCCGGGCAGTTATCGATTATAGGCAATCGGCTCATTCCCGCATCCCAGCAATACTTGAAGAAAGGACAATCCCAATGTTTGTCTGCGCCTTCCTTTTCTTTTGACGGTCCCCTAGCGAGGTGCTCATATCCTTCATCGTCTCCATCGCGCCGGCGACGTCGGTCATACTGACGCTCATACTTGTTAAGGAGATGCGTGGAATGTGGCTTCTGATATCGCACGCTCCTCACCTGTTCCTTAGTTAAATACCGCCTATCATTGTAGCTGGGCTGGTCGCGTGGACAAGCCTCCTCTCTTTCTTTGCTCCGAGAGCGACCGTCTTCCTCCTTATATGCGCCACGGTGGTACACAGGTCCTGCCATATTAACATCGAACGAGAAATCCAACTGACGCCTTGTGGACTGGCTGTGTTCTACCATGTTGACGCCGGGAAACGGGTTAGTGTCTACTTTCATGGCAAATTGCCCCAGGATCAGACGGCCTTGCTCTATCGCCGTTTGGATCTGGCGACGTAGCTCTTTGCAGTCATTGGTGGTGTGGGTGAACGAGTGATGCCACTTGCAGTATGGTCTTCCGTTCATCTCTTGAGCCGTAGGGATTTTGTGGCCTTCGGGTAACTTCAGCTGCTTTTCTTTCAGCAGTAAATCGAATATCTGCTTAGCTTTGCTCACATCGAAGTCAAACCCTTTTGCAGGCCCTTGCTGTTTCACCCATTTGCAGGATACAGGATCTGCCCCCCGAGCCCATTCAGCCACGGCCACCTCCTGGTCTTGCGTAGGATCTTCTTCTTCTGTATCGACCAGGCCTATCGGACGTTTGAACTTGTCTTGGTACAACTCAGGGTGGCGCTGTTCATACATCGTCAGCTTCTGGGCCATTTGCGCCAACGAGTTGTACTCTACTTGGAAAGCCAGATCCTTGATAGGTGCTGAGAGACCCAACGCTGCCAGTTCGACTGCTTCCTTTTCAGTTAACCGAGCTGAGTAACATCGGTTCTTTACAGACCTGAAGCGCTGGATGTACTCGGCTACCGTTTCTCCCCGCTTTTGCCGCACCTGTGCCAGGTCTGCAATGCCAGCCTCGGTAGCCTCTGAATGATACTGAATGTGGAACTGCTCTTCCAGCTGCTTCCAGGTCTGGATCGAATCAGGTGGCAGCGAGGTGTACCACCCAAAAGCTGGTCCTGTCAGAGATTGCGCAAAGAACCTCACGCGCAACTGATCCGATGCTGAAATCATGCCTAACTGTGCCAGGTATCGGCTCACGTGCTCAATCGAGCTCGACCCTTCTGACCCGCTGAACCTCGAGAACTCAGGGAGCCGATACTTGGGTGGCAGCGGAATCAGGTCAAACTCGTTGGGGTACGGCTTTGAATAGCCGATTGTCCTTCTCTTCGGCACGAAGCCGAACTGGTCTCTCAAGATGGTACGGATTTGCTCCACCGTTTGGGCTGCAGGGGCTAGATTCTCATGACTCGTTCCAGTGGCATACTTGGCTAGCCATGCCTGTTTATCAGCGTCCATCCCAGAGATTCCTGTTCCAGAAACACCTGCTCCCGAAGCCCCTGCTCCAGAAACTCCTGCCCCAGCGATTCCTGCGGTCGCAATCTGGTTCGTGCGCGTCCAGCTGTTGCAGTCTGGCACGTAGGTGCACACATATCCATGTGGGATTTCTTTAGGTGGTTCACACAGGAATTGGCAATCGCCAGGGTCACCTCCGATCTTGTAGACGACGTACGCCGGTGCCCCTGGTGGCTCCGGAGATGCAAGCGTGAATGGCAGTTGTGGCCTGGTCTGGAGCGGTCTTTCTCCCTGGTGAGTCCCTAAAGTAGGCCCCGACGGAGAGTACTGATGTTTCATGATCTCCTGAACCACGCGAACTGCAATCCGCTCGAAGGCGTTCACCAGGCTCTCAGAATGGCGGTGGAGAGAATGAGCCACCATGTAGTTGACTTCCTGTCGCAGAGCTCTGGTGCGCTCCTCTGAAGGGACAGACAGATCCACCTCATCAAGAGCACCCTCGGGTGAGAACCCTTTCCACCTGATGCCATGCTTACGAGTCCTCTCAAAAGAGCCGATGAGATCGGCTTTGAAGAGAGCTTTGACGTCATCATACATCGCCTTGTGCTCCTCAGGCAGCTCGTCATACGTGACTGGTCTGTTCTCCATCGCAGCGTCGGATGTTGATGTAGACGTTGTTGAAGGTCCCACCGGGCGTGCCAGAATGTGTTGCCTACCAAAACCCACCGGCGAGCAGCGACGGGCAACACGGAGAGCCGGGAGGCTCCTAGGACTGCTGGTGGGCCCTGGTCCCTCGGGCAACGGCCCGCAAAACTCCGGCACGCGCCCTGGCTGGTTCGAGGGCGTGCCACCTGATCTATACCTGGTCAGGAAGGTGAAGGATTGCTTCGATTGGTTTCCTGCATGGTAAAAAAGTATACGTAAAATTCGAGCCGTGACCGGCTCCCAGGTTTCCCTGTGAATCGGCTCCTAGAGCCGATTAACCCATGGTTCTGCATTAGATCTATGATAACATGGGGTTTTGCTTCATCGTTACAAGTTAAATCGATCTACGATAATTTAATGTTTTCACTACATAATTGGAACGTCCTACACGTAATTGAGCCTAGTAAATACAAAAGATAATAGAAAACCAATCCTAGAGAAGGCCTAAAAACCAACGTAACGTTAATTCCCGGAACAACTCCTCTTGGATTGGTAAACCATATCTTCCATACTACTGGATCGTTCAACCCGTTTGCAAGGCCTGATCATGTAGATATCAAACTAAACCTTGGAGAGCAAGGCACAACTATAACAGATCAAATCGACTTAAATAAAGATCAAGCAAAGTGCCACCCTTACACCCGGGAAAAGGTGCAAAGGCGGCGAGATAACTAGAGGCAGCATATCTAAACGATCATAGCAAAAAGTACCGATGCTAGCCTAAACAAATCTATGATAATAGTGTTACTCGCCATCAACAAGGCTTCAGTACGAGTAACACCAAGTAATCGCATAAGTAGATACTGCCTAGATCGCAAGATGCGATCTAGGCAGCATGGCACTTACCCGAGAAAAACCCTAGAAACAAGGGGTGGCGATGCGCCGAGATTGTGTTTGTTGTGAACGTGATTGTCCTCCTTTTCTCAATAACCTTAGGTACATATTTATAGTCCGGAGACTTTCTATCTTTAGAATAACTCTACAACTCTATCTCTTACCTAAATCGAAACGGAACCTATTACAATATAAGATACACGGGCAATTTAGCCCAAATCAACGCACGAGGCCGATTCAACAACACGTTGCATATACGTATCTTCTAAGCCCATCTTGATTGCGGCCCAACTCCTCCTTTGGCCAAAATATGGCGATAACAGGAACACAAAAACTCTAGGAAATAACTCATGAAAATGACCATAAACACGAAACCGACAAGTTTCTGGTCATATATCTCAAACATGTAAGGGTTCTTACGAGTCCTGCAAATCTGCCTAGAACCCCAAAACTATGGGCAATTGCTCATGAAAATGGCCATAAAACACAAAAAGTACGAGTTTTTAGTCATATATCTCAAACATGTAAAGGGTCTTACTAGCCTTGCAAATCCAACTGAACCTAAAACTGTGGGCAATAAGTCATGAAAATGACCATAAAACACAAAAACTACGAGTTTTTGGTGATAACTCTCAAAAATGTATCGGGTCTTAAGGTCGTTGTAAATCGCCCTGGAACCCCAAAAATGCAATCAATAACTCATGAAAACAGCCATAAAACGCGAAAACCACAGGTTTCTTTTCATATCTCTCAAACATGTAAGTGTTCTTACGAGGCATGCAAATATGCCTAGAACCCAAAATCTGTGGGCAATAGCTCATGAAAACGGCCATAAAACGAGAAAACGACGAGTTTCTGATCATATCTCTCAAACATGTAAGGGTTCTTACGAGGCATGCAAATCCGCCTGGAACCCCAAATCTGTGGGCAATAGCTCATGGAAACGGCCATAAAACGTGAAAACGACGAGTTTCTGGTCATATCTCCCAAACATGTAATGGGTCTGCCAGACCATGCAAATCCGCTTGGAACGCAAAAACTCTAGGAAATAACTCATGAAAATTGCCATAAACACGACAACGACGAGTTTCTGGTTATATATCTCAAACATGTAAGGGTTCTTACGAGGCATGCAAATCTGCCTGGAACCCCAAAACTATGGGCAATAGCTCATGAAAAGGCCCATAAAACGTGAAAATGATGAGTTTTTGGTCATATCTCCTAAACATGTAATGGGTCTGCCAGATCATGCAAATCCTCTTGGAACACAAAAACTCTAAGAAATAACTCATGAAAATGGCCATAAACACGAAAACGACGAGTTTCTGGTTATATATCGCAAACATGTAAGGGTTCTTAAGAGGCATGCAAATCCGCCTAGAACCCCAAAACTATGGGCAATAGCTCTTGAAACGGCCATAAAACACGAAAAAGGGTCCTACTGGCCTTGCAAATCCAACTGGAACCTAAAAACCGTGGGAAATAACTCATAAAAAGGGCAATAAACACAAAAACGACGAGCTTTTGGTCATAACTCTCAAACATATGCCGGGTCTTAAGGTCGTTGTAAATCACCATGGAACCCCAAAACTGTGGGCAATAGCTGATGAAAACAGCCATAAAACGCAAAAATGACGAGTTTCTAGTCATACCGCTCAAACATGTAAGTGTTCTTATGAGGCATGCAAATCCGCCTAGAACCCGAAAACTGTGGGCAATAGCTCATGAAAACTCCCATAAACGGCCATAAAACGTGAAAACGACGAGTTTCTTGTTATATCTCCTAAACATGTAATGGGTCTGACAGACCATGAAAATCCGCTTGGAACACAAAAACTCTACGAAATAACTCATGAAAATGACCATAAACACGAAACCGACAAGTTTCTGGTCATATATCTCAAACATGTAAGGGTTCTTACGAGGCATGCAAATCCGCCTTGAACCCCAAAACTATGGGCAATGGCTCATGAAAATGGCCATAAAACACAAAAAGTACGAGTTTTTAGTCATATATCTCAAACATGTAAAGGGTCTTACTAGCCTTGCAAATCCAACTGGAACCTAAAAATTGTGGGCAATAACTCATGAAAATGACCATAAAACACGAAAACAACAAGTTTTTGGTCATAACTCTCAAAAATGTATCGGGTCTTAAGGTCGTTGTAAATCGCCCTGGAACCCCAAAACTGCGGGAAATAGCTCATGAAAACAACCATAAAACGCGAAACGACGAGTTTCTGGTCATATCTCCCAAACATGTAATGGGTCTGCCAGACCATGCAAATCCGCTTGGAACTCAAAAACTCTAGGAAATAACTCATGAAAATGGCCATAAACACGAAAACGACGAGTTTCTGGTTATATATCTCAAACATGTAAGGGTTCTTATGAGGCATGCAAATCCGCCTGGAACCCCAAAACTGTGGGCAATAGCTCATGAAAACGGCCACAACCGGCCATAAAACGTGAAAATGGAGAGTTACTGGTCATATCTCCCAAACATGTAATGGATCTGCCAGACCATGCAAATCCGCTTGGAATGCAAAAACTCTAGAAAATAACTCATGAAAATGGCCATAAAACACAAAAAGTACGAGTTTTTAGTCATATATCTCAAACATGTAAATGGTCTTACTAGCCTTGAAAATCCAACTGGAACCTAAAAACTGTGGGCAATAACTCATGAAAATGACCATAAAACACGAAAACGACGAGGTTTTGGTGATAACTCTCAAAAATGTATCGGGTCTTAAGGTCGTTGTAAATCGCCCTGGAACCCCAAAAATGCGAGTAATAGCTCATGAAAACAACCGTAGAACGCGAAAACGACGGGTTTCTTGTCATATCTCTCAAACATGTAAGGGTTCTTACGAGGCATTCAAATCTGCCTAGAACCCCAAATCTGTGGGCAATAGCTCATGAAAACGGCCATAAAACGCGAAAACGACGAGTTTCTGATCATATCTCTCAAACATGTAAGGGTTCTTACGAGGCATGCAAATTCGCCTGGAACCCCAAAACTGTGGGCAATAGCTCATGAGAACGGCCATAAAACGTGAAAACGACGAGTTTCTGGTCATATCTCCCAAACATGTAATGGGTCTGCCAGACCATGCAAATCCGCTTGGAACGCAAAAACTCTAGGAAATAACTCAAGAAAATGGCCATAAACACGAAAACGACGAGTTTATGGTTATATATCTCAAACATGTAAGGGTTCTTACGAGGCATACGAATCCGCCTGGAACCCCAAAACTGTGGGCAATAGCTCATGAAAACAGCCATAAAACGTGAAAACGACGAGTTTTTGGTCATATCTCCTAAACATGTAATGGGTCTGCCAGACCATGCAAATTCGCTTGGAACTCAAAAACTCTAGGAAATAACTCATGAAAATGGCCATAAACACGAAAACGACGAATTTCTGGTTATATATCTCAAACATGTAAGAGTTCTTACGAGGCATGCAGATCCGCCTGGAACCCCAAAACTGTGGGCAATAGCTCATGAATACGGCCACAGCCGGCCATAAAACGTGAAAATGACGAGTTTCTAGTCATATCTCCCAAACATGTAATGGATCTGCCAGACCATGCAAATCCGCTTGGAACGCAAAAACTCTAGAAACTAACTCATGAAAATGGCCATAAACATGAAAACGATGAGTTTCTGGTTATATATCTCAAACATGTAAGGTTTCTTACGAGGCATGCAAATCTGCCTAGAACCCAAAAACTATGGGCAATAGCTCATGAAAACGGCCATAAAACACGAAAAAGGGTCCTACTAGCCTTGCAAATCCAATAGGAACCTAAAAACCGTGGGAAATAACTCATAAAAAGGGCAATAAACACGAAAAAGACGAGCGTTTGGTCATAACTCTCAAACATTTGCCGGGTCTTAAGGTCGTTTTAAATCACCATGGAACCCCAAAACTGTGGGCAATAGCTCATGAAAACAGCCATAAAATGCAAAAAACGATGAATTTCTAGTCATATCGCTCAAACATGTAACTGTTCTTATGAGGCATGCAAATCCGCATGGAACCCAAAAACTGTGGGCAATAGCTCATGAAAACTCCCATAAACGGCCATAAAACGTGAAAACGACGATTTTCTTGTTATATCTCCTAAACATGTAACGGGTCTGACAGACCATGCAAATCCGCTTGGAACACAAAAACTCTAGGAAATAACTCATGAAAATGACCATAAACACGAAAACGACAAGTTTCTGGTCATATATCTCAAATATGTAACTGTTCTTACAATGCATGCAAATCCGCCTAGAACCTGTGGGCAAGCTCATGAAAACATCCATAAAACGAGAAAACGACGAGTTTCTTATCATATCTCTCAAACATGTAAGGGTTCTTACGAGGCATGCAAATCCGCCTGGACCCCAAAACTGTGGTCAATAGCTCATGAAAACGGCCATAAACACGAAAAGACGAGTTTCTGGTTATAAATCTCAAACATGTAAGGGTTCTTACGAGGCATGCAAATCCGCCTGGAACCCCAAAACTGTTGGCAATAGCTCATGAAAAGGGCCATAAAACGTGAAAACGATGAGTTTTTGGTCATATCTCCTAAACATGTAATGGGTCTGCCAGATCATGCAAATCATCTTGAAACACAAAAACTCTAAGAAATAACTCATGAAAATGGCCATAAACACGAAAACGACGAGTATCTGGTTATATATCTCAAACATGTAAGGGTTCTTACGAGGCATGCAAATCCACCTAGAACCCCAAAACAATGGGCAATAGCTCTTGAAAACGGCCCTAAAACACGAAAAAGGGTCCTACTGGCCTTGCAAATCCAACTAGAACCTAAAAACCGTGGGAAATAACTCATAAAAAGGGCAATAAACACGAAAACGACGAGCTTTTGGTCATAACTCTCAAACATATGTCGGGTCTTAAGGTCATTGTAAATCACCATGGAACCCCAAAACGTTGGGCAATAGCTCATGACAACAGCCATAAAACGCAAAAACGACGAGTTTCTAGTCATATCGCTCAAACATGTAAGTGTTCTTATGAGGCATGCAAATCCGCCTGGAACCCGAAAACTGTAGGCAATAGCTCATGAAAACTCCCATAAACGGCCATAAAACGTGAAAACGACGAGTTTCTTGTTATATCTCCTAAACATGTAATGGGTCTGACAGACCATGCAAATCCGCTTGGAACACAAAAACTCTAGAAATAACTCATGAAAATGACCATAAACACGAAACCGACAAGTTTCTGGTCATATATCTCAAATATGTAACTGTTCTTACAATGCATGCAAATCCGCCTAGAACCTGTGGGCAAGCTCATGAAAACATCCATAAAACGAGAAAACGACGAGTTTCTTATCATATCTCTCAAACATGTAAGGGTTCTTACGAGGCATGCAAATCCGCCTGGACCCCAAAACTGTGGTCAATAGCTCATGAAAACGGCCATAAACACGAAAAGACGAGTTTCTGGTTATAAATCTCAAACATGTAAGGGTTCTTACGAGGCATGCAAATCCGCCTGGAACCCCAAAACTGTTGGCAATAGCTCATGAAAAGGGCCATAAAACGTGAAAACGATGAGTTTTTGGTCATATCTCCTAAACATGTAATGGGTCTGCCAGATCATGCAAATCATCTTGAAACACAAAAACTCTAAGAAATAACTCATGAAAATGGCCATAAACACGAAAACGACGAGTATCTGGTTATATATCTCAAACATGTAAGGGTTCTTACGAGGCATGCAAATCCACCTAGAACCCCAAAACAATGGGCAATAGCTCTTGAAAACGGCCCTAAAACACGAAAAAGGGTCCTACTGGCCTTGCAAATCCAACTAGAACCTAAAAACCGTGGGAAATAACTCATAAAAAGGGCAATAAACACGAAAACGACGAGCTTTTGGTCATAACTCTCAAACATATGTCGGGTCTTAAGGTCATTGTAAATCACCATGGAACCCCAAAACGTTGGGCAATAGCTCATGACAACAGCCATAAAACGCAAAAACGACGAGTTTCTAGTCATATCGCTCAAACATGTAAGTGTTCTTATGAGGCATGCAAATCCGCCTGGAACCCGAAAACTGTAGGCAATAGCTCATGAAAACTCCCATAAACGGCCATAAAACGTGAAAACGACGAGTTTCTTGTTATATCTCCTAAACATGTAATGGGTCTGACAGACCATGCAAATCCGCTTGGAACACAAAAACTCTAGAAATAACTCATGAAAATGACCATAAACACGAAACCGACAAGTTTCTGGTCATATATCTCAAACATGTAAGGGTTCTTACGAGGCATGCAAATCTGCCTAGAACCCCAAAACTATGGGCAATGGCTCATGCAAATGGCCATAAAACACAAAAATATGAGTTTTTAGTCATATATCTCAAACATGTAAAGGGTCTTACTAGCCTTGCAAATCCAACTGGAACCTAAAAATGACCATAAAACACGAAAACAACAAGTTTTCGGTCATAACTGTCAAAAATGTATCGGGTCTTAAGGTCGTTGTAAATCGCCCTGGAACCCCAAACTTCGGGAAATAACTCATCAAAACAACCATAAAACGCGAAAATGACGGGTTTCTTGTCATATCTCTCAAACATGTAAGGGTTCTTACGAGGCATGCAAATATGCCTAGAACCCCAAATATGTTGGCAATAGCTAATGAAAGCGGCCATAAACGGCCGTAAAACGTGAAAGCGACGAGTTTCTGGTCATATCTCCCAAACATGTAATGGGTCTGCCAGACCATGCAAATCCGCTTGGAACTCAAAAACTCTAGGAAATAACTCATGAAAATGGCCATAAACACGAAAATGACGAGTTTCTGGTTATATATCTCAAACATGTAAGAGTTCTTACGAGGCATGCAAATCCGCCTGGAACCTCAAAACTGTGGGCAATAGCTCATGAATACGGCCACAGCCAGCCATAAAACGTGAAAACGACGAGTTTCTAGTCATATCTCCCAAACATGTAATGGATCTGCCAGACCATGCAAATCCGCTTGGAACGCAAAAACTCTAGAAAATAACTCATGAAAATGGCCATAAACACGAAAACGATGAGTTTCTGGTTATATATCTCAAACATGTAAGGGTTCTTACGAGGCATGCAAATCTGCCTAGAACCCAAAAACTATGGGCAATATCTCATGAAAACGGCCATAAAACACGAAAAAGGGTCCTACTAGCCTTGCAAATCCAATAGGAACCTAAAAACCGTGGGAAATAACTCATAAAAAGGGCAATAAACACGAAAAACACGAGCTTTTGGTCATAACTCTCAAACATTTGCCGGGTCTTAAGGTCGTTGTAAATCACCATGGAACCCCAAAACTGTGGGCAATAGCTCATGAAAACAGCCATAAAACGCAAAAACGATGAGTTTCTAGTCATATCGCTCAAACATGTAACTGTTCTTATGAGGCATGCAAATCCGCCTGGAACCCGAAAACTGTGGGCAATAGCTCATGAAAACTCCCATAAACGGCCATAAAACGTGAAAACGACGAGTTTCTTGTTATATCTCCTAAACATTTAACGGGTCTGACAGACCATGCAAATCCGCTTGGAACACAAAAACTCTAGGAAATAACTCATAAAAATGACCATAAACACGAAAACGACAAGTTTCTGGTCTTATATCTCAAACATGTAACGGTTCTTACAATGCATGCAAATCCTCCTAGAACCCCAAAACTGTGGGCAATGGCTCTTGAAAATGGCCATAAAAGACGAAAAGTACGAGTTTTTAATCAAATATCTCAAACATGTAAGGGTCTTACTAGCCTTGAAAATCCAACTGGAAACTAAAAATTGTGGGCAATAACTCATGAAATTGACCGTAAAACACGAAAACGACGAGGTTTTGGTGATAACTCTCAAAAATGTATCGGGTCTTAAGGTCGTTGTAAATCGCCCTTGAACCCCAAAAATGTGAGTAATAGCTCATGAAAACAACCGTAGAACGCGAAAACGACGGGTTTCTTGTCATATCTCTCAAACATGTAAGGGTTCTTACGAGGCATTCAAATCTGCCTAGAACCCCAAATCTGTGGGCAATAGCTCATGAAAACGGCCATAAAACGCGAAAACGACGAGTTTCTGGTTATATATCTCAAACATGTAAGGGTTCTTACAAGGCCTGCAAATCCGCCTGGAACCCCAAAATTGTGGGCAATAGCTCATGAAATGGGCCATAAAACGTGAAAACGATGAGTTTTTGGTCATATCTCCTAAACATGTAATGGGTCTGCCAGATCATGCAAATCCTCTTGGAACACAAAAACTCTAAGAAATAACTCATGAAAATGGCCATAAACACGAAAACGGTGAGTTTCTGGTTGTATATCTGAAACATGTAAGGGTTCTTACGAGGCATGCAAATCCGCCTAGAACCCCAAAACTATGGGCAATAGCTCTTGAAAACGGCCATAAAACACGAAAAAGGGTCCTACTGGCCTTGCAAATCCAACTGGAACCTAAAAACCGTGGGAAATAACTCATAAAAAGGGCAATAAACACGAAAATGACGACATTTTGGTCACAACTCTCAAACATATGCCGGGTCTTAAGGTCGTTGTAAATCACCATGGAACCCCAAAACGTTGGGCAATAGATCATGAGAACAGCCATAAAACGCAAAAACGACGAGTTTCTAGTCATATCGCTCAAACATGTAAGTGTTCTTATGAGGCATGCAAATCCGCCTGGAACCCGAAAACTGTGGGCAATAGCTCATGAAACCTCCCATAAACGGCCATAAGACGTGAAACGACGAGTTTCTTGTTATATCTCCTAAACATGTAATGGATCTGATGGACCATGCAAATCCGCTTGGAACACAAAAAATCTAGGAAATAACTCATGAAAATGACCATAAACACGAAACCGACAAGTTTCTGGTCATATATCTCAAACATGTAAGGGTTCTTACGAGGCATGCAAATCCGCCTAGAACCCCAAAACTAAGGGCAATGGCTCATGAAAATGTCCATAAAACACAAAAAGTACGAGTTTTTAGTCATATATCTCAAACATGTAAAGGGTCTTACTAGCCTTGCAAATCCAACTGGAACCTAAAAATGACCATAAAACACGAAAACAACAAGTTTTTGGTCATAACTCTCAAAAATGTATCGGTCTTAAGGTCGTTGTAAATCGCCCTCGAACCCAAAAACTGCGGGAAATAGCTCATGAAAACAACCATAAAACGCGAAAACGACGAGTTTCTTGTCACATCTCTCAAACATGTAAGGGTTCTTACGAGGCATGCAAATCTGCCTAGAACGCCAAATCTGTGGGCAATAGCTCATGAAAACGGCCATAAACGGCCTTAAAACGTGAAAGCGACGAGTTTCTGGTCATATCTCCCAAGCATGTAATGGGTCTGCCAGACCATGCAAATCCGCTTGGAACTCAAAAACTCTAGGAAATAACTCATGAAAATGGCCATAAACACGAAAACGACGAGTTTCTGGTTATATATCTCAAACATGCAAGAGTTCTTACGAGGCATGCAAATCCGCCTGGAACCCCAAAACTGGGGGCAATTGCTCATGAAAACGGCCACAGCCGGCCATAAAACGTGAAAACGACGAGTTTCTGGTCATATCTACCAAACATGTAATGGATCTGCCAGACCATGCAAATCCGCTTGCAACGCAAAAACTCTAGAAAATAACTCATGAAAATGGCCATAAACACGAAAACGATGAGTTTCTGTTTATATATCTCAAACATGTAAGGGTTCTTACGAGGCATGAAAATCCGCCTAGAACCCAAAAACTATGGGCAATAGCTCATGAAAACGGCCATAAAACACGAAAAAGGGTCCTACTGGCCTTGCAAATCCAATAGGAACCTAAAAACCATGGGAAATAACTCATAAAAAGGGCCATAAACATGAAAACGACGAGTTTTTGGTCATAACTCTCAAACATATGCCGGGTCTTAAGGTCGTTGTAAATCAACATGGAACCCCAAAACTGTGGGCAATAGCTCATGAAAACAACCATAAACCGCAAAAACGACGAGTTTCTAGTCATATCTCTCAAACATGTAAGGGTTCTGACGAGGCATGCAAATCCGCCTGGAACCCCAAAACTGTGCGCAATAGCTCATCAAAACGCCCATAAACGGCCATAAAACATGAAAATGACGAGTTTTCAGTCATATCTCCTAAACATGTAACGGGTCTGACAGACCATGCAAATCCGCTTGGAACACAAAAACTCTAGGAAATAACTCATGAAAATAACCATAAACACGAAAACGACAAGTTTTTGGTCATATATCTCAAACATGTAAGGGTTCTTACAAGGCATGCAAATCCGCCTAGAACCCCAAAACTTTGGGCTTTAGGGTCATGAAAATGGCCATAAAACACGAAAAGTACGAGTTTTTAATCAAATATCTCAAACATGTAAAGGGTCTTACTAGCCTTGAAAATCTAACTAGAACCTAAAACTGTGGGCAATAACTCATGAAATTGACCGTAAAACACGAAAACGACGAGTTTTTGGTCATAACTCTCAAAAATGTATCGGGTCTTAAGGTCGTTGTAAATCGCCCTGGAACCCCAAAACTGCGGGAAATAGCTCATGAAAACAACCATAAAACGCGAAAACGACGGGTTTCTTGTCATATCTCTCAAACATGTAAGGGTTCTGACGAGGCATGCAAATCTGCCTAGAACCCCAAATCTGTGGGCAATAGCTCATGAAAACGGCCATAAACGGCCGTAAAACGTGAAAGCGACGAGTTTCTGGTCATATCTCTCAAACATGTAATGGGTCTGCCAGACCATGCAAATCCGCTTGGAACTCAAAAACTCTAGGAAATAACTCATGAAAATGGCCATAAACACGAAAACGACGAGTTTCTGGTTATATATCTCAAACATGCAAGAGTTCTTACGAGGCATGCAAATCCGCCTGGAACCCCAAAACTGTGGGCAATTGCTCATGAAAACGGCCACAGTCGGCCATAAAACGTGAAAACGACGAGTTTCTGGTCATATCTACCAAACATGTAATGGATCTGCCAGACCATGCAAATCCGCTTGCAACGCAAAAACTCTAGAAAATAACTCATGAAAATGGCCATAAACACGAAAACGATGAGTTTCTGTTTATATATCTCAAACATGTAAGGGTTCTTACGACGCATGCAAATCTGCCTAGAACCCAAAAACTATGGGCAATAGCTCATGAAAACGGCCATAAAACACGAAAAAGGGTCCTACTGGCCTTGCAAATCCAATAGGAACCTAAAAACCATGGGAAATAACTCATAAAAAGGGCCATAAACATGAAAACGACGAGTTTTTGGTCATAACTCTCAAACATATGCCGGGTCTTAAGGTCGTTGTAAATCAACATGGAACCCCAAAACTGTGGGCAATAGCTCATGAAAACAGCCATAAACCACAAAAACGACGAGTTTCTAGTCATATCTCTCAAACATGTAAGGGTTCTTACGAGGCATGCAAATCCGCCTGGAACCCCAAAACTGTGCGCAATAGCTCATGAAAAGGGCCATAAAACGTGAAACGATGAGTTTTTGGTCATATCTCCTAAACATGTAATGGGTCTGCCAGATCATGCAAATCCTCTTGAAACACAAAAACTCTAAGAAATAACTCATGAAAATGGCCATAAACACGAAAACGACGAGTATCTGGTTATATATCTCAAACATGTAAGGGTTCTTACGAGGCATGCAAATCCACCTAGAACCCCAAAACAATGGGCAATAGCTCTTGAAAACGGCCCTAAAACACGAAAAAGGGTCCTACTGGCCTTGCAAATCCAACTGGAACCTAAAAACTGTGGGAAATAACTCATAAAAAGGGCAATAAACACGAAAACGACGAGCTTTTGGTCATAACTCTCAAACATATGCCGGGTCTTAAGGTCATTGTAAATCACCATGGAACCCCAAAACGTTGGGCAATAGCTCATGAGAACAGCCATAAAACGCAAAAACGACGAGTTTCTAGTCATATCGCTCAAACATGTAAGTGTTCTTATGAGGCATGCAAATCCGCCTGGAACCCGAAAACTGTAGGCAATAGCTCATGAAAACTCCCATAAACGGCCATAAAACGTGAAAACGACGAGTTTCTTGTTATATCTCCTAAACATGTAATGGGTCTGACAGACCATGCAAATCCGCTTGGAACACAAAAACTCTTGGAAATAACTCATGAAAATGACCATAAACACGAAACCGACAAGTTTCTGGTCATATATCTCAAACATGTAAGGGTTCTTACGAGGCATGCAAATCCGCCTAGAACCCCAAAACTATGGGCAATGGCTCATGCAAATGGCCATAAAACACAAAAAGTATGAGTTTTTAGTCATATATCTCAAACATGTAAAGGGTCTTACTAGCCTTGCAAATCCAACTGGAACCTAAAAATGACCATAAAACACGAAAACAACAAGTTTTCGGTCATAACTGTCAAAAATGTATCGGGTCTTAAGGTCGTTGTAAATCGCCCTGGAACCCCAAAACTTAGGGAAATAGCTCATGAAAACAACCATAAAACGCGAAAACGACGGGTTTCTTGTCATATCTCTCAAACATGTAAGGGTTCTTACGAGGCATGCAAATATGCCTAGAACCCCAAATATGTTGGCAATAGCTAATGAAAGCGGCCATAAACGGCCGTAAAACGTGAAAGCGATGAGTTTCTGGTCATATCTCCCAAACATGTAATGCCAGACCATGCAAATCCGCTTGGAACTCAAAAACTCTAGGAAATAACTCATGAAAATGGCCATAAACACGAAAACGACGAGTTTCTGGTTATATATCTCAAACATGTAAGAGTTCTTACGAGGCATGCAAATCCGCCTGGAACCGCAAAACTGTGGGCAATAGCTCATGAATACGGCCACAGCCGGCCATAAAACGTGAAAACGACGAGTTTCTAGTCATATCTCCCAAACATGTAATGGATCTGCCAGACCATGCAAATCCTCCTGGAATGCAAAAACTCTAGAAAATAACTCATGAAAATGGCCATAAACACGAAAACGATGAGTTTCTGGTTATATATCTCAAACATGTAAGGGTTCTTACGAGGCATGCAAATCTGCCTAGAACCCAAAAACTATGGGCAATATCTCATGAAAACGGCCATAAAACACGAAAAAGGGTCCTACTAGCCTTGCAAATCCAATAGGAACCTAAAAACCGTGGGAAATAACTCATAAAAAGGGCAATAAACACGAAAAAGACGAGCGTTTGGTCATAACTCTCAAACATTTGCCGGGTCTTAAGGTCGTTGTAAATCACCATGGAACCCCAAAACTGTGGGCAATAGCTCATGAAAACAGCCATAAAACGCAAAAACGATGAGTTTCTAGTCATATCGCTCAAACATGTAACGGTTCTTATGAGGCATGCAAATCCGCCTGGAACCCGAAAACTGTGGGCAATAGCTCATGAAAACTCCCATAAACGGCCATAAAACGTGAAAACGACGAGTTTCTTGTTATATCTCCTAAACATGTAACGGGTCTGACAGACCATGCAAATCCGCTTGGAACACAAAAACTCTAGGAAATAACTCATGAAAATGACCATAAACACGAAAACGACAAGTTTCTGGTCATATATCTCAAACATGTAACGGTTCTTACAATGCATGCAAATCCGCCTAGGACCCCAAAACTTTGGGCTTTAGGGTCATGAAAATGGCCATAAAACACGAAAAGTACGAGTTTTTAATCAAATATCTCAAACATGTAAAGGGTCTTACTAGCCTTGAAAATCTAACTAGAACCTAAAACTGTGGGCAATAACTCATGAAATTGACCGTAAACCACGAAAACGACGAGTTTTTGGTCATAACTCTCAAAAATGTATCGGGTCTTAAGGTCGTTGTAAATCGCCGTGGAACCCCAAAACTGCGGGAAATAGCTCATGAAAACAACCATAAAACGCGAAAACGACGGGTTTCTTGTCATATCTCTCAAACATGTAAGGGTTCTGACGAGGCATGCAAATCTGCCTAGAACCCCAAATCTGTGGGCAATAGCTCATGAAAACGGCCATAAACGGCCGTAAAACGTGAAAGCGACGAGTTTCTGGTCATATCTCCCAAACATGTAATGGGTCTGCCAGACCATGCAAATCCGCTTGGAACTCAAAAACTCTAGGAAATAACTCATGAAAATGGCCATAAACACGAAAACGACGAGTTTCTGGTTATATATCTCAAACATGCAAGAGTTCTTACGAGGCATGCAAATCCGCCTGGAACCCCAAAACTGTGGGCAATTGCTCATGAAAACGGCCACAGTCGGCCATAAAACGTGAAAACGACGAGTTTCTGGTCATATCTACCAAACATGTAATGGATCTGCCAGACCATGCAAATCCGCTTGCAACGCAAAAACTCTAGAAAATAACTCATGAAAATGGCCATAAACACGAAAACGATGAGTTTCTGTTTATATATCTCAAACATGTAAGGGTTCTTACGACGCATGCAAATCCGCCTAGAACCCAAAAATATGGGCAATAGCTCATGAAAACAGCCATAAAACACGAAAAAGGGTCCTACTAGCCTTGCAAATCCAATAGGAACCTAAAAACCATGGGAAATAACTCATAAAAAGGGCCATAAACATGAAAACGACGAGTTTTTGGTCATAACTCTCAAACATATGCCGGGTCTTAAGGTCGTTGTAAATCAACATGGAACCCCAAAACTGTGGGCAATAGCTCATGAAAACAGCCATAAACCACAAAAACGACGAGTTTCTAGTCATATCTCTCAAACATGTAAGGGTTCTTACGAGGCATGCAAATCCGCCTGGAACCCCAAAACTGTGCGCAATAGCTCATGAAAAGGGCCATAAAACGTGAAACGATGAGTTTTTGGTCATATCTCCTAAACATGTAATGGGTCTGCCAGATCATGCAAATCCTCTTGAAACACAAAAACTCTAAGAAATAACTCATGAAAATGGCCATAAACACGAAAACGACGAGTATCTGGTTATATATCTCAAACATGTAAGGGTTCTTACGAGGCATGCAAATCCACCTAGAACCCCAAAACAATGGGCAATAGCTCTTGAAAACGGCCCTAAAACACGAAAAAGGGTCCTACTGGCCTTGCAAATCCAACTGGAACCTAAAAACCGTGGGAAATAACTCATAAAAAGGGCAATAAACACGAAAACGACGAGCTTTTGGTCATAACTCTCAAACATATGCCGGGTCTTAAGGTCATTGTAAATCACCATGGAACCCCAAAACGTTGGGCAATAGCTCATGAGAACAGCCATAAAACGCAAAAACGACGAGTTTCTAGTCATATCGCTCAAACATGTAAGTGTTCTTATGAGGCATGCAAATCCGCCTGGAACCCGAAAACTATAGGCAATAGCTCATGAAAACTCCCATAAACGGCCATAAAACGTGAAAACGACGAGTTTCTTGTTATATCTCCTAAACATGTAATGGGTCTGACAGACCATGCAAATCCGCTTAGAACACAAAAACTCTTGGAAATAACTCATGAAAATGACCATAAACACGAAACCGACAAGTTTCTGGTCATATATCTCAAACATGTAAGGGTTCTTACGAGGCATGCAAATCCGCCTAGAACCCCAAAACTATGGGCAATGGCTCATGCAAATGGCCATAAAACACAAAAAGTATGAGTTTTTAGTCATATATCTCAAACATGTAAAGGGTCTTACTAGCCTTGCAAATCCAACTGGAACCTAAAAATGACCATAAAACACGAAAACAACAAGTTTTCGGTCATAACTGTCAAAAATGTATCGGGTCTTAAGGTCGTTGTAAATCGCCCTGGAACCCCAAAACTTAGGGAAATAGCTCATGAAAACAACCATAAAACGCGAAAACGACGGGTTTCTTGTCATATCTCTCAAACATGTAAGGGTTCTTACGAGGCATGCAAATATGCCTAGAACCCCAAATATGTTGGCAATAGCTAATGAAAGCGGCCATAAACGGCCGTAAAACGTGAAAGCGACGAGTTTCTGGTCATATCTCCCAAACATGTAATGCCAGACCATGCAAATCCGCTTGGAACTCAAAAACTCTAGGAAATAACTCATGAAAATGGCCATAAACACGAAAACGACGAGTTTCTGGTTATATATCTCAAACATGGAAGAGTTCTTACGAGGCATGCAAATCCGCCTGGAACCGCAAAACTGTGGGCAATAGCTCATGAATACGGCCACAGCCGGCCATAAAACGTGAAAACGACGAGTTTCTAGTCATATCTCCCAAACATGTAATGGATCTGCCAGACCATGCAAATCCTCTTGGAATGCAAAAACTCTAGAAAATAACTCATGAAAATGGCCATAAACACGAAAACGATGAGTTTCTGGTTATATATCTCAAACATGTAAGGGTTCTTACGAGGCATGCAAATCTGCCTAGAACCCAAAAACTATGGGCAATATCTCATGAAAACGGCCATAAAACACGAAAAAGGGTCCTACTAGCCTTGCAAATCCAATAGGAACCTAAAAACCGTGGGAAATAACTCATAAAAAGGGCAATAAACACGAAAAAGACGAGCGTTTGGTCATAACTCTCAAACATTTGCCGGGTCTTAAGGTCGTTGTAAATCACCATGGAACCCCAAAACTATGGGCAATAGCTCATGAAAACAGCCATAAAACGCAAAAACGATGAGTTTCTAGTCATATCGCTCAAACATGTAACGGTTCTTATGAGGTATGCAAATCCGCCTGGAACCCGAAAACTGTGGGCAATAGCTCATGAAAACTCCCATAAACGGCCATAAAACGTGAAAACGACGAGTTTCTTGTTATATCTCCTAAACATGTAACGGGTCTGACAGACCATGCAAATCCGCTTGGAACACAAAAACTCTAGGAAATAACTCATGAAAATGACCATAAACACGAAAACGACAAGTTTCTGGTCATATATCTCAAACATGTAACGGTTCTTACAATGCATGCAAATCCGCCTAGGACCCCAAAACTTTGGGCTTTAGGGTCATGAAAATGGCCATAAAACACGAAAAGTACGAGTTTTTAATCAAATATCTCAAACATGTAAAGGGTCTTACTAGCCTTGAAAATCTAACTAGAACCTAAAACTGTGGGCAATAACTCATGAAATTGACCGTAAAACACGAAAACGACGAGTTTTTGGTCATAACTCTCAAAAATGTATCGGGTCTTAAGGTCGTTGTAAATCGCCGTGGAACCCCAAAACTGCGGGAAATAGCTCATGAAAACAACCATAAAACGCGAAAACGACGGGTTTCTTGTCATATCTCTCAAACATGTAAGGGTTCTGACGAGGCATGCAAATCTGCCTAGAACCCCAAATCTGTGGGCAATAGCTCATGAAAACGGCCATAAACGGCCGTAAATCGTGAAAGCGACGAGTTTCTGGTCATATCTCCCAAACATGTAATGGGTCTGCCAGACCATGCAAATCCGCTTGGAACTCAAAAACTCTAGGAAATAACTCATGAAAATGGCCATAAACACGAAAACGGAGAGTTTCTGGTTATATATCTCAAACATGCAAGAGTTCTTACGAGGCATGCAAATCCGCCTGGAACCCCAAAACTGTGGGCAATTGCTCATGAAAACGGCCACAGCCGGCCATAAAACGTGAAAACGACGAGTTTCTGGTCATATCTACCAAACATGTAATGGATCTGCCAGACCATGCAAATCCGCTTGCAACGCAAAAACTCTAGAAAATAACTCATGAAAATGGCCATAAACACGAAAACGATGAGTTTCTGTTTATATATCTCAAACATGTAAGGGTTCTTACGACGCATGCAAATCCGCCTAGAACCCAAAAAATATGGGCAATAGCTCATGAAAACAGCCATAAAACACGAAAAAGGGTCCTACTGGCCTTGCAAATCCAATAGGAACCTAAAAACCATGGGAAATAACTCATAAAAAGGGCCATAAACATGAAAACGACGAGTTTTTGGTCATAACTCTCAAACATATGCCGGGTCTTAAGGTCGTTGTAAATCAACATGGAACCCCAAAACTGTGGGCAATAGCTCATGAAAACAGCCATAAACCACAAAAACGACGAGTTTCTAGTCATATCTCTCAAACATGTAAGGGTTCTTACGAGGCATGCAAATCCGCCTGGAACCCCAAAACTGTGCGCAATAGCTCATGAAAAGGGCCATAAAACGTGAAACGATGAGTTTTTGGTCATATCTCCTAAACATGTAATGGGTCTGCCAGATCATGCAAATCCTCTTGAAACATAAAAACTCTAAGAAATAACTCATGAAAATGGCCATAAACACGAAAACGACGAGTATCTGGTTATATATCTCAAACATGTAAGGGTTCTTACGAGGCATGCAAATCCACCTAGAACCCCAAAACAATGGGCAATAGCTCTTGAAAACGGCCCTAAAACACGAAAAAGGGTCCTACTGGCCTTGCAAATCCAACTGGAACCTAAAAACCGTGGGAAATAACTCATAAAAAGGGCAATAAACACGAAAACGACGAGCTTTTGGTCATAACTCTCAAACATATGCCGGGTCTTAAGGTCATTGTAAATCACCATGGAACCCCAAAACGTTGGGCAATAGCTCATGAGAACAGCCATAAAACGCAAAAACGACGAGTTTCTAGTCATATCGCTCAAACATGTAAGTGTTCTTATGAGGCATGCAAATCCGCCTGGAACCCGAAAACTATAGGCAATAGCTCATGAAAACTCCCATAAACGGCCATAAAACGTGAAAACGACGAGTTTCTTGTTATATCTCCTAAACATGTAATGGGTCTGACAGACCATGCAAATCCGCTTAGAACACAAAAACTCTTGGAAATAACTCATGAAAATGACCATAAACACGAAACCGACAAGTTTCTGGTCATATATCTCAAACATGTAAGGGTTCTTACGAGGCATGCAAATCCGCCTAGAACCCCAAAACTATGGGCAATGGCTCATGCAAATGGCCATAAAACACAAAAAGTATGAGTTTTTAGTCATATATCTCAAACATGTAAAGGGTCTTACTAGCCTTGCAAATCCAACTAGAACCTAAAAATGACCATAAAACACGAAAACAACAAGTTTTCGGTCATAACTGTCAAAAATGTATCGGGTCTTAAGGTCGTTGTAAATCGCCCTGGAACCCCAAAACTTAGGGAAATAGCTCATGAAAACAACCATAAAACGCGAAAACGACGGGTTTCTTGTCATATCTCTCAAACATGTAAGGGTTCTTACGAGGCATGCAAATATGCCTAGAACCCCAAATATGTTGGCAATAGCTAATGAAAGCGGCCATAAACGGCCGTAAAACGTGAAAGCGACGAGTTTCTGGTCATATCTCCCAAACATGTAATGCCAGACCATGCAAATCCGCTTGGAACTCAAAAACTCTAGGAAATAACTCATGAAAATGGCCATAAACACGAAAACGACGAGTTTCTGGTTATATATCTCAAACATGTAAGAGTTCTTACGAGGCATGCAAATCCGCCTGGAACCGCAAAACTGTGGGCAATAGCTCATGAATACGGCCACAGCCGGCCATAAAACGTGAAAACGACGAGTTTCTAGTCATATCTCCCAAACATGTAATGGATCTGCCAGACCATGCAAATCCTCTTGGAATGCAAAAACTCTAGAAAATAACTCATGAAAATGGCCATAAACACGAAAACGATGAGTTTCTGGTTATATATCTCAAACATGTAAGGGTTCTTACGAGGCATGCAAATCTGCCTAGAACCCAAAAACTATGGGCAATATCTCATGAAAACGGCCATAAAACACGAAAAAGGGTCCTACTAGCCTTGCAAATCCAATAGGAACCTAAAAACCATGGGAAATAACTCATAAAAAGGGCAATAAACACGAAAAAGACGAGCGTTTGGTCATAACTCTCAAACATTTGCCGGGTCTTAAGGTCGTTGTAAATCACCATGGAACCCCAAAACTGTGGGCAATAGCTCATGAAAACAGCCATAAAACGCAAAAACGATGAGTTTCTAGTCATATCGCTCAAACATGTAACGGTTCTTATGAGGCATGCAAATCCGCCTGGAACCCGAAAACTGTGGGCAATAGCTCATGAAAACTCCCATAAACGGCCATAAAACGTGAAAACGACGAGTTTCTTGTTATATCTCCTAAACATGTAACGGGTCTGACAGACCATGCAAATCCGCTTGGAACACAAAAACTCTAGGAAATAACTCATGAAAATGACCATAAACACGAAAACGACAAGTTTCTGGTCATATATCTCAAACATGTAACGGTTCTTACAATGCACGCAAATCCGCCTAGGACCCCAAAACTTTGGGCTTTAGGGTCATGAAAATGGCCATAAAACACGAAAAGTACGAGTTTTTAATCAAATATCTCAAACATGTAAAGGGTCTTACTAGCCTTGAAAATCTAACTAGAACCTAAAACTGTGGGCAATAACTCATGAAATTGACCGTAAAACACGAAAACGACGAGTTTTTGGTCATAACTCTCAAAAATGTATCGGGTCTTAAGGTCGTTGTAAATCGCCGTGGAACCCCAAAACTGCGGGAAATAGCTCATGAAAACAACCATAAAACGCGAAAACGACGGGTTTCTTGTCATATCTCTCAAACATGTAAGGGTTCTGACGAGGCATGCAAATCTGCCTAGAACCCCAAATCTGTGGGCAATAGCTCATGAAAACAGCCATAAAACGAGAAAACGACAAGTTTCTTATCATATCTCTCAAACATGTAAGGGTTCTTACGAGGCATGCAAATCCGCCTGGAACCCCCAAACTGTGGGCAATAGCTCATGAAAACGGCCATAAACACGAAAACGACGAGTTTCTGGTTATATATCTCAAACATGTAAGGGTTCTTACGAGGCATGCAAATCCGCCTGGAACCCCAAAATTGTGGGCAATAGCTCATGAAAAGGGCCATAAAATGTGAAAACGATGAGTTTTTGGTCATATCTCCTAAACATGTAATGGGTCTGCCAGATCATGCAAATCCTCTTGGAACACAAAAACTCTAAGAAATAACTCATGAAAATGGCCATAAACACGAAAACGGTGAGTTTCTGGTTATATATCTCAAACATGTAAGGGTTCTTACGAGGCATGCAAATCCGCCTAGAACCCCAAAACTATGGGCAATAGCTCTTGAAAACGGCCCTAAAACACGAAAATGGGTCCTACTGGCCTTGCAAATCCAAGTGGAACCTAAAAACCGTGGGAAATAACTCATAAAAAGGGCAATAAACACGAAAATGACGAGCTTGTGGTCATAACTCTCAAACATATGCCGGGTCTTAAGGTCATTGTAAATCACCATGGAACCCCAAAACGTTGGGCAATAGCTCATGAGAACAGCCATAAAACGCAAAAACGACGAGTTTCTAGTCATATCGCTCAAACATGTAAGTGTTCTTATGAGGCATGCAAATCCGCCTGGAACCCGAAAACTATAGGCAATAGCTCATGAAAACTCCCATAAACGGCCATAAAACGTGAAAACGACGAGTTTCTTGTTATATCTCCTAAACATGTAATGGGTCTGACAGACCATGCAAATCCGCTTAGAACACAAAAACTCTTGGAAATAACTCATGAAAATGACCATAAACACGAAACCGACAAGTTTCTGGTCATATATCTCAAACATGTAAGGGTTCTTACGAGGCATGCAAATCCGCCTAGAACCCCAAAACTATGGGCAATGGCTCATGCAAATGGCCATAAAACACAAAAAGTATGAGTTTTTAGTCATATATCTCAAACATGTAAAGGGTCTTACTAGCCTTGCAAATCCAACTAGAACCTAAAAATGACCATAAAACACGAAAACAACAAGTTTTCGGTCATAACTGTCAAAAATGTATCGGGTCTTAAGGTCGTTGTAAATCGCCCTGGAACCCCAAAACTTAGGGAAATAGCTCATGAAAACAACCATAAAACGCGAAAACGACGGGTTTCTTGTCATATCTCTCAAACATGTAAGGGTTCTTACGAGGCATGCAAATATGCCTAGAACCCCAAATATGTTGGCAATAGCTAATGAAAGCGGCCATAAACGGCCGTAAAACGTGAAAGCGACGAGTTTCTGGTCATATCTCCCAAACATGTAATGCCAGACCATGCAAATCCGCTTGGAACTCAAAAACTCTAGGAAATAACTCATGAAAATGGCCATAAACACGAAAACGACGAGTTTCTGGTTATATATCTCAAACATGTAAGAGTTCTTACGAGGCATGCAAATCCGCCTGGAACCGCAAAACTGTGGGCAATAGCTCATGAATACGGCCACAGCCGGCCATAAAACGTGAAAACGACGAGTTTCTAGTCATATCTCCCAAACATGTAATGGATCTGCCAGACCATGCAAATCCTCTTGGAATGCAAAAACTCTAGAAAATAACTCATGAAAATGGCCATAAACACGAAAACGATGAGTTTCTGGTTATATATCTCAAACATGTAAGGGTTCTTACGAGGCATGCAAATCTGCCTAGAACCCAAAAACTATGGGCAATATCTCATGAAAACGGCCATAAAACACGAAAAAGGGTCCTACTAGCCTTGCAAATCCAATAGGAACCTAAAAACCATGGGAAATAACTCATAAAAAGGGCAATAAACACGAAAAAGACGAGCGTTTGGTCATAACTCTCAAACATTTGCCGGGTCTTAAGGTCGTTGTAAATCACCATGGAACCCCAAAACTGTGGGCAATAGCTCATGAAAACAGCCATAAAACGCAAAAACGATGAGTTTCTAGTCATATCGCTCAAACATGTAACGGTTCTTATGAGGCATGCAAATCCGCCTGGAACCCGAAAACTGTGGGCAATAGCTCATGAAAACTCCCATAAACGGCCATAAAACGTGAAAACGACGAGTTTCTTGTTATATCTCCTAAACATGTAACGGGTCTGACAGACCATGCAAATCCGCTTGGAACACAAAAACTCTAGGAAATAACTCATGAAAATGACCATAAACACGAAAACGACAAGTTTCTGGTCATATATCTCAAACATGTAACGGTTCTTACAATGCACGCAAATCCGCCTAGGACCCCAAAACTTTGGGCTTTAGGGTCATGAAAATGGCCATAAAACACGAAAAGTACGAGTTTTTAATCAAATATCTCAAACATGTAAAGGGTCTTACTAGCCTTGAAAATCTAACTAGAACCTAAAACTGTGGGCAATAACTCATGAAATTGACCGTAAAACACGAAAACGACGAGTTTTTGGTCATAACTCTCAAAAATGTATCGGGTCTTAAGGTCGTTGTAAATCGCCGTGGAACCCCAAAACTGCGGGAAATAGCTCATGAAAACAACCATAAAACGCGAAAACGACGGGTTTCTTGTCATATCTCTCAAACATGTAAGGGTTCTGACGAGGCATGCAAATCTGCCTAGAACCCCAAATCTGTGGGCAATAGCTCATGAAAACAGCCATAAAACGAGAAAACGACAAGTTTCTTATCATATCTCTCAAACATGTAAGGGTTCTTACGAGGCATGCAAATCCGCCTGGAACCCCCAAACTGTGGGCAATAGCTCATGAAAACGGCCATAAACACGAAAACGACGAGTTTCTGGTTATATATCTCAAACATGTAAGGGTTCTTACGAGGCATGCAAATCCGCCTGGAACCCCAAAATTGTGGGCAATAGCTCATGAAAAGGGCCATAAAATGTGAAAACGATGAGTTTTTGGTCATATCTCCTAAACATGTAATGGGTCTGCCAGATCATGCAAATCCTCTTGGAACACAAAAACTCTAAGAAATAACTCATGAAAATGGCCATAAACACGAAAACGGTGAGTTTCTGGTTATATATCTCAAACATGTAAGGGTTCTTACGAGGCATGCAAATCCGCCTAGAACCCCAAAACTATGGGCAATAGCTCTTGAAAACGGCCCTAAAACACGAAAAAGGGTCCTACTGGCCTTGCAAATCCAAGTGGAACCTAAAAACCGTGGGAAATAACTCATAAAAAGGGCAATAAACACGAAAATGACGAGCTTGTGGTCATAACTCTCAAACATATGCCGGGTCTTAAGGTCATTGTAAATCACCATGGAACCCCAAAACGTTGGGCAATAGCTCATGAGAACAGCCATAAAACGCAAAAACGACGAGTTTCTAGTCATATCGCTCAAACATGTAAGTGTTCTTATGAGGCATGCAAATCCGCCTGGAACCCGAAAACTATGGGCAATAGCTCATGAAAACTCCCATAAACGGCCATAAGACGTGAAAACGACGAGTTTCTTGTTATATCTCCTAAACATGTAATGGGTCTGACGGACCATGCAAATCCACTTGGAACACAAAAACTCTAGGAAATAACTCATGAAAATGACCATAAACACGAAACCGACAAGTTTCTGGTCATATATCTCAAACATGTAAGGGTTCTTACGAGGCATGCAAATCCGCCTAGAACCCCAAAACTATGGGCAATGGCTCATGAAAATGGCCATAAAACACAAAAAGTACGAGTTTTTAGTCATATATCTCAAACATGTAAAGGGTCTTACTAGCCTTGCAAATCCAACTGGAACCTAAAAATGACCATAAAACACGAAAACAACAAGTTTTTGGTCATAACTCTCAAAAATGTATCGGGTCTTAAGGTCGTTGTAAATCGCCCTGGAACCCCAAAACTGCGGGAAATAGCTCATGAAAACAACCATAAAACGCGAAAACGACGGGTTTCTTGTCACATCTCTCAAACATGTAAGGGTTCTTACGAGGCATGCAAATCTGCCTAGAACGCCAAATCTGTGGGCAATAGCTCATGAAAACGGCCATAAACGGCCATAAAACGTGAAAGCGACGAGTTTCTGGTCATATCTCCCAAACATGTAATGGGTCTGCCAGACCATGCAAAACCGCTTGGAACTCAAAAACTCTAGGAAATAACTCATGAAAATGGCCATAAACACGAAAACGACGAGTTTCTGGTTATATATCTCAAACATGCAAGAGTTCTTATGAGGCATGCAAATCCGCCTGGAACCCCAAAACTGGGGGCAATTGCTCATGAAAACGGCCATAAAACGTGAAAACGACGAGTTTCTGGTCATATCTACCAAACATGTAATGGATCTGCCAGACCATGCAAATCCGCTTGCAACGCAAAAACTCTAGAAAATAACTCATGAAAATGGCCATAAACACGAAAACGATGAGTTTCTGTTTATATATCTCAAACATGTAAGGGTTCTTACGAGGCATGAAAATCCGCCTAGAACCCAAAAACTATGGGCAATAGCTCATGAAAACGGCCATAAAACACGAAAAAGGGTCCTACTGGCCTTGCAAATCCAATAGGAACCTAAAAACCGTGGGAAATAACTCATAAAAAGGGCCATAAACATGAAAACGACGAGTTTTTGGTCATAACTCTCAAACATATGCCGGGTCTTAAGGTCGTTGTAAATCAACATGGAACCCCAAAACTGTGGGCAATACCTCATGAAAACAACCATAAACCGCAAAAACGACGAGTTTCTAGTCATATCTCTCAAACATGTAAGGGTTCTTACGAGGCATGCAAATCCGCCTGGAACCCCAAAACTGTGCGCAATAGCTCATGAAAACGCCCATAAACGGCCATAAAACATGAAAATGACGAGTTTTCAGTCATATCTCCTAAACATGTAACGGGTCTGACAGACCATGCAAATCCGCTTGGAACACAAAAACTCTAGGAAATAACTCATGAAAATGACCATAAACACGAAAACGACAAGTTTTTGGTCATATATCTCAAACATGTAAGGGTTCTTACAAGGCATGCAAATCCGCCTAGAACCCCAAAACTTTGGGCTTTAGGGTCATGAAAATGGCCATAAAACACGAAAAGTACGAGTTTTTAATCAAATATCTCAAACATGTAAAGGGTCTTACTAGCCTTGAAAATCTAACTAGAACCTAAAACTGTGGGCAATAACTCATGAAATTGACCGTAAAACACGAAAATGACGAGTTTTTGGTCATAACTCTCAAAAATGTATCGGGTCTTAAGGTCGTTGTAAATCACCCTGGAACCCCAAAACTGCGGGAAAAACAACCATAAAACGCGAAAACGACGGGTTTCTTGTCATATCTCTCAAACATGTAAGGGTTCTTACGAGGCATGCAAATCTGCCTAGAACCCCAAATCTGTGGGCAATAGCTCATGAAAACGGCCATAAACGGCCGTAAAACGTGAATGCGACGAGTTTCTGGTCATATCTCCCAAACATGTAATGGGTCTGCCAGACCATGCAAATCCGCTTGGAACTCAAAAACTCTAGGAAATAACTCATGAAAATGGCCATAAACACGAAAACGACGAGTTTCTGGTTATATATCTCAAACATGCAAGAGTTCTTACGAGGCATGCAAATCCGCCTGGAACCGCAAAACTGTGGGCAATAGCTCATGAATACGGCCACAGCCGGCCATAAAACGTGAAAACGACGAGTTTCTAGTCATTTTGGCAACTTTTGTTGCCGCGGCAGCATTTTTGCCACTTTTTGTTCCGCGGCAGAGAATTCATTTATGTTGTTTTATTGTTTATTTAGTGTTTTGCACTCATCAATGAAGGGACCATTAAATTACACAAGATCATCATGAAAATATAGATCCAAGTGTCAAACATATTACATTCGATACACAGATCGAGTTCATGCACTACATACAAAATAAGCTCTTTGTACAATCCCTATTGTTTCTACACACCCGAATAGTATTCCACTTTTGGGTTTAGCACTTCTGCATCCAAGAATCCCGCCAATTCCTCCTGAATTGCTTATACGCAATCCTTTCGCAGAAGACTGTCCCGTAGATGTTCGATCTGATTTAAAAAAGGAGTCAGCCTATATGAATGAAACTAACACAATTTGATGGTAATTAAAAACTATAGAAATTGTTTATGTACGTGGAGTTGCTCTAAATTTATGCCCTTCTCACAGCACGTCTGTCGGATGAACTCGCAAACATAGTATCCACATAAATTGTTCCCTGGTCCCTACGTCAGGCACTTTACAAGAACATAGTTCAATCAAAATAATAATCAAGCATGATAATAACGGTATGAAAACTAAAATCAAAAAGATGCGCGGATATAGCTAGTGGTGCTTACATCTAGTGCTTCAAATGTAAGCTCATCTTTCCAAACACCCCTAGCCTTGTTGGTGAACCTTTTCCAAGCGCTCCCCAGCGAAGAAAACGAATAAAAGAAGTTATTAATTACTTGATATCATAAAATTCACGAACGTTGCCGATATAGTGTCGTAATGATTAGAATTACCACTGGAGAAGCATCTGCATGTCCTTCCACTTCTCAAGGGGTTTATGTTTCGAGTCCATGACTAGTACACGCCCTTTGTCAAGTTGAATGATTAACAGAATATAGTGGAAGATGCGCATGCATAACTAATCAATTATATACTTAAGCAATCTTCAGCCCTTTTTTGTAACCTTCAGCACTATCCAGTTAGCCCCGGCCTTTGTGGCATGCATGTACCAGTTATGCAATCTTCGCATTTTTGTTGGAAGATTATTTACCTCCTCAGGTTTGACGAGAGGTTTGCCGTATTGGTATTTGTATGCTACTTCACTCACGGGGAAGTAATCTAACTGGGATAAGTACTGGGCAATACTCATACCTTGAGTAGTGGCAGCTTCTCTGTATTGTGTAACTACCTCTGGATAATACTGCTCTTCGGCCCCATATTTGCTCGACCCCACATTGGTATGGGAAATCACCTTGAGAGGGGCGCAAGACTGTTTTGCTTGTTCTCCGAGCTGGGCAACATATTTATCGCTTGCATCAGTACTGCTCTTCGACTCTTGTTGTGCCGCATGTGACTTGAGAATAGAATGCTCGTAGTCTGATGACAGCTTTGGCTCGGGTTGATGAAGAGTCTTTAGCATTTTCAACACTCTGGCTTTTTCTTCTTTGGTGCTGGGGAACTCTGGATCTTTCGGCCGCCTCATCTTAGCGAAAAACTCTGTCGTTTCCGCATCAACGATAGCCGTAGTCTCCTCTTCAGTACAGTCATAAGCTCTCTTGGGAGGAACCTTTGGTACTTTTGGAAGAGGCTCTTGTTTACGTTTCGGCGATCGCTTACCACGACGCAGAATAGCGGTACGCTTATGCTTTTTATCCTGAGGCGCCAGCGATGGCTCCCGCGGCGATGGCTGCGCTGGAGATTGGTGAGGCGACGAAGACGGCTGCCGTGGCAGCGACGACCTCACTGGAGATGGGTGAGGCGGCGGCGAAGATGGCCTTCACGTGTGATTTCGAAGCACGATACATTTCTTTGGCCATAGAATGGTGAAGTTTGTTGTGTCTCCCAGTATAGTCAGATCCCCTTCACCTGCAGGGTAGTCAAGATCCAAAACTTCAAAGGTGGGCATGATTTCATCCACCCTGAAAACAGTGTAGCCCTCTGGAACCGGACGACAGTGGTAAGTTGGTGTGGGTCCAATTGGTAAGGCATAGCCGACCACCACCTTCATTGATATGTTCACAACTTTGACATGTAGCTCGCAGTGTGTCATCTCTATGATATCATCCACTAGGTAGCCAACAGGAGCCATCGTCGGTGCACCATCGTCATCGTCATTGTCATCACCCGGGACCTTGGTGGAAGCCACACTTCTTTTTCGATTATTCGATAGGCCGGTAGCATCGAATGCAGTGTGCTGCTAAGATGGGCCGGTAGTACTTTGCTCTTTAAGTGCGTTAATTTCATCTTGTTGTTGCTTTATTCATTCTTCAATTATACGCATTCTCTCTTTCTGAATATCTGCTTCAACTTCCGCCTTGTGCTTTCTCCTCTGACGTCTTCTATCAGGATATTTCTTCCTCTCTTCGGGAAAACCAGTCCTCCATGGTTTGGAGCCGCTTATGCCTCGTGTTCATCCATCATGTTCCTTATTTCCAAGGGCGAGTGTGAGCTCATCATTCTCTCTATCGGGAATGAAGTCCCCATCTTTAACAGCCTTTACTGCTTTTCTCATCTTCTCGATTGGCAAGGGGTCTTCTTTATGTCGTATATTATATATACACATCCCTTCCGAGTCCAACGTGCCCCCATGCCCGTAAAACCAATTCCTTGCTTGTTCTACCCAATCGTCTGTCTCTGGGGTGATCTTTTTAGAACGCAGTTCATTCTCAAGTTTCTCCCACTTAGGAATGCCAGCCCTATAGCCACCTTGTCCCATAGTATGGTGATACTTCTTGTTAGAATCATTCAGCTTATTCGTTGCAGACATTTTCTTAGATCTTTCTGATGTCTTGTAATTCACAAACTCAGCACAGAATGGTCTTATCTTCTCAAACTGAATCTTCTTAAAATTCAGAGTCTTCTCTTTCACGACATAGTCAAGGTGCAATCTTTTCTTCCAGTTGGTGTAACACTGGGCCATCTTCTTCATAGCCCACTCCCTGACCTTAGCCTCCATGGCTCTCCCATGTTCTAGGTGTCCTCAACTGGATCCTCCGCATTTGGATCCAACTCTATCTTTGGTAGTTTGAAATTAAGCATGAGCCTCTTCCACAGTAAATCTTTGGCCTTGTTAGGGACAAACAAACATGTTCCCTCTTCTTCCGCATCAGCAGGCCTATTCCAATTTTGAATGGTGATCGGGATTAAGTCCCTAACGATTAATCCGCATTGTGCCACGGATTTGATTGCGACAACTTTGGGAGCCGGCGGTTTGCCGTCTTCAGCGATATCTTCGATCTTGAACCTCTCATGGTCTTCCAACTTTTTGGTTGGGCCTCGTCCGCTCTTTTCAGTAGATTTGTTCGATCCGGAGGGCTAAAAGAAGAGAGATGGTCGTTACTATTTCATTATAGATAGCAGATGATTAATTAATGAATTAATTATATTACATGCACCTCGCCAGAGCGGTCGTCTTCTCGATTACACAAGGCATCGCCTTCTCCCTCGCGGAAGGCATCACCTTCAACCTCAAACAAGTCGTCTCTTCCGGCAAAAAGAGGATCACCCTCACCGGAGTTGTTCAGAAACATCGATATATCTAAATTTTCTTCCCCGCGGATCACACCTTGGATCAACCCTTCCTTTTCTTCGTCTCTGTCGTGTGGGTCCATATTTTCTGCATAGCTGAAAAAACGGATAAGTCAAAGCGGCTAAGGGAGAATGTTAGGTATGGTGTTGGGATATATAAACCCTAATTCAGAGAAACACTAATATATACATACACAATAATAAAAATGAATTTACAATATCAGAAACCCTAATTCGGAGAAATCCTCGGGCTCAGATCCTATCACGAAGAACCAATACCGGAAAGAAAGGCGGCAATCAATACATGGCATAATACAATGCGCAATCAATATGTATATCAGCACAGGGGGTAGTTTTTCATCGGGTCTGGGGCTACCCACAGTGACTGACCAGTGGGGCCAAAGACTAATAATACCTAACTAATTAATAAACCTAATAATACCTAACTAATAATAAACCTAATAATCCAAACTAATAATCCAAACTAATAAACCTAATATGCTAGGAGCAGTGGAACAGGTAATATACGCTCAAAGGGAGTAATGCAATAGATAGGACACTCTATCTATCGATAAAAGACCACAGTAGAATCGTATGCATCATGGCAAGAATTGAAATGCTTTAGAAATCATAGGATTATATCATGGTGGGGCTATGCTTGCCTTTGCCTGTTGATAGCCGAAAGCAGAGCTTCAGGATCCTTGTACTTAACTTGATTACAGTTGGTCAAGTATTTGTCTTTGAGCTTCGACGGTGTTGATCTCTGGCTTCGATCTCGATATCGTATTCTACCGGGAAGAACCAAACACCGGAAAGAAAGGGAAACAATCAACACATGGCATCGATGCAATGCTCAAGAAAGTATGATGATATGACAAGTTAATTTGCATTGGAATGTAACCCTAAGACATGCTCGACGATTTAATCGGTGTTCCGAGAGGTGAAAACCCTAACTCGGGGAAAATCCGGAACATATGAGAGGGGTGCATTTATTCTTCTAATTATACTTGTCATTATAGGTTAACTATATAGGTTTCATTTTCTGAACAATTTGATATATTATTTGTATTTTTCTGATTTATAAACAATAAGTTATTGATTTTACAATATTAAATCATTTTCTGGAATTATTAAAACCAACTTATATACTTTTACACCCGGGCTACAGCTAGCCAGAGAGACAGACAGTTGGGCCCTACGCCAACTCATCCTCCACGTGGGCAGGGTGGGACCCAGGCCAGGTTGACTGGGGGTTGACCACGTTCCAACGCCGGGGTGACGTCACCGTGATGTCATTGACGCTGGTGAGCCTCAGAACGACAAAGGGGACGGCGGTGGAGCGCGAGCTAGGCCGTGTGCGTGTGCGTGCTAGAGATAGGAGGTTGAGGCGAGCCAAAGAGTAGCGGCGCCGCCTCGAAAAGGTCACCGGAGAGGGGAGCACGACGACAGTGAGCGGCGGTGGTGGCTGGTGGACGACGGGGACGAGGAACCAGAGCGAGAGGGGGCGAGAGAGAGGGTCCACGAGGACCAGCAGCTCACCAGGTGTGCGGTGGTGGTGACGGGGAGGCGAGGCGAGGTCAGGAGCCGGCGAATCGACGGCAGGGCCGGTCGTCGGGCTCGAGGGAGATGGCGGCGGTGACGATGATTGGGAGAGAGCGGGGCCGATTCCTTCGGGGAGAAGCCTCGGGGCGACGAGGCGAAGCTTCCTGCACGCTTTGCTGGGCGAGGGGCGTCCGGTAGGGCGTTCAGGGCGGCGGGGCAGCCTGACGACGTCGTGCGTGAGATTGTGAGATGGGGAAGAAGACGAGGAGGGACACGCAGTTATAACCAAAGGAACTTTTGTCCCGGTTGGTGGCTCCAACCGGAACTAAAGGGTCATACGTCCCGGTTGGAACCACCAACCGGGACATATACTCCACTTTTTCAGCAGACCAAGGGTTGGCGCGCGCAGGGTCTTTAGTCCCGGTTGGTGGCTCCAACTGGGAGATATAACCGTGTTTTCAAAAAAAAATCACGAATTTTCTCTCTGTTCCCGCCTTATTTTTTATTTTGGGGTTTAAATTTGTAATGTTTTTTAAATGATAATTACTTTGGAATTTAGAAAAACTTTAAACATAAAAAGTGTTTGAATTTGAATAACTCATTCAAAACCATTTTATGTTTTTAAAAATAATTAATGTAACCATTTAAACTATGAACCATTTAAAATTAAAAATGAATTAACTTATATTTTTTGAATATTAATTTAAATTTAGAAAAACTTTAAACATAAAAAGTGTTTGAATTTGAATAACTAATTCAAAACCATTTTCTATTTTTCAAAAATAATTAATGTAACCATTTAAACTATGAACCATTTAAAATTAAAAATGAATTAACTTATATTTTCTAAATATTAATTTGGAATTTAGAAAAACTTTAAACATAAAAAGTGTTTGGATTTGAATAAATAATTTAAAACCATTTTCTGTTTTAAAAAATAATTAATGTAACCATTTAAAATATGAACCATTTATAATTCAAAATGAATTAACTTATATTTTTTGAATATTAACTTGGCATTTAGAAAAACTTTTAACATAAAAAGTGTTTGGAATTGAATAACTAATTCAAAACCATTTTCTGTTTTTAATTTGGATTTGAATTAACTTATATTTTATATATATTAATGGGCAGGAAAAAAAGGACGGGAAATAATGGGTGGAGAGAAAATTTTATTAGGATAGAACTGTAATTAAAGTACATAACGCGACTAACACAAAGTTACATAGAAGAACTGAAAATTAAGATACATGGCCAGATTAAGCCACAATCGACCGAACTTGTTTTGCAATGTTGGAGTGATTCAGTCATGCTCCTGCCTACACCTGTAATACTCGCCAATGTAGTCGTTGTATTCGCCGCGGCCTTCGTCGCTATCGTCGTCGGGGTCACCGTAGTTGAACCTTGAAGGCTGAGTACAAGTGGGCTGGACTTGAGGGTAGCGCATGCGGGGGCTAGAGTCGGCGGCCGTCTCGTAGGCCATGACGCTCTAGAGAGTCCGGCCGCGCCACCATAGCCGACGGCCGGCCTCATTGAAGTTCGGAGGAGGTGGGCCGTCCTCCTCGTGCCTGGCGAGCGCCCTCTTACGCCGATCCACGAAGAAGGCTTCCCAAGTCGGGAAATAGTCGGGATGCCATCTGGGATTCCTCCGCTGCTCCGGCGTGAGATCGAAGTAGTAGTGGTTCGTGATGGCCATCCGGCGCGCCACACCTAGAGGGACAGGAGGAACCGGCACGCCTCCGGTGCTCAGCATCCAGCCGACGGGGACAAAGTAGCCCGGCGGGCAGGGGTTGTTCGAGGCGCAAAGCGCCTCCGCCTCCCTGGGAGTTAGTGCTACGGTGGAAGTCATGGGAAAGAGTGATGAGGTTGCATATATGAGTCTAGAGATGTGCAATGACAATGGAGGCCAACCCTAAATTATATAGTGATAAATGGCAGGAAGATAACTGGGGGGAAATACTGGCGGGAAAAACTGGCGGGATGAAATGGCGGGAAGAAAAATGGCTCATTTAGAACTTGCATTGGATCTCTGAAGAAACAACATATTGCGAGTCTAAAAATGATTTTTTCAAATAATCACGGGCGATAGATCATGTACCTGTAGTACAAACTGGACCCACTTCCTACCGATTCGGCAGACATTTGTCCTTTTTACCCGGGATGGACGAAAAGTTTTGAGATGTCCCGGTTGGGAGATAGTCCATGTAAGGTGGTCTAGTATTTTAGGAAAATGGGACGGTAGCATTCTAAAATAGCATTTTGGTGGTTACTTTGCAATACGACCCGTTTTTTGCGCTCGGAAAATGGAAAAGGGCTTTTCCGTGCGACAAAAAGGAAAACTTCCTCCTGCAACATTGTTCTCCATACCAATGTCCACATGCATGCATAAATATGGGCACAGCATCACAAACTATGCCGTGATTCAGCACATAACATCAGTCATTTGGACCGAAAGCCATGAAACCTCGAACATGATAGGTCATTTTGTGAATGTTTTTTGAGACATGATCAATATACCAAGTCTGGTATTTTTCCTTTCAACTATGTCACATAATATGATACCACGCGAAGGATTTTCATTGTTCGGATTTTTTTTGAATTTCTTATGCCCGTTTTGAATTTTTTGAATTTCTAACTATGGCGAACCAGCGTGCATGAAGATAGGGGACGAGCATCGTTAGAACTTGCATTGGATCTCTGAAGAAACCACATATTGCGAGTCTAAAAATGATTTTTCAAAAAATCACGGGCGATAGATCATGTACCTGTAATACAAACTGGACCCACTTCCTACCGATTCGGCAGACATTTGTCCTTTTTACCGGGATGGACGAAAAGGTTTGAGATGTCCCGTTTGGGAGATATTCCATGTAAGGTGGTCTAGTATTTTAGGAAAATGGGATTGTAGCATTCTGAAATAGCATTTTGCTGGTTACTTCATAAAACGACCCGTTTTTTACGCTGGAAAATAGAAAAGGGCTTTTCCGTGCGACAAAAAGGAAAACGTCCTCCTGCAACATTGTTCTCCATACCAATGTCCACATGCATCCATAATATGGGCACATCATCACAAACTATGCCGTGATTCAGCATATAACATCGGTCATTTGGACCAAAAGCCATGAAACCTCGAACATGATAGGTTATTTTGGGAAGGTTTTTTCGAGACATGATCAATATACCAAGTCTGGTATTTTTACTTTCAACTATTTCACATAATATGACACCACGCGAAGGATTTTCATTGTTCGGATTTGAATTTCTTATACCCGTTTTGAATTTTTTGAATTTCTAACTATGGTTGAACCGGCGTGCATGAAGATAGGGGACGAGCATCGTTAGAACTTGCATTGGATCTCTAAAGAAACCACATATTGCGAGTCTAAAAATGATTTTTTTCAAAAAATCACGGGCGATAGATCATGTACCTGGAGTACAAACCGGACCCACTTCCTACCGATTCGGCAGATATTTGTCCTTTTTACCCGGGATGGACAAAAAGTTTTGAGATGTCCCGGTTGGGAGATAGTCCATGTAAGGTGGTCTAGTATTTTAGGAAAATGGGACGGTAGCATTCTGAAACAACATTTTGGTGGTTACTTCACAAAACGACCCGTTTTTTACGCTCGGAAAATGGAAAAGGGTTTTTCCGTGTGACAAAAAGGAAAACTTCCTCCTGCAACATTGTTCTCCATACCAATGTCCACATGTATGCATCATATGGGCACAGCATCACAAACTATGCCGTGATTCAGCACATAATTTCGGTCATTTGAACCGAAAGCCATGAAACCTCGAACATGATAGGTCATTTTGTGAAGGTTTTTTCGAGACATGATCAATATACCAAGTCTGGTATTTTTCCTTTCAACTATGTCAGATAATATGACACCACGTGAAAGATTTTCATTGTTCGGATTTTTTTTGAATTTCTTATGCCCGTTGTGAATTTTTTGAATTTCTAACTATGGTCGAACCGGCGTGCATGAAGATAGGGGACAAGCATCGTTAGAACTTGCATTGGATCTCTGAAGAAACCACATATTGCGAGTCTAAAAAAGATTTTTTCAAAAAATCACGGGCGATAGATCATGTACCTGTAGTACAAACCGGACCCACTTCCTACCGATTCGGTAGACATTTGTCCTTTTTACCCGGGATGGACGAAAAGTTTTGAGATGTCCCGGTTGGGAGATAGTCCATGTAAGGTGGTCTAGTATTTTAGGAAAATGGGACGGTAGCATTCTGAAACAACATTTTGGTGGTTACTTCACAAAACGGCCCTTTTTTGCGCTCGTAAAATGGAAAAGGGCTTTTCCGTGCGACAAAAAGGAAAACTTCCTCCTACAACATTGTTCTCCATACCAATGTCCACATGCATGCATAATATGGGCACAGCATCACAAACAATGCCGTGATTCAGCACATAACATCGGTCATTTGGACCGAAAGCCATGAAACCGCGAACATGATAGGTCATTTTGTGAAGGTTTTTTCGAGACATGATCAATATACCATGTCTGGTATTTTTCCTTTCAACTATGTCACATAATATGACACCACGCGAAGGATTTTCAGTGTTCGGATTTTTTTTTGAATTTCTTATACCCGTTTTGAATTTTTTGAATTTCTAACTATGGTCGAACCAGCGTGCATGAAGATAGGGGACGAGCATCGTTAGAACTTGCATTGGATCTCTGAAGAAACCACATATTGTGAGTCTAAAAATGATTTTTCAAAAAATCACGGGCGATAGATCATGTACCTGTAGTACAAACCAGACCCACTTCCTACCGATTCGGTAGACATTTGTCCTTTTTACCCGGGATGGACGAAAAGGTTTGAGATGTCCCGGTTGGGAGATAGTCCATGTAAGGTAGTCTAGTATTTTAGGAAAATGGGATGGTAGCATTCTGAAACAGCATTTTGGTGGTTACTTCACAAAACGACCCGTTTTTTGCGCTCGAAAAATGGAAAAGGGCTTTTCCGTGCGACAAAAAGGAAAGCTTCCTCCTGCAACATTGTTCTCCATACCAATGTCCACATCCATGCATAATATGGGCACAGCATCACAAACTATGCCGTGATTCAGCACATAACATCGGTCATTTGGACCGAAAGCCATGAAACCTCGAACATGATAAGTCATTTTGTGAAGGTTTTTTCGAGACATGATCAATATACCAAGTCTGGTATTTTTCCTTTCAACTATGTCACATAATATGACACCACGTGAAGGATTTTCATTGTTAGGATTTTCAATATACTAAAGGTTCATCTTTAGTCCCGTTTGGAGGGATTTCGGCAGGCTGGGCCAGCCAACACTAATGATAGGGGTGAGTGTCGACATTATGTCGCGCGGCGTGTACCTTGTCCCGGATGGTGTCACCAACCGGGACTAAAGATGAACCTTTACTCCCAGTTGGAGACACTGTAGGGTTCGCAGCATAGAAAACAAAAATTTTCCTACGATGTGAACTATATACCAAGATCTATCTACTAGATACAAACAACGGGCGGATGTATATCCGTAGAGAACATACCCTTGAAGACCGACAAAGCTTAACGAGTTCAACTCGTGGTTGATCTAGACGATCTCTTGCCGATCTCAAGATCGAGAGGAAGTCCTAGCGCCGCAAATCAGCAGCGCATCCGTGCTCGCACACACGTTCGAGGCACCGAGCAACCTCCGCCTCCTCGCTCCAGCGATGCAGCGGAAGCACAACTCTTTCTTGCCGAATAGCCACCGGGAACATGTATCTCTCTAGTCCGAGACCATGGGGGATAAATTATAGAGGGGGAGAGAGATCCTTCACGAGGAGGTGTGAGAGACAAGTGAGGAGGGGGGCTCCTTTTATAGGAGGAGGGGGCAACCCCAAGGGGGTGGCCGGCGCATGGGGTCTGCCCCCTTGCCCTCCCCTCTTCATGTGGGTGGACACTCCACTCACAAATCTCCTTTAAATTCCCTCCACTCAAAAGTCCACTCAAATTCCCATTAAATTTCCACCAAATTTAATGCAAACTCTCATTAAATAAAACTCTTTTATTTTATTCAGAATTTTGTCAATTACTTTAATGACAAACATTCACAAATAACCCCTTGCTAGAATTCTATTTCACATGCATAACCACTTTATGCAATTTCACCCGAAAACCTGTTTCGGTATCTAGTGAAATAAATTTCTGCACTTGTTCATTCTTTTGGCATGAAACATTTGCTCCAATTGGATGTCGGTGTCTCTTAAGTGTGTCACCCTACGGTTCGTGAATAATGCGGACATGATCGAGACCCCTCTCGGATCAATAATCAGAAGCGGGATCTGGAGACCCATACTGACTCCCACACATTCAACGATGACTTTCTTGTGATCGTCAGAACCTTTTACGCTAGTATCTTAATCCCTTTGTTTCACGATATATTACATGTCCGAGATTCGATCATCGGTATCTCCATACCTAGTTTGATCTCGTTACCGACATGCACTCTTTTCTCGTTCCTGTGATATAACATTCTAGTGATCAAATCACTTGCTTGCAAGCTAATCAATGTGATATCACCAAGAGGGCCCAGAGTATATCTATCCGTCATCGGGATGAACAAATTCCACTCTCGATCCATGAGCCTCAACATAACACTTTATTAGTTCTGAATCCATCTTTATAATCACCCTGTTACGGTGTGACGTTTGATGTTATCAAGAAACTCTTCCGGTGTTAGTGATTGACATGATCTCATGGTCTAAGGATTAGGATCACTTCGTAAGTTGTTATAGCAATATAAACTCAATGACTTTGATCGTAATGCTATACTTCGGATGAATGTTCATCACACCATTACACTAATGTTGTGATCCCGTTATTAACAACATCCAATGTCCATGATCGGGAAACCTTGATCATCTTGTTAATCAACGAGCTAGTTTATGAGAGAGGCATAACTAGGAACTTTCTGTTTGTTTATTAAACACACATGTATTAACGTTTCCGTATTAATACAATTATAGCATGCAAAATAAACATCTATCATATACTTGGAATACACATAATAAACACTTTATTATAGCCTCTCAGGGCATATTCCCTTCAGTCTCCCACTTGCACTAGAGACAATAATCTAGTTACATAGTGATAAATCTAACACCCATTGAGTTCTGGTGTTGATCATGTTTTGCTCTAGGGAGAGTTTTAGTCAACGGATCTGCTACATTGAGATCCGTATGTACTTTACAAATCTTTATATCTCCATCCTTGACATGCTCGCGGATGGAGTGAAACCGGCGCTTAATATGCTTGGAATGCTTGTGAGACCTTGGCTCTTTGGCATTGGCAATGGAACCATTGTTTTCACAATAGATCACCATTGGGTCCAACGCGTTTGCCACCACTCCTAGTTCGGATATGAACTCCTTCATCCAAACTGCTTCCTGAGCCGCTTCTGAAGCAGCAACATATTCGGCCTCCGTTGTTGATACCGCTACCACAGGTTGTTTGGAGCTCCTCCAACTAACCGCTCCGCCATTCATGAGAAATACGTATCCGGATTGAGACTTAGAGTCATCCGGATCGGTGTCAAAGCTAGCGTCGACATAACACTTAGCGACGAGCTCTTCTTCACCTCCGTATACAAGAAACATATCCTTAGTTCTTCGTAAGTACTTAAGGATATTATTGACCGCTATCCAGTGTTCCGAACCTGGATCCGATTGGTACCTACTAGTCAAACTAATAGCATGTGCCACATCCGGTCTTGTACATAGCATGGCGTACATTATAGAGCCTATGGCTGAAGCATAGGGGACTTTGTCCATTATCTCTCTTTCTTCCGCCGAAGCCGGACTTTGAGTCTTACTCAATGTCTTGCCTTGCAACATAGGTAAGAACCCCTTCTTACTTCCGTCCATTTTAAACTTCTTTAAAATCTTATCAAGGTATGTACTTTGCGATAGCCCTATTAGGCGCCTAGATCTATCTCTATAGATCTTTATGCCTAATATGTATGACGCTTCACCTAGGTCCTTCATTGAAAATTTGCTATTTAGATAACTTTTAACACTGTTTAAAAGATCTATATCATTTCCGATCAATAATATGTCATCCACATATAATATCATAAATGCCACATTGCTCCCACTCACTTTCTTGTAAATACAAGCTTCTCCATAAGTTTGGACAAATCCAAACTCTTTGATCACCTCATCAAAGCGGAGATTCCAACTTCGTGATGCTTGCTTCAATCCATAGATGGATCGCTGAAGCTTGCACACCTTGTTAGCATCCTTAGGATCGACAAAACCCTTTGGTTGTATCATATACAACTCTTCTTCAATATTACCATTGAGAAACGCGGTTTTGACATCCATCTGCCATATCTCATAATCGAAATATGCAGCAATTGCTAAAATAATCCTAACTGACTTTAGCATCGCTACGGGAGAGAAAGTCTCATCGTAGTCAACTCCTTGAATTTGTCGAAACCCCTTTGCGACAAGTCGAGCTTTATAGACGGTCACATTACCATCAGCATCAGTTTTCCTTTTGAAAATACATTTGTTCTCCACGGCCTTTCGGTCGTGAGGTAATTCCACCAAGTTCCAAACTTGATTTTCATGCATGGATTCCATCTCGGATTTCATGGCTTCTAACCATTTGTTGGAATCTGGGCTCATCATCGCTTCTTCATACGTCGCAGGGTCATCATTTTCATCAACCATGAAATTCATGACAGGATTTCCGTACAGCTTGGGAGCTGCACGCGTCCTGTTTGACCTGCGAGGTTCGGTAGTACTCTCTTTCGGAGTTTCATGATCATTATCATTAGTTCCCTCTTCAACAGGTGGAGCCAACTCCGGAACAACTTCCGGCGCTGCGCTACTCGCCATACTTTGAAGAGAAGGTTCCACAACCTCTTCGAGTTCTACCTTCCGACTACTCACACCTTTCGCGAGAAACTCTTTCTCTAGAAAGGATCCATTCTTGGCAACAAAAACCTTGCCCTCGGATCTGTGATAGAAGGAATACCCAATAGTTTCTTTAGGGTATCCTATGAAGACGCATTTTTCCGCTTTGGGTTCGAGTTTATCCGGTTGAAGTTTCTTCACATAAACATCGCATCCCCAAACTTTAAGAAATGACAGCTTAGGTTTGTTTCCAAACCACAATTCATACGGTGTCTTCTCAACGGATTTAGATGGTGCCCGATTTAAAGTGAATGCAGCAGTTTCTAGTGCATAACCCCAAAATGACAACGGCAAGTCCGTCAGAGACATCATAGATCGAACCATATCTAATAAAGTACGATTACGACGTTCCGACACACCATTTCGCTATGGTGTTCCGGCAGGTGTGAGTTGTGAAACAATTCCACACTCTTTCATGTGAGTGCTAAACTCGTAACTTAGATCCTCACCTCCACGGTCGGACCGTAGAAATTTGATCTTTCTATTACGATGATTTTCCACTTCATTCTGAAATTCCTTGAACTTTTCAAAGGTTTCAGACTTGTGTTTCATCAAGTAGATATAACCGTATCTACTCAAATCATCCGTGAAAGTAACAAAATAACGATATCCACCTCGCGCCGACACACTCATTGGACCACATACATCAGAATGTATGATTTCCAATAAATCTGTCGCCCGTTCCATTGAACCGGAAAACGGCGTTCTAGTCATCTTGCCCATAAGGCATGGCTCACATGTATCAAATGATTCATAATCAAGTGATTCCAAAAGTCCATCCGAATGGAGCTTCTTCATGCGTTTAACGCCAATATGACCTAGACGGCAGTGCCACATATATGCGGATATATCATCATTAAGTTTAATCCTTTTAGCATCAACATTATGAATATGTGTAACATTATCATCGAGATCTAATAGAAATAAACCATTCATCATCGGTGCATGACCATAAAAGATTTCATTCATATAAATGGAACGACCATTGTTCTCGGATTTAAATGAATAACCACTTCGCATCAAACACGATCCAGATACAATGTTCATGCTCAGTGCAGGCACCAGATAACATTTATACAAGTTTATAACTAATCCCGATGGCAAGTGGAGAGGCAGCGTTCCGACGGCGATCACATCAACGCTTGATCCATTGCCGACACGCATCTTAACCTCACCCCTTGCTAGCGGTCGCTTGTTCCGCAGCCCCTGATTCGAGTTACAAATATTAGCAACTAAACCGGTATCAAATACCCAGGTGCTACTGCGAGCACTAGTCAAGTAGACATCAATAACATGTATATCATATATACCTTTGTTTGCCTTGCCGGCCTTCTTGTCTGCCAGATACTTGGGGCAGTTGCGCTTCCAGTGGCCAGTCCCCTTACAATAGTAGCACTCGGAATTAGACTTAGGTCCAACTCGGGGTTTCTTTTCAGGCGCGGCAACAGGCTTGCCGCCCTTACTTCCCTTCCGTTTTCCCTACTTGTCTTTCTTGAAACCAGTGTTCCTATTGATCATCAACACTTGATGTTCCTTTTTGATCTCCACTTCTGCAGTTTTAAGCATTGACAGAAGCTCGGGGAGAGACTTCTTCATGCCTTGCATATTATAGTTCATCACGAAGCTCTTATAGCTAGGTGGCAGAGACTGCAGAACACGATGGATGCCTAAGTCAATGGGAATCGATATTCCCAAGGACACAAGCTTATCGGCGTAACCCGACATCTTTAGTACATGCTCACTAACAGAGCTGTGCTCTTCCATCATGCAGCTAAAGAACTTTTCTGAAGCGTTGTAGCTCTCTACAGCAGCATGTGTGTCGAAAATCATTTTCAACTCACCCATTGTATCAAATGCATTGCCGTTTTCGAAACGCTTTCGAAGTTCCGGCTCTAGCCCATACAATATGCCGCAATGAACTAAGTTGTGGTCCTCCTGACGAGTCTGATAGACATTCTTCTCCTCGTCAGGGGCATCATCTAAAGGTGGGGGGCCTAACGGCGCTTCTAGCACATATTGCTTTTGTGCAGCAGAGAGGAGAATCCTCAAATTCATGGCCCATTCGGTAAAGTTGCTACCGTTCGTTGCTAGTTTCTCTTTCTCCATGAACACATTGAAATTAAAAGCAGGTGGTGCTATCTACAACAGAATTTGTAAAGTTTAGACTAAGTGTATGATAGATTGAGTTCAACTAATCTATATTACGAATGAACTCCCACTCAAAAACGACATCCCTCCTGCCTTTTTGGTGATTACATGAACCAAATCCACTACACCAAGTCCGATCATCACGTGAGTCGGTATAGCTTCAAAGGCGAGCATCAAATGGGCATCATATCAACTATATGACTCATGCTTAACCTTTCGGTCCGTGTTCCGAGGCCATGTCTGTACATGCTAGGCTCGCCAAGTTAGAACCTTAGTATTCGCATGTGTAACTGTTTTACACCCGAAATATGGTCGTGGATCCAAGAACACCTGATCATCACGTGATGTCTTGGAGCGACGAAAACATAATCGGTGCATACTAAAGGAAGAACACATTCTTATCTTGATATTTAAATGAAGGATCATCTTATTATGCTAACAAAGCGCTAAACAAGCAATATAAGATGCTATCAAACATCATATGTTTATTAGTGAAATGATATGGTTCCCGCAGATGATCTCTATCATGTGCATCGTGGTATGATCACTATCATACCTATATGTGTAAATCCAAGGTCTATGGATTTTACACGCTATGTGTGTTGTAAGAGTATCATCTCATACTTCTACTTACAACACTACCATATCATAACACTAGCCCAGCAACAATCTAAACTAGACGCCTCTAATTTATCCATTGCAAGTTTTACGTGGCTTAGGGCTTTCGAGATAGAACCGTTCTTACCTACGAACATGAACCACAACGAGGATAATCAAATTGTTGACAACTCACTTGCAAAATAGATATTGACTATAGTAGGAGAGACAGACACCCGCTAGCCACTTATGCAAACTAGTTGCATGTCAAGCGTGGAACAGGTCTCATGTGCGAGGACATGTAAAGTTTGTCCGGGCCGCTTCATCCCACTATGCCACCAATATCAAAAATTACAACAAAGGAGCAACAACATGATCATCATCGCCCACATACTCATCTGTGTACTACCCGTGTAAAGTATCTACGCATAGATCCGGCTCTGATACCACTGTAGGGTTTGCAGCATAGAAAACAAAAAATTTCCTACGATGTGAACTATATACCAAGATCTATCTACTAGATACAAACAACGGGTGGATGTATATCCGTAGAGAACATACCCTTGAAGACCGACAAAGCTTAACGAGTTCAACTTGTGGTTGATGTAGACGATCTCTTGCCGATCTCAAGATCGAGAGGAAGTCCTAGCGCCGCAAATCAGCAGCGCATCCGTGCTCGCACACACGTTCGAGGCACCGAGAAACCTCCGCCTCCTCGCTCCAGCGATGCAGCGGAAGCACAACTTTTTCTTGCCGAATAGCCACCGGGAACATGTATCTCGCTAGTCCGAGACCATGGGGGTTAAATTCTAGAGGGGGAGAGAGATCCTTCACGAGGAGGTGTGAGAGACAAGTGAGGAGGGGGGCTCCTTTTATAGGAGGAGGGGGGAACCCCAAGGGGGTGGCCGGCGCATGGGGGCTTCCCCCTTGCCCTCCCCTCTTCATGTGGGTGGACACTCCACTCACAAATCTCCTTTAAATTCCCTCCACTCAAAAGTCCACTCAAATTCCCATTAAATTTCCACCAAATTTAATGCAAACTCTCATTAAATAAAACTCTTTTATTTTATTCAGAATTTTGTCAATTACTTTAATGACAAACATTCACAAATAACCCCTTGCTATAATTCTATTTCACATGCATAACCACTTTATGCAATTTCACCCGAAAACCTGTTTCGGTATCTAGTGAAATAAATTCCTGCGCTTGTTTATTCTTTCGGCATGAAACATTTGCTCCAATTGGATGTCGGTGTCTCTTAAGTGTGTCACCCTACGGTTCGTGAATAATGCGGACATGATCGAGACCCCTCTCGGATCAATAATCAGAAGCGGGATCTGGAGACCCATACTGACTCCCACACATTCAACGATGAATTTCTTGTGATCGTCAGAACCTTTTACGCTAGTATCTTAATCCCTTTGTTTCACGATATATTACATGTCCGATATTCGATCATCGGTATCTCCATACCTAGTTTGATCTCGTTACCGACATGCACTCTTTTCTCGTTCCTGTGATATAACATTCTAGTGATCAAATCACTTGCTTGCAAGCTAATCAATGTGATATCACCGAGAGGGCCCAGAGTATATCTATCCGTCATCGGGATGAACAAATTCCACTCTCGATCCATGAGCCTCAACATAACACTTTATTAGTTCTGAATCCATCTTTATAATCACCCTGTTACGGTGTGACGTTTGATGTTATCAAGAAACTCTTCCGGTGTTAGTGATTGACATGATCTCATGGTCTAAGGATTAGGATCACTTCGTAAGTTGTTATAGCAATATAAACTCAATGACTTTGATCGTAATGCTATACTTCGGATGAATGTTCATCACACCATTACACTAATGTTGTGATCCCGTTATTAACAACATCCAATGTCCATGATCAGGAAACCTTGATCATCTTGTTAATCAACGAGCTAGTTTATGAGAGAGGCATAACTAGGAACTTTCTGTTTGTTTATTAAACACACATGTATTAGCGTTTCCGTATTAATACAATTATAGCATGCAAAATAAACATCTATCATATACTTGGAATACACATAATAAACACTTTATTATTGCCTCTCAGGGCATATTCCCTTCAGACACCTGCCAGGACAAAACACGAGTCAGCACTAATAATAGGGGTGAGTGTCGACATTATGTCGTAAGTGTCGACACTATGCCGAGCTACTTGTACTATAAATAGGCATCCTTGTGATTCCAGTCCTCTAGCCAGATTGAGGCATCTCCAATATTGTTTTCGAGAGAAGGACACCACTACGAACAGTTTGAGGGATATGCCGCCGGATCCCAGTCCTCCGGCATCTCCAAGAAACTGGTCATAGAGGCACTCCCTAATATGTGAAATTAGTTAGCTCCCAGGTATATTGATCTAGTTAGAGAAGTTACAAGCTGCAAGATGGTTTTCGAGAGCAGGGACACCACTACGACCAGTTTTAGGGAGATGCCACCGGATCCCAGTCCTCCGGCATCTCCAAGAAACTGTTCATAGGGGCACTCCCTAATATGTGAAATTAGTTAGCTACCAGGTGTATTGATCTAGTTAGAGAAGTTACAAGCTGCAAGATGGTTTTCGAGAGCAGGGACACCACTATGACCAGTTTCAGGGAGATGTCGCCGGATCCCAGTCCTCCGGCATCTCCAAGAAACTGGTCATAGAGGCACTCCCTAATATGTGAAATTAGTTAGCTCCCAGGTGTATTGATCTAGTTAGAGAAGTTACAAGCTGTCAGATGGTTTTCGAGAGCAGGGACACCACTACGACCAGTTCCAGGGAGATGCCGCTGGATCCCAGTCCTCCGGCATCGCCAAGAAACTGGTCATAGAGGCACTCCCTAATATGTTACCGCGCGTGTTTGGAGATCAGATCTTAATGGTAAGTACGAATCGGGACAACTTCTTCATAGTCCCGGTCCAGCCACAAAACAGGACTAACACTCAAGACATTTATTAATATTAAAAACTGAGACTACAAAACCGGGACTAAAGGCCCCCCTATATATAGTCCCGGTCAAGCCACAAACCGCGAAAGATATCCTTCGGTCAAGCCACAAACCGCGAAAGACATGAACTAGAGTTACATAATATGACCATGAACTTCATGGCATATGTCCTTCCTTATGATCGCTTCAGACGTAACCATGGAGCATCTTCTTTACTTAACGGAATGCTTGGGTCAGTTTTCACTGTGAAGGGTGGAATTTTATCGAACTTATTATAATCTTCTGACATGTCTGTCTTATCCTCGATTCCCACGATGTTTCTTTTCCCTGAAAGAACTATGTGACGCTTTGGCTCATCATATGATGTATTCGTTTGCATATTTTTTTCTTTTTTTCGGTCTGGAGGACATGTCCTTCACATAGAAAACCTGAGACACATCATTGGCTAGGAAGAATGGTTCATCTCTATAACCAAGATTGTTGAGATCCACTGTTGTCATTCCGTACAACTGGTCTATCTTTACCCCTTCCCCATTCAGGTTGACCCATTTACAGCGAAACAAAGGGACCTTAAAAGAGACTCCATAGTCTAGTTCCCATATCTCCTCTATGTAACCATAGTATGTGTCCTTTTGTCCATTCTCGTCTATTGCATCAAAGCAGACACCACTATTTTGGTTGGTGCTCTTTTATCTTGGGCGATCGTGTAGAATGTATTCCCATTTATTTCGTACCCTTGGAAATTCAATACAGTAGAAGATGGTGACGCGGCTAACAAGTATAGCTGATCTCCAACAGTGGTGTCATTCAAGAGATGTGTCCGCATCCAACCATCAAAAGACTTCATGTGTTCATATGTAATCCATGATTCAGGCTTCCCCGGGTTTTTGGAGCGTACAATATTCTTGTGTTCCTCGATATACGGAGCTCCCAAGGTGGAATTATGTAGAACTGTGTAGTGTGCTTTAGTGAAAGAATCCCCGTCCCTACATATCATTGTTTCCTTTCCCAGCGTGCCTTTTCCACTTAGTCTTCCCTCATGCTGCGAGTCAGAAACACCAATCGGCATAAGGTCAGGAATAAAGTCAACACAAAACTCAATGACCTCCTCTGTTCCATATCCCTTGGAGATGCTTCCTTCTGGTCTAGCATGGTTATGAACATATTTCTTTAAGACTCCCATGAACCTCTCAAAGGGGAACATATTGTGCAGAAATACAGGACCGAGAATGGCAATCTCTTCCACTAGGTGAACCAGGAGATGCATCATAATATTGAAGAAGGATGGTGGGAACGCCAACTCAAAACTAACAAGACATTGTACCACATCCTTCTGTAACCTTGGCAGAATATCTGGATTGATTACCTTCTGAGATATTGCATTGAGGAATGCACACAACTTCACAATGGGTACTCGAACATTTTCTGGTAGAAGCCCCCTCAATGCAATCGGAAGCAACTACGTAATAATCACGTGACAGTCATGAGACTTCAAGTTTTGGAACTTTTTCTCTGCCATATTTATTATCCCCTTTATATTAGATGAGAAGACAGACAGCACCTTGATACTGTAAAGGACTTCAAAAAAGATTTCCTTCTCTGCTTTGGTAAGAGCATAGCTGGCACGACTTAAGTGACACCCTTTATCCGTCTTGTTCACGCAAAGATTCTTCGTCACGTGCATCACGTCGATTGAAGAGCGGACACGCAGGACTTTCCAATATGGAAGCTCCCAAAATATAGATTTCTTCTTCCACATGGGTGCTTGTCCTGTAGCGACGTCGTTCGGAACTGATTGACCGCCGGGACCTTTCCAAAGATTACTTCTATGTCCTTGATCATACCAAATACATCATCACCAGCAGGGAGTTCAGGCTTCTTGCGGTGATCTTCCTCACCTTTGAAATGCTAGAATTTCTTTCTTACGGGATGATTGGTCGGAATAAATCGTCAATTCGCCACGTACACAACCTTCTTGCATTTATGCAAATATGTACCTTCAATCTTATCTAAACAGTTTGTGCATGCCTTATATCCCTTATTTTTCTGTCCTGAAAGGTTACTAAGAGCAGGACAGTCATTGATGGTTACGAATAGCAACCCTCGTAGATAAAATGGCTCCTGTTTGTTCTCATCCCACGCATGTACACCTGATTTGCCCCACAACTGTAAGAGTTCTTCAACTAATGGCCTAAGGTACACATCAATGTCGTTGCCCGGTTGCTTCGGGCCTTGGATGAGCACTGGCATCATAATGAACTTACGCTTCATGCACAACCAAGGAGGCAGGTTGTAGATACATAGAGTCACGGGCCAGGTGCTGTGACTGCAGCTCTCCTCCCCAAAAGGATTCATGCCATCCGTACTTAGACCAAACCATAAGTTCATTGCGTCACCTGCAAAGTCTGGGAAGTCTCTCTCGACTTTTCTCCACTGTGACCCATCAACAGGGTGTCTCAACTTCCCATCTTTCTTACGGTCTTCTTTGTGCCACCGCAACAACCTGGCATGCTCTTTGTTTTTGAACATGCGTTTCAACCTAGGTATTATAGGAGCATACCACATAACCTAAGCAGGAACCCTCTTCCGGAGGGGCTCTCCCTCAACATCACCAAGGTCCTCTCGTCTGATCTTATACCGCAATGCATTGCATACCGGGCATTTATCTAAATTCTCATACTCCTTACCGCGGTAGAGGATGCAGTCATTAATGCATGCATGTATCTTTTGCACATCTAATCCTAGAGGACAGAGAGTCTTCTTTGCTTCGTAGGTACTCTCGGGAAGTTCATTATGTTTTAGAAACTTCGGCTTCATTATTTTCAGCATCTTTTCAAATGAGGAGTCAGTTAGACAACACTCTGCCTTCCATCGCAACAATTCCAGTGTGGTACCGAGATTTGTGCTGACATCTTCACAATTTGGGTACAACAATTTCTTGTGATCTTCTAACATGCCCTCTAACTTCAACTTCTCATTTTCTGTTTCACAGTCTCGCTTTGCATCAGAAATGACCCTACCAAGTTCATTAGCCGGCTCATCTGATGCCCGTTCTTCACCTCCTTCCTCTCCATTGTCTTCTATTGCAGTATCACTATATTCAGGAAACATATGATGATAGTTGTTATCATCATCTTCTTCTTCACCATCTTCCATCATAACCCCTCTTTCCCCGTGCTTGGTCTAGCAATTATAGTTGGGCATGAAACCTTTCATAATCAGGTGGCCGCGAATGATTTTCAAGGAAGAGTACTCCTTGTTGTTCCTACATTGAACACATGGACAACGTATAAAACCATTCTCTTTGTTTTCCGTAGCCACATCGATAAATTTATCCACGCCTTTCATATACCCGGGTACACGCCGGTCACCGTACATCCATTCCCGACCGTTCATCTGCATCATATAAGTAAGTTTATCAAAAACAGGACATCATAAATAGTAAAATGACCAATTCACATCGACACATGCATTGTATCAATGACAGAGAAAAGATAAGATTGCTAACCTCAATCGAGGGAAATAAAGAGGAGAAAGCTCAAGTGTGTCTCGGACACCTTCTATATTTTTGTTCTATGAGAAATTGAATGGGATCATTCACTCAAACATTTCATCAAACACCTTGAATGCATGCATAGGGTAAAAAAACTAACACACCCCTCACACCTTCACCAAGAAAAAAAGAGTGGAGGCAGAGGGCTGGGGCGTTGCATTTATAGAGGGCGGGAGCATACGTCCCGGTTTGTAACACAAACCGGGACTAAAGGTGCTGGCAACGCCATGTGGTTGACGCCAAACCTTTAGTCTCGGTTTGTGTTACAAACCGGGACGTATTCCCCCTACCAACCGGGACGCATGCCTCCGGGCACCGTGCCCGCTCGAACCGGGACGCGTGCCAGCATTAGTCCCGGTTCGTGGCGGAACCGGGACTAATGCTGTTAGGAGGCCCGAACAGAGAGCCCCTTTTCTACTAGTGTGGCATCAGTTGCGCACCCACAGTACAACGAATAGTGCGAGCGCGCTAACGGGCTAGTCTTAGCCGGAATAGCCAAGGCTGATCGAACCACTCATCATATCACCCGGCTGCTGGATAGAGGAGCTGCCAGCTGTGCTTTGGAGCCTGCGCACCACACCCAACCGCTCAACCGGCTTCACACCTTTCTTCCTTGTCTATGGGGCAGAGGCAGTTCTCCCCACAGACATCCAGTTCGACGCACCCCGCAAGCAACTCTACACAGAGAAGAAAGCCAAAGAGGCACGAGAGGACAGCGTGGACTTGCTCGAGGAAGCACTTGAGTTGGACCTGTCTAGGTCAGCAATCTACCATCAAGACTTGCGTCGGTACCACGCCATTCGGATCCGGCCTACCTCTTTCCAGAGCACCAAGGGAATGCACAAGTTGTCCCCACCATGGGAAGGTCCATTCATCATCAGCCGGACGCTTCACAACAATTCATACTATCTAATCGACGCCCAGCAGCCAGTGAAGAACAAGGCAGATCACTTAGACGAGGAGACGGAACGCCCGTGGAATGCAAGCCTACTCCGGCCGTTTTACACTTGAACAAGAAGTGTATGTACCTTTCCCTTTTCATGTAATAAAGGAACAAGATCGGAAGCCTCGGTATAGAGCCGAGGACTTTGTCCCAATTTCGCGCACCACATTCACCAATTTCCTCAGCTGGCCTGGACCCCCATGATTTCTACAGACGGCATAATATTGCACAAAGTGAGTAGAGCAAACTCTTTGGTTCCGGATTTAGACCGCACGCTGGCTGTCGACCCAGCAAGAGCAAAACCTCAAAGTACATGCGGCAAGAAAATGCCAACGCAGAAAACAAGGGCGATCGGGCGAACCAGTCGCGCCTACACGAGCTAAGCCAACAACAACGAACCGAAGTATCGCGAGGCACGCCAGCTCGGCCGCTCCTTCGGTTCCAGCTGCAGACCGCAACCCGGCTGGCAGCCGTCAAGGACAACGCTCGAAAGGCCAATGCTCGGCGAGAAAATGGGAGCTGCTAATGGCCTAACTCGAAGGGGCATGCCTCCCCGTTCTCTTTATCGTCTAGCCCTAACTAATGAATGAGTATATGAATGACGAAACTAATACACAACAATGCTATGTCTCGCGCGAATCGAGTCACAATCTGACAGGAAACGTGACGGCAAAGAGCTTCGACCCGGCTGGCTGTCCCAGCCGACCCAAACCTCGGGGACTACACCCAGTGGGCGTACTCCCGCCCACCCATAAGTTCAAGTCCAGGCGGCGAAAGAGCTTTGACCCGGCTATCTACCCTAGTCGGCCCGAACCTCGGGGACTACACCTAGTGGGCGCGCTCCCGTGCACCCATAAGTTCAAGTCGAGGTGGCAAAAGAGCTTCGAACCGACTGGCTACCCCAGCCGGCCCGAACCTTGGGGACTACACCCAGTGGGCATGCTCCCGTGCTCCCATCAACCCAAGTCAAGGCGTCCAAAATCCCCGACCCGGCTGGCAATTCAGCCGGTGAAAAATCCCAAACACCACAATCAATGAAGACATAACAGTAGGCAGAAGGCGTGAACTCAAGACCTGAAGGAGCACCAAGAGATCTAAGCAAGAACACGAAGTTTGACAAATACAGCCGGCATTCCGGGGATCAAGGCTCTAGAGCCGGAGCGGCGAATGGAGCATCAGCAGCAGGGGCGGCCCACTTGAAGTCAAAGGTATTAACTACATATATATACTACATAGGAGGTATACGTATGATAACAAAATAAAAATGAAAGACACAACCAGAGTATTCACGTGACAAAGGCCAATTTCACTATGTGGCCTAGCTAACTTGACGGTTTGGCCCAATTGGCTCTATCTACACCACATGTCCACACGTACAGAGTAGAGATTTATCTAAAAAAAAGTACAAGTCCAAATCGTTCTTGTAACTACTCCTTGATCGCCGCCTGATTCCCTGGCCAGAACCGCTGATCAATCGAACCTAATCTTATACGAGAGTTTGCAACGGAGTAGACGGAAATCTCACGATAGGCGGAAATCATCCCTCCCTCCGGCCGCCGCGTCTCCAGTCTCCACGCCCCTTCGTCTCGAAGCCCCAGCGCGGTCGCCGGCCGGCCGGTCGCTGCACTCCGCCGCCGGCAGCGTACTGCCCGCAGCATCTTAGTTTGAATTCTCCACTCTCCAGCCAAGTCCACGATCATAGCAGCTCACCAGATTTCAGAATCAGGTACGTAATCTAGACTGCTTAATTCTTCTCTGTTTTTTTGGATCAGTTGTTGAGATACAATAAAAAAATTGAGAGTAGCTTCAGTTGTTTCTGAAATCTGAATTAAATAGCTTGAAATTCAGTACATCTCATTGTTATTTTCGTTTTGAATTTTGTATAGGTTACATTTTTCTAAAATATGAAGAGGAAGTCAGGTCCTACTGTTGGATTTGAAGGCTTTTTTGGAAAAAGCCGCAGCAAAGAAAAAACAGTCCAAAAATCAAACAGATAGTCAAGCTGAAAATCAATGCAACCAATTGGTGATATTCCAAGGGCAAGATGGCAGTGGGAGTGGGACAAGTATGCCACCGGACTCGGAGAAAGCTGCTAGCACAGAAACGAAGAATGGGGAAATATCAGAAGGTGATGAATCAAGTGATGGTGACGAATATGATGATGATGGTGTTTATGACATTGAGCATGATCCTCGATTGAGGACTCCAATATCAAGGTATGATGTCAAAGGCCAAGATTCGGTTAGAAGGGCATACATCGCATTGGGACCTTGTCGACCCAAGATGAAGAAGGAGGATTACCCCCAACATATGTGTGGAGGTATGCGCCGCTTCCAACCAAAGTGGTTTGATGAGTTCAAGTGGCTTGAATATAGTGTAGATAGAGATGCTGCATATTGCTTTATTTGCTATTTATTCAAAGATAGCACTAAATTTGCTGGTGGAGATAGTTTCATCAATGGAGGGTTTAGAAATTGGAACATGAAAGCTAGATTTCGTAGGCATGCAGGTGAAATCAATAGTGCTCATTCTGAAGCCGAAGAGAAATATAATATGTTCATAACACCTAAAGCATCAATCCGTGAGTCCATTGCCTCACACACCGCGCAATTTAAGGCTCAATATCTAGCTCGCCTGACCTGGTCAATTAAGTGCATAAGATATATCTTGCGATAGGGGTTGGCTTTTCGTGGTCATGATGAGTCGAGAGATTCAAAAAACAAAGGGAATTTTAAGGAACTTTTGCAATGGCTAGCAGGTAACTTTGAAGAAGTAAATAAGGTGGTTCTAGGTAATTCTCCAACTAATTGTCAGATGATAGACCACAAAATTCAGAAACAACTCATTACTTGTTGTGCTACTGAAACAACTAAATTTGTCATCGAGGAACTTGGTGATGAGTGTTTTGCAATTCTTGCTGATGAATCTAGTGATGCGTATCAACAAGAAAAATTGGCTCTTTGCTTGCGTTTTGTCAATAAATCAGGAGAACCAGTTGAGAGGTTTCTTGGTCTTGTCCAAGTTGAAGATACTGCATCATTGACTCTTAAAGAAGCAATTCAGTCTTTACTTCTTATACATCAGTTGCCTTTATCTAAGGTTCGTCGGTAGGGGTATGATGGAGCTAGCAACATGAAGGGTCATGTGAATGGTTTGAAAAAATTAATTATGGAAGATTCACCTTCAGCTTATTATGTTCATTGCTTTGCCCATCAGCTTCAACTAACCCTTGTTGCTATTGCTAAGGAGAATATTGATTGCCAATGGTTCTTTGGACAACTAGCATATTTGTTGAATGTCCTTGGGATGTCTTGTAAAAAGATCCGCATGCTTCGCATAGCTCAAGCTGAGTATATGATTCAAGCATTGAAATTGGGTGAAATTGAAAGTGGCCAAGGTTTCAATCAAGAGATGGGCTTATCTAGGCCAGGTGATACACGGTGGGGATCTCACCACAGAACTATAATGCATGTTATGCATTTATATCCTGCTATCAAGAAAGTTCTTTTCAGGGTTGGGAAAGAAAGTAAAGGGGCTGAAGCTTTAGGAGATCAAACTATGCTGGAAGTATTTGAGTCATTTGAATTTGTTTTCTTGTTGCACTTGATGAATGAAATATTTGGATACACAAATGGATTTTGTAATGCTTTGCAAAGGAGGGATCAAGATATTGTGAATGCAATGGACCTTCTTGCTGATACAAAGGTAGAATTGGATGTTTTGAGAGATGATGCTGGATGGAAAGAATTTCTTGATACAGTCACTTCTTTTTGTGTGAAGCACCATCTCAAAGTTGTTGACATGCATGGGAAGTACAAACCTATACAAAGAGCAAAGAGATTCTATAAAGATGCCATTAATTACCATCGGTTTCATGCTGATATGTTTTTGGGTGTCATTGATAGGCAACTTCAGGAGCTTAATAGCAGATTTGATGAGGTAAACACGGAGCTACTTAGATGCATGGCATCATTTAGTCCAGCCAAGTCATTCTCTGCTTTCAATGTTGATAATTTGGTTAGGCTTGCTGAATTCTATCCTCACGATTTTGAATTTGAAGAACAAATCCAACTTCCGTTTCAACTGAACCGCTATATTAATGATGTGAGTAAGGATGAAAACTTTGCAAATTTGAGTAGTCTGGCACAACTTTCTATGATGCTTGTTAAAACAGATCGGATTCTTCGGTATGGCATAGTTTACAAACTTCTGAAATTGGTGCTAGTTTTGCCCGTTGCAACTGCTGGTGTTGAGAGAGTCTTTTCTTCAATGAACTTTATCAAAAACAAGCTAAGAAGCAAGATGGGCCAGAGGTTTTTGAATGGTTGCTTGGTAACATTCATTGAGAGGGAATTCTTCTTGCAAGTTAAGGATGAAGACATTATCACTAGTTTTCAAGGCTTGCAGGATTGGAAAGTTACCCTATAACTTGTAAGCTTTCTATTTATTTTAATATTTTTTGTCCTCTAATGTTCTAGATTTTTCTTATTTATTATGCTGAATAGTTGGAACTTATATAATTTTTCAATTTCAACCCCATTTGGCTGCCTGGAAAGGCAAAATTGCAATAGAAATATTTGATCTTATTTTCATTCCAAGAAGAATCTGGGGCAAATTTTAAGAAAACGAACGGAACAACAAATATGTATATACTTTTAGATGGGAACGACTATTGCTAGCAACTACAATAGGAGCACATATAGCTTTCTTAGCCCGGTATATGCCTGCCTAAATCACTGGGATCTTAATACAGACAGTTTAACACCAATCTTTATGTATATTGTACACACGCCCATGGTCCCAATTTATTTTATATATTCTTTGTATTATATAGTTCTTTTTTGAGGGATACGTATTATATAGTTAGAACTGGATGATTTTATAATCATAATATACATGCAAAAAAACTAGGCTTTAGACTGTTAAAAAATTATGCCCTTTTAAATTTTGAATACACGCTTTAGAAATCCTGGGCCCGCCGCTGATCAGCAGCAGGGGCAGAAGCCAGATCGATAGGAGCCGCGCCAACATCGGTCACAAGAGCTTGGCTGGTGGAGGCAGCGTCGGTGGGATTCCAGGGTGTAGGGATCCAGTGGAATGGTCATGGCTCACCAGGGGCGCTGAAGTCATGCTCCAGGTCCACATAGGTGCCGATCTTCACCCCGCAGGACTGGATCGCCGGAATGCCGGCACGAAGGCCCTCGTAGCTTGTCCCAAGACGGAAGCCACGAGTGACCACGCTCAGATCAGCACCCGGATACCAGGACTTCACCAGGGCCATAGCCATCTCCACTCCACCGCGGGAAGCCCACTCCTTATGAATCTCCAGCACGTCGATGCCCCTGGACAAGGCAACAGCCAGGCTGGCAATGTCATGCAGATCGCCCGCGTCCGACCAGATGTAGTGGAAGAGGTCGTTGTCGATGGCATGAAGGCCAGTACTCTCCTCCGCCAGCACCTTAACCAAGTCAAAGGCGGTCAGGTCGCGGCCAGCCTCCTCCTTGGGCAGCTTCTCCAGAGCCATCTCGGTCGACTCAGGGTAATGTGCTGCAACAAAGGGCAAGTTCCCACCTTCCTCTAGCTCTCGATAGTTTCTAAGGAAATAGCTCAAGGAGCATCTGTACAGGGCATTAGCTCCCTCATATAGTTCATCTTGCAAGAGTAGGGGTGTTACCTCGCCAAGAGGGACCCGAACCTGGGTATGTGGCTGTGTTTGCAGTTCATGATGCCCAACCCGTTGTCTGAGCCACCGATTGCATCCGAGTGCCCCTTCTTTTCCATCCCCGATGGCACTGTCGTGTTCCACACCACGATAATTGGCCCCCACCGTCTCCGAGATTCAAAAATCCATGAAACAACGGAGGAGGGAAGCTGCAGAACTTACTGACAACCATCTCCGAGATACTCTAGAGATGCTCAGCCAGCTCTGCCTCCCGGGAGCGGAGACGCTTGATCGTATCCTCCTGTTGGGTGGAGATCGTCTCAAAATTCTTCAGCGCCTCCGCCCGGATGTCAGTTGCTTTCTTGCCCCTCTCCACGCTAACCTCCAGCTAATGCTTGGTCGTGGCAAGTTGATCAAACTGCGCCTATCGCGCCTTGTTCGGTTCCTCCAGCCGAGCAACCTCAGCTTTGAGGCGCTCCACCTCCTTGTCCTTGTCCTGGATCATGGCTATAGGAGGATACCTGATGGTCAACAAAAAAGGGGAAAAGGGAGCCAATTGCCAAGACAGATCTGAAGAAACAAACTTATGGCCAAGATCCTGGGTGTTCTTCACAGACTCCGCAAATGCTCTTTGCAGCAAGAAAACGAATAAGTAAAGGAACGAAAAACCGGCTGGAAGAACAAAAAGATGTCAGGGAGAATCACATACCTCCATCAAAACAGATAAAATTTTGGCCTCGCCAAGGCCCTTCTCCATTCCCTCAACCAGGTGGCGAACCTGATTGAGTGCGACGAGCGCCGTGCCCGAGAGCTGGCGAGGATCGCACCCGGCGTCAGCACAGCCGGAGCTGGCCTTGAGCCGGTGACGATGACCTCGTCATCTTCGGAAGCCGTGCCCGAAGGCGCGGCCACCACCAACTCCCTCCCAGCCGGCGCAGAAGCGCCCGGCTGGCTGTCACCCGCCGCAGCCGGCTGCGCAGCCCCAGCCTCCTCCGTGATCACGGGCCTGGCGGAGCTGCCTGGAGCATCGCTCCATGCCGAGTTCACGCCATCCCCGGGATGAAGGAGGGGCATCTCCGGGTCCTGGGCAGCCACAAACAACTTCCCCAACCGCAAAGACGCGGGCCCCTGATGCAGCAACCCCGTGGTCGGGGAGCCCTGAGGGGCCCTGGGCGGAGACGGCGCAGCAGGCACAGCCGGGCCGGACGCAGCCGGGCCAGACGCAGCCGGTGCGGGTGCAGCCGGCGACCTCACCACCTCCTTAAGCGGCGGAGGATAGGGGGAGCAACGACGGTAGTGCCACCATCGCCAAGTGACATCGCTGCACGGGAGGAAACATAAGAAGAAGCACCAAAGGAGCCACAGAACGGGGAAGAGAAATCCAAGGAGGATCCTAACCCAACGACAGACGGCGGAGCAACGACTTGGCGCCCCTGGCACGTTCTTTTCTATTCAACTAGAGCGGGAGCGGCAACAGGCGACACCCTCTTTCCTCGGGCTTTCGCCGCAGGTTTCTCTCGGCCACCCTCCTCGTCGGTGACATTGACTTCAACAAAAACAAAGCCTCAAACAACAACATCACGAACTAGAAGGAGATAAGGTGCCGTAGCAAGCAACTTACCATGAGGATCCGTGGGGCCGTCGTCCGCCCGGACAGGAAACCCTTCGGGCTACGGACGGGGGTACTTCTTCGGCTTCCTGTCCGGCAAGATGGACGGAAGCAGGAAGTCACCCATGTCGTCTTCGGCTAGCTGCGCCATGAACAACTACTCAAAAAGGCGAGCATAAGGCACCCAAGGAAAACTAACAACGATGAAGAGCAAAACGTAATATAATCAGAGGACAACTTACCTGGGGCGGCACGCGGCCGCGATGGTACGGTGGGCAGGAGTATGCCCAGGTTGCCTCCACGCGGAACTTAGAGATCATGGAGACCTAGTTCCGAAGGTCCTGGTAGGGAACCTCCTTCCGCGACGTCCTCGTCGGGTCATCGGCGGTCGATTTATGGCACATCTTGTGCGACCGCTTCTGAAGAGGAAGCACACGACGCACCATCCACGACAGCATGATGTCCCGGACGTGAGCCTCTCCGTCTCCACCATCGCCTCCACCCGGGCGGCCATCCGGTCAAGGTCGACCGAGGTGCCCATGCCCTTCGTTGACCAGCCCTTCTACGTTGATGGCACGTTGACGAAAGGCGGAAGGCAGATCCAGTCCACCTTTGTGGCATTGCTCACATAAAAGTATGAGAGATTCCATAGCTTGACGGTGTCGGGGAGCTCGAACCGCAGCATTGGTGAGAAAGACCGCGGGTAGATGGCGCAGCAGCCCGTCTGCGTCAGCGCACCGCCCTTGGCGATGTTCTGGGCCTTGACGTGGAAGAACTTGAGGAAGTTCGCCACCTCGGGCCACACCCCAAGGTATGACTCGCAGCAAGCCGCATGGTGCGGCAGCTGCGTGATGGTGTTGGCGCCCAGATGTTGGAGCTGGAGGTCGAAGAAGACAAAGAGTTGGAGGAGGAAAGGGCTGACGAGGAGGCCGAAACCTGGCTGATTGCACGAGGAAGACGACGCGCTCCCCTGGCTGAGGGTCCAGCACCTACTCCCCCTCCGGCGCGAGCTGATGCCTCACAAGCATCGACGAAGGAAGAAATCTCCCCCGCCGTTACTTGTAGACAAGGTCATCCATGACAAACGACCCACACCAACCACCATGCTCCTCCGGCAACATCTCGGAAGAGGAGGCGGCCGTGGTGAACGGTGGGCAACGGCTCCGGCGGCGACAAGGAGAAGAAGGGGAAGGAGCAAGGCGCGCTGGAGCACGAGGAGAAGACAAGAAGGAGGACGGAGGAGTGTGTGCATCGTTCCCCCTTAGGGCTCTATTTATCCCCGCAGGCGGTACCGTCGCCTCCTCGGTTCCCACACGACGCGTGGCACCAAGACGCCACGGCCGCACGACGTTATGGCTTCATGTCCTTTGCACCATCATACTCGCCACAGAAGATCTGCAGGCGTTAATGGGAGACGAGGCGTGCGTGCTCGCCCCGAGAAACCCCTACGGCAAGTTGTGTGCGCAGTTGCCAAAAACTGACGCAGCGACGCGGAAGTCCAACTAATGCGACGTGGAAGTTGCAGCCGGACGCAATAAAGCAATCACTCCAAGACAAAAAAGGAGCATGCAAGATCTTACCCACCGGCTAAGCCCATACATGCTAGGGGACTAGTGTCGGGGGGATAACCCGGGTGGGGAAAGCCAAGCACAAGTAGGCTTGCTCCAGAAGGAGCATGCCGCCTAGCCCTCAAGAAGGACAACTCCAGCTAATTGGCGAACACCACCCGGCTAGGCTTATAACCTTATAGCTGGCCCATCTAGCCGGTAGCCAGAAGAACCGGCCGGGTGGCTGCTTCCACCCGTCTCACCTCGGATTCGATGGAGAGCACAGAAGGGCTGACGCTCCTTGGGGCTATGCCTATGGTGCTCTCTCTCGTCATCCGGCAAGCTGGCACACCGTCATGACCAACGCTACTCGACGAGGATAAAGCAAAGCGGTCGGCTGACTAGTGAAAGCAGTTCGCGTGACCGTTAAAGCGAGGGTGACGCCCCAAAGGAATCCCGGGTGACTGCTAAAGAAGAAGATGATGCTAAAAGAAGGGCGTACTGGGTCCTGGCCCACCGGTTGGGCCCTGTAACCGGCCCTATACTATAAACCCATATCGAAACTGTAAACCCTAGAGCCCAATATGTAATCTCCCCCCCAGACCAGTATATAAGGGAGGGCAGAGCTAGGGTTCTAGGTAGGCAACAATAGAAGGATAGAAGTATTTGGTAGCAAGTTCCCACCTTCCTCTAGCTCTCGATAGTTGTTAAGGAAACAGGTCAAGGAGCATCTGTATAGGGCATTAGATCCCTCATATAGTTCATCTTGTAGGAGTAGGGGTATTACCTCGCCATGAGTGCCCCGAACCTGGGTAAGTCACTGTGTTTGTAGTTCACCGTGCCCAACCCGTTGCGTGAGCCACCAATTGCATCGGAGTGTCCCTTCTTGGCCATCCCTGATGGCACTGCCGTGTTCCACACCACGACACTTTGGGTCTAGGCAAGTTCTTGTCATTGTAAGTATTTGCATATCATCGAGAACCGCCAACGGGGTACCCCTTGCATATGGTACATGAGATTTTCCATAACCAAAATGACAAGGCAAGCAGACAATGAGCATCTCAACAATCTTTTTATTTACTATATGCTAGTTTTTTATTGCGGATGCTTCATAGATTGCTAACTATGGTGATGCTACAAGTTTCCACCATGATTAGGCATGGCTTAGGCTAGCGGCCCAGGCGTTTCTCTAACATAGAATACAAACTCCATGGAATTGCAAGTCCCCCTTTCATTTCGCATCGTTGACATCCGCAAACAAAAGAGCAAATTATCAACTATATATAAATATATCTAAAAGGTGTTGAAAACGTTCCCCGTGACAGCACGGTTCTGCTGACTCCCGGCATATAATTTGCAAGCATATAATTTTCATGGACTAGACACAATGGTTCAGGATTATTAAGTGCATAGAATAAAGTGTGCCATCAAGTTCGTGAGAGCTTTACTAACTGACTTTCTCAACACAGACAAACATTTTATTTGTTGGAGATATGCCCTAGAGGCAATAATAAATGTAGTTATTATTATATCTTTGTGTTTATGATAAATGTTTACATTCATGCTATAATAGTATTAACAAGGAAACATTAATACTTGTGTGATTTGTAAACTGAAATAGAGTCCCTAGTAAAGCCTCTTTATTATACTAGCTTGTTGGTTAATAAATGATTGTGGTTTTCCTATCATGAACATTGAGATGTTATTAACAACAAGATCATATCGTTAGGAGAATGATATGGTGGACATACTCCTATAGATAAGCGTAGCATAAAGATTAAGTCATTTTAATAGTTCAATTGCTATATGATTTTTGATACATAGTAACCTAATTCCTTCGACCATGAGATCATGCATATCACCTTCACCAGAAGGATGCTTTGATGACATCAAACACCACACCGTAACTGGGTGGCTATAAAGGTGGCATTGAGTGTTCGGAAAGTATTGGTTGAGACACGTGGATCAAGAGTGGGATTTGTCCATCCATATGACAGATAGATATACTCTGGGCCCTCTCGGTGAAATGTCATCCAATTAGCTTGCAAGCATGTGACTGGCTCACAAGGGATCACATATCACAGGAACGAGAAAAGAGTACTTATTATTAATGAGGTTGAACTAGGTATGCAGAGATACCGACGATCATAACCTCGGATAAGTAAACTATTGTGAGACAAAGGGAAATTGGTATAGTATGTAAGTGGTTCATTCGATCGCAAAGTAATCATAGAAATATGTGCGAGCCATATGAATTTCTAGATTCCTCTATTGGTTATTGTTCGGAGAAGTGTCTCGATCATGTCCGCATAATTCACGAACCGTAGGGAGACACACTTAAGGATTCGACGTTGTTTGAGTAGTTATGGAATGATGAGTATAAAACCGAATGTTGTTCGGAGTCTCGGATGGGATCCGGGATATCACGAGGAGATCCGGAATGGTCCAGAGAATAAGATTCATATAAGGAAAGTCCTGTTTCGGGGTTGGAGAATGGTTCCGGTGTTTTCATCAGGAATGTTCTAGAAGGTTCCGGAATGTCCGGCACTCCGGAGGGGAAGGGTACATGAATGTGTCATATCAAGTTGGAATGATTGCATCATGTACTAGGTGTCATCGCTGAACAAAATAAAGGGTTTAATCAAATCCTAGTTTGAAAAGTCAAACAGCTATTTTGTGAGGTGGAGGGGAAGTAGGAAACCTACTTGGGGAGGAGTTCCTCCCCTCCACCGCCGGCCCACTTGGAGACCGAGTTGGGGAGGGACTCCCCTCCCCTTGGCGCGCCCCCTCCACCTATATAAGGAGGGGCAGGGCTGCCCCTCCAAGCACACAACACCTCCACGTCTAAACCCTAACCCTAGCCGCCGCCGCCCTCCATAGCCGCCGCCTAGGGCAACTCGCCGCCGCCTAGGTCAAACCCTAGCCACCGGCCTTGCCCCCTCCTTGGTGCGTCTAAACCCTAGATCGCCGAGAATCTCTCTCATAGTCCACCATACTCGCTCCGGCTTAAGGTGAAGCCCTGCGAGATCTCCCCTCTACTTCCGGTACCACGCCGTTGTGCTGCCAGAATCGCGAGTAGAGTGCTACAACCTCCGCTGCCTGCTGGGACAAGGGAGAGGAAGGTCTTCGTCAAGTACCGAACGTGTGACCGACTGCGGAAGCGCTGCCGAAACGCAGCGCCGGAAGGATCGTCTACGCGATCTTGAGATCGGCAAGAGTACGACTACATCACCCACGAGAATCCGCTCTCGTTAAACACTTTGGAATCTTCGAGGGTGAGTTATTCCATCGACTCGTTGCTACAATCTAGTAGATAGATCTTGGCTTGTTTGTTTGTATGCGGTAGAAATTTTTTGTTTTCCATGCTACGAAACCCTATAGTGGTATCAGAGCCAGGTCCATATGTAGATCTGTTGCACGAGTAGAACACAATGGTCATTGTGGATGTTGATGCTTTTGTTGTCGATTGCTTCTTATGTACTTTGCATCTTGCGGGATGGTGGGATGAAGCGGCCTGGGCTAACCTTGCATGACATCGTTCATGAGACTTGCTACACACTTGACATGCAACTTGTATTGCATAAGTGGCTTTGCGGGTGCCTGTTTCTCCCAACATAGTTAAGATTCAATTTACAACGGGTGATTAACAATGCTAGTATCAATGTTGTGGTTCTTGTTCGTAAGTTAGAACGACACTTATTGAAAGCCCCAAACCACGTAAAACATGCAAAGAAAGTAGAGGCGTCTAACTTTGTTTTGCAGGGGTGTGCTGTGATGTGATATGGCCATGATTGTGATTATATTTGATGTATGCAATGTTCCTTATTGTAAGTTGGCAACCAGTAGGAGCCATATGGTTGTCTTTAATTTCTGTTAAGATCCGCATGCCTATTCAAAGTAGTTGTAATAGTTGAAGCCGGTGGACGACAACCATGGAGCAGCGTCATTGACCTTGATGCAATGCCGGTGATGATGGAGATCATGTTCGTGCTTGAAGATAGAGATCGGAAGCACAAAGAAGAAAGGCCATATCATATCACATTTTATGAATTACATGTGATGTTAATCCTTTATGCATCTTGTATTGCTTAGTTAACAATGGTAGCATTATAAGATGATCCCTCATGCACATAAATTTCAAGTTCTTAAGTGTTCATCCTTAGTAAGCACCGTTGCTAAAGCTTGTTGTTTCGAAGCACCACATGATGATCGGGTGTGTTAGATTCCGCAAGTGTATACAACGTGGGCAAGCCAGATTTGCTCATGCGGAAGCTAAGGTTTGATCTTGACGAGCCTAGCATGTACAGACATGGTCTCGGAACACGGATCACCGCAAGGTAAAGCATGAATCATATAGTAGATATGATGAACATGTCGATTGTTCGCCATTGAAGCTACATCAACTCTCGTGATGATCGGTGTTGATATGGTGGATTCGGTTCGTGTGATCACTAAAACAATGTGAGGGATATTGTTTTGAGTGGGAGTTCACCTAGATTAATCTAACTATTAATTAGAACTCAATTTGTCATAAACTTAGTCTAAACTATTGCAAATATGTTGTAGATCAATGGCGGCCCCTACCATCAATTTTAATGCGTTCCTAGAGAAAGAAAAGTTGAAAAACAATGGAAGCAACTTTGCGGATTGGTTCCGCAATTTGAGGATTGTCCTCACAGCTGGTAATTTGACCTATGTGCTGGATGCACCGCTGGGTGACCCACCTGCAGCTACTGCTACCGATGAAGTAAAGAATGTTTACCTCGCTCGGAAGACTCAGTACTCCACAGTTCAGTGTGCTATCTTGTATGGTTTAGAATCGGAGCTTCAGAAAAGTTTTGAGAATTCAGACCCACATGATATTGTCCGTGATCTCAAATTGATCTTTGAGACTCACGCGGCAATTGAGAGCTATGAGGCTTCTGAAAAGTTCTTTAACTGCAAGATGGAAGAGGGCAGCTTCGTCAGTGAGCATGTGCTTAAGATGTCTGGGCATGCAAACAAACTTCAAAGCTTGGGTATAGTGATTCCTAATGATTTGGGGATTTATCGTGTCCTCCAATCACTACCACCAAGTTACAAGAACTTTGTGATGAACTACAATATGCAAAACATGAACAAGCAGTTGCTAGAACTCTTTGCCATGTTAAAATCTGCAGAAGTGGAGATCAAGAAAGAGCACCAAGTGTTGATGGTCAATAAGACCACCAAATTCAAGAAAAGCAAGTCTAAGCAAAAGGGACACTTCAAGAAGGGTGGTAATAAAGTTACCGCGCCGACGAAGAAGACCAAGGCTAGACCTAAGCCTGATACTGAGTGTTTTTACTGCAAGGGAGAAGGTCACTGGAAGTGGAATTTCCCAAAGTACTTGGCGGATTTGAAGAACGGAAACATCAAGAAGAAAGGTATATCCGATATACATGTTATTGATGTGTATCTCACTAGTACTCGTAGTAGTGTCTGGGTATTTGATACTGGTTCGGTTGCTCATATTTGTAACTCGAAACAGGTTCTGCAGAATAAACGGAAGCTAGCGAAGAACGAGGTGATGATGCGCGTGGGAAACGGATCAAAGGTTGATGTGATCGCGGTCGGCACGCTACCCCTTCATATACCATCGGGATTAGTTTTATACTTAAATAATTGTTATTTGGTGCCTGCGTTAAGCATGAACATTATATCGAGATCTTGTTTATTGCGAGGCAGTTACTTGTTCAAGTCCGAGAATAATGGTTGTTCGATTTATATGAGTAATATGTTTTATGCACATGCACCTTTGATAGATGGTCTATTCTTATTGAATCTCGATAGTGGAAATACACATATTAATAACATTGAGGCTAAATGTTTGAAATCGAGCGATAACTCGACCTATATGTGGCACTGTCGTCTTGGTCACATTGGAGTGAAGCGTATGAAGAAACTCCATTCCGATGGACTTCTTGAATCACTTGATTTCGAATCACTTGAAAGATGCGAAGCATGTCTGATGGGTAAAATGACTAAGACTCAATTTTCTGGTATGATGGAGCGAGCTATAGACTTATTGGAAATCATATATACCGATGTGTGTGGTCCAATGAGTGTAGCATCGCGCGGTGGTTATCGTTATGTTCTTACCTTCATGGATGACTTGAGTAGATATGGGTATGTCTATTTCATGAAACATAAGTCCGAAACTTTCGAGAAGTTTAAGGAATTTCAAAGTGAGGTTGAGAATCAACATAACAAGAAGATTAAATTTCTACGTTCTGATCGTGGAGGTGAATATCTAAGTTACGAGTTTGGCGAGCATTTGAAGAAATGCGGAATACTTTCACAATTGACACCGCCGGGAACACCACAACGTAATGGTGTGTCCGAACATCGTAATCGAACTCTCTTAGATATGGTTCGTTCTATGATGTCACTTACAGATTTACCGCTATCATTTTGGGGTTATGCATTAGAAACAGCCGCATTCACTTTAAATAGGGCACCATCTAAATCCGTTGAAACGACACCGTATGAATTATGGTTTGGGAAGAAACCTAAATTGTCGTTCCTTAAAGTTTGGGGTTGCGAAGCCTATGTAAAGAAGTTACAGCCGGACAAGCTTGAACCCAAAGCGGAAAAATGCGTCTTCATAGGATACCCGAAGGAAACTATTGGGTATACCTTCTATCATAGATCCGAGGGCAAAATCTTCGTTGCCAAGAATGGATCCTTTCTAGAGAAGGAATTTCTCTCGAAAGAAGTGACTGGAAGGAAAGTAGAACTCTACGAGGTTGTCGAACCTTCTCTCGAACTTGCGAGTAGCGCAGCACCGGAAGAAGTTCCTGTGGTGCCTGCACCAATAAGAGAGGAAGCTAATGATGATGATCATGAAACTTCGGTTGTAGTTGCTACGGAGCCTCGCAGGTCAACGAGAACTCGTACCACTCCTGATTGGTATGATCCCGTTATGAGTGTCATGTTGGTGGACAACACCGATGACCCTGCGACATATGAGGAAGCGATGATGAGCCCAGATTCCAATAAATGGAAAGAAGCCATGAAATCCGAGATTGGATCCATGTGCGAAAACCAAGTTTGGACTTTGGTGGACTTATCGGATGGCCGAAAGGCTATCGAGAACAAATGGATTTTCAAGAACAAAAAGATGCTGATGGTAATGTTACTGTCTATAAAGCTTGACTTGTCGCAAAAGGGTTTCGACAAATTCAAGGAGTTGACTACGATGAGACTTTCTCACCGGTAGCAAAGCTACAGTCTGTGAGGATTATGTTAGCAATCGCTGCATATTATGATTATGAGATATGGCAGATGGATGTCAAAACAGCGTTCCTCAATGGAGACATTGATGAAGAGTTGTATATGATGCAACCCAAAGGTTTTGTCGATCCTAAAGATGCTAACAAGGTATGCAAACTTCAACGGTCCATCTATGGATTGAAGCAAGCATCCCGAAGTTGGAATCAACGTTTTGATAAGGTAATCAAAAGTTTTGGTTTTGTACAAACTTATGGAGAAGCTTGTATTTACAAGAAAGTGAGTGGGAGCTCTGTAGCATTCTTAATACTATATGTAGATGACATATTGTTGATTGGGAATGATGTAGACCTTTTTAATAGTGTCAAGGAATATTTGAATAATAGTTTTTCAATGAAGGGTCTTGGCGAAGTAGCTTACATATTAGGCATAAAGATTTATAGAGATAGATCGAGACGCCAAATATCATTGTCACAGAGTACATATTTGGACAAAGTTCTAAAGAGGTTTGGAATGGAAGATAGCAAGAAAGGGTTCTTGCCCATGTTGCCCAATACGACCTTGAGTAAAACTCAAAGTCCGACAACGGCAGAAGATAGAGTAAGGATGAGTAAAACTCCCTATGCCATGCTATGTACTAGACCCGACATTGCATATGCTGTTAGTTTAACTAGCAGATATCAAAGTGATCCAGGTGTGGATCATTGGACAGCGGTCAAAAACATCCTTAAGTACTTGAGAAGAACTAAGGATATGGTTCTTTCTTATGGAGGTGATGAACAACTTGTTGTAAATGGTTTCACCGATGGTAGTGGGAACACCGATCCAGATGATTATAAATCACAATCTGGATACGTATTTACTTTGAATGGTGCAGCAGTTAGCTGGAGGAGTGCAAAGCAAAGCGTTGTGGCGAGATCTTCAACTGAATCGGAATATATGGCTGCTTCGGAGGCTTCACAAGAAGCGATATGGATGAAAGAGTTCACTACAGAGCTGGGTGTGGTTCCTAGTGCGATGGACCCAATGTCTATCTACTGTGATAACATGGGCGCCATAGCCAATGCACAAGAACCAAGGTCGCACAAGAAGCTGAAGCACATCAAGCTACGTTTTCACGCTATTCGAGAACATTTCCAAGATGGGGACATAAAGATTTGCAAAGTACACACAGATCTGAATGTGGCAGATTCTTTGACTAAACCTCTCCCGAGGGCAAAACATGACCAACACCAAACTGCCATGGGTGTTCGGTATATTACCATGTAATCTAGATTAGATAACTCTAGTGCAAGTGGGAGACTGTTGGAGATATGCCCTAGAGGCAATAATAAATGTAGTTATTATTATATCTTTGTGTTTATGATAAATGTTTACATTCATGCTATAATAGTATTAACAAGGAAACATTAATACTTGTGTGATTTGTAAACTGAAATAGAGTCCCTAGTAAAGCCTCTTTATTGTACTAGCTTGTTGGTTAATAAATGATTGTGGTTTCCCTATCATGAACATTGAGATGTTATTAACAACAAGATCATATCGTTAGGAGAATGATATGGTGGACATACTCCTATAGATAAGCGTAGCATAAAGATCAAGTCATTTTAATAGTTTAATTGCTATATGATTTCTGATACATAGTAACCTAATTCCTTCGACCATGAGATCATGCATATCACCTTCACCGGAAGGATGCTTTGATGACATCAAACACCACACCGTAACTGGGTGGCTATAAAGGTGGCATTGAGTGTTCGGAAAGTATTGGTTGAGACACGTGGATCAAGAGTGGGATTTTTCCATCCATATGACGGATAGATATACTCTGGGCCCTCTCGATGAAATGTCATCCAATTAGCTTGCAAGCATGTGACTGGCTCACAAGGGATCACATATCACGGGAATGAGAAAAGAGTACTTATCAGTAACGAGGTTGAACTAGGTATGCAGAGATACCGACGATCATAACCTCGGATAAGTAAACTATCGTGAGACAAAGGGAAATTGGTATCGTATGTAAGTGGTTCATTCGATCGCAAAGTAATCGTAGAAATATGTGGGAGCCATATGAATTTCCAGATTCCTCTATTGGTTATTGTTCGGAGAAGTGTCTCGATCATGTCCGCATAATTCACTAACCGTAGGGAGACACACTTAAGGATTCGACGTTGTTTGAGTAGTTATGGAATGATAAGTATAAGACCGAATGTTGTTCAGAGTCTCGGATGGGATCAGGGATATCACGAGGAGATCCGGAATGGTCCGGAGAATAAGATTCATATAAGGAAAGTCCTGTTTCGGGGTTGGAGAATGGTTCCGGTGTTTTCATCGGGAATGTTCTAGAAGGTTCCGGAATGTCCGGCACTCCGGAGGGGAAGGGTACATGAATGTGTCATATCAAGTTGGAATGATTGCATCATGTACTAGGTGTCATCGATGAACAAAATAAAGGGTTTAATCAAATCCTAGTTTGAAAAGTCAAATGCCAATTTGAAAAGTCAAACGGCTATTTTGTGAGGTGGAGGGGAAGTAGGAAACCTACTTGGGGAGGAGTTCCTCCCCTCCACCGCCGGCCCACTTGGATACCGAGTTGGGGAGGGACTCCCCTCCCCTTGGCGCGCCCCCTCCACCGATATAAGGAGGGGCAGGGCTGCGCCTCCAAGCACACAACGCCTCCACATCTAAACCCTAACCCTAGACGCCGCCGCCCTCCATAGCCGCCGCCGCCTAGGTCAAACCCTAGCCACCGGCCTTGCCCCCTCCTTGGTGCGTCTAAACCCTAGATCGCCAAGGATCTCTCTCATAGTCCACCATACTCGCTCCGGCTTAAGGCGAAGCCCTGCGAGATCTCCCCTCTACTTCCGGTACCACGCCGTTGTGCTGCCGGAATCGCGAGGAGAGTGATAAAACCTCCGCTGCCTGCTGGAACAAGGGAGAGGAAGGTCTTCGTCGAGTACCGAACATGTGACCGACTGTGGAAGCGCTGCCGAAACGCAGCGCCGGAAGGATCTTCTACGCGATCTTGAGATCGGCAAGAGTACGACTACATCACCCACGAGAATCCGCTCTCGTTAAACACTTTGGAATCTTCGAGGGTGAGTTATTCCATCGACTCGTTGCTACTATCTAGTAGATAGATCTTGGCTTGTTTGTTTTTATACGGTAGGAAATTTTTGTTTTCCATGCTACGAAACCCTACATTATTTTGGAAGAAAACACGACATATAGAATATGCACTAAAATAGAAAATGATGCTAATAGGTAGGTATGGTGGACATAGCTAGAAATATTGGTTTGGGGAGTTGGAAGCACAGGTAGAGCACATACTCAGTGCATGTGAAGGCTAGCAATAGAGAGGGAGCGACAAACGAGAGAGAAATAGCTGTCATAATCATGCTTGCAACAAAACATGACTAATTATGGCATGAAAGTGATACAAGAACTCTGAGGCAAAATAAATCATCGAGGCTTATTGACTATTGATTAGTCATGTGCATGCGTGAGCATGTGCCAAGTCGATTCACATGAACAGTTAGAGGAGGATACCACAATATCATACCAAAGTATGAATAAAACAATGCAACCAAACATTCATATGACATGCTACAAACTATTAGCAAGCTAGAGCTAATCATAGACAAGCAAGAAATACTAAGCATCCATAATGACATACACCTTACACAAACAGGCTAAGCATGCTCAAAATGATGAGTATATGTACAAAAATGAAACAAATAGAGTTTGTTACCAGCCTCTTACCACTCCTCGAGTTGTCTTAATCTTCATTATTGCTCTTCACTTGTGTGATTTGAATGATAACATGAAACCAAAATCCATTGAGAGCGGCTGAACCCTGCAAAGAACTCACAAAACCAAAGAAGAACAACAAATATTTTTGGTGTTTTCGGTTTTTTAGAAACAAGCAAACAAAGACAAACAAAGCAAACAAAACAAAGCAAACAGAGCAAAATCTTTTTGTGTTTTTCTTTTAAGGCAAAACAAAGCAAAGAAACAAAGAAACAAACCAAGAGAAACAACAAAAATGTTTTTGGTATTTTTGTGTTTTTGAGAAATAAGCAACAAGAACCAAAAGGAAAGCGAAAACAATGGATATACAAAGAACCGACCGAACATGATATATATATGAGTTTGATGTCGGTATACCTCCCCCCAAGGTTAGGCTTTTGGCCTAAGTGGGGCTCAATCCCATGGTGTCCAAGAGGATGCACCTCTGTAGTATGTCGAGGAAGCTCCCTCGTCCTGGTATGAGCTCGAGGCCTCCTCCATGTAATACACAGAGGGGTCGTATGATGGTGCTTCCTCCTGATAGTGCCCGTGGAAGTTAAGAGAGTGCAACGTGTCATCCATCTTTGCCTTCGAGCATGACAAAGGTCCTTGAGAAATACTGAGAAAAGTAGTTTGGGGTAGAGGAGATCTCTCTCTTCCCCGTCAGTAAACAGCATTCTATAAACCAAGTTCTGAAGGATAGAGCTAGTGGTGACAAAGTGGTGTGCCTTCATGGTAGCAAGATCAAGCCTCTGAGGAGTCAAAACTATATCATGCGGATCAACAGTAATATTCAAGGCAGGAGCAATACGAGTAGCAATAATTCCCCCATAAATGGGTCCCTTGACAGCTAGACGACGATCAATGAGAGAACCAAGATTATACTTATCCTCATTGTTAAGCGCAACAACTAAGATAGCCAAATGATAGTTGGAAATATTACTAGTGTTCTCCCTACCAAGAACACTGGTGGCAAGATAGTTGGCAAAGTACCTGATGGTTGGAAGTTGAATGTTCTTTATCTTCCCTCGATGAGCTCTATGATCATCATCATTGGTTATTCCTCGGTAAAGCTCTAACAAATCAGTAGGTAGAGTTGTAATCTTCTTTGATGATCTAGTTGTACCATGTCCTAGGGCCTTGCAAAATTGCTTCAAAGTCATAGAATGAGCCCTGCATAGATTTTGAAAGACACAATAGGCTTGAACAAACTATTAGTAAAGGAGAAACTCTCCACAAATGTTTTAGTAAGCAAAACATATTGTGTGCTCTCATCCTGCATATAACTTGTTAGTACAGCCCTTTGTACCAAGGTCATGAAATAATTAAGAATCCCAGCAGCTCGCAAGAAAGTTTGGAAAGGAAAGGCGGAGGGGTCCGCATCCCCTTCATCTCCCTCGTTACCAAATCGCGGAGTGATGAGATCCTCATTGTATGAGGGTCTAGAGCTATTAGATGACCTTGGAATCCTTGTTCTTCTTGGTGCATCACTCTCAAATATATCACCAAATGTGTGGTGGTCCATGAATTCCCTTTTCTGGATCACCAAGTTTCTTTCTCTCTTCCCCGTCAGTAAACAGCATTCTATAAACCAAGTTCTCAAGGGTAGAGCTAGTGGTGACAAAGTGGTGTGACTTCATGGTAGCAAGATCAAGCCTCTAAGGATTCAAATTATATCATGCGGATCAATAGTAATATACAAGGCAGAAGCAATACGAGTAGCAATAATTCCCCCATAAATGGGTCCCTTGACAGCTAGACGACGAGCAATGAGAGAACCAAGATTATACTTATCCTCATTGTTAAGCGCAACAACTAAGATGGCCAAATGATAGTTGGAAATATTACTAGTGTTCTCCCTACCAAAAACACTGGTGGCAAGATAGTAGGCAAAGTACCTGATGGTTGGAAGTTGAATGTTCTTTATCTCCCCTCGCTGAGCTCTATGATCATCATCATTGGTTATTCCTCGGTAAAGCTCTAACAAATCAGTGGGTAGAGTTGTAATCTTCTTTGATGATCTAGTTGTACCATGTCCCAGGGCCTTGCAAAATTGCTTCAAAGTCATAGAATGAGCCCTGCATAGATTTTGAAAGACACAATAGGCTTGAACAAACTATTAGTAAAGGAGAAACTATCCACAAATGTTTTAGTAAGCAAAACATATTGTGTGCTCTCATCCTGCATATAACTTGTTAGTCCAGACCTTTGTACCAAGGTCATGAAATCATTAAGAATCCCAGCAGCTCGCAAGAAAGTTTGGTAAGGAAAGGCGGAGGGGTGCGCATCCCCTTCATCTCCCTCGTCACCAAATCGCGGAGTGATGAGATCCTCACTGTATGAGGGTCTAGAGCTAGTAGATGACCTTGGAAGCCTTTCTCTTCTTGGTGCATCACTCTCAAATATATCACCAAATGTGTGGTGGTCCATGACTTCCCTTTTCTGGATCAGCAAGTTACTTTGGAACCTTACCATTGAAGGAGTAATTAGCAAGCAAAGTAGAAATCTCCTCATTAGGAATCTTCCTTTTATTAGAGACAATATTCTTCATATACTTTGAATAAGGAGGCAACTTAATAGCATCAGTCAAAGGAATTTGCAAAAATAAAGGTTTCATCCACTCACAAAACTTGTTGTAGTGTTCTTCCTCCTTTGACTTGTGTTTCTTACCTGGAAAAGGCATAGGTTTTTGCACCCAAGGTTCTCTCTCTTTACCATGTTTATTAGCAATAAAATCTTCCTTAGTGTATCTAGTGTTCTTAGTGTGTTTCTCAGGTTATTCCTCAACTTCTACCTCAGGAGCATAATTTTTATCATTACCACTCTCAGTTTCAACATCAGAGACAGATATACTATTAGGATCTACAGGAGGTTCAAGTGGTTCCTCAACTATTTTATATTTCTTTTTCTTTCTCTTATGAGGACTACCACTATCTTCAGCTTGTTGGGAATCATGTTCTATTCTTTTAAGGTGTCCTTCAGGATATAAAGGATCTTGAGTAGCCATACCACTCCTAGTTCTAATTCCATAAGCATGTTTATCTCCTAAAGCATTAACTAGCATATCATTTTGTACCTTAGCAAGTTGATCAAGTTGGATTTGAACCATTTGAAAGTGTTTACAAAGCATTTCAATATCATTAGAAGTTCTTTCCACAATATCTTTCAACTCATTGATAGCTCTAGAGTTTTCCAATAAATGATTCTGAACTTGTTTATTAAAATAACCTTGCTTAACAATAAAAATGTCAAGTTCCTCTAAGAATTGATCAGGAGGCTTACTATAGGGAATATCACCGTCATCAAAGTGTTGGAGAGAGTGTACCTCAATAGTAGATGAGTGGGGAATTGGCTTACATAATTGTTATATAGGAGTTAGATTTGTAACATCCCTAAAATCATGTTTCAAACTCATGCATATCATTCATGCATCCATGATCATGTAGAGTTCATTTCAAACAAACCAATTCAAAAACAGGAGCATTTGAGCTCATTATTTTATGTGATCAGCATTTAAAATAAATGCTACTCTCCAATGAGAGATTGTTGTTCATTGAACCAAACCTTGTTGTCTTATTGCTCTCTGATTATATTGCTAGATATCTAGAGTTTAAACCAAAGTTTCAAAAACAAATATGGTTTGAAAACCAATTTCAAAACCTATTTAAAACTAGAACTATGTCACTGCTTATTTTATTTTATTCCAAGTGACCAGGCCAATTCAAAGTGACCACTTGGTTTTATGCCCATATTTGTGAGTGTTGCACTCTACAAAAATCCGGAAAAGATTTGAATTCAAACAGCTTTTGAAATCATTTGAATTTGATTCCTGAAATTGCAAACAGAAAAAGAAAAGGAGAAAAGAAAATAGAAAAGGGCCGGCGCCACCTTTCTAGCCCAACAACAGAATCAGCCCACCAAGCCCACCCGGGTTTCCCCTTCTCTCTCTCTCACTCATAGACAAACCCGCCAAGTCATTGACCGCCTGACCCCACCTCTTCTCTGTTTCACTCGCTGACAAGTGGACCCTATGACCACGTCGTCGTCGTCTTCAATCACGCGCGGCCGAGGCGCTCGCTCCGCCGTTACCTCGCCGCAGTCACTGCGGGCTTAATTGCCATTGATTCTGCGCGTAATCACCGCCCCCTCGTGCCTACTTAACCCCCTCTGCACCACGAGCATTTCCCCTCACCTAGTGCCACCACTCTGCCACTAGGCTACCTGTATTCTCTCTTGCACCGCCGCAGGCAGAACCCTCTCCAGCGACCAATCCCGGTGAGTTCCGTGCGCCCCTTCCCCTCTAGTTCATGCAGACAGCCTCGCAACTTCTTTGCGCACATTATGACACCATTGGTTCATCCTATACTGCCCCAGGTCGTCGACTCCATCAAGCACAGCAAGGTCCCGACGACGTCTTCAACTCCGGCGATTAAATTCGGTGAGCCCCGTGTTCCCCTTCGCCTCTGATTGCGTGTTCCCCGTAGCCTTGCGCACTCTATAATGCCTTTGATTCGTACTAGGGTGACCAGGAACGTCGCCAACGTCGCCGTCCACCCGAGCCTGACGCTTTCAGCAACTCCGACAAGCCCGTGCAGCCGTGTCCGTGCACCCCTTGCCAAGCCGTCGCCACGTTGAGCATCAGTGCATCGCCACGAATCTGGTAAGCGTCTTCGACGACCCCAGAACCCCCTATAGCGCCGCGCTGCCGTAGACAGAGCTCGCCGCCGCCAGATGCCACCGCCAGCGCCGCCCATCTATGGTCGCTTGATCGATGACCGTTGGATCTAGATCCAGCGCATAGGAATAGATCACTTAATGAAACGGTATGAGTAGATCTGGGCCGTACAGATTAAGTTAGATCTAACGGCCTGTGTGCGTGATCCTGAGCGAACCGGTACGCGCCAATCAGAACATGACGCGTGGCCAGGAATTAGATTTAAAATCAGAATTTGAATCTATTAGTTGTTTGATTTTGTTTTAGCCATAACTTTTGATTCCCACGTTCAAATTTGACAAATTTTATATCAATGGAATCAGGAGAACAAGCCCTTTCTAAATATGCAATGTGTTTAATGTTTTGCTTCTGTTAAAATGGTTTTAATTACAGAAACATGTGTAGGCCTACTTTGTGTATATAAATTATTTGAGAAATATTTTAGTATTAAAATAAATGTTGTTTGGCAAGTTTTGAACTTGTTTATGAACCAGTAACTGTGCACTTGTCTTGTAGTTTAGAAAATCATCACATATCATATTGCATGCATCCATATATTTTTGATTGTATTTATTGTGTATGTAATTTGTTGCTATGATTTTATGTGTAGATTTTGGTGCCAATAGTGATTGTGATTGTGAGGAGTGTAGCTACTCTCCAAACTACAAAGGCAAGTGGTGCTTCATGGTTTTATCCCTAATTTTTTCTACTATGCATTAGAAATATTTTTTCTAGTCTTGCATGGTTATATTTTGCTTATATGCTATGTTGGGAAATCCTAGTAGTTGTAGAATTACTAGAAATTCCTAAGTTAAGATGATTATCTATGCCATGCTTAGCCTAGCTAGTAGCAACCAAGGGTGGTGAAATATTCATGCTATGATAAAATATTTCTAAGTCTTTGGACTTGAGTTTTTACTTAATAAAACAACTAAGTGAATGAAACACCTTGGTGGAATGGAAGGAATGGTTTATGTTGAGTGGTTACACAAGGCCCATTTCTATGGTTCACCTTGTGTATCTCACTTGTGGAAAGCCACCCAGGAACAAAGAGATTTTAGAGGCCAAATGTTAAGAAGCTTCTAGTGCAGCTACTTGGCAATATGGGCTCTGCCTGGATCATATAGGTTGCAATAACTTAGCCATTTGGACAGTTGGTGGTAGTGGGAATGATAGGTTGGAGCGCGTCCATTTGGTCTAAGGGAAGGCTTCTGAAAGGTCATGTCTTGGTGAAAATCAAGGCTTGTGGGGAAAGTGCACAACCTCTACAGATGGAAGAATCTAAGTACTTAGCCATGTCCCTGGAAAAGGACAACTTGAGCATCAAGATATGGAAGCTATCAAGAATCTCCTCATCCCAATTTCTAAGTAAAATCTTGTGGTTGAACAAGGGTGAAGGACCCCAGTGTCTATTGGTGGTTCCTTGGGAAAAATTTTGACAAAGAAAAACTTAGTGATTTCAACTAATAGGCAAAACCTATTTTGAGCAAAGCAAGCCTAAAACTATACTTAGCCAAATTGCATATAGTGTCTAGTCCACCAAAATTATACTAAGGTATCACTTGCCAATACTATTCCAATGTATTGACCCACTGTGGCTGTAACTTGTGATGTTGCAGGTTATTCTGATGAGGATTAGGAGTCATGAGTCTACACTCAACATGTTTGCCTGTGGCACATGAAGATGAAGACTTTTATCTATTTACTTATTTAAACTCTTGTACTAGGCCTGTGGCCTTGGAGTTGTAAAGACTATGTTTGTCTCTGGAATGACTGTAATAATGACCTTTGTTTCTGTGTACTTCATCTTAAACTGTGGATGCTAGCATTGATCCAGGGACTAGCATTGCAATCACAGGGATCCATTTCCTTTATAAAGGAGGGATCTTATAAGATTCTTCACATCTTCAGCTCTAATACCTTTCTCCTTTAGACACTTTTTAGCTTCCTTCATCACTTCATCATTTAATGCAATATTTCCTCTCTTCTTTGGTGTTGGTGTTGGAATTGGTTCAGGAACATCTGGTTTAGGAGTAATAGGCTTAGGTGTATTCAGCTCAGTTGAAGTCCAATCATTATCATTCTTTCTTATCTTAGCCATTAATTCTTCAGCATCTGTAGGAGTTCTTTTCCTGAAAACACAATCAGCAAAGCTATCTAGGTAGGTCCTAGAATCATCAGTTAGTCCATTATAATAAATATCAAGCAACTCATTCTTAGGTAATGGACATCCAGGATAAGCATGAATAAAGGCATAGAACCTTGTCCATGACTCAGGCAATTTCTCTTCTTCTCCCTGTTTAAAATCAAAAAGTCTTTGCAAAGCAGCATGTCTAGCACTAGGAGGAAAATATTCTGGAAGAAAGAAGCAATCAAACAATCTGGGATATCAATGGAACCAGGAGGTAATCTATTAAACCAAGCCCTAGCTTCTCCTTTTAGTGAAAAGGGGAAGATCTTAGCAACAAAGTACTTTCGCATCTTAAAATCATCAGAGAATAAAGCACTCATAGTAGAAAGCTCATTCATATGAGCCACATCACTCTCATTTTCAGTCCCACAGAAAGGTTCTTTCTCAACAATATCTAAATAAGACAAATCAAGAGAGAAATCATAATCTTTATCTTTAATATCTATGGGAGAAGTAGCAAACTTAGGATCAGAGGACATCTTAGGCATAATAGTACATCTAGCAAGGAGACTCTTAATAGCACTAGTACCATGTGTGTTTCTACACTCTTCAACAAAATCATCAGTGAGCTCAATGTAACCATCATTAATATCATAACTGTAACATCCCTAAAATCATGTTTCAAACTCATGCATATCATCCATGCATCCATATCATATGAATTTCATTTCAAACAAATCATTTCAAAACAGAAGCATTTATGCTTATCATTTCATGTAAGTTGCTCTAGCCTTAGTGCTACCTTTCAATAAGAAGAGTGCTTGATTTGTTCAGTAAGGTTTGAATTCAAACTTGGGCACCATCAAAAGTTTGAACAAAGTTTCAAAAACAAAATAAGTAAGATAAAACCAATACTATGCCTATTATATATCACATAAAGGCTTGGTTTTATTTTTATTTTCATTTTGATCAAAGTGTTTTGTTTGAACTGAAGTGTTTGACACATATTTGAGTGCAAGGTTTGCAGTATAAAAGCATGGAGAAGATTTGAATCCCAACTCATTTGATTTGGATTTGAAAATCATTTCAGAAAATCAAAACAGAAAAAGGAAAGAAGAAAAGAAATGGAAAAAGGCCAGCGCTACCTATCTGGCCCAACTGCGAATCCAGCCCAGTTAGCCCACCCGGGTTCCCCCCTCTCTCTTTCTCACTAGCAGACAAACCCACTGAGCGACTAACGCCAGGACCCCACCCCCTCTCTGTTAAACTCGCTAACAAGTGGACCCTGCGACCACGTCGTCTTCGTCGTCAATCATGTGCGGCCGCGACGCTCGCTCCGCCGTTACCTCGCCGCAATCAGTACGCGCTTAATTGCCATTGATACGCCGCGCGATCCTCGCTTCCGCTCTGGCTATAAGACCCCCTCTGCACCGCGGCCATTTCCCCTCACCTAGCACCACCTCTACGCCCACAGGCTGCCCGCAATTGCCTTTGCGCCGCCGCAAACAGACGCACTCCAGCGACAAATCTCGGTGAGTACAGACCGCCCCTCTGCCTCTAGTTCAAACCACTATGTCCAACATGACCTCGCGCATTCGCTAATGCCCTCCATTTGCTTTCTCGTGACCTAGAGCGACATCTTCGTCCTCACCCGCGAGCACCTGAGCCGCCGCTCGACTCCGACGTGCGATTCAGGTAAATTGAGACCGCCCCTTGCCTCCCCTTTGGTACTGTCGTGTTCGCCAGGCCCTTGCGCATCTCCTAAACCCTCTGGCTTGTGCTAGGTCGACGCAGAACCTCGGCAACGTCTTCGACAGCAAGCAACAGACGCCGCCCGCAACTCCGACGAGCTCCAGCGACCGTGTCCGTGCGCCCCTTGCCAAGCCATCGCCAGGTTGAGCATCAGCGCATCATCACGTTTCTGGTAAGCACCTCCAACGACCCGAGCCACCTGTAGCGCCGCGCCGCCATAGGCAGAGCTCGCCGCCGCCAGTAGCCACCGCTAGCGCCGCCCAGCTATGGTCGTTTGATCCAGGACCGTTGGATCTAGATCCAGCACGTGAAATTAGATCACTTATCGAATCGTTACGAGTAGATCTGGGCCGTGCAGATTAAGTAGATCTAACGGCTCACAGACGCGATCCTGAGCGAAACGGTACGGGCCAATCAGATTAAGACGCGTGGCAGCAGTTTAGGTTTAAAAACAGAATTTGAATCTATTAGATGTTTGAATTTGTTTTGGCCATAACTTTTGATTCCCACGTTAGAATTTGACAAATTTTATATCATTAGAATCAGGAGAACAAGCCCTTTCTAAAAATGCAATGTGTTTAATGTTTTTCTTCTGTTAAAATGGTTTTAATTGAAGAAACTTGTGTAGGGATAATTTGATTATATGAATTATTTGAGAAATGTTTTAAGGGTTAAATAAATGTTGTTTGGCAAGTTTTTAACTTGTTTATGAACCAGTACTGTGCACTTGCTTTGTTGAGTTTTAAAAATCATCACATATCATATTGCATGCATCCATATATTTTTGTTTGTTTGTATATGTTTTGTATGTGATTTGTGGCTATGATTCTTTGTAGATTTTGGTGCCAATAGTGATTGTGATTGTGAGGAGTGTAGCTACTCTCCAAACTACCAAGGAAAGTGGTGCTTCATGAATATTTTTATCCCTATGTTTTCTACTAAGCATTAGAAGTATTTTGCTAAGTCTTGCATGCTATATTTTGCTTATATGCCATGTTGGGAAATCCTAGTAGATGTAGAATTGCTAGAAATTTCTAAGTTAAGATGCTTATCTATGCCATGCTTAGCCTAGATAGTAGCAACCAAGGGTTGGTGAAATATACATGCTATGATGAAAATATTTCTAAGTCTTTGGACTTGTGTTTTGCCTAATAAAACAACTAAGTAAATGAAACACCTGGGTGGAATGGAAGGAATGGTTTATGTTGAGTGGTTACACAAGGCCCATTTATATGGTTTACCTTGTGTATCTCACTTGTGGAAAGCCACCCAGGAACAAAGGGATTTGAGTGGCCAAATGTTAAGAAGCTTCTAGTGCAGCCACTTGGCAATATGGGCTCTGCCAGGATCATATAGGTTGCTAGAACTTAGCCATTTGGACAGTTGGTGGTAGTGGGAATGATAGGTTGGAGCACGTCCATTTGTCTAAGGGAAGGCTTCTGAAGGGTCCTGTCTTGGTGAAAATCAAGGCTTGTGGGGAAAGTGCACAACCTCTGCAGATGAAAGAATCTAAGTACTTAGCCATGTCCCTGGAAAAGGACAACTTGAGCATCAAGACATGGAAGCTATCAAGAATCTCCTCATCCCAATTTTCTAAGTAAAAACTTGTGGGTGAACAAGGGTGAAGGACCTCAATGTCTATTGGTGGTTCCTTGGGAAAAGTTTTGACAAAAGAAAAAATTAGTGTTTTCAACTATAGGCAAAACCTATTTTGAGCAAAGCAAGCCAAGCTACTCTTAGCCAAATTGCATATATTATCTAGTCCACCTATATTATACTAAGGTATCACTTGCCAATACTATTCCAATGTATTGACCCACTGTGGCTGTAACTTGTGATGTTGCAGGTTACTCTGATGAGGATTAGGAGTCATGAGTCTACACTCAACATGTTTGCCTGTGGCACATGAAGATGAAGACTTTTATTTATTTACATATTCAAACTCTTGTACTAGGCATGTGGCCTTGGAGTTGTAAAGACTATGTTTATCTCTGGAATGACTGTAATAATGACCTTTGTTTCTGTGTACTTCATCTTAACCTATGGATGCTAGCATTGATCTAGGGACTAGCATTGCAATCACAGGGGTCCTTTTCCTTTATAAAGGAGGGATCTTACAATAACTCTCACTAGACTCAGGTGAGCTAAGAGTTGTAACAGTGTCTTCACTAGGAGTTTCGGTATTTCCTAGACTAGCCATAGTAGCATCTAGAAAACTACCTAATGAACCACTCACATCAAGCACAGTAGAAGTAACATCATGAGTATCAAAAGCAGTTTTAGATTCAGCAGTAGTAGTAGTGTGTGTAGCATAAGTATGTGGTGGTGGTGTGACAAGCTTACTTAAAACAGGCGGTGAATCAAGAGCAGCAGAGATGTTTAGGACAGTACCTCTTCTTGTAGTGGATGGAAAACTAGGAAACTTTCCATCACGAGACTTCCCCGTGATGAAAGGTGTAGAAGTGAACAATAATAGATCCAAGTGAAATTACAACTAAAGATATGCTCCCCGGCAACGGCGCCAGAAAATAGTCTTGATGACCCACAAGTGTAGGGAATCACAACAGTCTTCGCGGGTAGTATTACCCAATTTATTGATTCGACACAAGGGGAGCCAAAGAATACTTGCAAGCCTTAACAACTGAGTTGTCGGTTCAGCTGCACCTGGAAATAGTTCTTGCTCACAAAATTTTATCAGTAGGAACAGTTTGGTAGTAGCAATAGCAAAGCAACAGTAGCAGAAACAGCAACAGTGAAACAAGAGCAATAGTAATAGTAACGGTAGTAGTAGGATTCGAGTGCGGTAGGCATAGGGATAGATGGATGGGTGTGGCATGGACGATTCTAAACATGCAACTTCAAGATCTAGGGCATTGCAGATAAATAATAACAAGCATCCAAGTACTAAACAATCCTAGGCATGTACTCCATATATAGTCATACGTGCTCACAATGAGAACTTGCACAATATCTTCTGTCTAGCCAGCCCGTGGCAGCAGGACCTCTAGGGAACTACTGGCAATTATGGTGCTCCTTTTAATAGAGCACCGGAGCAAAGCATTAACACTCCGTGAACACATGTGGTCCTCACACCACAGCCATCCCCTCCGGTTGTCTCAATTATTGTCACTTTGGGGCCTTTGGATCTGGACAATGATATGTGTACACAACTTGCATATAAGATCACAAACAATACTATCATAATGATTCAATAATAAGTTCAGATATAAGATCATGGCACTCGGTCCCTAGTGACAAGCATTAAGCACAACAAGTTGCAACAAAGTCAAATACCACAAGAGATACTAGGAACTATGCCCTAACAATCATATTCGATTACATGATAGAACTCATCCAAACCCTACCATCCCCAAGCCTACAGCGGGGGATTACTCACTCATGGATGAGGTAAACATCGGTGGTTGATGGAGATGCGTTGGCGATGACGATGGCGATGATCCTCTCTAACTTCCCCGTCCCGGCAGGGTGCCAGAACGGAGTTTCTGGATCCGAATCTTGGTTTCTAGTGGCGGCGGTGGAGCGGAACTCTCTCTGGAAAACTATCGAACCCCCTCTCCCACCCCCGGTTTTTAGGTCGAAAGGCAACTTATAGGCGCAGAGGGAGGCCGAGGGGCTGCCTGAGGAGGCTGCACCCCCACCAGGAACGACCAATGGTGGGCCCGCACCTGGGGTGGGTCTGGGGCCCCCAGGCCCCCTCTCCGTCTCTCCTAGCTCCGTGGATCTTCTAGTGAAATATAGTTTTTGGCATATTTTCCGGGATTTTTCCTGATAGTTGATTTTCTGCACCAAAACAAGACACCAAAGTAATTCTGCTGAAAACAGCGTCAGTCCATGTTAGTTGCATCCAAATCATACAAGTTTAGAGGAGAAACAATAGCAAAGTGTTTGAGAAAGTAGATACGTTTTGGACGTATCACCTTGCAGCTGTGGCGACTGGGTCGCCCCTTCGACTAGATGGTGGCCTCTAGGATATGCGCCCACACTATGCGGCTGGTAGGCTATATTCCAAAGAGATCATGGATCTCTTTGAGCATCGGGCGCGCGGATTCTTCAGAATAGATAGGACCTGTAAAAAGATAGATGTAAAATTTGTATATATTTGAGTGGGCTTGTTATGCCCTTTTTTGTAAAGTTTATTTGTGTTAGCACGTAGTGTGCTTGTTGAGTGCATGTCCTTTTCGTTAGTCTGACGTGGTCAGCTACTCAGGTTGCATGCGTTATTCTCAGTCGACGAAGTCGTGAGGTGAGGCGTAGCCCCCAAGCGTGTTATAGACAAAAGTAATTAGTGGTGAAAGAAAATTTGGACGAGGAACTTAGATTTTATTCATGTCGTAACGAGGAGGTACATTTGTTCGGCTGAGTAGCCTTATTGAAAGTAAAAAGATAGCTAGGGCTAGAAGCATCGCAGTTGTGTGATGTTCCATGGGTTGGAGTATTCGAATCCTGACTTAACGTCCTTGAGGCGGTAGGCGCCACTTGGGATGACTTTGGTGATGATGTAGGGTTGTTGGAGATATGCCCTAGATGCAATAATAAATGTAGTTATTATTATATCTTTGTGTTTATGATAAATGTTTACATTCATGCTATAATAGTATTAACAGGGAAACATTAATACTTGTGTGATTTGTAAACTTAATTTGAAGTCCCTAGTATAGCCTCTATACTTCACTAGCTTGTTGGTTGATAAATGAATGTGGTTTCCCTATCATGAACATTGAGATGTTATCAACAACAAGATCATATCGTTAGGAGAATGATATGGTGGACATACTCCTATAGATAAGCGTAGCATAAAGATCAAGTCATTTCAATAGTTCAATTGCTATATGCTTTCTGATACATAGTAACCTAATTCCTTCGACCATGAGATCATGCATATCTCCTTTACCGGATGGATGCTTTGATGACATCAAACACCACACCGTAACTGGGTGGCTATAAAGATGGCATTGAGTGTTCGGAAAGTATTGTTGAGACACATGGATCAAGAGTGGGATTTGTCCATCCATATGACGGATAGATATTCTCTGGGCCCTCTCGGTGAAATGTCATCCAATTAGCTTGCAAGCATGTGACTGGCTCACAAGGGATCACATATCACGGGAACGAGAAAAGAGTACTTATCAGTAACGAGGTTGAACTAGGTATGCAGAGATACCGACGATCATAACCTCGGATAAGTAACATATCGTGAGACAAAGGGAAATTGGTATCGTATGTAAGTGGTTCATTCGATCGCAAAGTAATCGTAGAAATATGTGGGAGCCATATGAATTTCCAGATTCCTCTATTGGTTATTGTGCGGAGAAGTGTCTCGATCATGTCCGCATAATTCACGAACCGTAGGGAGACACACTTAAGGATTCGACGTTGTTTTGAGTAGTTATGGTATTATGAGAAAGAGACCGAATGTTGTTCGGAGTCTCGGATGGGATCCGGGATATCACGAGGTGATCCGGAATGGTCCGGAGAATAAGATTCATATAAGGAAAGTCCCGTTTCGGAGTTCGGAAATGATTCCGGTGTTTTCATCAGGAATGTTCTAGAAGGTTCCGGATTGTCCGGCACTCCGGGGGGGAGGGTACATGAGTGTGTCATTGAATGATTGCATCATGTACTAAGTGTTCTTGCTGTTCCAAAACCATGAAAGTCAAATTGCCAGTTTGAAAGTCAAACGGCTAAAATAGGAAACTGTGGGAAACAGGAAACTGTGGGAAACAAGCAAGAGGAGTTGGAACCAACTTGGAGGAGGAGTCCAACTCCTCCAGGCCGGCGCCCAGCCCTAGGCCGAGTTGGGGAGGGACTCCCTCCCTCCCCTGGCGCGCCAAGGCCCCTCCACCCATAAAAGGAGGGGCAGGGCTCCTCCTTGAGACACACAAGTTTCCACCTCTAATTTCAGGTTTAGAGCCGTTTGGTTTAGAGCTTCTAATTGCTTTAGCCTGCGGTTTAGAGCCTTCTAATTGGTGTGTCTAAACCCTAGACCACTAATAGACCTCTCTCATAATCCACCATACTCGCTCCGGCTTAAGGCGAAGCCCTGCGGGATCTTCCCTCTACTTCCGGTACCACGCCGTTGTGCTGCCGGAATCACGAGGAGAGTGCTACAACCTCCGCTGCCTGCTGGAACAAGGGAGAGGAAGGTCTTCGTCGAGTAGCAAACGTGTGACCGACTACGGGAGCGCTGCCGGAACGCAGCGCCGGAAGGATCGTCTACACGATCTTGAGATCGGGAAGAGTACGACTACATCACCCACGAGAATCCGCTCTCGTTAAACACTTTGGAATCTTCGAGGGTAAGTTATTCCATCGACTCGTTGCTACAATCTAGTAGATAGATCTTGGCTTGTTTGTTTGTATGCGATAGAAAATTTTTGTTTTCCATGCTACGAACCCCTACAGTGGTATCAGAGCCGTGTCTATATGTAGATCTGTTGCACGAGTAGAACACAATGGTCATTGTGGGCGTTGATGCTTTTATTGTCGATTGCTTCTTGTGTACTTTGCATCTTGCGGTATGTTGGGTTGAAGCGGCCCGGGCTAACCTTACATGACATCGTTCATGAGACTTGCTCCACGCTTGACATGCAACTTGTATTGCATAAGTGGCTTTGCGGGTGCCTGTTTCTCCTAGCATAGTTAAGATCCAATTTACAACGGGTGATCAACAATGATAGTATCAATGTTGTGGTTCTTGTTCGTAAGTTAGAACGACACTTATTGAAAGCCCCAAACCACGTAAAATATGCAAAGAAAGTAGAGGCGTCTAACTTTGTTTTGCAGGGGTGTGCAGTGATGTGATATGGCCATGATTGTGATTATATTTGATGTATGCAATGTTCCTTATTGTAAGTTGGCAACCGGCAGGAGCCATATGGTTGTCTTTAATTTATGTTAAGACCTGCGTGTCTATTCAAAGTAGTTGTAATAGTTGAAGCTGGTGAACGACAACCATGGAGAAGCGTCATTGACCTTGATGCAATGCCGGTGATGATGGAGATCATGTTCGTGCTTGAAGATGGAGATCAGAAGCACAAAGAAGAAAGGCCATATCATATCACATATTCTGAATTGCATGTGATGTTAATCCTTTATGCATCTTGTATTGCTTAGTAGACGACGGTAGCATTATAAGATGATCCCTCATGCACATGAATTTCAAGTTCGAAAGTGTTCACCCTTAGTATGCACCGTTGCTAATGCTTGTTGTTTCGAAGCACCACGTGATGATCGGGTGTGTTAGATTCGGCAAGTGTATACAACGTAAGCAAGCCAGATTTGCTTATGCGGTAGCTAAGGTTTGATCTTGACGAGCCTAGCATGTACAGGCATGGTCTCAGGAACACGGATCACCGAAAGGTAAAGCATGAATCATATAGTAGATATGATGAACATGACGATTGTTCGCCATTTAAACTATATCAACTCTCGCGATGATCGGTGTTGATATAGTGGATTTGGTTCATGTGATCACTAAAACAATGTGAGGGATATTGTTTTGAGTGGGAGTTCACCTAGTTTAATTTCTTTATTAATTTGAACTCAATTTGTCATAAACTTAGTCTAAACTATTGCAAATATGTTATAGATCAATGGCAGCCCCTACCATCAATTTTAATGCGTTCCTAGAGAAAGAAAAGTTGAAAAACAATGGAAGCAACTTCGCGGATTGGTTCCGCAATTTGAGGATTGTCCTCACAGCTGGTAATTTGACCTATGTGCTGGATGCACCGCTGGGTGACCCACCTGCAGCTGATGCTCCCGATGAAGTAAAGAATGTTTACCTCGCTCGGAAGAATCAGTACTCCATAGTTCAGTGTGCTATCTTGTATGGTTTGGAATCGGAGCTTCAGAAAAGGTTTGAGGATTCAGACCCATATGATATTGTCGAGGATCTCAAATTGATTTTTGAGACTCATGCGGCAATTGAATGTTATGAGGCTTCTGAAAAGTTCTTTAACTGCAAGATGGAAGAAGGCAGCTCCGTCAGTGAGCATGTGCTTAAGATGTCTGGGCACGCAAACAAACTTCAAAGCTTGGGTATAGTGATTCCTAATGCTTTGGGGATTTACCGTGTCCTCCAATCACTACCACCAAGTTACAAGAACTTTGTGATGAACTACAACATGCAGAACATGAACAAGACGTTGCCAGAACTCTTTGCCATGTTGAAATCTGCAGAAGTGGAGATCAAGAAAGAGCACCAAGTGTTGTTGGTCAATAAGACCACCAAATTCAAGAAAGGCAAGTCTAAGCAAAAGGGACACTTCAAGAAGGGTGGTAAGAAAGTTACCACACCGGCGAAGAAGACCAAGGCTGGACCTAAGCCTGATACTGAGTGCTTTTACTGCAAGGGAGAAGGTCACTGGAAGCGGAATTGCCCAAAGTACTTGGCGGATTTGAAGAACAGCAACATCAAGAAGAAAGGTATATCTGATATACATGTTATTGATGTGTATCTCACTAGTATTCGTAGTAGTGCCTGGGTATTTGATACTGGTTCGGTTGCTCATATTTGTAACTCGAAACAGGTGCTGCAGAATAAACGGAAGCTAGCGAAGAATGAGGTGACGATGCGCGTGGGAAACGGATCAAAGGTTAATGTGATCGCGGTCGGCACGCTACCTCTTCATCTACCATCGGGATTAGTTTTATACTTAAATAATTGTTATTTGGTGCCTGCGTTGAGCATGAACTTTGGTGGTTATCGTTATGTTCTTACCTTCACGGATGATTTGAGTAGATATGGGTATATCTATTTCATGAAACATAAGTCCGAAACTTTCGAGAAGTTTAAGGAATTTCAAAGTGAGGTAGAGAATCAACGTAACAAGAAGATTAAATTTCTATGTTCTGATCGTGGAGGTGAATATCTAAGTTACGAGTTTGGCGAGCATTTGAAGAAATGCGGAATACTTTCACAGTTGACACCGCCAGGAACACCACAGCGTAATGGTGTGTTCGAACGTCGTAATCGAACTCTCTTAGATATGGTTCGTTCTATGATGTCACTTACAGATTTACCGCTATCATTTTGGGGTTATGCATTAGAAACAGCCGCATTCACTTTAAATAGGGCACCATCTAAATCCGTTGAAACGACACCGTATGAATTATGGTTTGGGAAGAAACCTAAATTGTCGTTCCTTAAAGTTTGGGGATGCGAAGCCTATGTAAAGAAGTTACAGCCGGACAAGCTGGAACCCAAAGCGGAAAAATGCGTCTTCATAGGATACCCAAAGGAAACTATTGGGTATACCTTCTATCATAGATCCGAAGGCAAAACCTTCGTTGCCAAGAATGGATCCTTTCTAGAGAAGGAATTTTTCTCGAAAGAAGTGACTGGAAGGAAAGTAGAACTCGACGAGGTTGTCGAACCTTCTCTCGAAATTGCGAGTAGCGCAGCACCGGAAGAAGTTCCTGTGGTGCCTGCACCAATAAGAGAGGGAGCTAATGATGGTGATCATGAAACTTCGGTTGAAGTTGCTACAGAGCCTCGGAGATCAACGAGAACTCATACCACTCCAGATTGGTATGATCCCGTTATGAGTGTCATGTTGGTGGACAACACCGATGACCCCGAGACATATGAGGAAGCGATGATGAGCCCAGATTCCAATAAATGGCAAGAAGCCATGAAATCCGAGATTGGATCCATGTACGAAAACCAAGTATGGACTTTGGTGGACTTACCGGATGGCCGAAAGGCTGTCGAGAACAAATGGATTTTCAAGAAGAAAACAGATGCTGATGGTAATGTTACTGTCTATAAAGCTCGACTTGTCGCAAAAGGGTTTCGACAAATTCAAGGAGTTGACTACGATGAGACTTTCTCACCAGTAGCGAAGCTAAAATCTGTGAGGATTATGTTAGCAATCGCTGCATATTATGATTATGAGATATGGCAGATGGATGTCAAAACAACATTCCTCAATGGAGATATTGATGAAGAGTTGTATATGATGCAGCCCAAAGGTTTTGTCGATCCTAAAGATGCTAACAAGGTATGCAAACTTCAACGGTCCATCTATGGATTGAAGCAAGCATCCCGAAGTTGGAATCAACGTTTTGATAAGGTAATCAAAAGTTTTGGTTTTGTACAAACTTATGGAGAAGCTTGTATTTACAAGAAAGTGAGTGGGAGCTCTGTAGCATTCTTAATACTATATGTGGATGACATATTGTTGATTGGGAATGATGTAGACCTTCTTAGTAGTGTCAAAGAATATTTGAATAATAGTTTATCAATGAAGGATCTTGGCGAAGCAGCTTACATATTAGGCATAAAGATTTATAGAGATAGATCGAAACGCCAAATATCATTGTCACAGAGTACATATTTGGACAAAGTTCTAAAGAGGTTTGGAATGGAAGAAAGCAAGAAAGGGTTCTTACCCATGTTGCCCAATATGACCTTGAGTAAAACTCAAAGTCCGACATCGGCGGAAGATAGAGAAAGGATGAGTAAGACTCCCTATGCCTCAGCCATAGGATCTCTAATGTATGCCATGCTGTGTACTAGACCCGACATTGCATATGTTGTTAGTTTAACTAGCAGATATCAAAGTGATCCAGGAGTGGATCATTGGACAGCGGTCAAAAACATCCTTAAGTACTTGAGAAGAACTAAGGATATGGTTCTTTCTTATGGAGGTGATGAACAGCTCGTTGTTAATGGTTACACCGATGCTAGTTGGAACACCGATCCGGATGATTCTAAATCACAATCTGGATACGTATTTATTTTGAATGGTGCAGCAGTTAGCTGGAGGAGTGCAAAGCAAAGCGTTGTGGCGAGATCTTCAGCTGAATCGGAATACATGGCTGCTTCGGAGGCTTCACAAGAAGCGATATGGATGAAAGAGTTCATTACAGAGCTGGGTGTGGTTCCTAGTGCGCTGGACCCAATGTCTATCTACTGTGATAACATGGGAGCCATAGCCAATGCGCAAGAACCAAGGTCACACAAGAAGCTGAAGCATATCAAGCTACGTTTTCACGCTATTCGAGAACATATCCAGGATGGGGATATAAAGATTTGCAAAGTACACACAGATCTGAATGTGGCGGATCCGTTGACTAAACCTCTCCCGAGGGCAAAACATGACCAACACCAAACTGCCATGGGTGTTCGGTATATTACCATGTAATCTAGATTAGATGACTCTAGTGCAAGTGGGAGACTGTTGGAGATATGCCCTAGAGGCAATAATAAATGTAGTTATTATTATATCTTTGTGTTTATGATAAATGTTTACATTCATGCTATAATAGTATTAACAGGGAAACATTAATACTTGTGTGATTTGTAAACTTAATTTGAAGTCCCTAGTATAGCCTCTATACTTCACTAGCTTGTTGGTTGATAAATGATTGTGGTTTCCCTATCATGGACATTGAGATGTTATCAACAACAAGATCATATCGTTAGGAGAATGATATGGTGGACATACTCCTATAGATAAGCGTAGCATAAAGATCAAGTCATTTCAATAGTTCAATTGCTATATGCTTTCTGATACATAGTAACCTAATTCCTTCGACCATGAGATCATGCATATCGCCTTTACCGGATGGATGCTTTGATGACATCAAACACCACACCGTAACTGGGTGGCTATAAAGATGGCATTGAGTGTTCGGAAAGTATTGGTTGAGACACATGGATCAAGAGTGGGATTTGTCCATCCATATGACGGATAGATATTCTCTGGGCCCTCTCGGTGAAATGTCATCCAATTAGCTTGCAAACATGTGACTGGCTCACAAGGGATCACATATCACGGGAACGAGAAAAGAGTACTTATCAGTAACGAGGTTGAACTAGGTATGCAGAGATACCGACGATCATAACCTCGGATAAGTAACATATCGTGAGACAAAGGGAAATTGGTATCGTATGTAAGTGGTTCATTCGATCGCAAAGTAATCGTAGAAATATGTGGGAGCCATATGAATTTCCAGATTCCTCTATTGGTTATTGTTCGGAGAAGTGTCTCGATCGTGTCCGCATAATTCACGAACCGTAGGGAGACACACTTAAGGATTCGACGTTGTTTTGAGTAGTTATGGTATTATGAGAAAGAGACCGAATGTTGTTCGGAGTCTCGGATGGGATCCGGGATATCACGAGGTGATCCGGAATGGTCCGGAGAATAAGATTCATATAAGGAAAGTCCTGTTTCGGAGTTCGGAAATGATTCCGGTGTTTTCATCGGGAATGTTCTAGAAGGTTCCGGATTGTCCGGCACTCCGGGGGGGGAGGGTACATGAGTGTGTCATTGAATGATTGCATCATGTACTAAGTGTTCTTGCTGTTCCAAAAACATGAAAGTCAAATTGCCAGTTTGAAAGTCAAACGGCTAAAATAGGAAACTGTGGGAAACAGGAAACTGTGGGAAACAAGCAAGAGGAGTTGGAACCAACTTGGAGGAGGAGTCCAACTCCTCCAGGCCGGCGCCCAGCCCTAGGCCGAGTTGGAGAGGGACTCCCTCCCTCCCCTAGCGCGCCAAGGCCCCTCCACCCATAAAAGGAGGGGCAGAGCTCCTCCTTGAGACACACAAGTTTCCACCTCTAATTTCAGGTTTAGAGACGTTTGGTTTAGAGCTTCTAATTGCTTTAGCCTGCGGTTTAGAGCCTTCTAATTGGTGTGTATAAACCCTAGACCACTAATAGCCCTCTCTCATAATCCACCATACTCGCTCCGGCTTAAGGCGAAGCCCTGCGGGATCTTCCCTCTACTTCCGGTACCACGCCGTTGTGCTGCCGGAATCACGAGGAGAGTGCTACAACCTCCGCTGCCTGCTGGAACAAGGGAGAGGAAGGTCTTCGTCGAGTACCGAACATGTGACCGACTGCGGGAGCGCTGCCGGAACGCAGCGCCGGAAGGATCGTCTACACGATCTTGAGATCGGGAAGAGTACGACTACATCACCCACGAGAATCCGCTCTCGTTAAACACTTTGGAATCTTCGAGGGTAAGTTATTCCATCGACTCGTTGCTACAATCTAGTAGATAGATCTTGGCTTGTTTGTTTGTATGCGATAGAAAATTTTTGTTTTCCATGCTACGAACCCCTACAAGGGTCCCTCGCAGTGTGACTCGAGCTTTTTTGGCCGCTCTTGCTTGATTCATAGGACGAGGCCACCTTCGACGAAGGACCTTGGGCGCAGCCGACGGCTATGATAGTTGCGGATGCTCTGCTGGTAGACCGCTGAGCGAGCTACGGCAATCTCGCGTGCTTCGTCGAGTGTGTCAATTCGGCTTCGTAAGAGATTTCTGTCACTAATCTTGATTAAATAGAGGTATTAACCCACTATCAAGCTTAAATATCCTCTCTTGGAGTCACTAGAAACTACTTGGACAAGATAGCTACTAACAACGGAGACCATGCAAGATCACAAACAACATAGACATGATAGAATCAATAAGACAAAACCATTAATCAATCTGACATAGTAATCTCAATATCCATCGGATCCCCGCAAACACAACATGCATGATTACAAATAGATGAGATCTTGATCATGAACAGAGCTCACAAGATCTAGACATGAAAGCACAAGGAGGAGATACAACCATCTAGCTACTAAATGGACCCGTAGTCCAAGGTGGAACTACTCACGCTTCATACCGGAGGCTGTCATGATGAAGAAGAAGGCCTCCGGGATGATCTCCCCTCCAACAGGGTGCCGGGAAGAGCTTCAGATCCCCCCGATCTAGGGACGATGGTGGCGGCGGCTACAGACGGTATCGTGGAATATTGATCGGGTACTTAGGGTTTAGGCATCAGTGATTCTTATAGGCGAAGAGGCACGGCAGGAGGGCGTCCAGTGGGCCCACACTCTACCCAGGCGCAGCCTACGGTGGGCCAGCGCCTGGGGGTGTGCATCCGCCCTGTGGCTCCCCTCCGTCTCTCCTCTGGACTCCGTGTTCTCCTCTGTGAAATATTGACTTTGGATTTTTGTCCCGTCCAATTCCGATAATATTTCCTTACTAACTTTTCTGGAACCAAAAACAGCAGAAAACAGGCAATTGGCACTGTGGCAACTTGTTAATAGGTTAGTACCAGAAAACATATGAAAAGCACCTTAAAGTGTGGACAAAGCAAAGCAAAGTAAATACTAAACAAGCATGGAACATCACAAATTATAGATACGTTTCTGACGTATCAAGTAGCATTCCACATTTGTGTATCTTGTTGTTGTATGATATTATAATGACATGTTGTTTCCGCACCCTCACAAGCCTTAATAAGAAGCACAAGTGTGAAACTTATCTAAAAGAGCAACACATTACAAAGAAACCATTTCCAGTATCCAAAACCTAGGACAATATTTATTCCGGGGATTCATGCTTATCAAATTGCATTACGTTACTATGCCTAATAGCATCTTGCTTCTTTAAACGTTAGTCCTTACCGGACCAATGTTGTTGTTTCAGATATTAGATCTTATATTGTCTCGAAGACCGTGAGTACATAATATTGCAATCACAAAAGGCAAGTTCACACTTGCTCATGTCCTTTGATTATTTTCTGTAAAGTATTTTGCAAATCCAGTGTTGTCATCACCTGCATTTCAAAAAGGTCAGAAAACACTATTTTCATTATAATATGATTATAGGTTATTTACCATGAGGTAATGTAACATACCACCTTCTGTGTAATATTAATAAAAACATGTTCGAGCATTGCATGCATGCATTATACTTGCACTTTGGTTTAATCAAATAAGAACAAATAAAACCCTAAATTTTGTTTCATTTCAAAACCATTCAAATGGGTTACATATCTTGGAAAACTATCAAAATGAATGGAACCCAAAGTGTATAAAAGGGTCCCACACTATTTTATATACTTCATAAAAGTTTCTGTAATTGAAATCATTCAAAACAGGTTTGAATTCCAAATATAAAAAGAAACCAGAAAAACATAAATAGAAAAGGATTTCCTAGAAAAAATCTAAACCTAACCCTCTCTAGGCCGAGCCCATCTTTCCTCTCCTCTCTCCCTGCCGCCAGCAGCGCCAGAAGCCAGCCCACCCGGAGCCCAAGCCTGGCCCAAGAGCAGCCCAGCCTAGTCCAGTACCAGTTTGTCGCTTCTGTCGGTCGTCTTCCACCTCCCGATCGAGCTAAGTAGCTCGCTGGCGGCGCCTCCATCTCCGGCGAGCACCGCGATTCGTGCCGCCGCCCACAAGCACCTATATGACCCCCAGAGCTGCCGCCGACAAACCCTAGCTTCCAGTTCCCCCTCTTTTCCCCGTTTCTTCTCTCCATGGCCAAACGCTAGCCGGCCAGAGCTTTTCTTCCCCGCCGTGTCCGGCCACCCCGCACCAAGCCGAGGCCATCGTCGGAAGCGCCTCGCCGCCCTCGTCCTCCACAACGAAGCACGCAAACAGGGAAGCTCTCTCCTCGCCGTAATCGTCCCCGAACCGCCGTGTAACATCCCAAAAATATTAAACTAGAATCATCAAACTCTAATCATCAAAATTAGAGTTAACAAAAAAAATTTCTAAATAAAAATATGAAAGCATGCATGTGTGTATGCATTGCAATTTGGATTCTTTTGAATTGCCTTGTTTATGTTTTTCTTTGATTGTAAAAGGATTCTTAGGTGAAATAAACATCATCTAAACAATCCCCACACTTTTCCCAAAGACAAATAAATCAAAACCAACAAAATGAGTGAATGGTCATTTTGACCAATTTAACTCCCATGCCTACTTTGGCTGTCTCAAACTTTCAAAACTTAACAGAAACTTGTTTGGATCTTTGCACCCCTTAATATTACTCATAACAAAGTATCAAGGCCCACTTTGTGATCATTCAGAAACATTCAAATGCATAGTTTAAAAGACAGTTTAAAATTGAATCAATATCATATGGGAAGATCCCACTTTTTCAAAAACCACTCAAACAAGCTCAACTTTCAAAACCCAAGCATCTGCAGACTCACCAGCACCAACCTAGCACACCCACCAAAAATCTTTTCAAAATTCAAAACTTGAATTCATGCGGCCATTTCATCAAACACCTTGCTGATTCAAATCAAACAAAATCCAAACACTATTGTGAGCAGTGATTTGGGCCTAACTGGTTCCCTCTCTAGCTCACAACAACCTCAGTAGATCATCTAGCAAACTTAACTAAGCACTAGCCCCACTATAAGCTTGGCAATGTCATCAATGGTGAACAGCCGAAGCTCACCATGTCACCCCAGTGTGGACAGCAAGCTAGGAGCAGCACTAGCCTCGCCAACCTTGTCTGGGAGCAAGTTAACACCCCACCGCCACTCCCTGTCCAGCGCTCGAACCTTTCCAGCCCTGGACCACACGCATAGACCATGCCAAGCTCGCCAGTAACCATGCCAAGAGCGCGCCCCGTGCGCCACGCTCTACAGACGCCCACAGACCACGCGCCGCCCTCGCCGCGTGCATACGTGATCACCACCGTCCCAGCAACCCCGCAGACACGCTCGTTCGCCGCCGCGCGGACAACGCGTGCTGTGAGCCATAAAAACTTCCGTCGGGCACGCGCAGAGCACCGCCGCGTTCCGACCAATCCGCACCGCCCCGCGCATCGCCACCACGACGTTGAGCTTCGCCAGGGAGCACAGCATCGCCCCTACCGTCGCCCACGCCGATATCCCTCTGTGCCGTCGACCACGACGATCTCACCTTGCGCCCGTCGGTCCCCTCTCGCCACTATAATAGAGGCCACCCCCAGCCGAATTGAGCACACCATCTCACTCCCCTCTCCTGACTGATCGTTCCACCCCGTTCCCGGAGCAAGGCGAGCAGCGCATCACCAGAATTTCATCGGAGCCCGCCGCTGCTGGAGAAGAACGGAGCCAGCGATTGCAGCCGTCCCAGGAGAAGCTGCCGGTACCAGGAGGTTCGCCGTCGTCGACTTCGTTGTTCGCCCGCCTCGCCGAACCTCGCCTGAGCCCCGGTAAACCCTCGACGACCACCACCTGCCGGTACCAGGAGGTTTCTGTATTCAAATATTTTTCAAATTTAAACCATAATAGCTTTTGAGTTGATTCCAACTCTCAAAAATCACATTTGATCATACCTTTCAGAATATATAAAAAGATTTGGGTTTACTTACAGAAATAATGTTCAAGTAATAAAAGAATGCCACATAGGCATTTCTAGTCACTTTATTTAAGTAAAATAAAAGGTTAAACCTTATTAAATTGTGACACCACTTTAAATCACATTCCCATGGACTAAAATATGTGGTGATGACATGTGTCAACATGATCCCATGTTTGGTTTGGAGAATATTAAATCTTAAGTAGTTTTTCAATGAGTAGAAATTACTTTTCTAAAAATAAAAGGAATTAAACCAAGCTTTAATCTTGTAACGTTAGTGATGATGCTAGATCATCTATAGGACCCTTTGTGTGATGATTGAAAATAGTTAAGTATTTTTTGGTGATTGTGTACCTCGTATTTATTTATAGACGCTAGTACCGACCAAGGATACAAGGAAGAAGGCGGATACTACGAAGAAGAATCCGAGTAGAACTTCAACCACTTCTCTGCACAAGACAAGCCTTACAAAGCAAGTTGACGTATGCAAGCCAATACTTACAAGCTAACAATTGCAATTTAGCAAGCTTATCCTGATAATGATGCAAGCCTAATACCACTAGTTGAATGTGCAAGCAAATACTTGCTTGTTACCATGCCAACTATATTCCTTAAGTATATATGATCATAACCACTCGATAAACCAATCCTAGTTTTACTTACAAGCTTTATACTTTATTTCTTTATCAAACCTATTACTTAGAGCTTAGTTAAGTTAATTGTAGATACTAGAAAGATATTTGAAGGTTGCATAAAGAGCATAAAATTTGGCCTAAGCTATATAATCTTTATGTCATCCTAAGGCATGAGATTGAACTTAGTTAAAATCCACTAGTTTATCACCCCTCATTAGTACTTACCCCCACTTGTAGATGCTAGTGCTAAGCATAAAACTTGATCAACTTAGATGGGATTAGTTGGTGGAAAAATGGTTATGAAAAGCTTGGAATGATGGATCATTCTATTGAAATGTTTTGGACATGTGTTTCCGAACACCAGATGATTTATGGTGATTAAAATGTTGAGGCATGAGCCTTAGCCCTTTATAAAACTGATGGTTGTCTGGATGCGATACCATTCCAATTTTACCGTACAACCACAATACCCGAGAATTGGGTAGGGCTTGACTGGAAACTTATATACCTTAGTATTAGTTCCCTCACGGCCAAGGTCTGAGCTGAGGCTACCTTGTGAAGATTGTCCACCTATGCAGTACCCAAGATGACAGTTGGTCATGGTTGGGAGGCCAAACTCACCGGAGAGGTGCTTATACTAGGGAGTGTAATTGAAAGGTTAGGATTGATTATCCGCATACTGAGTATGGTGAATTCAGGATTTGTTCCTGACGGATGTATCGAATGTTGTGGTGAAAGTGTACAATCTCTGCAGAGTGTCAAACTATTCAAATAGCCGCGTCCGCGGTTATGGACAGTTGGAGTGGCCATACTGTTCCCCCGTCAGATGTTTTCAAAATGACTTGTGAAAATGGATTGAGACTTTGACTTGACCACAACAGAGTTGTGATATGAGATACAAGTTCCCATTAGGTGTTATAAAACTTCAACTAGCATTCTTTTCTTCTGAACTTAGTAGAGGTAAATATGGCTTTTTGCAAAACAACCCTAGAGCTTAGTGTCCTATTACAAAAACCCCCTTCACTTGTTAGTATTAGTTTGCGAGTACTTAAAGAGTACTCATGGCTTTGTCCCTGGCTATTCCTGTGGCCAGACTATGAAGAGGAGTACCTAGAGGATGGACCCCAGGAAGGTTATGACAACTAGGATCATTTCCCATCGCCAGCATTGCCTGTGACCCCGAAGATGGAGCTTCGCCTACGCTACCGTTATTATTACGTATTTCCGCTGCTTGAGTTGTATTAAGAACTGGATCATGAGATCCTTATTTGTGTAAGACCTTATGTATGGTTTGTAATGGATGATGCTGTGGTATCCATATCTGTTATGTCTCGCAAAAATGGTAATCCTGGGATTGCGGTGTATGGCATAACAGGCATCTGGGATTAAAAATCCGGGTGTTGACAAGTTGGTATCAGAGCCATCCTGACCATAGGAGACCCTAGTTAGACTGGACGTTTGGAATCAAAAACTTAGTTTCAAAACCAAAGAAAGCAAATATTTACAAAAACTTATTCTCATTCTTACCTCTTGGACTCTTTCATAAAAATTCACGCTACTCCAAAATTCTTTCAAAGCTTACACCAAATTTTGCACCCTAGATCACTTTTAAAACTCACAACTACACTAGTGCACAAACGTAGTGATTAGTATTCGTTTCCAGAATGGTTCTTAAAACCATCTGTTTTCCTTTGTTGTGGTGCGTGTTTGTATCGTGTGCTATGAATGAATGAAAAGCAAGTTGCTAGAAAAATCTGAGTCAAACTTTAAAAACTTTTCAAAGTCCCTGAACCTTAGAAATTTCCCTCTTTTTTCATGATCTATCTCAATCTTCAGATGCCACGCGGAGGAAGTGGTTCATCCCCGGACCCGATGTTGCAGATCCTGCAAATGTTGGTTTCTGACCGCGAAGCTGAAAGAGCGGAACGTCAAGCCAACCTAGCCACCCTTCAACAGATAGCTCAGCTAGCCCACAACAATCAAGGGCACGGAAACCAGGACAACCATGGATCTAAGCTTAAGAATTTCCAGAACACCAATCCGCCTGCTTTCACTAAGTCGGAAGAGCCCTTAGACGCTGATGATTGGCTGCAAACCATGGAAAATAACCTAGAAGTCGTCGGAGTGGAAGCCAACGAGAAAGTTCTGTTCGCCACCCATTATCTAGCCGGAGATGCCAGAGCATGGTGGAACAGTGTTCATGGCATGACTGGAGGACAGATGATGACCTGGGAGGAATTCAAAGTAAAGTTCAGCAGAACCCATCTGCCACCAGGTTTGATCAAGAGGATGAGAGATGAGTTCAGAGAACTGAAGCAAGGAAGGATGACTGTAGTGGAATACTGTGACAAATTCTTGTCATTAGCTAGGTATGCCCCGAATGAGATCGACACCGAAGCCAAGAAGAACGAAAGATTCCTGAATGGTCTGCACGATGAGATGCAGACTGTGTTAGTCAATATCCCCTTTGCGGATATTGAAGACCTTGTTGACTCTGCCATCCAGATGGAAGGAAAGATCAACCAAGCCAATGAGAACCGCAAGCGTCGCATGATGCATCAACCAGGAACCCATCAGACCCCAAAGTATCGCCCTAACCCATCTCCAGGATTTGCCCCGAGAACCAACAGACCCCCGATGAACCGTCCGACCTATCCCAACCGTGGAAACCCTAGGCCCGGAGGAAATCACAACAACCCCGGCAACTCTAGCAATTTCAACCATGCCCCACCTAAGTTCAACAATAACAATGCTACCGCCAACACCAACACTGCCCCGAGGACTGGAAGCAATGTTGTGCCCGTTGCAGCAAAGGACAAGTCGCAAGTGACTTGTTATGACTGTGGAAATAAGGGTCACTACTCCAACGAGTGCCCCAACAAGAAGAATGCCGTAGCCCCCAATGCAAATGCCCCAGCTCAGCAGCAGCGTCGTGTTCAACCAGGAAGAAGGTTTGCCCCAGGGAATTCACTCAACCGCAACGGCCGTCTTTTTCTCATGCATGCTGAGGAAGCTCAGGAAGCGCCAGACGTCGTGTTGGGTATGTTTTCCATTAATTCAGTACTTGCTCGAGTGTTGTTTGATTCTGGTGCATCGCATTCATTTGTCACCAAAGAATTTGCCTGCACTAGTAAGATTCAACCAACAAAACTGAAGCATTTTATGATCGTTCAAATTCCCGGTTCAACCACCAAGGCTAGGCAAATTTGCAAAGCCGTCCCTATCCGAATCCATGGCATAGATTTTTATGCTAACCTGATAGTACTCGGAACTAAAGGTTTGGAAGTAGTACTAGGAATGGATTGGATGTCCAAACATAAAGGATTGATTGATTGTGCCAAGAAAGCCATCACCATGACCAGTACAGCCGGAATATCAGTCGAACATATATCTGAAACCTTACCTCGTCAATTCAAGTGCAACAAGAGTATAGCCCAACCTACCATTGACAAAGTCCGGATAGTCTGCGAATACCCCGATGTATTTCCAGATTTTTTGCCCGGTATGCCCCCAGATCAGGATATCGAGTTTATCATCGAACTAATCCCTGGAACAGGACCCATAGCCTAGAGACCATATAGTATGAACCCGTCTGAACTAGCAGAACTGAAGAAGCAACTGCATTCCATGTTGGAAATTGGATTGATTTAACCAAGTGCGTCACCATGGAGATCACCTGTTTTGTTCGTGGATAAGAAAGATGGAGGTAACCGTTTGTGTACGGGTTACCAGAAGTTGAATGATGTCACCATCAAAAACAAGTACCCCTTGCCCAAGATAGAAGATTTGTTTGATCAGTTGACCGGTGCCAAAGTGTTTTCTAATATTGATCTTAGGACTGGCTATCATCAACTCAAAATTCGTGCAGAGGACATTCCAAAGATTGCCTTTACCACCATATATGGGTTATACGAGTATACCGTTATGTCTTTTGGATTAACCAATGCCCCCACTTATTTCATGAATCTCATGAATAAGATTTGTATGGACTTCCTGGATAATTTTGTCGTTGTTTTCATCGATGACATTTTGATTTATTCCAAATCGGAAGAAGAACATGAGCTACACCTAAGGACCATTCTTGGAACCCTTAGAGAGCATCAGCTGTATGCCAAGTTTAGCAAATGTGAATTCTGGGTAAAGGAGGTAAGATTCCTCGGTCACATTGTATCAGCCGGAGGAATTGCCGGTGACCCTGCAAAAGTGAAAGATGTCGAACATTGGCAAGCCCCAACCACTCAAACCCAAGTTCGTGCATTTCTCGGATTGGCAGGATATTACCACAAGTTCGTAGAAGGATTCTCAAGTATCACCAGACCCATGACACAATTGCTGAAGAAGGACAAGAAGTTTGAATGGACAGACAAATGTGAAGCGAGTTTTCAAGAACTCAAGAGAAGATTGATTTCAGCCCCAATCTTAATCATGCCGGATATCACGAAGCCCTTCGACGTGTATTGTGATGCATCCAAGATCGGTCTCGGATGTGTGCTAATGCAAGAAGGCAAAGTTATATCTTATCTATCTCGACAACTGAAACAACATGAGCAAAATTACCCAACCCATGACCTCGAACTCGCAGCCGTAGTTCTAGCCCTGAAGACATGGAGGCATTACCTGATGGAAAATCGTTGTGAGATTTATTCGGATCACAAGAGCCTAAAGTATATATTCACTCAGAAGGAGTTGAATATGAGGCAGAGAAGATGGATTGAGTTAATCAAGGATTACGATCTGGACATTCACTATCACCCTGGTAAAGCCAACATGGTAGCAGATGCCCTTAGCAGATTGCCATGCCGCTTGAACTCCATGATTTTGAAGGAGCAACCAAGTTTGCACAAAGAGATGGAAGATTTTCGAATGGAATTAGTAAGTGAAGGATTTTTGGCTAGCATAGAACTTCAACCCACTTTGATCAGCCAGATCAAAGAGGCGCAGAAAGGAAATGCTAGTATTGACGGAATCAAGCGTCGTATCGGTACAGGCAAAGTACTCGGATTCATCGAAGACGGAGAAGGAGTTCTGTGGTACAAAGGACGCCTTTGTGTACCAGCAGATTCTGAGTTGAAAGAAGTTATTCTCAAGGAAGCTCATGATACTCTTTATTCTATCCACCCCGGAGGAACTAAGATGTATCAAGATTTGAAAGAGCAATTTTGGTGGCATAAGATGAAGAGAGAAATCATAAGCTATATCGCCAAGTGTGATATATGTCAGCGAGTCCAGGAAGGACATCAAAGACCCGCTGGATTGTTGCAACCCTTGCAGATTCCGGAATGGAAATGGGATTCCGTTGGAATGGACTTTATCACCAGATTGCCTACTTCTAGTTGGGGAAATGACTCTATCTGGGTCATAGTGGATAGGTTGTCCAAAGTCGCCCATTTCTTACCCGTCAAGACCACATATCAGAGTTCGAAGCTAGCAGAGTTATACATCGCTAGAATCGTTAGTTTGCATGGAGTCCCCAAGAACATTGTATCGGATCGAGGAACTCAGTTTACCTCGAGATTCTGGAAGAAAGTTCAAGAAGGTTTAGGAACTCGCCTAGATTTCAGTACCGCGTATCACCCTCAGGCCGATGGACAAACGGAGCGAGTAAATCAAATACTCGAAGATATGCTGAGAGCATGTGTGTTAGAATATGGATCTAAGTGGGAAGACTGTCTGCCGTTTGCAGAATTTTCGTACAACAACAGTTATCAAGCTAGTTTGCAAATGGCCCCATTTGAATTCATGTACGGAAGGAAGTGTCGCACCCCTTTGAACTGGTCGGAAGTAGGAGAGAGTCGGATTTTTGGACCTGACATCCTACGAGAAGCGGAAGAGAAGGTTCACAAGATTCGTGAGCACCTCAAGATAGCCCAGTCCAGACAGAAGAGTTACACCGACAAGAGACGTCGAGACATCGCCTTCAACATCGGAGATTTTGTATATCTGAAAGTGTTGCCATTGAAGGGAATGCAGCGTTTCCAACTCAAAGGAAAGTTAGCCCCCAGATATATCAGACCTTTCAAAATTCTGAACCGTCGAGGAGAAGTGTCATATCAATTGGAACTACCCGAATGTTGGAGATATGCCCTAGAGGCAATAATAAATGTAGTTATTATTATATCTTTGTGTTTATGATAAATATTTATATTCATGCTATAATAGTATTAACAAGGAAACATTGATACTTGTGTGATTTGTAAACTTAATTTGAAGTCCCTAGTATAGCCTCTATACATCACTAGCTTGTTGGTTGATAAATGGTTGTGGTTTCCCTATCATGAACATTGAGATGTTATCAACAACAATATCATATCGTTAGGAGAATGATATGGTGGACATAATCCTATAGATAAGCGTAGCATAAAGATCAAGTCATTTCAATAGTTCAATTGCTATATGCTTTCTGATACATAGTAACCTAATTCCTTCGACCATGAGATCATGCATATCACCTTTACCGGATGGATGCTTTGATGACATCAAACACCACACCGTAACTGGGTGGCTATAAAGTTGGCATTGAGTGTTCGGAAAGTATTGGTTGAGACACATGGATCAAGAGTGGGATTTGTCCATCCATATGACGGATAGATATACTCTGGGCCCTCTCGGTGAAATGTCATCCAATTAGCTTGCAAGCATGTGACTGGCTCACAAGGGATCACATATCACGGGAACGAGAAAAGAGTACTTATCGGAAACGAGGTTGAACTAGGTATGCACAGATACCGACGATCATAACCTCGGATAAGTAAACTATCATGAGACAAAGGGAAATTGGTATCGTATGTAAGTGGTTCATTCGATCGCAAAGTAATCGTAGAAATATGTGGGAACCATATGAATTTCCAGATTCCTCTATTGGTTATTGTTCGGAGAAGTGTCTCGATCATGTCTGCATAATTCACGAACCGTAGGGAGACACACTTAAGGATTCGACGTTGTTTGAGTAGTTATGGTATGATGAGAAAGAGACCGAATGTTGTTCGGAGTCTCGGATGGGATCCGGGATATCACGAGGAGATCCAGAATGGTCCGGAGAATAAGATTCATATAAGGAAAGACCCGTTTCGGAGTTAGGGAATGTTTCTGGTGTTTTCATCGGGAATGTTCTAGAAGGTTCCGGAATGTCCGGCACTCCGGAGGGGAAGGGGTACATGAATGTGTCATTGCAAGTTGGAATGATTGCATCATGTACTAAGTGTCATCGCTGTTCCAAATAAAGGATTAATTCAAATCCTAGTTTGAAAAGTCAAATAGCTACTTTGAAAAGTCAAACGGCTAAATTTGGAAAGAGGAAAAGAGGAGGAGGGTGAAACCGAGTTGGGGAGGGAGTCCCTCCTCCCCAAGCCGGCGCACCACCCAAGCCGAGTTGGGGAGGGACTCCACTCCCTCCCCTTGGCCGCCGGCCCCTCCACCTATATAAGGAGGGGCAGGGCTCCCTCCTAGAACACACAAGTCCCTCACCTCAAACCCTAGAAGCTGCAGCCCACCATAGCCGCCGCCGCCCCCCTAGGGTTTTGCCCTAGCCGCCGACTTGGGGTGTCCCGGAACCCTAGCCGCCGGCTCTAGCACCTCCTCCTTGGTGTGTCTAAACCCTAGAACACCGAGGAGCTCTCTCATACTCCACCATACTCGCTCCGGCTTAAGGCGAAGCCCTGCGAGATCTCCCCTCTACTTCCGGTACCACGCTGTTATGCTGCCGGAATCGCGAGGAGAGTGCTACAACCTCCGCTGCCTGCTGGAACAAGGGAGAGGAAGGTCTTCGTCGAGTACCGAACGTGTGACCGACTGCGGGAGCGCTGCTGGAACACAGCGCCGGAAGGATCGTCTACGCGATCTTGAGATCGGGAAGAGTACGACTACATCACCCACGAGAATCTGCTCTCGTTAAACACTTTGGAATCTTCGAGGGTAAGTTATTCCATCGACTCGTTGCTACAATCTAGAAAGATAGATCTTGGCTTGTTTGTTTGTATGCGATAGAAAATTTTTGTTTTCCATGCTACGAAACCCGACAGTGGTATCAGAGCCGTGTCTATATGTAGATCTGTTGCACGAGTAGAACACAATGGTCATTGTGGGCATTGATGCTTTTATTGTCGATTGCTTCTTGTGTACTTTGCATCTTGCGGTATGTTGGGATGAAGCGGCCCGGGCTAACCTTACATGACATCGTTCATGAGACTTGCTCCACGCTTGACATGCAACTTGTATTGCATAAGTGGCTTTGCGGGTGCCTGTTTCTCCTAGCATAGTTAAGATCCAATTTACAACGGGTGATCAACAATACTAGTATCGATGTTGTGGTTCTTGTTCGTAAGTTAGAACAACACTTATTGAAAGCCCCAAACCACGTAAAATATGCAAAGAAAGTAGAGGCGTCTAACTTTGTTTTGCAGGGGTGTGCAGTGATGTGATATGGCCATGATTGTGATTATATTTGATGTATGCAATGTTCCTTATTGTAAGTTGGCAACCGGCAGGAGCCATATGGTTGTCTTTAATTTCTGCTAAGACCCGCGTGTCTATTCAAAGTAGTTGTAATAGTTGAAGCTGGTGGACGACAACCATAAAGAAGCGTCATTGACCTTAATGCTATACCGGTGATGATGGAGATCATGTTCGTGCTTGAAGATGGAGATCGGAAGCACAAAGAAGAAAGGCCATATCATATCACATATTATGAATTGCATGTGATGTTAATCCTTTATGCATCTTGTATTGCTTAGTAGACGACGGTAGCATTATAAGATGATCCCTCATGCACATGAATTTCAAGTCATATAGTGTTCACCCTTAGTTAGCACCATTGCTAAAGCTTGTTGTTTCGAAGCACCACGTGATGATCGGGTGTGTTAGATTCTGCAAGTGTATACAACGTGAGCAAGCCAGATTTGCTCATGCGGAAACTAAGGTTTGATCTTGACGAGCCTAGCATGTACAGACATGGTCTCGGAACACGGATCACCGAAAGGTAAAGCATGAATCATATAGAAGATATGATGAACATGTCGATTGTTCGCCATTGAAACTATATCAACTCTCGTGATGATCGGTGTTGATGTAGTGGATTTGGTTCGTGTGATCACTAAAACAATGCGAGGGATGTTGTTTTGAGTGGGAGTTCACCTAGTTTAATTTTATTATTAATTTGAACTCAATTTGTCATAAACTTAGTCTAAACTATTGCAAATATGTTGTAGATCAATGGCAGCCCCTACCATCAATTTTAATGCGTTCCTAGAGAAAGAAAAGTTGAAAAACAATGGAAGCAACTTCGCGGATTGGTTCCGCAATTTGAGGATTGTCCTCACAGCTGGTAATTTGACCTATGTGCTGGATGCACCGCTGGGTGACCCACCTGCAGCTGATGCTGCCGTTGAATGTAACTACCTCGGTGAATTACGCTCCTAGATACAAGCCTGGATGAGCGGTAGTGGTTGAAATAGTACGGTGGGGCCCCAAAAGCCACTCACGGGTAGACCTTTCGGCCGTCCCAACCACTTCCAACTCAACGGAACCTGTACGGGCGGCGTAATCGGCAGGCGAAGGGATCAACTACATACACAAGTGGGTATGTATGCAAGCCACCATACAGGAGTACATCAGAGCCATACCATCTAGACAGAAAGGAAATATAGCAACGCCATACGGCAAGATTCAAATGACCTAGATAGAAATAATATTTTAGGATAATTCCTCATACAACACACATCAGAGTATCAAGCGGAAGCGGCGAACAAAGTCCGAGTACGGATAAGAAGCAAATCGGCATAAGATGCCATAGAAAGAAGCACATCCCGCCCACAGATCTCACGGATCCCCGTTCCCGGAATCTCTACACCGAACGATCGTTGCCCACATCATCAGCCTCTTCCACCCAGTATCCGTCCTGCGAGGGTACCTGTTCATCTGAACCAATAATTTATCGTGTGAGACCCTAAGGGTACTCAGCAAGTCTTAATGCCTCTAAAGGGGACACAACCTGGGGTGACGCAATTGCAGCGAAAGATAAACCCTAGCAGTTCTACAGATAAACGCTAACCATCCGCCTAACCAAAGATAGACGGATGTCCGTGATTTAATGACAACAGTTATAACAGTAATACCATCAGATCCATCCTCCTCCTCGCTTACCAACGAGGAAGCGGACGAACAACCCCCCATCCGTTGGCAATTTTATTAACCATTCCATGAGTATTGCACTATTTACTAGTCATTTACTTAGTCAGATTAAAGCGGTACTTTAGTTATGCTTGTCTATGATCAAGAAACTGTGCTCCAAGTCGTCCATAACCGCGGACACGGCTTTCAGAAAGTTTTACCCGGCCGGGGTGCACCAATAGCAACACACACTCGATCAACCTCGGAAAAACCAAATGAAAACCCAACGAGGCCTTCACGACAAAGCAATCACAGGATTCAGAAATATTTCAGGGGGCCACCCCTTAAAGTAGACCCGCAACGAAGCCGGCCGGCTCCGAGACGGACTTAAGGTTGTGGGGACGGCTGTGAACGACTGGGAACCCGAAAGTGTGGCTGGGCTTGTCGACACCGCGGAATCGTGCCACGATCCTAAACAGTACAGTGTGCTCCTCGCACAAACGTAAATAAAGCAGTAAAGCATGGCATAGGTACAGGATAGTAATAAAACCTCAAACTAGTTTGTGGCCCCAAGAAATAAGACTAAATCAAGCCCTGGCTCAGGAGGGTCCCATATACCTCCCGGATGTGGATAGCGCGATAAATCAAGGAACAGGTATCAAGTACTCGGGGTCCTACGGGACACAAGTGAGCAGGAAAAACCAAATAGCAGATGTTGCTCACCGGTGCCACCTTCATTAGTTATCCCATTACTACTCAGGTTAAGTTGTTTAGGTACCTCGTTATCCATCAGACTCTCACATACCCTACACATGCTGTTCTACGACTCGCATGGCTCAAACAACTCCTGTAGTAATGGCTCATGGGATGGAGGAACAAGCTTGGTGGGGTTTAAAGTAAAGGCTATGCAATACTTGGGATTCAGTTTAATGCAATCGCGACTCAATGATGCGAGAATAAGATAGAGGCAATAGGTACTGTATGTATGCGAGCATGTGGTAGTGCTTGCCTGGCAGCTCGGTGGAAGCGAGAGACGGATCTGGGTAGTGCTCCTGGTTCTCTTGATATATCCCCTGCTCAGCGTCTATTCGAAAGAAGAACCAAACAAGCAAGGGCCAACATAAATATAGAGCACAAGCATATGAATAAGATGCGACAAGCAACCAATCATGCCATGATGAATGATGCACAAGTTGCATGGCAATAAACTAGCATGGCATGGGTGAGGTGTGGAAGACAAGAAATAACGTTTTAATGGGGTTTTGGTCCCATTTTATTGTCATAATAGTTGCTGTATACTTTATATTTAGATGATGCATGCTGCAATTGAAGTCATGGATAGCATAAACAGAAAGGTCTCGTCGATCTGATCATTTTAGACATATCATTTGCTAAATTTGGAATTATGAATCAAAAGTTATTAATTAAATAAGTTCCAGTGGCATTTGTTGTAATTTGATTCATCTTGGAATTTAAAATGTGCAAAAGGCAATTTGAAAGGCATATTTGAAATCCTCACATTTTTCTGATTCAAAAACATATATCATTTGTTAAATTTGGGTTTATATTTTGAAAGTTATTTGAAAACAGATTTCAGTTTGAATTTGAATTAATTTGAAAAAGATTTGAAATAAAAACAGACAAGCAGCACCCCTTTTGTACCCAGGCAGACCCAGCCGCGCTCACTGACGGGTGGGGCCAGGCTGACTGGACGCCAGCCATGCGCACAGGGAACAGGGGACCGCGGGTTGAGCTCCAGAAAACACGGGAGCCTTTTTATAAAACGCCACCGACGCTGACTGGTGGGGTTACGGGGACGGCGGGTTTAGGCGGGAGTTTCTGCGGGGGCCTAAACGCAAAAACGTCATCGGCTGTCGCGACGCTGCTGTCGAACAAGCCTGACGGCGGTGGATCTGGCCGGACTTTGAACGACGATGGCGAGCGAACCACTGGGAGAAACGCAAAACGGCTAAAACGAAAAATGAAGAGGAACCTTCGGGCTACAAGTCTTATTCAGAGATCTAACGCAGAGAGAAACTACATCGCGCGGGACAGGGCGATGAACAGAGGCGGTTCGCGCGGCTGCAGGTGTCTGACTACGCACGCTGGCGGCGACGCGCGCGCACAGGGTGCTCGACGGAGTGCGGCGGCGCTACGGTGCACGAGGGGGGAGGGGACCTTGTCAGGGAGGTGTGGTTGCTCACCAGGGGCTTGCTGGTGGTTTGGCTCGAGCAGAGAGGCCGGTGATCGTCGGGGAGGCTAGCGGTAGGAGGCGTCCTGGCGTTCACGGGCACGGCGGCGGCGGGGCTCCTCCGGCGAGGTCCAGCGGGCTCGGGCGCGTCAGGGCGAAGCAGAGGAAGCAGACGCAGCTCCTGGTGCTCCTGGCTCGCCTCGGGGTGCTCTGGAGCGAAGGGAAGCAGAGGGGGCCGATCTAGGGTTGAGGGGGCATGGTGGAGAGGGTGCTCGTTGGGGAGGAAGAAGGGAGGCCTGGGGGATCTGGGGAAGGCTAGAGGCGAGGGGGGAAGGATAAGATCGACAGGGGGCAGGTAGATGGCGTGGGGCTAGCGTGGGGGAGGGGTTGATGGAAAGGTGGCCTTGGTGCCACCTTGTCCTCCTCACGTGCATGGGCGGCCAGGGTAGCTAGGCACGGCTGGCAGGTGGGGTAGGGCGAGGGGCTCGTGGCCAGGCAGGTAGGAGGGGCCCTAGGGCAGGGAGAGAAGAGAGGGGGAGAGGTGGCTCGGGTTCGGTCTAGGGAGAGCTAGGGTTTGGGGTAGATGAGAGGCTCGGTTGGGGAGGAGGGGCCCTCATGGCATAGAGAGAGAGGGAAGAGGTGAGGTATGCTCGGTTAGGGTTAGCTAGAGGGTGGTGGTTCAAGCTTTAGGGTTTAGATTAAGGGGGGTTCGGTCGAGGGTTTAAGGGAGAGGTGAGAATAGAGGAAGAGTGTGCTCATGTGTAAGCACATAAAAATGGCCTCACATGAACAAGCACAAGGGTGGTAGGGGCTAGAGAGAGGGGGAAGGGTTTAGGTTTTGTGCATGCCACATAATCACATGTGCATGCATGGGGTATGGTGATTAGGGTTTAGCTAGAGGGGGATAGAGAGGTAGATGGCGTGGTGAAGAATTCTACAAGCCAAAACAAGATTAAGCAAAGGAGAGGTGATCCATGCAAGCAAAACCAAATAACATTCAAAAGTCAAGAAAAGGTGGCACTTGCATGGCCCATGCAAACAATAATTGCCATGTAGCTATATTGTGAAAACAACACAAAATCATGTGGCATTATTCCTTGCATTCCCAAAAGGTGGGCAAAGGCCAAGCATAAGATTATGGGTGGAATCCAACCAACCAACATGAGCTAGAGGTAAACTCAAATAAAATGCCAAGCTCATATTAATTGGATGGTGGAATTATAAGGTGGTGAAAGAAAGGTGGTGGAGTTATTAAGAGATATTCCCCCAAATCCACTTGGGCATTTAACAATTTATCAAGAACCAAATACAATACCAAGAGGCAACTACAATTAATAATGCACATGAGATAAGAACCAAACAAGAAGGGGTTTTATATGATGCTCAAATGCAAGGTGGCATGATGACATGAGCATGATATGATGATGATGCAACAATTATATATTGGAAGTGGCCCTTTTTATTACTAGAACAAGTAGCATTACAGGTGTTAGACAACTGGGATGCTACAACTCTCCCCCACTAAACAGGAATCTCGCCCCGAGATTCTAGGAAGAAGAAGAAGACACAAAGAGAGAAGGATGGTTGGCACGGAGTTCAGCTTCACGCTCCCATGTGGCTTCATCAACAGAATGGTGTGACCACTGCACCTTGCAGAACTTGATGGACTTGTTGCGAGTCCTTCTTTCTGCGGTCTCAAGGATTTTGGTGGGGTGTTCTTGATAAGACAGGTCTTCTTGGAGATCGATTAGCTCGTGATCCACGGTCCTGCCGGGATCTTTGAAGCACTTCTTAAGCTGAGAGATGTGGAAAACATCATGGACTTTGAGTTTTTCCGGGAGCTCGAGGGCATAAGCGACTTCTCCTCTTCTACCACGAATCTTGAAAGGACCGATGTATCTAGGAGCCAGCTTTCCTTTGATGCCAAAATGGTGTGTGCCTTTCATGGGAGTGACACGAAGGTACACGAGATCACCAGGGGCATACACCATGTCCGTGTGCTTCCTGTCATAGTTGCTCTTCTGACGACTTTGAGCAATCTTCAGGTTCTCAAGAATGATATGCACCTTCTCCTCTGCTTGAGTTACAATGTCAGGGCCAAACCAGATTCTTTCTCCTGCACTTGACCAACCAATCGGAGTTCTGCACTTGCGACCACAGAGAGCCTCAAATGGTGCCATCTTCAGACTCTTCTGGAAGCTGTTGTTGTACGAGAATTCAGCATAAGGAAGACATTCCTCCCACTTCATGCCAAAAGAGATGACGCAAGCACGAAGCATATCCTCCAGAATCTGATTGATCCTTTCCACTTGTCCTTGCGACTGAGGGTGGTAAGCAGTGCTGAAGTTCAACTTTGTTCCCAGAGCATTTTGAAAACTTTCCCAGAACTTTGAAGTGAAGATGCTTCCACGGTCTAAACTGATCTCAAGCGGAACCCCATACAGAGAGACAATTCTGTTGATATAGAGCTCAGCCAACTGAATTCCAGAAATTGTTTCCTTGACGGGGAAGAAATGAGCCACTTTAGAAAGCCTGTCGATGACAACAAAGATTGCATTGTTGCCCTTCTGCGACCTTGGAAAACCAGTGATGAAGTCCATCTCCACTTTCTCCCATTTCCACTCCGGAGGTTTTAATGGCTGTAGAAGACCGAAAGGTTTCTGATGGACAGCTTTCACTCTGCGGCAAACATCACACTCCGAGACATACTTTGCACAATATCGTTTCAAACCAGGCCACCAATATTGTGTTTTCAAGTCCATGTACATCTTTGTGCTGCCAGGATGGATAGAAAGAACCGAATCATGCGCCTCCTTGAGAACTTGCTCTCTCAAACCCAGGTAGTTTGGAACAAACATCCGGTGGTCGAAGAAAAGCGTGCCTTGATCATCTACGTGGAAGGACTCATACTTCGGAAGCTCAAGTTTAGAGATGATGTTTCTTGTGTGCGGATCACCCAGCTGACGAGAGCGAATCTTTTCTTCCAAGAGAGGAGTAGCCAGAAGGTTCAGGAGATGCCCTTGTTCCACAACTTCCAGGTTGAGCTGACGGAATTCCTTGCACAAAAGAGGTTGTTGTTCTTCCATCATGAGGTTGTTGACATAAGCTTTACGGCTGAGAGCATCTGCCATGACATTAGCTTTGCCCGGTGTGTAGTTGATGGTCACATCAAAGTCATTGATTGCTTCAATCCATCTCCTCTGCCGAAGGTTGAGATCAGGCTGAGTGAAGATATACTTCAAACTTTTGTGGTCAGAAAAGATCTCACAACGGTTGCCAAGCAAGTAGTGCCTCCATAGCTTCAAAGCAAAGACAACTGCTGCTAGCTCGAGGTCATGTGTGGGATAGTTGATCTCATGCGTCTTCAACTGTCGAGAGGCATAAGCAACCACTTGTTTTTCTTGCATAAGGACTGCACCCAATCCTTGCAAAGAGGCGTCGCAGAATATCTGGAAAGGCTTAGATGTATCCGGAGGAACCAAGACTGGTGTGGAAGTGAGCTTCTCTTTGAGTGTTTCAAAGCTTGCTTGACATGCAGGAGTCCACAGATATTTCTTGCCTTTCTTGAGGAGATCGGTAAGAGGCTTCGCTATCTTCGAGAAGTTCTGAACGAAGCGACGGCAATAACTAGCCAAACCAAGAAAACTCCGCACTTCTTTGACATTAACAGGAGGAAGCCATTCAACAATTGTCTTCACAGTTTCCGGGTTGACTGCAATGCCCTTGGCAGAGATGACATGACCAAGATAGGTTACTTCAGGCAGCCAAAACTCACACTTTGAGAACTTTGCATACAAGCGGTTCTCGCGAAGCTTGTTTAGGACACACCGCAGGTGTTCTTCATGCTCTTCCTTAGACTTGGAATAGACTAGGATATCATCCAGATAGACCACAACGAACTTATCCAGGTACTCCATGAAGACCGAGTTCATAAGCCTCGAGAAGGTAGCAGGAGCGTTGGTGAGACCGAAAGACATCACCGTGTACTCATACAGGCCATAGCGGGTGGTGAAAGCTGTTTTAGGCACATCTTCCTTGCGAATCTTGATTTGGTGATAACCACTCCTCAAGTCCAACTTAGAGAATACCACAGCTCCAGCTAGCTGGTCAAAAAGATCATTAATCCGCGGAAGGGGATATTTGTTCTTGATGGTTTTAGCATTGAGAGCCCGATAGTCAACACAAAGTCTATCAGTCCTGTCACGCTTCTTCACAAAGATTGTTGGGCTACCCCAAGAAGAAGTACTGTGTTGAATGAAACCCAACTTCTCTTGTTCATCAAGCTGTCGTTTGAGTTCAGCCAACTCAGAAGGACCCATTTTATAAGGCCGCTTGGAGATAGGAGCCGTTCCAGGTTCAAGCTCAATTACGAACTCAACCTCACGATCCGGAGGCATACCTGGCAACTCTTCAGGAAAAACATCCGGAAACTCACAGACCACTGGGACTCTCTGAATAGCTTCCATAGCATCATCATTCAGAGCCGCCAAAGAGAAAAGCTGGACAGCAGGCGTCAGACTTGGAGAAAAGACTATATGGCCTTCAGGAATCTTCAAAGAAACCGAGCGTTCAGCACAATCAATCACAGCTGCATTTGCCGTCAACCAATCCATGCCCAAGATGACATCAATGTCAGAACTGCCCAGAACAATTAAGGAAGCCGAGAACAAAGAGCCACCAATCTCAATTTGATTGCCATGACTGATATAAGCAGCCCTCATGTTTGAACCAGGAGATAGGACCATCAACTTCTCAAGGAGAGGATCCAAAACTAACACATTCTCATTTGCAAACTTGTGAGAAACAAAAGAATGCGATGCACCAGAATCGAACAAAACTCGTGCAGGGACTGAGTTAACGGGTAGCGTACCCATCACCACTCCAGGTGCATGCTCAGCTTGAGCGGCGTTGACACAATTGGCACGAGCAACCGTAGACCCAGGCTTGGTGTTGATGTTGAGAGCCCGAGGTGGTGGTGCACGAACCGTAGGAGAGCTTGCTGCAGATCTTGGCGGGGGTGGAGGGAGAGCTTTGTTCTTCAACGGACAGTTCCAGTTGGGATGTCCATGATCTCCACATGTGAAACAAGCACCATGTGGACGTGGAGCAACATAGCCAGGGACTCCGCCAGGCGCTCCAGGGTAGTGGTTGTTGTAGCCCCTGGGAGCCGCAGTGGTGAAGTTTGGTGGCCTTGACGCGTAGCTTGCAGGTCTTGGTGAAGCCGGGAGCGACGGTGGGGTGTTAGGAACCCAGACACGCCGCTTAGAAGGAGCTGCCATAACCGAAGAGCTTGATGCATCCCTGTTGTGTTTCTTGGACTCCTCGAACACTTGCCGACTTGCCTCCTCTTGCAAAGCTGTGTGTTGTAGTTCCAGGAAAGATGCCAGCCTTGCATGTGTAATCGCATACTTGATCGATGCATTGAGCCCTTGCCTGAACCTCTTATGCTTCTTCTTGTCATCAGATACCTCATCGCCACCATAACGAGATAGATTCATGAAGTTCCTGATGTAGGTGTTGACGTTATCATTTCCTTGCTTAAGGTTGAGAAAAGCTTCCTTCATCCTTTCCATCACAATCTCTGACAGGAATTGCTCTTTGAACGCTCCAGAGAACTGTCCCCAGGTAGGCTGAAAACCAGTGCAGCTTGCCTTCAAGTAATTCTCCCACCAGAGAGCTGCATCTCCCTTTAGAAGGTGAGTAGCACACTTTACCCACTCCTGCTCAGGAACATCAGCAGTCTCAAGAAGCCTTGACGTCTCACGTAACCAATCATCCGCATCCAGTGGTCGATCGGAAACATCAAACTGACGAGGGTTGAATTTCAGGAAGCTCTTGATGTCGCCCCGCTTGGGAGGTGGAGGGAGTGGAGCAAACTCATTCCTTCTGACGCTCTCTTCTAAACGCTGCTGGTTCTGCTGCATCGCTGCCAAGGCATTAGCTATGTTTGACAATGCGGCCCCAAGCTCTGGTGGTATGTCCTCATCTGAACGGCGTGGTGGAGCCATCCTGAGATTGATATAAAACACAAGTCAGTACTATAATGGAGAATAATAATAATCCAAAATAGTACCAAAATGGAATTAACCAAGATTAAAGCATACGATTTACTGAGATGATATTAAAATATCAACAAAGTTCAAAGCACCTAAAAGATATTAAGCATATCGCACACGACTGAAAAGGAGTGTGGTACACAGATATATCAAAGAAAAAAATTTCCACAAATTTCGGCATTAAAATACCAATAGATGCGCAAAATTACTTAACGAATCAAGATTAGTGACTCTACCGATTCAATATACAAAAGCGAATGATAAGAGTAGTGGTATGGTCGCGACTCCATCCCGCACTCAAAGCATTACTCCGCACATGAATAAGTGGAACACATATCCTAACCCCTTCTTCTCACGTTGAACCTACAGATTGGTAACTATGGAAACGAACACCCCAAACAAGATAGCGTCGGATACAAAGAGTAAGACAGATTGTGTCGGTTTGCAAAAGCCTGTCGGTATGGAATGTACCAACAGTTGATAACCAAAGGCTGATTAGATAACAACTTGGATGCAACACATAGACAAGGGATTACACACACACACACACACACAACCTATGGTACTACGGAAACCCAGAACACGTGAATCCTAGTTTGAATTTTAAGAAGAGGATTGAAAATGTTGCACTTCCTTACCAGAAAAGGGTGGGTGGGTGGGTAAGAAGAAAAGTGGAAGCAGTCCTACTCTCGCGTTTTTATTTTTCCCTAGTATACATAACTACCAAAATATTTGCTAGACTGACAACGACCGTTTGGCTGAGACCCTGAAGGTCGGGATGGCTCTGATACCAATTGTAACTACCTCGGTGAATTACGCTCCTAGATACAAGCCTGGATGAGCGGTAGTGGTTGAAATAGTACGGTGGGGCCCCAAAAGCCACTCACGGGTAGACCTTTCGGCCGTCCCAACCACTTCCAACTCAACGGAACCTGTACGGGCGGCGTAATCGGCAGGCGAAGGGATCAACTACATACACAAGTGGGTATGTATGCAAGCCACCATACAGGAGTACGTCAGAGCCATACCATCTAGAAAGAAAGGAAATATAGCAACGCCATACGGCAAGATTCAAATGACCTAGATAGAAATAATATTTTAGGATAATTCCTCATACAACACACATCAGAGTATCAAGCGGAAGCGGCGAACAAAGTCCGAGTACGGATAAGAAGCAAATCGGCATAAGATGCCATAGAAAGAAGCACATCCCGCCCACAGATCTCACGGATCCCCGTTCCCGGAATCCCTACACCGAACGATCGTTGCCCACATCATCAGCCTCTTCCACCCAGTATCCGTCCTGCGAGGGTACCTGTTCATCTGAACCAATAATTTATCGTGTGAGACCCTAAGGGTACTCAGCAAGTCTTAATGCCTCTAAAGGGGACACAACCTGGGGTGACGCAATTGCAGCGAAAGATAAACCCTAGCAGTTCTACAGATAAACGCTAACCATCCGCCTAACCAAAGATAGACGGATGTCCGTGATTTAATGACAACAGTTATAACAGTAATACCATCAGATCCATCCTCCTCCTTGCTTACCAACGAGGAAGCGGACGAACAACCCCCCATCCGTTGGCAATTTTATTAACCATTCCATGAGTATTGCACTATTTACTAGTCATTTACTTAGTCAGATTAAAGCGGTACTTTAGTTATGCTTGTCTATGATCGAGAAACTGTGCTCCAAGTCGTCCATAACCGCGGACACGGCTTTCAGAAAGTTTTACCCGGCCGGGGTGCACCAATAGCAACACACACTCGATCAACCTCGGAAAAACCAAATCAAAACCCAACGAGGCCTTCACGACAAAGCAATCACAGGATTCAGAAATATTTCAGGGGGCCACCCCTTAAAGTAGACCCGCAACGAAGCCGGCCGGCTCCGAGACGGACTTAAGGTTGTGGGGACGGCTGTGAACGACTGGGAACCCGAAAGTGTGGCTGGGCTTGTCGACACCGCGGAATCGTGCCACGATCCTAAACAGTACAGTGTGCTCCTCGCACAAACGTAAATAAAGCAGTAAAGCATGGCATAGGTACAGGATAGTAATAAAACCTCAAACTAGTTTGTGGCCCCAAGAAATAAGACTGAATCAAGCCCTGGCTCAGGGGGGTCCCATATACCTCCCGGATGTGGATAGCGCGATAAATCAAGGAACAGGTATCAAGTACTCGGGGTCCTACGGGACACAAGTGAGCAGGAAAAACCAAATAGCATATGTTGCTCACCGGTGCCACCTTCATTAGTTATCCCATTACTACTCAGGTTAAGTTGTTTAGGTACCTCGTTATCCATAAGACTCTCACATACCCTACACATGCTGTTCTACGACTCGCATGGCTCAAACAACTCCTGTAGTAATGGCTCATGGGATGGAGGAACAAGCTTGGTGGGGTTTAAAGTAAAGGCTATGCAATACTTGGGATTCAGTTTAATGCAATCGCGACTCAATGATGCGAGAATAAGATAGAGGCAATAGGTACTGTATGTATGCGAGCATGTGGTAGTGCTTGCCTGCCAGCTCGGTGGAAGCGAGAGACGGATCTGGGTAGTGCTCCTGGTTCTCTTGATATATCCCCTGCTCAGCGTCTATTCAAAAGAAGAACCAAACAAGCAAGGGCCAACATAAATATAGAGCACAAGCATATGAATAAGATGCGACAAGCAACCAATCATGCCATGATGAATGATGCACAAGTTGCATGGCAATAAAGTAGCATGGCATGGGCGAGGTGTGGAAGACAAGAAATAACGTTTTAATGGGGTTTTGGTCCCATTTTATTGTCATAATAGTTGCTGTATACTTTATATTTAGATGATGCATGCTGCAATTGAAGTCATGGATAGCATAAACAGAAAGGTCTCGTCGAGCTGATCATTTTAGACATATCATTTGCTAAATTTGGAATTATGAATCAAAAGTTATTAATTAAATAAGTTCCAGTGGCATTTGTTGTAATTTGATTCATCTTGGAATTTAAAATGTGCAAAAGGCAATTTGAAAGGCATATTTGAAATCCTCACATTTTTCTGATTCAAAGACATATATCATTTGTTAAATTTGGGTTTATATTTTGAAAGTTATTTGAAAACAGATTTCAGTTTGAATTTGAATTAATTTGAAAAAGATTTGAAATAAAAACAGACAAGCAGCACCCCTTTTGTACCCAGGCAGACCCAGCCGCGCTCACTGACGGGTGGGGCCAGGCTGACTGGACGCCAGCCATGCGCACAGGGAATAGGGGACCGCGGGTTGAGCTCCAGAAAACACGGGAGCCTTTTTATAAAACGCCACCGACGCTGACTGGTGGGGTTACGGGGACGGCGGGTTTAGGCGGGAGTTTCTGCGGGGGCCTAAACGCAAAAACGTCATCGGCTGTCGCGACGCTGCTGTCGAACAAGCCTGACGGCGGTGGATCTGGCCGGACTTTGAACGACGATGGCGAGCGAACCACTGGGAGAAACGCAAAACGGCTAAAACGAAAAATGAAGAGGAACCTTCGGGCTACAAGTCTTATTCAGAGATCTAACGCAGAGAGAAACTACATCGCGCGGGACAGGGCGATGAACAGAGGCGGTTCGCGCGGCTGCAGGTGTCTGACTGCGCACGCTGGCGGCGACGCGCGCGCGCGCAGGGTGCTCGACGGAGTGCGGCGGCGCTACGGTGCACGAGGGGGGAGGGGACCTTGTCAGGGAGGTGTGGTTGCTCACCAGGGGCTTGCTGGTGGTTTGGCTCGAGCAGAGAGGCCGGTGATCGTCGGGGAGGCTAGCGGTAGGAGGCGTCCTGGCGTTCACGGGCACGGCGGCGGCGGGGCTCCTCCGGCAAGGTCCAGCAGGCTCGGGCGCGTCAGGGCGAAGCAGAGGAAGCAGACGCAGCTCCTGGTGCTCCTGGCTCGCCTCGGGGTGCTCTGGAGCGAAGGGAAGCAGAGGGGGCCGATCTAGGGTTGAGGGGGCATGGTGGAGAGGGTGCTCGTTGGGGAGGAAGAAGGGAGGCCTGGGGGATCTGGGGAAGGCTAGAGGCGAGGGGGGAAGGATAAGATCGACAGGGGGCAGGTAGATGGCGTGGGGCTAGCGTGGGGGAGGGGTTGATGGAAAGGTGGCCTTGGTGCCACCTTGTCCTCCTCACGTGCATGGGCGGCCAGGGTAGCTAGGCACGGCTGGCAGGTGGGGTAGGGCGAGGGGCTCGTGGCCAGGCAGGTAGGAGGGGCCCTAGGGCAGGGAGAGAAGAGAGGGGGAGAGGTGGCTCGGGTTCGGTCTAGGGAGAGCTAGGGTTTGGGGTAGATGAGAGGCTCGGTTGGGGAGGAGGGGCCCTCATGGCATAGAGAGAGAGGGAAGAGGTGAGGTATGCTCGGTTAGGGTTAGCTAGAGGGTGGTGGTTCAAGCTTTAGGGTTTAGATTAAGGGGGGTTCGGTCGAGGGTTTAAGGGAGAGGTGAGAATAGAGGAAGAGTGTGCTCATGTGTAAGCACATAAAAATGGCCTCACATGAACAAGCACAAGGGTGGTAGGGGCTAGAGAGAGGGGGAAGGGTTTAGGTTTTGTGCATGCCACATAATCACATGTGCATGCATGGGGTATGGTGATTAGGGTTTAGCTAGAGGGGGATAGAGAGGTAGATGGCGTGGTGAAGAATTCTACAAGCCAAAACAAGATTAAGCAAAGGAGAGGTGATCCATGCAAGCAAAACCAAATAACATTCAAAAGTCAAGAAAAGGTGGCACTTGCATGGCCCATGCAAACAATAATTGCCATGTAGCTATATTGTGAAAACAACACAAAATCATGTGGCATTATTCCTTGCATTCCCAAAAGGTGGGCAAAGGCCAAACATAAGATTATGGGTGGAATCCAACCAACCAACATGAGCTAGAGGTAAACTCAAATAAAATGCCAAGCTCATATTAATTGGATGGTGGAATTATAAGGTGGTGAAAGAAAGGTGGTGGAGTTATTAAGAGATATGCCCCCAAATCCACTTGGGCATTTAACAATTTATCAAGAACCAAATACAATATCAAGAGGCAACTACAATTAATAATGCACATGAGATAAGAACCAAACAAGAAGGGGTTTTATATGATGCTCAAATGCAAGGTGGCATGATGACATGAGCATGATATGATGATGATGCAACAATTATATATTGGAAGTGGCCCTTTTTATTACTAGAACAAGTAGCATTACAGGTGTTAGACAACTGGGATGCTACAATGAAGTAAAGAATGTTTACCTCGCTCGGAAGAATCAGTACTCCATAGTTCAGTGTGCTATCTTGTATGGTTTAGAATCGGAGCTTCAGAAAAGGTTTGAGAATTCAGACCCATATGATATTGTCGAGGATCTCAAATTGATTTTTGAGACTCATGCGGCAATTGAAAGTTATGAGGCTTCTGAAAAGTTCTTTAACTGCAAGATGGAAGAGGGCAGCTCCGTCAGTGAGCATGTGCTTAAGATGTCTGGGCACGCAAACAAACTTCAAAGCTTGGGTATAGTGATTCCTAATGCTTTGGGGATTTACCGTGTCCTCCAATCACTACCACCAAGTTACAAGAACTTTGTGATGAACTACAACATGCAGAACATGAACAAGCAGTTGCCAGAACTGTTTGCTATGTTGAAGTCTGCAGAAGTGGAGATCAAGAAAGAGCACCAAGTGTTGTTGGTCAATAAGACCACCAAATTCAAGAAAGGGAAGTCTAAGCAGAAGGGACACTTCAAGAAGGGTGGTAAGAAAGTTACCGCACCGACGAAGAAGACCAAGGCTGGACCTAAGCCTGATACTGAGTGCTTTTACTGCAAGGGAGAAGGTCACTGGAAGCGGAATTGCCCAAAGTACTTGGCGGATTTGAAGAACGGCAACATCAAGAAGAAAGGTATATCTGATATACATGTTATTGATGTGTATCTAACTAGTACTCGTAGTAGTGCCTGGGTATTTGATACTGGTTCGGTTGCTCATATTTGTAACTCGAAACAGGTGCTGCAGAATAAACGGAAGCTAGCGAAGAACGAGGTGACGATGCGCGTGGGAAACGGATCAAATGTTGATGTGATCGCGGTCGGCACGCTACCCCTTCATCTACCATCGGGATTAGTTTTATACTTAAATAATTGTTATTTGGTGCCTGCGTTGAGCATGAACATTATATCGGGATCTTGTTTATTGCGAGACGGTTACTTGTTTAAGTCCGAGAATAATGATTGTTCGATTTATATGAGTAATATGTTTTATGCACATGCACCTTTGATAGATGGTATATTCTTGTTGAATCTCGATAGTGGAAATACACATATTAATAACATTGAGGCTAAACGTTTGAAATCAAGCGATAATTCGACCTATATGTGGCACTGTCGTCTTGGTCACATTGGAGTGAAGCATATGAAGAAACTCCATTCCGATGGACTTCTTGAATCACTTGATTTCGAATCACTTGATAGATGCGAAGCATGTCTGATGGGTAAAATGACTAAGACTCCATTTTCTGGTATGATGGAGCGAGCTACGGACTTATTGGAAATCATACATACCGATGTGTGTGGTCCAATGAGTGTAGCATCGCGCAGTGGTTATCGTTATGTTCTTACCTTCACGGATGATTTGAGTAGATATGGGTATATCTATTTCATGAAACATAAGTCCGAAACTTTCGAGAAGTTTAAGGAATTTCAAAGTGAGGTAGAGAATCAACGTAACAAGAAGATTAAATTTCTACGTTCTGATCGTGGAGGTGAATATCTAAGTTACGAGTTTGGCGAGCATTTGAAGAAATGCGGAATACTTTCACAGTTGACACCGCCAGGAACACCACAGCGTAATGGTGTGTCCGAACGTCGTAATCGAACTCTCTTAGATATGGTTCGTTCTATGATGTCACTTACAGATTTACCGCTATCATTTTGGGGTTATGCATTAGAAACAACCGCATTCACTTTAAATACGGCACCGTCTAAATCCGTTGAAACGACACCGTATGAATTATGGTTTGGGAATAAACCTAGATTGTCGTTCCTTAAAGTTTGGGGATGCGAAGCCTATGTAAAGAAGTTACAGCCGGACAAGCTTGAACCCAAAGCGAAAAAATGCGTCTTCATAGGATACCCAAAGGAAACTATTGGGTATACCTTCTATCACAGATCCGAAGGCAAAATCTTCGTTGCTAAGAATGGATCCTTTCTAGAGAAGGAATTTCTCTCGAAAGAAGTGACTGGAAGGAAAGTAGAACTTGACGAGGTTGTCGAACCTTCTCTCGAAATTGCGAGTAGCGCAGCACCGGAAGAAGTTCCTGTGGTGCCTGCACCAATTATAGAGGAAGCTAATGATGATGATCATGAAACTTCGGTTGAAGTTGCTACAGAGCCTCGCAGGTCAACGAGAACTCGTACCACTCCAGATTGGTATGATCCCGTTATGAGTGTCATGTTGGTGGATAACACCGATGACCCCGAGACATATGAGGAAGCGATGATGAGCCCAGATTCCAATAAATGGCAAGAAGCCATGAAATCCGAGATTGGATCCATGTACGAAAACCAAGTATGGACTTTGGTGGACTTACCGGATGGCCGGAAGGCTGTCGAGAACAAATGGATTTTCAAGAAGAAAACAGATGTTGATGGTAATGTTACTGTCTATAAAGCTCGACTTGTCGCAAAAGGGTTTCGACAAATTCAAGGAGTTGACTACGATGAGACTTTCTCACCAGTAGCGAAGCTAAAATCTGTGAGGATTATGTTAGCAATCGCTGCATATTATGATTATGAGATATGGCAGATGGATGTCAAAACAGCATTCCTCAATGGAGACATTGATGAAGAGTTGTATATGATGCAACCCAAAGGTTTTGTCGATCCTAAAGATGCTAACAAGGTATGCAAACTTCAACGGTCCATCTATGGATTGAAGCAAGCATCCCGAAGTTGGAATCAACGTTTTGATAAGGTAATCAAAAGTTTTGGTTTTATACAAACTTATGGAGAAGCTTGTATTTACAAGAAAGTGAGTGGGAGCTCTGTAGCATTCTTAATACTATATGTGGATGACATATTGTTGATTGGGAATGATGTAGACCTTCTTAATAGTGTCAAGGAATATTTGAATAATAGTTTTTCAATGAAGGATCTTGGCGAAGCAGCTTACATATTAGGCATAAAGATTTACAGAGATAGATCGAAACGCCAAATATCATTGTCATAGAGTACATATTTGGACAAAGTTCTAAAGAGGTTTGGAATGGAAGAAAGCAAGAAAGGTTTCTTGCCCATGTTGCCCAATACGACCTTGAGTAAAACTCAAAGTCCGACATCGGCAGAAGATAGAGAAAGGATGAGTAAGACTCCCTATGCCTCAGCCATAGGATCTCTAATGTATGCCATGCTATGTACTAGACCCGACATTGCATATGCTGTTAGTTTAACTAGCAGATATCAAAGTGATCCAGGAGTGGATCATTGGACAGCGGTCAAAAACATCCTTAAGTACTTGAGAAGAACTAAGGATATGGTTCTTTCTTATGGAGGTGATGAACAACTCGTTGTTAATGGTTACACCGATGCTAGTTGGAACACCGATCCGGATGATTCTAAATCTCAATCTGGATACGTATTTATTTTGAATGGTGCAGCAGTTAGCTGGAGGAGTGCAAAGAAAAGCGTTGTGGCGAGATCTTCAACTGAATCGGAATACATGGCTGTTTCAGAGGCTTCACAAGAAGCGATATGGATGAAAGAGTTCATTACAGAGCTGGGTGTGGTTCCTAGTGCGCTGGACCCAATGTCTATCTATTGTGATAACATGGGCGCCATAGCCAATGCGCAAGAACCAAGGTCACACAAAAGCTGAAGCACATCAAGCTACGTTTTCACGCTATTCGAGAACATATCCGAGATGGGGATATAAAGATTTGCAAAGTACACACAGATCTGAATGTGGCGGATCCGTTGACTAAACCTCTCCCGAGGGCAAAACATGACCAACACCAAACTTCCATGGGTGTTCGGTATATTACCATGTAATCTAGATTAGATGACTCTAGTGCAAGTGGGAGACTGTTGGAGATATGCCCTAGAGGCAATAATAAATGTAGTTATTATTATATCTTTGTGTTTATGATAAATGTTTATATTCATGCTATAATAGTATTAACAAGGAAACATTGATACTTGTGTGATTTGTAAACTTAATTTGAAGTCCCTAGTATAGCCTCTATACATCACTAGCTTGTTGGTTGATAAATGGTTGTGGTTTCCCTATCATGAACATTGAGATGTTATCAACAACAAGATCATATCGTTAGGAGAATGATATGGTGGACATACTCCTATAGATAAGCGTAGCATAAAGATCAAGTCATTTCAATAGTTCAATTGCTATATGCTTTCTGATACATAGTAACCTAATTCCTTCGACCATGAGATCATGCATATCACCTTTACCGGATGGATGCTTTGATGACATCAAACACCACACCGTAACCGGGTGGCTATAAAGGTGGCATTGAGTGTTCGGAAAGTATTGGTTGAGACACATGGATCAAGAGTGGGATTTGTCCATCCATATGACGGATAGATATACTCTGGGCCCTCTCGGTGAAATGTCATCCAATTAGCTTGCAAGCATGTGACATGCTCACAAGGGATCACATATCACGGGAACGAGAAAAGAGTACTTATCGGAAACGAGGTTGAACTAGGTATGCAGAGATACCGACGATCATAACCTCGGATAAGTAAACTATCGTGAGACAAAGGGAAATTGGTATCGTATGTAAGTGGTTCATTCGATCGCAAAGTAATCGTAGAAATATGTGGGAACCATATGAATTTCCAGATTCCTCTATTGGTTATTGTTCGGAGAAGTGTCTCGATCATGTCTGCATAATTCACGAACCGTAGGGAGACACACTTAAGGATTCGACGTTGTTTGAGTAGTTATGGTATGATGAGAAAGAGACCGAATGTTGTTCGGAGTCTCGGATGGGATCCGGGATATCACGAGGAGATCCGGAATGGTCCGGATAATAAGATTCATATAAGGAAAGACCCGTTTCGGAGTTGGGGAATGTTTCCGGTGTTTTCATCGGGAATGTTCTAGAAGGTTCCGGAATGTCCGGCACTCCGGAGGGGAAGGGGTACATGAATGTGTCATTGCAAGTTGGAATGATTGCATCATGTACTAAGTGTCATCACTGTTCCAAATAAAGGATTAATTCAAATCCTAGTTTGAAAAGTCAAATAGCTAGTTTGAAAAGTCAAACGGCTAAATTTGGAAAGAGGAAAAGAGGAGGAGGGTGAAACCGAGTTGGGGAGGGAGTCCCTCCTCCCCAATCCGGCGCACCACCCAAGCCGAGTTGGGAAGGGACTCCACTCCTTCCCCTTGGCCGCCGGCCCCTCCACCTATATAAGGAGGGCCAGGGCTCCCTCCTAGAACACACAAGTCCCTCACCTCAAACCCTAGAAGCTGCAGCCCACCATAGCCGCCGCCGCCCCCTAGGGTTTTGCCCTATCCGCCGACTTGGGGTGTCCCGGAACCCTAGCCGCCGGCTCTAGCACCTCCTCCTTGGTGTGTCTAAACCCTAGAACACCGAGGAGCTCTCTCATACTCCACCATACTCGCTCCGGCTTAAGGCGAAGCCCTGCGAGATCTCCCCTCTACTTCCGGTACCATGCCGTTGTGCTGCCGGAATCGCGAGGAGAGTGCTACAACCTCCGCTGCCTGCTGGAACAAGGGAGAGGAAGGTCTTCGTCGAGTACCGAACGTGTGACCGACTGCGGGAGCGCTGCCGGAACGCAGCGCCGGAAGGATCGTCTACGCGATCTTGAGATCGGGAAGAGTACGACTACATCACCCACGAGAATCTGCTCTCGTTAAACACTTTTGAATCTTCGAGGGTAAGTTATTCCATCGACTCGTTGCTACAATCTAGTAGATAGATCTTGGCTTGTTTGTTTGTATGCGATAGATTTTTTTTTTCCATGCTACGATACCCTACACCGAAGAGATGTCAGCCGTGCACAATGTGTTCCATATCTCATTACTTTGCAAGTGCCTCGAAGTCCCGGAAAAGACGGAAGTGTTCAAGAATATCGATCACCGGACCATAAAGATCAACGATGACCTGACCTATCCCGAAGTACCCATCCGTATTTTGGAAGAAGCTTTTCGAACCACCCGAACCCGAAGCATAAAGTTTCTCAAGATTCAGTGGAGCAACCACACAGAAGAGGAAGCTACCTGGGAGCGCGAAGATCACATCAGGACGGAGTTTCCCGATCTCTTCAAATCCTAGGTAATCTTTTCGGCCTTTTTAAATCTCAGGACGATATTTTGTTTAAGGGGGGAGGTTTGTAACATCCCAAAAATATTAAACTAGAATCATCAAACTCTAATCATCAAAATTAGAGTTAACAAAAAACTTTTCTAAATAAAAATATGAAAGCATGCATGTGTGTATGCATTACAATTTGGATTCTTTTGAATTGCCTTGTTTATGTGTTTCTTTTCTTGTAAAAGGATTCTTAGGTGAAATAAACATCATCTAAACAAGCCCCACACTTTTCCAAAAGACAAATAAATCAAAACCAACAAAATGAGTGAATGGTCATTTTGACCAATTTAACTCCCATGCCTACTTTGGTTGTCTCAAACTTTCAGAACTTAACATAAACTTGTTTGGATCTTTGCACCTCTTGATAGTACTCATAACAAAGTATCAAGGCCCACTTTGTGATCATCCAGAAACATTCAAATGCATAGTTTAAAAGACAGTTTAAAATTGAATCTATATCATATGGGAAGATCCCACTTTTTCAAAAACCACTCAAACAAGCTCAACTTTCAAAACCCAAGCATCTACAGACTCACCAGCACCAACCTAGCACATCCACCAAAAATCTTTGCAAAATTCAAAACTTGAATTCATGCGGCCAGTTCAGCAAACACCTTGCTGATTCAAATCAAACAAAATCAAAACAATATTGTGAGCAGTGATTTGGGCCTAACTTGGAGAAAAGACTATATGGCCTTCAGGAATCTTCAAAGAAACCGAGCGTTCAGCACAATCAATCACAGCTGCATTTGCCGTCAACCAATCCATGCCCAAGATGACATCAATGTCAGAACTGCCTAGAACAATTAAGGAAGCCGAGAACAAAGAGCCACCAATCTCAATTTGATTGCCATGACTGATATAAGCAGCCCTCATGTTTGAACCAGGAGATAGGACCATCAACTTCTCAAGGAGAGGATCCAAAACTAACACATTCTCATTTGCAAACTTGTGAGAAACAAAAGAATGCGATGCACCAGAATCGAACAAAACTCGTGCAGGGACTGAGTTAACGGGTAGCGTACCCATCACCACTCCAGGTGCATGCTCAGCTTGAGCGGCGTTGACACAATTGGCACGAGCAACCGTAGACCCAGGCTTGGTGTTGATGTTGAGAGCCCGAGGTGGTGGTGCACGAACCGTAGGAGAGCTTGCTGCAGATCTTGGCGGGGGTGGAGGGAGAGCTTTGTTCTTCAACGGACAGTTCCAGTTGGGATGTCCATGATCTCCACATGTGAAACAAGCACCATGTGGACGTGGAGCAACATAGCCAGGGACTCCGCCAGGCGCTCCAGGGTAGTGGTTGTTGTAGCCCCTGGGAGCCGCAGTGGTGAAGTTTGGTGGCCTTGACGCGTAGCTTGCAGGTCTTGGTGAAGCCGGGAGCGACGGTGGGGTGTTAGGAACCCAGACACGCCGCTTAGAAGGAGCTGCCATAACCGAAGAGCTTGATGCATCCCTGTTGTGTTTCTTGGACTCCTCGAACACTTGCCGACTTGCCTCCTCTTGCAAAGCTGTGTGTTGTAGTTCCAGGAAAGATGCCGGCCTTGCATGTGTAATCGCATACTTGATCGATGCATTGAGCCCTTGCCTGAACCTCTTATGCTTCTTCTTGTCATCAGATACCTCATCGCCACCATAACGAGATAGATTCATGAAGTTCCTGATGTAGGTGTTGACGTTATCATTTCCTTGCTTAAGGTTGAGAAAAGCTTCCTTCATCCTTTCCATCACAATCTCTGACAGGAATTGCTCTTTGAACGCTCCAGAGAACTGTCCCCAGGTAGGCTGAAAACCAGTGCAGCTTGCCTTCAAGTAATTCTCCCACCAGAGAGCTGCATCTCCCTTTAGAAGGTGAGTAGCACACTTTACCCACTCCTGCTCAGGAACATCAGCAGTCTCAAGAAGCCTTGACGTCTCACGTAACCAATCATCCGCATCCAGTGGTCGATCGGAAACATCAAACTGACGAGGGTTGAATTTCAGGAAGCTCTTGATGTCGCCCCGCTTGGGAGGTGGAGGGAGTGGAGCAAACTCATTCCTTCTGACGCTCTCTTCTAAACGCTGCTGGTTCTGCTGCATCGCTGCCAAGGCATTAGCTATGTTTGACAATGCGGCCCCAAGCTCTGGTGGTATGTCCTCATCTGAACAGCGTGGTGGAGCCATCCTGAGATTGATATAAAACACAAGTCAGTACTATAATGGAGAATAATAATAATCCAAAATAGTACCAAAATGGAATTAACCAAGATTAAAGGATACGATTTACTGAGATGATATTAAAATATCAACAAAGTTCAAAGCACCTAAAAGATATTAAGCATATCGCACACGACTGAAAAGGAGTGTGGTACACAAATATATCAAAGAAAAAAAATTTCCACAAATTTCGGCATTAAAATACCAATAGATGCGCAAAATTACTTAACGAATCAAGATTAGTGACTCTACCGATTCAATATACAAAAGCGAATGATAAGAGTAGTGGTATGGTCGCGACTCCATCCCGCACTCAAAGCATTACTCCGCACATGAATAAGTGGAACACATATCCTAACCCCTTCTTCTCACGTTGAACCTACAGATTGGTAACTACGGAAACGAACACCCCAAACAAGATAGCGTCGGATACAAAGAGTAAGACAGATTGCGTCGGTTTGCAAAAGCCTGTCGGTATGGAATGTACCAACAGTTGATAACCAAAGGCTGATTAGATAACAACTTGGATGCAACAGATAGACAAGGGATTACACACACACACACACACACACAACCTATGGTACTACGGAAACCCAGAACACGTGAATCCTAGTTTGAATTTTAAGAAGAGGATTGAAAATGTTGCACTTCCTTACCAGAAAAGGGTGGGTGGGTGGGTAAGAAGAAAAGTGGAAGCAGTCCTACTCTCGCGTTTTTATTTTTCCCTAGTATACATAACTACCAAAATATTTGCTAGACTGACAACGACCGTTTGGCTGAGACCCTGAAGGTCGGGATGGCTCTGATACCAATTGTAACTACCTCGGTGAATTACGCTCCTAGATACAAGCCTGGATGAGCGGTAGTGGTTGAAATAGTACGGTGGGGCCCCAAAAGCCACTCACGGGTAGACCTTTCGGCCGTCCCAACCACTTCCAACTCAACGGAACCTGTACGGGCGGCGTAATCGGCAGGCGAAGGGATCAACTACATACACAAGTGGGTATGTATGCAAGCCACCATACAGGAGTACGTCAGAGCCATACCATCTAGAAAGAAAGGAAATATAGCAACGCCATACGGCAAGATTCAAATGACCTAGATAGAAATAATATTTTAGGATAATTCCTCATACAACACACATCAGAGTATCAAGCGGAAGCGGCGAACAAAGTCCGAGTACGGATAAGAAGCAAATCGGCATAAGATGCCATAGAAAGAAGCACATCCCGCCCACAGATCTCACGGATCCCCGTTCCCGGAATCTCTACACCGAACGATCGTTGCCCACATCATCAGCCTCTTCCACCCAGTATCCGTCCTGCGAGGGTACCTGTTCATCTGAACCAATAATTTATCGTGTGAGACCCTAAGGGTACTCAGCAAGTCTTAATGCCTCTAAAGGGGACACAACCTGGGGTGACGCAATTGCAGCGAAAGATAAACCCTAGCAGTTCTACAGATAAACGCTAACCATCCGCCTAACCAAAGATAGACGGATGTCCGTGATTTAATGACAACAGTTATAACAGTAATACCATCAGATCCATCCTCCTCCTTGCTTACCAACGAGGAAGCGGACGAACAACCCCCCATCCGTTGGCAATTTTATTAACCATTCCATGAGTATTGCACTATTTACTAGTCATTTACTTAGTCAGATTAAAGCGGTACTTTAGTTATGCTTGTCTATGATCGAGAAACTGTGCTCCAAGTCGTCCATAACCGCGGACACGGCTTTCAGAAAGTTTTACCCGGCCGGGGTGCACCAATAGCAACACACACTCGATCAACCTCGGAAAAACCAAATCAAAACCCAACGAGGCCTTCACGACAAAGCAATCACAGGATTCAGAAATATTTCAGGGGGCCACCCCTTAAAGTAGACCCGCAACGAAGCCGGCCGGCTCCGAGACGGACTTAAGGTTGTGGGGACGGCTGTGAACGACTGGGAACCCGAAAGTGTGGCTGGGCTTGTCGACACCGCGGAATCGTGCCACGATCCTAAACAGTACAGTGTGCTCCTCGCACAAACGTAAATAAAGCAGTAAAGCATGGCATAGGTACAGGATAGTAATAAAACCTCAAACTAGTTTGTGGCCCCAAGAAATAAGACTGAATCAAGCCCTGGCTCAGGGGGGTCCCATATACCTCCCGGATGTGGATAGCGCGATAAATCAAGGAACAGGTATCAAGTACTCGGGGTCCTACGGGACACAAGTGAGCAGGAAAAACCAAATAGCATATGTTGCTCACCGGTGCCACCTTCATTAGTTATCCCATTACTACTCAGGTTAAGTTGTTTAGGTACCTCGTTATCCATAAGACTCTCACATACCCTACACATGCTGTTCTACGACTCGCATGGCTCAAACAACTCCTGTAGTAATGGCTCATGGGATGGAGGAACAAGCTTGGTGGGGTTTAAAGTAAAGGCTATGCAATACTTGGGATTCAGTTTAATGCAATCGCGACTCAATGATGCGAGAATAAGATAGAGGCAATAGGTACTGTATGTATGCGAGCATGTGGTAGTGCTTGCCTGGCAGCTCGGTGGAAGCGAGAGACGGATCTGGGTAGTGCTCCTGGTTCTCTTGATATATCCCCTGCTCAGCGTCTATTCGAAAGAAGAACCAAACAAGCAAGGGCCAACATAAATATAGAGCACAAGCATATGAATAAGATGCGACAAGCAACCAATCATGCCATGATGAATGATGCACAAGTTGCATGGCAATAAAGTAGCATGGCATGGGCGAGGTGTGGAAGACAAGAAATAACGTTTTAATGGGGTTTTGGTCCCATTTTATTGTCATAATAGTTGCTGTATACTTTATATTTAGATGATGCATGCTGCAATTGAAGTCATGGATAGCATAAACAGAAAGGTCTCGTCGAGCTGATCATTTTAGACATATCATTTGCTAAATTTGGAATTATGAATCAAAAGTTATTAATTAAATAAGTTCCAGTGGCATTTGTTGTAATTTGATTCATCTTGGAATTTAAAATGTGCAAAAGGCAATTTGAAAGGCATATTTGAAATCCTCACATTTTTCTGATTCAAAAACATATATCATTTGTTAAATTTGGGTTTATATTTTGAAAGTTATTTGAAAACAGATTTCAGTTTGAATTTGAATTAATTTGAAAAAGATTTGAAATAAAAACAGACAAGCAGCACCCCTTTTGTACCCAGGCAGACCCAGCCGCGCTCACTGACGGGTGGGGCCAGGCTGACTGGACGCCAGCCATGCGCACAGGGAATAGGGGACCGCGGGTTGAGCTCCAGAAAACACGGGAGCCTTTTTATAAAACGCCACCGACGCTGACTGGTGGGGTTACGGGGACGGCGGGTTTAGGCGGGAGTTTCTGCGGGGGCCTAAACGCAAAAACGTCATCGGCTGTCGCGACGCTGCTGTCGAACAAGCCTGACGGCGGTGGATCTGGCCGGACTTTGAACGACGATGGCGAGCGAACCACTGGGAGAAACGCAAAACGGCTAAAACGAAAAATGAAGAGGAACCTTCGGGCTGCAAGTCTTATTCAGAGATCTAACGCAGAGAGAAACTACATCGCGCGGGACAGGGCGATGAACAGAGGCGGTTCACGCGGCTGCAGGTGTCTGACTGCGCACGCTGGCGGCGACGCGCGCGCGCGCAGGGTGCTCGACGGAGTGCGGCGGCGCTACGGTGCACGAGGGGGGAGGGGACCTTGTCAGGGAGGTGTGGTTGCTCACCAGGGGCTTGCTGGTGGTTTGGCTCGAGCAGAGAGGCCGGTGATCGTCGGGGAGGCTAGCGGTAGGAGGCGTCCTGGCGTTCACGGGCACGGCGGCGGCGGGGCTCCTCCGGCGAGGTCCAGCAGGCTCGGGCGCGTCAGGGCGAAGCAGAGGAAGCAGACGCAGCTCCTGGTGCTCCTGGCTCGCCTCGGGGTGCTCTGGAGCGAAGGGAAGCAGAGGGGGCCGATCTAGGGTTGAGGGGGCATGGTGGAGAGGGTGCTCGTTGGGGAGGAAGAAGGGAGGCCTGGGGGATCTGGGGAAGGCTAGAGGCGAGGGGGGAAGGATAAGATCGACAGGGGGCAGGTAGATGGCGTGGGGCTAGCGTGGGGGAGGGGTTGATGGAAAGGTGGCCTTGGTGCCACCTTGTCCTCCTCACGTGCATGGGCGGCCAGGGTAGCTAGGCACGGCTGGCAGGTGGGGTAGGGCGAGGGGCTCGTGGCCAGGCAGGTAGGAGGGGCCCTAGGTGTTGGAGATATGCCCTAGAGGCAATAATAAATATAGTTATTATTATATATCTTTGTGTTTATGATAAATGTTTGCATTCATGCTATAATAGTATTAACAAGGAAACCATTAATACTTGTGTGATTTGTAAACTTAATTTGAAGTCCCTAGTATGGCCTCTATACTTCACTAGCTTGTTGGTTGATTGATGATGTGGTTTCTTTGTCATGAACATTGAGATGTTATCAACAACAAGATCATATCGTTAGGAGAATGATATGGTGGACATACTCCTATAGACAAGCGTAGCATAAAGATCAAGTCATTTCAATAGTTCAATTGCTATATGCTTTCTGATACATAGTAACCTAATTCCTTCGACCATGAGATCATGCATATTGCCTTTACTGGATGGATGCTTTGATGTCATCAAACACCACACCGTAACAGGGTGGCTATAAAAGTGGCATTGGGTGTTCGGAAAGTATTGGTTGAAACACATGGATCAAGAGTGGGATTTGTCCATCCACATGACGGATAGATATTCTCTGGGCCCTCTCGGTGAAATGTCATCCAATTAGCTTGCAAGCATGTGACTTGGTCACAAGGGATCACATATCACGGGAACGAGAAAAGAGTACTTGTCAGTAACGAGGTTGAACTAGGTATGCAGAGATACCGACGATCATGACCTCGGATAAGTAACATATCGTGAGACAAAGGGAAATTGGTATCGTATGTAAGTGGTTCATTCGATCGCAAAGTAATCGTAGAAATATGTGGGAGCCATATGAATTTCCAGATTCCTCTATTGGTTATTGTTCGGAGAAGTGTCTCGATCATGTCCGCATAATTCACGAACCGTAGGGAGACACACTTAAGGATTCGACGTTGTTTGAGTAGTTATGGTATTATGAGAAAGAGACCGAATGTTGTTCGGAGTCTCGGATGGGATCCGGGATATCACGAGGTGATCCGGAATGGTCCGGAGAATAAGATTCATATAAGGAAAGTCCCATTTCGGAGTTGGGGAATGGTTCCGGTGTTTTCATCGGGAACATTCTAGAAGGTCCCGGAATGTCCGGCACTCCGGGGGGGAAGGGGTACATGAATGTGTCATTGCAAGTTGGAATGATTGCATCATGTACTAGGTGTTCTCGCTGTCCAAAATAAAGGGTTTATTTAATTCCTAAATTGGAAAAGTCAAACGGCTAATTTGAAAGTCAAACTGCCAATTTTGGGAAGTGGGAAAAGAGGAGGATTGGTGGAGGCCGAATTGGGGGAGGACTCCTCCCTTGGCCGGCGCCCCACCAAGCCGACTTGGGGAGGGACTCTCCTCCCCATGGCGCAGCCAGCCCTCCCACCTATATAAGGAGGGGCAGGGCTCCCCTCCTAGTACACACAAGTTCCTATCCTCTAAACTAGAAACTAGACCTAGACCCCGGTTTAGAGCTGTTTCGGTTTAGAGCCTTCTAATTGGTTTAGAGCCCTCTAATTGGTGTGTCTAATTACTAGACCACTAATAGCCTCTCTCATAAGCTCCACCATACTCGCACCGGCTTAAGGAGAAGCCCTGCGGGATCTCCCCTCTACCTCCGGTACCACGCCGTTGTGCTGCCGGAATCGCGAGGAGAGTGCTACAACCTCCGCTGCCTGCTGGAACAAGGGAGAGGAAGGTCTTCGTCGAGTACCGAACGTGTGACCGACTGCGGGAGCGCTGCGGGAACGCGGCGCCGGAAGGATCGTCTACGCGATCTTGAGATCGGAAAGAGTACGACTACATCACCCACGAGAATCTGCTCTCGTTAAACACTTTGGAATCTTCGAGGGTGAGTTATTCCATCGACTCGTTGCTACAATCTAGTAGATAGATCTTGGCTTGTTTGTTTGTATGCGATAGAAAATTTTTGTTTTCCATGCTACGAACCCCTACAGTGGTATCAGAGCCGTGTCTATATGTAGATCTGTTGCACGAGTAGAACACAATGGTCATTGTGGGCGTTGATGCTTTTATTGTAGATTGCTTTTTGTGTACTTTGCATCTTGCGGTATGTTGGGATGAAGCGGCCCGGGCTAACCTTACATGACATCGTTCATGAGACTTGCTCCACGCTTAACATGCAACTTGTATTGCATAAGTGGCTTTGCGGGTGCCTGTTTCTCCTAGCATAGTAAAGATCCAATTTACAACGGGTAATCAACAATGCTAGTATCAATGTTGTGGTTCTTGTTCGTAGGTTAGAACGACACTTATGGAAAGCCCCAAACCACGTAAAATATGCAAAGAAAGTAGAAGCGTCTAACTTTGTTTTGCAGGGGTGTGCAGTGATGTGATATGGCCATGATTGTGATTATATTTGATGTATGCAATGTTCTTTATTGTAAGTTGGCAACCGGCAGGAGCCATATGGTTGTCTTTAATTTCTGTTAAGGCCTGCGTGTCTATTCAAAATAGTTGTAATAGTTGAAGTTGGCGGACGACAACCATGAAGAAGCGTCATTGACCTTGATGCTATGCCGGTGATGATGGAGATCATGTTCGTGCTTGAAGATGGAGATCGGAAGCACAAAGAAGAAAGGCCATATCATATCACATATTATGAATTGCATGTGATGTTAATCCTTTATGCATCTTGTATTGCTTAGTAGACGACGGTAGCATTATAAGATGATCCCTCATGCACATAAATTTCAAGTTCTAAAAGTGTTCACCCTTAGTATGCACCGTTGCCAAAGCTTGCTGCTTCGAAGCACCACGTGATGATCGGGTGTCTTTGATTCCGCGGGTGACTACAACGTAAGCAAGCCAGATTTGCTTATGCGGAAGCTAAGGTTTGATCTTGACGAGCCTAGCATGTACAGACATGGCCTCAGGAACACGGATCGCCGAAAGGCAAAGCATGAATCATATAGTAGATATGATGAACATGATGATTGTTCGCCATTAAAACTATATCAGCTCTCGTGATGATCGGTGTTGATGTAGTGGATTTGGTTCGTGTGATCACTAAAACAATGTGAGGGATGTTGTTTTGAGTGGGAGTTCACCTAGTTTAATTTCATTAATTAATTTGAACTCAATTTGTCATAAACTTAGTCTAAACTATTGCAAATATGTTGTAGATCAATGGCAGCCCCTACCATCAATTTTAATGCGTTCCTAGAGAAAGAAAAGTTGAAAAACAATGGAAGCAACTTCGCGGATTGGTTCCGCAATTTGAGGATTGTCCTCACAGCTGGTAATTTGACCTATGTGCTGGATGCACCGCTAGGTGACCCACCTGCAGCTGATGCTACCGATGAAGTAAAGAATGTTTACCTCGCTCGGAAGAATCAGTACTCCATAGTTCAGTGTGCTATCTTGTATGGTTTAGAATCGGAGCTTCAGAAAAGGTTTGAAGAGTCAGATCCATATGATATTGTCGAGGATCTCAAATTAATCTTTGAGACTCATGCGGCAATTGAAAGTTATGAAGCTTCTGAAAAGTTCTTTAACTGCAAGATGGAAGAGGGTAGCTCCGTCAGTGAGCATGTGCTTAAAATGTCTGGGCACGCAAATAAACTTCAAAGTTTGGGTATAGTGATTCCTAATACTTTGGGAGTTTACCGCATCCTCCAATCACTACCACCAAGTTACAAGAACTTTGTGATGAACTACAACATGCAGAACATGAACAAAGAGTTGCCAGAACTATTTGCTATGTTAAAATCTGCAGAAGTGGAGATCAAGAAAGAGCACCAAGTGTTGATGGTCAATAAGACCACCAAATTCAAGAAAGGCAAGTCTAAGCAGAAGGGACACTTCAAGAAGGGTGGTAAGAAAGTTACCACGCCGACGAAGAGGACCAAGGCTGGACCCAAGCCTGATACTGAGTGCTTTTACTGCAAGGGAGAAGGTCACTGGAAGCGGAATTGCCCAAGGTACTTGGCGGATTTGAAGAACGGCAACATCAAGAAGAAAGGTATATCTGATATACATGTTATTGATGTGTATCTCACTAGTACTCGTAGTAGTGCCTGGGTATTTGATACTGGTTCGGTTGCTCATATTTGTAACTCGAAACAGGAGCTGCAGAATAAACGGAAGCTAGTGAAGAACGAGGTGACGATGCGCGTGGGAAACGGATCAAAGGTTGATGTGATCGCGGTCGGCACACTACCTCTTCATCTACCATCGGGATTAGTTTTATACTTAAATAATTGTTATTTGGTGCCTGCGTTGAGCATGAACATTATATCGGGATCTTGTTTATTGCGAGACGGTTACTTGTTTAAATCCGAGAATAATGGTTGTTCGATTTATATGAGTAATATGTTTTATGCACATGCACCTTTGATAGATGGTCTATTCATATTGAATCTCGATAGTAGAAATACACATATTAATAACATTGAGGCTAAACGTTTGAAATCAAGCGATAATTTGACCTATATGTGGCACTGTCGTCTTGGTCACATTGGAGTGAAACGTATGAAGAAACTCCATTCCGATGGACTTCTTGAATCACTTGATTTTGAATCACTTGAAAGATGCGAAGCATGTCTGATGGGAAAAATGACTAAGACTCCATTTTCTGGTATAATGGAGCGAGCTACGGACTTATTGGAAATCATACATACCGATGTGTGTGGTCCAATGAGTGTAGCATCGCGCAGTGGTTATCGTTATGTTCTTACCTTCACGGATGACTTGAGTAGATATGGGTATATCTATTTCATGAAACATAAGTCCGAAACTTTCGAGAAGTTTAAGGAGTTTCAAAGTGAGGTAGAGAATCAACGTAACAAGAAGATTAAATTTCTACGTTCTGATCGTGGAGGTGAATATCTAAGTTACGAGTTTGGCGAGCATTTGAAGAAATGTGGAATACTTTCGCAGTTGACACCGCCGGGAACACCACAGCGTAATGGTGTGTCTGAACGTCGTAATCGAACTCTCTTAGATATGGTTCGTTCTATGATGTCACTTACAGATTTGCCACTATCATTTTGGGGTTATGCATTAGAAACAGCCGCATTCACTTTAAATAGGGCACCGTCTAAATCCGTTGAAACGACACCGTATGAATTATGGTTTGGGAAGAAACCTAAATTGTCGTTCCTTAAAGTTTGGGGATGCGAAGCCTATGTAAAGAAGTTACAGCCGGACAAGCTTGAACCCAAAGCGGAAAAATGCGTCTTCATAGGATACCCGAAGGAAACTGTTGGGTATACCTTCTATCATAGATCCGAAGGCAAAATCTTCGTTGCTAAGAATGGATCCTTTCTAGAGAAGGAATTTCTCTCGAAAGAAGTGACTGGAAGGAAAGTAGAACTCGACGAGGTTGTCGAACCTTCTCTCGAAATTGCGAGTAGCGCAGCACCGGAAGAAGTTCCTGTGGTGCCTGCACCAATAAGAGAGGAAGCTAATGATGGTGATCATGAAACTTCGGTTGAAGTTACTACAGAGCCTCGGAGGTCAACGAGAACTCGTACCACTCCAGATTGGTATGATTCCGTTATGAATGTCATGTTGGTGGACAACACCGATAACCCCGAGACATATGAGGAAGCGATGATGAGCCCAGATTCCAATAAATGGCAAGAAGCCATGAAATCCGAGATTGGATCCATGTACGAAAACCAAGTATGGACTTTGGTGGACTTACCGGATGGCCGGAAGGCTGTCGAGAACAAATGGATTTTCAAGAAGAAAACAGATGCTGATGGTAATGTTACTGTCTATAAAGCTCGACTTGTCGCAAAAGGGTTTCGACAAATTCAAGGAGTTGACTACGATGAGACTTTCTCACCGGTAGCGAAGCTAAAGTCTGTGAGGATTATGTTAGCAATCGCTGCATATTATGATTATGAGATATGGCAGATGGATGTCAAAACAGCATTCCTCAATGGAGACATTGATGAAGAGTTGTATATGATACAACCCAAAGGTTTTGTCGATCCTAAAGATGCTAACAAGGTATGCAAGCTTCAACGGTCCATCTATGGATTGAAGCAAGCATCCCGAAGTTGGAATCAACGTTTTGATAAGGTAATCAAAAGTTTTGGTTTTATACAAACTTATGGAGAAGCTTGTATTTACAAGAAAGTGAGTGGGAGCTCTGTAGCATTCTTAATACTGTATGTGGATGACATATTGTTGATTGGGAATGATGTAGACCTTCTTAAATAGTGTCAAGGAATATTTGAATAATAGTTTTTCAATGAAGGATCTTGGCGAAGCAGCTTACATATTAGGCATAAAGATTTATAGAGATAGATCGAAACGCCAAATATCATTGTCACAAAGTACATATTTGGACAAAGTTCTAAAGAGGTTTGGAATGGAAGATAGCAAGAAAGGGTTCTTGCCCATGTTGCCCAATATGACCTTGAGTAAAACTCAAAGTCCGACATCGGCAGAAGATAGAGAAAAGATGAGTAAGACTCCCTATGCCTCAGCCATAGGATCTCTAATGTATGCCATGCTATGTACTAGACCCGACATCGCATATGCTGTTAGTCTAACTAGCAGATATCAAAGTGATCCAGGAGTGGATCATTGGACAGCGGTCAAAAACATCCTTAAGTACTTGAGAAGAACTAAGGATATGGTTCTTTCTTATGGAGGTGATGAACAGCTCGTTGTTAATGGTTACACCGATGCTAGTTGGAACACCGATCCGGATGATTCTAAATCACAATCTGGATACGTATTTATTTTGAATGGTGCAGCAGTTAGCTGGAGGAGTGCAAAGCAAAGCGTTGTGGCGAGATCTTCAACTGAATCGGAATACATGGCTGCTTCGGAGGCTTCACAAGAAGCGATATGGATGAAAGAGTTCATTACAGAGCTGGGTATGGTTCCAAGTGCGCTGGACCCAATGTCTATCTACTGTGATAACATGGGCGCCATAGCCAATGCGCAAGAACCAAGGTCACACAAGAAGCTGAAGCATATCAAGCTGCGTTTTCACGCTATTCGAGAACATATCCAGGATGGGGATATAAAGATTTGCAAAGTACACACAGATCTGAATGTGGCGGATCCGTTGACTAAACCTCTCCCGAGGGCAAAACATGACCAACACCAAACTGCCATGGGTGTTCGGTATATTACCATGTAATCTAGATTAGATGACTCTAGTGCAAGTGGGAGACTGTTGGAGATATGCCCTAGAGGCAATAATAAATATAGTTATTATTATATATCTTTGTGTTTATGATAAATGTTTGCATTCATGCTATAATAGTATTAACAAGGAAACCATTAATACTTGTGTGATTTGTAAACTTAATTTGAAGTCCCTAGTATGGCCTCTATACTTCACTAGCTTGTTGGTTGATTGATGATGTGGTTTCTTTGTCATGAACATTGAGATGTTATCAACAACAAGATCATATCGTTAGGAGAATGATATGGTGGACATACTCCTATAGACAAGCGTAGCATAAAGATCAAGTCATTTCAATAGTTCAATTGCTATATGCTTTCTGATACATAGTAACCTAATTCCTTCGACCATGAGATCATGCATATTGCCTTTACTGGATGGATGCTTTGATGTCATCAAACACCACACCGTAACAGGGTGGCTATAAAAGTGGCATTGGGTGTTCGGAAAGTATTGGTTGAAACACATGGATCAAGAGTGGGATTTGTCCATCCACATGACGGATAGATATTCTCTGGGCCCTCTCGGTGAAATGTCATCCAATTAGCTTGCAAGCATGTGACTTGGTCACAAGGGATCACATATCACGGGAACGAGAAAAGAGTACTTGTCAGTAACGAGGTTGAACTAGGTATGCAGAGATACCGACGATCATGACCTCGGATAAGTAACATATCGTGAGACAAAGGGAAATTGGTATCGTATGTAAGTGGTTCATTCGATCGCAAAGTAATCGTAGAAATATGTGGGAGCCATATGAATTTCCAGATTCCTCTATTGGTTATTGTTCGGAGAAGTGTCTCGATCATGTCCGCATAATTCACGAACCGTAGGGAGACACACTTAAGGATTCGACGTTGTTTGAGTAGTTATGGTATTATGAGAAAGAGACCGAATGTTGTTCGGAGTCTCGGATGGGATCCGGGATATCACGAGGTGATCCGGAATGGTCCGGAGAATAAGATTCATATAAGGAAAGTCCCATTTCGGAGTTGGGGAATGGTTCCGGTGTTTTCATCGGGAACATTCTAGAAGGTCCCGGAATGTCCGGCACTCCGGGGGGGAAGGGGTACATGAATGTGTCATTGCAAGTTGGAATGATTGCATCATGTACTAGGTGTTCTCGCTGTCCAAAATAAAGGGTTTATTTAATTCCTAAATTGGAAAAGTCAAACGGCTAATTTGAAAGTCAAACTGCCAATTTTGGGAAGTGGGAAAAGAGGAGGATTGGTGGAGGCCGAATTGGGGGAGGACTCCTCCCTTGGCCGGCGCCCCACCAAGCCGACTTGGGGAGGGACTCTCCTCCCCATGGCGCAGCCAGCCCTCCCACCTATATAAGGAGGGGCAGGGCTCCCCTCCTAGTACACACAAGTTCCTATCCTCTAAACTAGAAACTAGACCTAGACCCCGGTTTAGAGCTGTTTCGGTTTAGAGCCTTCTAATTGGTTTAGAGCCCTCTAATTGGTGTGTCTAATTACTAGACCACTAATAGCCTCTCTCATAAGCTCCACCATACTCGCACCGGCTTAAGGAGAAGCCCTGCGGGATCTCCCCTCTACCTCCGGTACCACGCCGTTGTGCTGCCGGAATCGCGAGGAGAGTGCTACAACCTCCGCTGCCTGCTGGAACAAGGGAGAGGAAGGTCTTCGTCGAGTACCGAACGTGTGACCGACTGCGGGAGCGCTGCGGGAACGCGGCGCCGGAAGGATCGTCTACGCGATCTTGAGATCGGAAAGAGTACGACTACATCACCCACGAGAATCTGCTCTCGTTAAACACTTTGGAATCTTCGAGGGTGAGTTATTCCATCGACTCGTTGCTACAATCTAGTAGATAGATCTTGGCTTGTTTGTTTGTATGCGATAGAAAATTTTTGTTTTCCATGCTACGAACCCCTACACTAGGGCAGGGAGAGAAGAGAGGGGGAGAGGTGGCTCGGGTTCGGTCTAGGGAGAGCTAGGGTTTGGGGTAGATGAGAGGCTCGGTTGGGGAGGAGGGGCCCTCATGGCATAGAGAGAGAGGGAAGAGGTGAGGTATGCTCGGTTAGGGTTAGCTAGAGGGTGGTGGTTCAAGCTTTAGGGTTTAGATTAAGGGGGGTTCGGTCGAGGGTTTAAGGGAGAGGTGAGAATAGAGGAAGAGTGTGCTCATGTGTAAGCACATAAAAATGGCCTCACATGAACAAGCACAAGGGTGGTAGGGGCTAGAGAGAGGGGGAAGGGTTTAGGTTTTGTGCATGCCACATAATCACATGTGCATGCATGGGGTATGGTGATTAGGGTTTAGCTAGAGGGGGATAGAGAGGTAGATGGCGTGGTGAAGAATTCTACAAGCCAAAACAAGATTAAGCAAAGGAGAGGTGATCCATGCAAGCAAAACCAAATAACATTCAAAAGTCAAGAAAAGGTGGCACTTGCATGGCCCATGCAAACAATAATTGCCATGTAGCTATATTGTGAAAACAACACAAAATCATGTGGCATTATTCCTTGCATTCCCAAAAGGTGGGCAAAGGCCAAACATAAGATTATGGGTGGAATCCAACCAACCAACATGAGCTAGAGGTAAACTCAAATAAAATGCCAAGCTCATATTAATTGGATGGTGGAATTATAAGGTGGTGAAAGAAAGGTGGTGGAGTTATTAAGAGATATGCCCCCAAATCCACTTGGGCATTTAACAATTTATCAAGAACCAAATACAATATCAAGAGGCAACTACAATTAATAATGCACATGAGATAAGAACCAAACAAGAAGGGGTTTTATATGATGCTCAAATGCAAGGTGGCATGATGACATGAGCATGATATGATGATGATGCAACAATTATATATTGGAAGTGGCCCTTTTTATTACTAGAACAAGTAGCATTACAGGTGTTAGACAACTGGGATGCTACAATGAAGTAAAGAATGTTTACCTCGCTCGGAAGAATCAGTACTCCATAGTTCAGTGTGCTATCTTGTATGGTTTAGAATCGGAGCTTCAGAAAAGGTTTGAGAATTCAGACCCATATGATATTGTCGAGGATCTCAAATTGATTTTTGAGACTCATGCGGCAATTGAAAGTTATGAGGCTTCTGAAAAGTTCTTTAACTGCAAGATGGAAGAGGGCAGCTCCGTCAGTGAGCATGTGCTTAAGATGTCTGGGCACGCAAACAAACTTCAAAGCTTGGGTATAGTGATTCCTAATGCTTTGGGGATTTACCGTGTCCTCCAATCACTACCACCAAGTTACAAGAACTTTGTGATGAACTACAACATGCAGAACATGAACAAGCAGTTGCCAGAACTGTTTGCTATGTTGAAGTCTGCAGAAGTGGAGATCAAGAAAGAGCACCAAGTGTTGTTGGTCAATAAGACCACCAAATTCAAGAAAGGGAAGTCTAAGCAGAAGGGACACTTCAAGAAGGGTGGTAAGAAAGTTACCGCACCGACGAAGAAGACCAAGGCTGGACCTAAGCCTGATACTGAGTGCTTTTACTGCAAGGGAGAAGGTCACTGGAAGCGGAATTGCCCAAAGTACTTGGCGGATTTGAAGAACGGCAACATCAAGAAGAAAGGTATATCTGATATACATGTTATTGATGTGTATCTAACTAGTACTCGTAGTAGTGCCTGGGTATTTGATACTGGTTCGGTTGCTCATATTTGTAACTCGAAACAGGTGCTGCAGAATAAACGGAAGCTAGCGAAGAACGAGGTGACGATGCGCGTGGGAAACGGATCAAATGTTGATGTGATCGCGGTCGGCACGCTACCCCTTCATCTACCATCGGGATTAGTTTTATACTTAAATAATTGTTATTTGGTGCCTGCGTTGAGCATGAACATTATATCGGGATCTTGTTTATTGCGAGACGGTTACTTGTTTAAGTCCGAGAATAATGATTGTTCGATTTATATGAGTAATATGTTTTATGCACATGCACCTTTGATAGATGGTCTATTCTTGTTGAATCTCGATAGTGGAAATACACATATTAATAACATTGAGGCTAAACGTTTGAAATCAAGCGATAATTCGACCTATATGTGGCACTGTCGTCTTGGTCACATTGGAGTGAAGCATATGAAGAAACTCCATTCCGATGGACTTCTTGAATCACTTGATTTCGAATCACTTGATAGATGCGAAGCATGTCTGATGGGTAAAATGACTAAGACTCCATTTTCTGGTATGATGGAGCGAGCTACGGACTTATTGGAAATCATACATACCGATGTGTGTGGTCCAATGAGTGTAGCATCGCGCAGTGGTTATCGTTATGTTCTTACCTTCACGGATGATTTGAGTAGATATGGGTATATCTATTTCATGAAACATAAGTCCGAAACTTTCGAGAAGTTTAAGGAATTTCAAAGTGAGGTAGAGAATCAACGTAACAAGAAGATTAAATTTCTACGTTCTGATCGTGGAGGTGAATATCTAAGTTACGAGTTTGGCGAGCATTTGAAGAAATGCGGAATACTTTCACAGTTGACACCGCCAGGAACACCACAGCGTAATGGTGTGTCCGAACGTCGTAATCGAACTCTCTTAGATATGGTTCGTTCTATGATGTCACTTACAGATTTACCGCTATCATTTTGGGGTTATGCATTAGAAACAACCGCATTCACTTTAAATACGGCACCGTCTAAATCCGTTGAAACGACACCGTATGAATTATGGTTTGGGAATAAACCTAGATTGTCGTTCCTTAAAGTTTGGGGATGCGAAGCCTATGTAAAGAAGTTACAGCCGGACAAGCTTGAACCCAAAGCGAAAAAATGCGTCTTCATAGGATACCCAAAGGAAACTATTGGGTATACCTTCTATCACAGATCCGAAGGCAAAATCTTCGTTGCTAAGAATGGATCCTTTCTAGAGAAGGAATTTCTCTCGAAAGAAGTGACTGGAAGGAAAGTAGAACTTGACGAGGTTGTCGAACCTTCTCTCGAAATTGCGAGTAGCGCAGCACCGGAAGAAGTTCCTGTGGTGCCTGCACCAATTATAGAGGAAGCTAATGATGATGATCATGAAACTTCGGTTGAAGTTGCTACAGAGCCTCGCAGGTCAACGAGAACTCGTACCACTCCAGATTGGTATGATCCCGTTATGAGTGTCATGTTGGTGGATAACACCGATGACCCCGAGACATATGAGGAAGCGATGATGAGCCCAGATTCCAATAAATGGCAAGAAGCCATGAAATCCGAGATTGGATCCATGTACGAAAACCAAGTATGGACTTTGGTGGACTTACCGGATGGCCGGAAGGCTGTCGAGAACAAATGGATTTTCAAGAAGAAAACAGATGTTGATGGTAATGTTACTGTCTATAAAGCTCGACTTGTCGCAAAAGGGTTTCGACAAATTCAAGGAGTTGACTACGATGAGACTTTCTCACCAGTAGCGAAGCTAAAATCTGTGAGGATTATGTTAGCAATCGCTGCATATTATGATTATGAGATATGGCAGATGGATGTCAAAACAGCATTCCTCAATGGAGACATTGATGAAGAGTTGTATATGATGCAACCCAAAGGTTTTGTCGATCCTAAAGATGCTAACAAGGTATGCAAACTTCAACGGTCCATCTATGGATTGAAGCAAGCATCCCGAAGTTGGAATCAACGTTTTGATAAGGTAATCAAAAGTTTTGGTTTTATACAAACTTATGGAGAAGCTTGTATTTACAAGAAAGTGAGTGGGAGCTCTGTAGCATTCTTAATACTATATGTGGATGACATATTGTTGATTGGGAATGATGTAGACCTTCTTAATAGTGTCAAGGAATATTTGAATAATAGTTTTTCAATGAAGGATCTTGGCGAAGCAGCTTACATATTAGGCATAAAGATTTACAGAGATAGATCGAAACGCCAAATATCATTGTCATAGAGTACATATTTGGACAAAGTTCTAAAGAGGTTTGGAATGGAAGAAAGCAAGAAAGGTTTCTTGCCCATGTTGCCCAATACGACCTTGAGTAAAACTCAAAGTCCGACATCGGCAGAAGATAGAGAAAGGATGAGTAAGACTCCCTATGCCTCAGCCATAGGATCTCTAATGTATGCCATGCTATGTACTAGACCCGACATTGCATATGCTGTTAGTTTAACTAGCAGATATCAAAGTGATCCAGGAGTGGATCATTGGACAGCGGTCAAAAACATCCTTAAGTACTTGAGAAGAACTAAGGATATGGTTCTTTCTTATGGAGGTGATGAACAACTCGTTGTTAATGGTTACACCGATGCTAGTTGGAACACCGATCCGGATGATTCTAAATCTCAATCTGGATACGTATTTATTTTGAATGGTGCAGCAGTTAGCTGGAGGAGTGCAAAGAAAAGCGTTGTGGCGAGATCTTCAACTGAATCGGAATACATGGCTGCTTCAGAGGCTTCACAAGAAGCGATATGGATGAAAGAGTTCATTACAGAGCTGGGTGTGGTTCCTAGTGCGCTGGACCCAATGTCTATCTATTGTGATAACATGGGCGCCATAGCCAATGCGCAAGAACCAAGGTCACACAAAAGCTGAAGCACATCAAGCTACGTTTTCACGCTATTCGAGAACATATCCGAGATGGGGATATAAAGATTTGCAAAGTACACACAGATCTGAATGTGGCGGATCCGTTGACTAAACCTCTCCCGAGGGCAAAAATGACCAACACCAAACTGCCATGGGTGTTCGGTATATTACCATGTAATCTAGATTAGATGACTCTAGTGCAAGTGGGAGACTGTTGGAGATATGCCCTAGAGGCAATAATAAATGTAGTTATTATTATATCTTTGTGTTTATGATAAATGTTTATATTCATGCTATAATAGTATTAACAAGGAAACATTGATACTTGTGTGATTTGTAAACTTAATTTGAAGTCCCTAGTATAGCCTCTATACATCACTAGCTTGTTGGTTGATAAATGGTTGTGGTTTCCCTATCATGAACATTGAGATGTTATCAACAACAAGATCATATCGTTAGGAGAATGATATGGTGGACATACTCCTATAGATAAGCGTAGCATAAAGATCAAGTCATTTCAATAGTTCAATTGCTATATGCTTTCTGATACATAGTAACCTAATTCCTTCGACCATGAGATCATGCATATCACCTTTACCGGATGGATGCTTTGATGACATCAAACACCACACCGTAACCGGGTGGCTATAAAGGTGGCATTGAGTGTTCGGAAAGTATTGGTTGAGACACATGGATCAAGAGTGGGATTTGTCCATCCATATGACGGATAGATATACTCTGGGCCCTCTCGGTGAAATGTCATCCAATTAGCTTGCAAGCATGTGACATGCTCACAAGGGATCACATATCACGGGAACGAGAAAAGAGTACTTATCGGAAACGAGGTTGAACTAGGTATGCAGAGATACCGACGATCATAACCTCGGATAAGTAAACTATCGTGAGACAAAGGGAAATTGGTATCGTATGTAAGTGGTTCATTCGATCGCAAAGTAATCGTAGAAATATGTGGGAACCATATGAATTTCCAGATTCCTCTATTGGTTATTGTTCGGAGAAGTGTCTCGATCATGTCTGCATAATTCACGAACCGTAGGGAGACACACTTAAGGATTCGACGTTGTTTGAGTAGTTATGGTATGATGAGAAAGAGACCGAATGTTGTTCGGAGTCTCGGATGGGATCCGGGATATCACGAGGAGATCCGGAATGGTCCGGATAATAAGATTCATATAAGGAAAGACCCGTTTCGGAGTTGGGGAATGTTTCCGGTGTTTTCATCGGGAATGTTCTAGAAGGTTCCGGAATGTCCGGCACTCCGGAGGGGAAGGGGTACATGAATGTGTCATTGCAAGTTGGAATGATTGCATCATGTACTAAGTGTCATCACTGTTCCAAATAAAGGATTAATTCAAATCCTAGTTTGAAAAGTCAAATAGCTAGTTTGAAAAGTCAAACGGCTAAATTTGGAAAGAGGAAAAGAGGAGGAGGGTGAAACCGAGTTGGGGAGGGAGTCCCTCCTCCCCAATCCGGCGCACCACCCAAGCCGAGTTGGGAAGGGACTCCACTCCTTCCCCTTGGCCGCCGGCCCCTCCACCTATATAAGGAGGGCCAGGGCTCCCTCCTAGAACACACAAGTCCCTCACCTCAAACCCTAGAAGCTGCAGCCCACCATAGCCGCCGCCGCCCCCTAGGGTTTTGCCCTATCCGCCGACTTGGGGTGTCCCGGAACCCTAGCCGCCGGCTCTAGCACCTCCTCCTTGGTGTGTCTAAACCCTAGAACACCGAGGAGCTCTCTCATACTCCACCATACTCGCTCCGGCTTAAGGCGAAGCCCTGCGAGATCTCCCCTCTACTTCCGGTACCATGCCGTTGTGCTGCCGGAATCGCGAGGAGAGTGCTACAACCTCCGCTGCCTGCTGGAACAAGGGAGAGGAAGGTCTTCGTCGAGTACCGAACGTGTGACCGACTGCGGGAGCGCTGCCGGAACGCAGCGCCGGAAGGATCGTCTACGCGATCTTGAGATCGGGAAGAGTACGACTACATCACCCACGAGAATCTGCTCTCGTTAAACACTTTTGAATCTTCGAGGGTAAGTTATTCCATCGACTCGTTGCTACAATCTAGTAGATAGATCTTGGCTTGTTTGTTTGTATGCGATAGAATTTTTTTTTCCATGCTACGATACCCTACACCGAAGAGATGTCAGCCGTGCACAATGTGTTCCATATCTCATTACTTTGCAAGTGCCTCGAAGTCCCGGAAAAGACGGAAGTGTTCAAGAATATCGATCACCGGACCATAAAGATCAACGATGACCTGACCTATCCCGAAGTACCCATCCGTATTTTGGAAGAAGCTTTTCGAACCACCCGAACCCGAAGCATAAAGTTTCTCAAGATTCAGTGGAGCAACCACACAGAAGAGGAAGCTACCTGGGAGCGCGAAGATCACATCAGGACGGAGTTTCCCGATCTCTTCAAATCCTAGGTAATCTTTTCGGCCTTTTTAAATCTCAGGACGATATTTTGTTTAAGGGGGGAGGTTTGTAACATCCCAAAAATATTAAACTAGAATCATCAAACTCTAATCATCAAAATTAGAGTTAACAAAAAACTTTTCTAAATAAAAATATGAAAGCATGCATGTGTGTATGCATTACAATTTGGATTCTTTTGAATTGCCTTGTTTATGTGTTTCTTTTCTTGTAAAAGGATTCTTAGGTGAAATAAACATCATCTAAACAAGCCCCACACTTTTCCAAAAGACAAATAAATCAAAACCAACAAAATGAGTGAATGGTCATTTTGACCAATTTAACTCCCATGCCTACTTTGGTTGTCTCAAACTTTCAGAACTTAACATAAACTTGTTTGGATCTTTGCACCTCTTGATAGTACTCATAACAAAGTATCAAGGCCCACTTTGTGATCATCCAGAAACATTCAAATGCATAGTTTAAAAGACAGTTTAAAATTGAATCTATATCATATGGGAAGATCCCACTTTTTCAAAAACCACTCAAACAAGCTCAACTTTCAAAACCCAAGCATCTACAGACTCACCAGCACCAACCTAGCACATCCACCAAAAATCTTTGCAAAATTCAAAACTTGAATTCATGCGGCCAGTTCAGCAAACACCTTGCTGATTCAAATCAAACAAAATCAAAACAATATTGTGAGCAGTGATTTGGGCCTAACTTGGAGAAAAGACTATATGGCCTTCAGGAATCTTCAAAGAAACCGAGCGTTCAGCACAATCAATCACAGCTGCATTTGCCGTCAACCAATCCATGCCCAAGATGACATCAATGTCAGAACTGCCTAGAACAATTAAGGAAGCCGAGAACAAAGAGCCACCAATCTCAATTTGATTGCCATGACTGATATAAGCAGCCCTCATGTTTGAACCAGGAGATAGGACCATCAACTTCTCAAGGAGAGGATCCAAAACTAACACATTCTCATTTGCAAACTTGTGAGAAACAAAAGAATGCGATGCACCAGAATCGAACAAAACTCGTGCAGGGACTGAGTTAACGGGTAGCGTACCCATCACCACTCCAGGTGCATGCTCAGCTTGAGCGGCGTTGACACAATTGGCACGAGCAACCGTAGACCCAGGCTTGGTGTTGATGTTGAGAGCCCGAGGTGGTGGTGCACGAACCGTAGGAGAGCTTGCTGCAGATCTTGGCGGGGGTGGAGGGAGAGCTTTGTTCTTCAACGGACAGTTCCAGTTGGGATGTCCATGATCTCCACATGTGAAACAAGCACCATGTGGACGTGGAGCAACATAGCCAGGGACTCCGCCAGGCGCTCCAGGGTAGTGGTTGTTGTAGCCCCTGGGAGCCGCAGTGGTGAAGTTTGGTGGCCTTGACGCGTAGCTTGCAGGTCTTGGTGAAGCCGGGAGCGACGGTGGGGTGTTAGGAACCCAGACACGCCGCTTAGAAGGAGCTGCCATAACCGAAGAGCTTGATGCATCCCTGTTGTGTTTCTTGGACTCCTCGAACACTTGCCGACTTGCCTCCTCTTGCAAAGCTGTGTGTTGTAGTTCCAGGAAAGATGCCGGCCTTGCATGTGTAATCGCATACTTGATCGATGCATTGAGCCCTTGCCTGAACCTCTTATGCTTCTTCTTGTCATCAGATACCTCATCGCCACCATAACGAGATAGATTCATGAAGTTCCTGATGTAGGTGTTGACGTTATCATTTCCTTGCTTAAGGTTGAGAAAAGCTTCCTTCATCCTTTCCATCACAATCTCTGACAGGAATTGCTCTTTGAACGCTCCAGAGAACTGTCCCCAGGTAGGCTGAAAACCAGTGCAGCTTGCCTTCAAGTAATTCTCCCACCAGAGAGCTGCATCTCCCTTTAGAAGGTGAGTAGCACACTTTACCCACTCCTGCTCAGGAACATCAGCAGTCTCAAGAAGCCTTGACGTCTCACGTAACCAATCATCCGCATCCAGTGGTCGATCGGAAACATCAAACTGACGAGGGTTGAATTTCAGGAAGCTCTTGATGTCGCCCCGCTTGGGAGGTGGAGGGAGTGGAGCAAACTCATTCCTTCTGACGCTCTCTTCTAAACGCTGCTGGTTCTGCTGCATCGCTGCCAAGGCATTAGCTATGTTTGACAATGCGGCCCCAAGCTCTGGTGGTATGTCCTCATCTGAACAGCGTGGTGGAGCCATCCTGAGATTGATATAAAACACAAGTCAGTACTATAATGGAGAATAATAATAATCCAAAATAGTACCAAAATGGAATTAACCAAGATTAAAGGATACGATTTACTGAGATGATATTAAAATATCAACAAAGTTCAAAGCACCTAAAAGATATTAAGCATATCGCACACGACTGAAAAGGAGTGTGGTACACAAATATATCAAAGAAAAAAAATTTCCACAAATTTCGGCATTAAAATACCAATAGATGCGCAAAATTACTTAACGAATCAAGATTAGTGACTCTACCGATTCAATATACAAAAGCGAATGATAAGAGTAGTGGTATGGTCGCGACTCCATCCCGCACTCAAAGCATTACTCCGCACATGAATAAGTGGAACACATATCCTAACCCCTTCTTCTCACGTTGAACCTACAGATTGGTAACTACGGAAACGAACACCCCAAACAAGATAGCGTCGGATACAAAGAGTAAGACAGATTGCGTCGGTTTGCAAAAGCCTGTCGGTATGGAATGTACCAACAGTTGATAACCAAAGGCTGATTAGATAACAACTTGGATGCAACAGATAGACAAGGGATTACACACACACACACACACACAACCTATGGTACTACGGAAACCCAGAACACGTGAATCCTAGTTTGAATTTTAAGAAAAGGATTGAAAACATTGCACTTCCTTACCAGAAAAGGGTGGGTGGGTGGGTAAGAAGAAAAGTGGAAGCAGTCCTACTCTCGCGTTTTTGTTTTTCCCTAGTATACATAACTACCAAAATATTTGCTAGACTGACAACGACCGTTTGGCTGAGACCCTGAAGGTCGGGATGGCTCTGATACCAATTGTAACTACCTCGGTGAATTACGCTCCTAGATACAAGCCTGGATGAGCGGTAGTGGTTGAAATAGTACGGTGGGGCCCCAAAAGCCACTCACGGGTAGACCTTTCGGCCGTCCCAACCACTTCCAACTCAACGGAACCTGTACGGGCGGCGTAATCGGCAGGCGAAGGGATCAACTACATACACAAGTGGGTATGTATGCAAGCCACCATACAGGAGTACGTCAGAGCCATACCATCTAGAAAGAAAGGAAATATAGCAACGCCATACGGCAAGATTCAAATGACCTAGATAGAAATAATATTTTAGGATAATTCCTCATACAACACACATCAGAGTATCAAGCGGAAGCGGCGAACAAAGTCCGAGTACAGATAAGAAGCAAATCGGCATAAGATGCCATAGAAAGAAGCACATCCCGCCCACAGATCTCACGGATCCCCGTTCCCGGAATCTCTACACCGAACGATCGTTGCCCACATCATCAGCCTCTTCCACCCAGTATCCGTCCTGCGAGGGTACCTGTTCATCTGAACCAATAATTTATCGTGTGAGACCCTAAGGGTACTCAGCAAGTCTTAATGCCTCTAAAGGGGACACAACCTGGGGTGACGCAATTGCAGCGAAAGATAAACCCTAGCAGTTCTACAGATAAACGCTAACCATCCGCCTAACCAAAGATAGACGGATGTCCGTGATTTAATGACAACAGTTATAACAGTAATACCATCAGATCCATCCTCCTCCTTGCTTACCAACGAGGAAGCGGACGAACAACCCCCCATCCGTTGGCAATTTTATTAACCATTCCATGAGTATTGCACTATTTACTAGTCATTTACTTAGTCAGATTAAAGCGGTACTTTAGTTATGCTTTTCTATGATCGAGAAACTGTGCTCCAAGTCGTCCATAACCGCGGACACGGCTTTCAGAAAGTTTTACCCGGCCGGGGTGCACCAATAGCAACACACACTCGATCAACCTCGGAAAAACCAAATCAAAACCCAACGAGGCCTTCACGACAAAGCAATCACAGGATTCAGAAATATTTCAGGGGGCCACCCCTTAAAGTAGACCCGCAACAAAGCCGGCCGGCTCCAAGACGGACTTAAGGTTGTGGGGACGGCTGTGAACGACTGGGAACCCGAAAGTGTGGCTGGGCTTGTCGACACCGCGGAATCGTGCCACGATCCTAAACAGTACAGTGTGCTCCTCGCACAAACGTAAATAAAGCAGTAAAGCATGGCATAGGTACAGGATAGTAATAAAACCTCAAACTAGTTTGTGGCCCCAAGAAATAAGACTGAATCAAGCCCTGGCTCAGGGGGGTCCCATATACCTCCCGGATGTGGATAGCGCGATAAATCAAGGAACAGGTATCAAGTACTCGGGGTCCTACGGGACACAAGTGAGCAGGAAAAACCAAATAGCATATGTTGCTCACCGGTGCCACCTTCATTAGTTATCCCATTACTACTCAGGTTAAGTTGTTTAGGTACCTCGTTATCCATAAGACTCTCACATACCCTACACATGCTGTTCTACGACTCGCATGGCTCAAACAACTCCTGTAGTAATGGCTCATGGGATGGAGGAACAAGCTTGGTGGGGTTTAAAGTAAAGGCTATGCAATACTTGGGATTCAGTTTAATGCAATCGCGACTCAATGATGCGAGAATAAGATAGAGGCAATAGGTACTGTATGTATGCGAGCATGTGGTAGTGCTTGCCTGCCAGCTCGGTGGAAGCGAGAGACGGATCTGGGTAGTGCTCCCGGTTCTCTTGATATATCCCCTGCTCAGCGTCTATTCGAAAGAAGAACCAAACAAGCAAGGGCCAACATAAATATAGAGCACAAGCATATGAATAAGATGCGACAAGCAACCAATCATGCCATGATGAATGATGCACAAGTTGCATGGCAATAAAGTAGCATGGCATGGGCGAGGTGTGGAAGACAAGAAATAACGTTTTAATGGGGTTTTGGTCCCATTTTATTGTCATAATAGTTGCTGTATACTTTATATTTAGATGATGCATGCTGCAATTGAAGTCATGGATAGCATAAACAGAAAGGTCTCGTCGAGCTGATCATTTTAGACATATCATTTGCTAAATTTGGAATTATGAATCAAAAGTTATTAATTAAATAAGTTCCAGTGGCATTTGTTGTAATTTGATTCATCTTGGAATTTAAAATGTGCAAAAGGCAATTTGAAAGGCATATTTGAAATCCTCACATTTTTCTGATTCAAAAACATATATCATTTGTTAAATTTGGGTTTATATTTTGAAAGTTATTTGAAAACAGATTTCAGTTTGAATTTGAATTAATTTGAAAAAGATTTGAAATAAAAACAGACAAGCAGCACCCCTTTTGTACCCAGGCAGACCCAGCCGCGCTCACTGACGGGTGGGGCCAGGCTGACTGGACGCCAGCCATGCGCACAGGGAATAGGGGACCGCGGGTTGAGCTCCAGAAAACACGGGAGCCTTTTTATAAAACGCCACCGACGCTGACTGGTGGGGTTACGGGGATGGCGGGTTTAGGCGGGAGTTTCTGCGGGGGCCTAAACGCAAAAACGTCATCGGCTGTCGCGACGCTGCTGTCGAACAAGCCTGACGGCGGTGGATCTGGCCGGACTTTGAACGACGATGGCGAGCGAACCACTGGGAGAAACGCAAAACGGCTAAAACGAAAAAGGAAGAGGAACCTTCGGGCTACAAGTCTTATTCAGAGATCTAACGCAGAGAGAAACTACATCGCGCGGGACAGGGCGATGAACAGAGGCGGTTCGCGCGGCTGCAGGTGTCTGACTACGCACGCTGGCGGCGACGCGCGCGCACAGGGTGCTCGACGGAGTGCGGCGGCGCTACGGTGCACGAGGGGGGAGGGGACCTTGTCAGGGAGGTGTGGTTGCTCACCAGGGGCTTGCTGGTGGTTTGGCTCGAGCAGAGAGGCCGGTGATCGTCGGGGAGGCTAGCGGTAGGAGGCGTCCTGGCGTTCACGGGCACGGCGGCGGCGGGGCTCCTCCGGCGAGGTCCAGCGGGCTCGGGCGCGTCAGGGCGAAGCAGAGGAAGCAGACGCAGCTCCTGGTGCTCCTGGCTCGCCTCGGGGTGCTCTGGAGCGAAGGGAAGCAGAGGGGGCCGATCTAGGGTTGAGGGGGCATGGTGGAGAGGGTGCTCGTTGGGGAGGAAGAAGGGAGGCCTGGGGGATCTGGGGAAGGCTAGAGGCGAGGGGGGAAGGATAAGATCGACAGGGGGCAGGTAGATGGCGTGGGGCTAGCGTGGGGGAGGGGTTGACGGAAAGGTGGCCTTGGTGCCACCTTGTCCTCCTCACGTGCATGGGCGGCCAGGGTAGCTAGGCACGGCTGGCAGGTGGGGTAGGGCGAGGGGCTCGTGGCCAGGCAGGTAGGAGGGGCCCTAGGGCAGGGAGAGAAGAGAGGGGGAGAGGTGGCTCGGGTTCGGTCTAGGGAGAGCTAGGGTTTGGGGTAGATGAGAGGCTCGGTTGGGGAGGAGGGGCCCTCATGGCATAGAGAGAGAGGGAAGAGGTGAGGTATGCTCGGTTAGGGTTAGCTAGAGGGTGGTGGTTCAAGCTTTAGGGTTTAGATTAAGGGGGGTTCGGTCGAGGGTTTAAGGGAGAGGTGAGAATAGAGGAAGAGTGTGCTCATGTGTAAGCACATAAAAATGGCCTCACATGAACAAGCACAAGGGTGGTAGGGGCTAGAGAGAGGGGGAAGGGTTTAGGTTTTGTGCATGCCACATAATCACATGTGCATGCATGGGGTATGGTGATTAGGGTTTAGCTAGAGGGGGATAGAGAGGTAGATGGCGTGGTGAAGAATTCTACAAGCCAAAACAAGATTAAGCAAAGGAGAGGTGATCCATGCAAGCAAAACCAAATAACATTCAAAAGTCAAGAAAAGGTGGCACTTGCATGGCCCATGCAAACAATAATTGCCATGTAGCTATATTGTGAAAACAACACAAAATCATGTGGCATTATTCCTTGCATTCCCAAAAGGTGGGCAAAGGCCAAGCATAAGATTATGGGTGGAATCCAACCAACCAACATGAGCTAGAGGTAAACTCAAATAAAATGCCAAGCTCATATTAATTGGATGGTGGAATTATAAGGTGGTGAAAGAAAGGTGGTGGAGTTATTAAGAGATATGCCCCCAAATCCACTTGGGCATTTAACAATTTATCAAGAACCAAATACAATATCAAGAGGCAACTACAATTAATAATGCACATGAGATAAGAACCAAACAAGAAGGGGTTTTATATGATGCTCAAATGCAAGGTGGCATGATGACATGAGCATGATATGATGATGATGCAACAATTATATATTGGAAGTGGCCCTTTTTATTACTAGAACAAGTAGCATTACAGGTGTTAGACAACTGGGATGCTACAATGAAGTAAAGAATGTTTACCTCACTCGGAAGAATCAGTACTCCATAGTTCAGTGTGCTATCTTGTATGGTTTAGAATCGGAGCTTCAGAAAAGGTTTGAGAATTCAGACCCATATGATATTGTCGAGGATCTCAAATTGATTTTTGAGACTCATGCGGCAATTGAAAGTTATGAGGCTTCTGAAAAGTTCTTTAACTGCAAGATGGAAGAGGGCAGCTCCGTCAGTGAGCATGTGCTTAAGATGTCTGGGCACGCAAACAAACTTCAAAGCTTGGGTATAGTGATTCCTAATGCTTTGGGGATTTACCGTGTCCTCCAATCACTACCACCAAGTTACAAGAACTTTGTGATGAACTACAACATGCAGAACATGAACAAGCAGTTGCCAGAACTGTTTGCTATGTTGAAGTCTGCAGAAGTGGAGATCAAGAAAGAGCACCAAGTGTTGTTGGTCAATAAGACCACCAAATTCAAGAAAGGGAAGTCTAAGTAGAAGGGACACTTCAAGAAGGGTGGTAAGAAAGTTACCGCACCGACGAAGAAGACCAAGGCTGGACCTAAGCCTGATACTGAGTGCTTTTACTGCAAGGGAGAAGGTCACTGGAAGCGGAATTGCCCAAAGTACTTGGCGGATTTGAAGAACGGCAACATCAAGAAGAAAGGTATATCTGATATACATGTTATTGATGTGTATCTAACTAGTACTCGTAGTAGTGCCTGGGTATTTGATACTGGTTCGGTTGCTCATATTTGTAACTCGAAACAGGTGCTACAGAATAAACGGAAGCTAGCGAAGAACGAGGTGACGATGCGCGTGGGAAACGGATCAAAGGTTGATGTGATCGCGGTCGGCACGCTACCCCTTCATCTACCATCGGGATTAGTTTTATACTTAAATAATTGTTATTTGGTGCCTGCGTTGAGCATGAACATTATATCGGGATCTTGTTTATTGCGAGACGGTTACTTGTTTAAGTCCGAGAATAATGATTGTTCGATTTATATGAGTAATATGTTTTATGCACATGCACCTTTGATAGATGGTCTATTCTTGTTGAATCTCGATAGTGGAAATACACATATTAATAACATTGAGGCTAAACGTTTGAAATCAAGCGATAATTCGACCTATATGTGGCACTGTCGTCTTGGTCACATTGGAGTGAAGCATATGAAGAAACTCCATTCCGATGGACTTCTTGAATCACTTGATTTCGAATCACTTGATAGATGCGAAGCATGTCTGATGGGTAAAATGACTAAGACTCCATTTTCTGGTATGATGGAGCGAGCTACGGACTTATTGGAAATCATACATACCGATGTGTGTGGTCCAATGAGTGTAGCATCGCGCAGTGGTTATCGTTATGTTCTTACCTTCACGGATGATTTGAGTAGATATGGGTATATCTATTTCATGAAACATAAGTCCGAAACTTTCGAGAAGTTTAAGGAATTTCAAAGTGAGGTAGAGAATCAACGTAACAAGAAGATTAAATTTCTACGTTCTGATCGTGGAGGTGAATATCTAAGTTACGAGTTTGGCGAGCATTTGAAGAAATGCGGAATACTTTCACAGTTGACACCGCCAGGAACACCACAGCGTAATGGTGTGTCCGAACGTCGTAATCGAACTCTCTTAGATATGGTTCGTTCTATGATGTCACTTACAGATTTACCGCTATCATTTTGGGGTTATGCATTAGAAACAACCGCATTCACTTTAAATACGGCACCGTCTAAATCCGTTGAAACGACACCGTATGAATTATGGTTTGGGAATAAACCTAGATTGTCGTTCCTTAAAGTTTGGGGATGCGAAGCCTATGTAAAGAAGTTACAGCCGGACAAGCTTGAACCCAAAGCGAAAAAATGCGTCTTCATAGGATACCCAAAGGAAACTATTGGGTATACCTTCTATCACAGATCCGAAGGCAAAATCTTCGTTGCTAAGAATGGATCCTTTCTAGAGAAGGAATTTCTCTCGAAAGAAGTGACTGGAAGGAAAGTAGAACTTGACGAGGTTGTCGAACCTTCTCTCGAAATTGCGAGTAGCGCAACACCGGAAGAAGTTCCTGTGGTGCCTGCACCAATTATAGAGGAAGCTAATGATGATGATCATGAAACTTTGGTTGAAGTTGCTACAGAGCCTCGTAGGTCAACAAGAACTCGTACCACTCCAGATTGGTATGATCCCGTTATGAGTGTCATGTTGGTGGATAACACCGATGAACCCGAGACATATGAGGAAGCGATGATGAGCCCAGATTCCAATAAATGGCAAGAAGCCATGAAATCCGAGATTGGATCCATGTACGAAAACCAAGTATGGACTTTGGTGGACTTACCGGATGGCCGGAAGGCTGTCGAGAACAAATGGATTTTCAAGAAGAAAACAGATGTTGATGGTAATGTTACTGTCTATAAAGCTCGACTTGTCGCAAAAGGGTTTCGACAAATTCAAGGAGTTGACTACGATGAGACTTTCTCACCAGTAGCGAAGCTAAAATCTGTGAGGATTATGTTAGCAATCGCTGCATATTATGATTATGAGATATGGCAGATGGATGTCAAAACAGCATTCCTCAATGGAGACATTGATGAAGAGTTGTATATGATGCAACCCAAAGGTTTTGTCAATCCTAAAGATGCTAACAAGGTATGCAAACTTCAACGGTCCATCTATGGATTGAAGCAAGCATCCCGAAGTTGGAATCAACGTTTTGATAAGGTAATCAAAAGTTTTGGTTTTATACAAACTTATGGAGAAGCTTGTATTTACAAGAAAGTGAGTGGGAGCTCTGTAGCATTCTTAATACTATATGTGGATGACATATTGTTGATTGGGAATGATGTAGACCTTCTTAATAGTGTCAAGGAATATTTGAATAATAGTTTTTCAATGAAGGATCTTGGCGAAGCAGCTTACATATTAGGCATAAAGATTTACAGAGATAGATCGAAACGCCAAATATCATTGTCATAGAGTACATATTTGGACAAAGTTCTAAAGAGGTTTGGAATGGAAGAAAGCAAGAAAGGTTTCTTGCCCATGTTGCCCAATACGACCTTGAGTAAAACTCAAAGTCCGACATCGACAGAAGATAGAGAAAGGATGAGTAAGACTCCCTATGCCTCAGCCATAGGATCTCTAATGTATGCCATGCTATGTACTAGACCCGACATTGCATATGCTGTTAGTTTAACTAGCAGATATCAAAGTGATCCAGGAGTGGATCATTGGACAGCGGTCAAAAACATCCTTAAGTACTTGAGAAGAACTAAGGATATGGTTCTTTCTTATGGAGGTGATGAACAACTCGTTGTTAATGGTTACACCGATGCTAGTTGGAACACCGATCCGGATGATTCTAAATCTCAATCTGGATACGTATTTATTTTGAATGGTGCAGCAGTTAGCTGGAGGAGTGCAAAGAAAAGCGTTGTGGCGAGATCTTCAACTGAATCGGAATACATGGCTGCTTCAGAGGCTTCACAAGAAGCGATATGGATGAAAGAGTTCATTACAGAGCTGGGTGTGGTTCCTAGTGCGCTGGACCCAATGTCTATCTATTGTGATAACATGGGCGCCATAGCCAATGCGCAAGAACCAAGGTCACACAAAAGCTGAAGCACATCAAGCTACGTTTTCACGCTATTCGAGAACATATCCAAGATGGGGATATAAAGATTTGCAAAGTACACACAGATCTGAATGTGGCGGATCCGTTGACTAAACCTCTCCCGAGGGCAAAACATGACCAACACCAAACTGCCATGGGTGTTCGGTATATTACCATGTAATCTAGATTAGATGACTCTAGTGCAAGTGGGAGACTGTTGGAGATATGCCCTAGAGGCAATAATAAATGTAGTTATTATTATATCTTTGTGTTTATGATAAATGTTTATATTCATGCTATAATAGTATTAACAAGGAAACATTGATACTTGTGTGATTTGTAAACTTAATTTGAAGTCCCTAGTATAGCCTCTATACATCACTAGCTTGTTGGTTGATAAATGGTTGTGGTTTCCCTATCATGAACATTGAGATGTTATCAACAACAAGATCATATCGTTAGGAGAATGATATGGTGGACATACTCCTATAGATAAGCGTAGCATAAAGATCAAGTCATTTCAATAGTTCAATTGCTATATGCTTTCTGATACATAGTAACCTAATTCCTTCGACCATGAGATCATGCATATCACCTTTACCGGATGGATGCTTTGATGACATCAAACACCACACCGTAAGTGGGTGGCTATAAAGGTGGCATTGAGTGTTCGGAAAGTATTGGTTGACACATGGATCAAGAGTGGGATTTGTCCATCCATATGACGGATAGATATACTCTGGGCCCTCTCGGTGAAATGTCATCCAATTAGCTTGCAAGCATGTGACAGGCTCACAAGGGATCACATATCACGGGAACGAGAAAAGAGTACTTATCGGAAACGAGGTTGAACTAGGTATGCAGAGATACCGACGATCATAACCTCGGATAAGTAAACTATCGTGAGACAAAGGGAAATTGGTATCTTATGTAAGTGGTTCATTCGATCGCAAAGTAATCGTAGAAATATGTGGGAACCATATGAATTTCCAGATTCCTCTATTGGTTATTGTTCGGAGAAGTGTCTCGATCATGTCTGCATAATTCACGAACCGTAGGGAGACACACTTAAGGATTCGACGTTGTTTGAGTAGTTATGGTATGATGAGAAAGAGACCGAATGTTGTTCGGAGTCTCGGATGGGATCCGGGATATCACGAGGAGATCCGGAATGGTCCGGAGAATAAGATTCATATAAGGAAAGACCCGTTTCGGAGTTGGGGAATGTTTCCGGTGTTTTCATCGGGAATGTTCTAGAAGGTTCCGGAATGTCCGGCACTCCGGAGGGGAAGGGGTACATGAATGTGTCATTGCAAGTTGGAATGATTGCATCATGTACTAAGTGTCATCGCTGTTCCAAATAAAGGATTAATTCAAATCCTAGTTTGAAAAGTCAAATAGCTAGTTTGAAAAGTCAAACGGCTAAATTTGGAAAGAGGAAAAGAGGAGGAGGGTGAAACCGAGTTGGGGAGGGAGTCCCTCCTCCCCAATCCGGCGCACCACCCAAGCCGAGTTGGGGAGGGACTCCACTCCTTCCCCTTGGCCGCCGGCCCCTCCACCTATATAAGGAGGGCCAGGGCTCCCTCCTAGAACACACAAGTCCCTCACCTCAAACCCTAGAAGCTGCAGCCCACCATAGCCGCCGCCGCCCCCCTAGGGTTTTGCCCTATCCGCCGACTTGGGGTGTCCCGGAACCCTAGCCGCCGGCTCTAGCACCTCCTCCTTGGTGTGTCTAAACCCTAGAACACCGAGGAGCTCTCTCATACTCCACCATACTCGCTCCGGCTTAAGGCGAAGCCCTGCGAGATCTCCCCTCTACTTCCGGTACCACGCCGTTGTGCTGCCGGAATCGCGAGGAGAGTGCTACAACCTCCGCTGCCTGCTGGAACAAGGGAGAGGAAGGTCTTCGTCGAGTACCGAACGTGTGACCGACTGCGGGAGCGCTGCCGGAATGCAGCGCCGGAAGGATCGTCTACGCGATCTTGAGATCGGGAAGAGTACGACTACATCACCCACGAGAATCTGCTCTCGTTAAACACTTTGGAATCTTCGAGGGTAAGTTATTCCATCGACTCGTTGCTACAATCTAGTAGATAGATCTTGGCTTGTTTGTTTGTATGTGATAGAATTTTTTTTTCCATGCTACGAAACCCTACACCGAAGAGATGTCAGCCGTGCACAATGTGTTCCATATCTCATTACTTTGCAAGTGCCTCGAAGTCCCGGAAAAGACGGAAGTGTTCAAGAATATCGATCACCGGACCATAAAGATCAACGATGACCTGACCTATCCCGAAGTACCCATCCGTATTTTGGAAGAAGCTTTTCGAACCACCCGAACCCGAAGCATAAAGTTTCTCAAGATTCAGTGGAGCAACCACACAGAAGAGGAAGCTACCTGGGAGCGCGAAGATCACATCAGGACGGAGTTTCCCGATCTCTTCAAATCCTAGGTAATCTTTTCGGCCTTTTTCAAATCTCGGGACGATATTTTGTTTAAGGGGGGAGGTTTGTAACATCCCAAAAATATTAAACTAGAATCATCAAACTCTAATCATCAAAATTAGAGTTAACAAAAAACTTTTCTAAATAAAAATATGAAAGCATGCATGTGTGTATGCATTACAATTTGGATTCTTTTGAATTGCCTTGTTTATGTGTTTCTTTTCTTGTAAAAGGATTATTAGGTGAAATAAACATCATCTAAACAAGCCCCACACTTTTCCAAAAGACAAATAAATCAAAACCAACAAAATGAGTGAATGGTCATTTTGACCAATTTAACTCCCATGCCTACTTTGGTTGTCTCAAACTTTCAGAACTTAACATAAACTTGTTTGGATCTTTGCACCTCTTGATAGTACTCATAACAAAGTATCAAGGCCCACTTTGTGATCATCCAGAAACATTCAAATGCATAGTTTAAAAGACAGTTTAAAATTGAATCTATATCATATGGGAAGATCCCACTTTTTCAAAAACCACTCAAACAAGCTCAACTTTCAAAACCCAAGCATCTACAGACTCACCAGCACCAACCTAGCACATCCACCAAAAATCTTTGCAAAATTCAAAACTTGAATTCATGCGGCCAGTTCAGCAAACACCTTGCTGATTCAAATCAAACAAAATCAAAACAATATTGTGAGCAGTGATTTGGGCCTAACTGGTTCCCTCTCTAGCTCACAACAACCTCAGTAGATCATCTAGCAAACTTAACTAAGCACTAGCCCCACTGTAAGCTTGGCAATGTCATCAATGGTGAATAGCCGAAGCTCACCATGTCACCCTAGTGTTGACAGCAAGCTAGGAGCAGCACTAGCCTCGCCAACCTTGTCTGGGAGCAAGTTAACACACCACCTCCACTCCCTGTCCAGCGCTCGAACCTTGCTAGCCCCTGGACCACACGCACAGACCATGCCAACCTCGCCAGCAACCATGCCGAGAGCGTGCCCCGTGCGCCACGCTCGATAGACGCCCACAGACCGCGCGCCGCCCTCGCCGCGTGCATACGTGATCACCACCATCCCAGCAACCCCGCAGACACGCTCGTTCGCCGCCGCACGGACCACGCGTGCTGTGAGCCATAAAAACTTCCGTCGGGCACACGCAGAGCACCGCCGCGTTCCGACCAATCCGCACCGCCCCACGCCTCGCCACCACGTCGTTGAGCTTCGCCAGGGAGCACAGCACGGCCCCCTACCGTTGCCCACGCCGATAGCCCTCTGTGTCGTCGACCACGACGAGCTCACCTTGCGCCCGTCGGTCCCCTCTCGCCACTATAAATAGAGGCCACCCCTAGCCAAATTGATCACACCATCTCACTCCCCTCTCCTCACTGATCGTTCCACCCCGTTCCCGGAGAAAGGCGAGCAGCGCATCGCCGGAATTTCATCGAAGCCCGCTGCTGCTGGAGAAGAAGGGATCCAGCGATTGGAGCCGCCCCAGGAGAAGTTGCCGGTACCAGGAGGTTCGCCATCGTCGACTTCGTCGTTCGCCCGCCTCGCTGACCCTCTCCTGAGCCCCAGTGAGCCCCCGACGACCCCCACCTACCGCGTTAGATTTCTGTCTCGCAGGCGCTGCCCGACGTGGACGATGAACCAGGGCCGTTAGATTAGACCAAGATCCCACGGCTCACATTGCCACATACCGCTTCGCACCCCACCGTCTCACTGACACGTGAGGACAGCAACTTAACCAGCCCGCGTAAGGGCTGTGCTTAGTAGGTCGGCCCAGTATCGTTTCCTGCGCAGCCCATTTGTTTGAAATTGGATTTTTCCATTTTCATTCAAACACACTTCTGCACCTAGTTTCAAAAATCAACCCAGCTCAATTCAGTGAACCAAATTGAATGAAACCAATTTTGTTAGAAAGGTCTAGAAATGCTGAATCCAAGCCTGTTGGATTCAAATCATTTGAATCTATAGATCAACCTTGGTAAAAATAACAAGGCAGAACCTTCTGTGCATTCAAACATTCTTCAAATTTAAACCATAATAGCTTTTGAGTTGATTCCAACTCTCAAAAATCACATTTGATCATACCTTTCAGAATATATAAAAACATTTGTGTTTACTTACAGAAATAATGTTCAAGAAATAAAAGAATGCCACATAGGCATTTCTAGTCACTTTATTTAAGTAAAATAAAAGGTTAAACCTTATTAAATTGTGACACCACTTTAAATCACATTCCCATGGACTAAAATATGTGGTGATGACATGTGTCAACATGATCCCATGTTTGGTTTGGAGAATATTAAATCTTAAGTAGTTTTTCAATGAGTAGAAATTACTTTTCTAAAAATAAAAGGAATTAAACCAAGCTTTAATCTTGTAACGTTAGTGATGATGCTAGATCATCTATAGGACCCTTTGTGTGATGATTGAAAATAGTTAAGTATTGTTTGGTGATTGTGTACCTCGTATTTATTTATAGACGCTAGTACCGACCAAGGATACGAGGAAGAAGGAGGATACTACGAATAAGAATCCGAGTAGAACTTCAACCACTGCTCTACACAAGGCAAGCCTTACTAAGCAAGTTGACCTATGCAAGCCAATACTTGCAAGCTAACACTTGCAATTTAGCAAGCTTATCCTGATAATGATGCAAGCCTAATACCCCTAGTTGAATGTGCAAGCAAATACTTGCTTGTTACCATGCCAACTATATGCCTTAAGTATATATGATCATAACCACTTGATAAACCAATCCTAGTTTTACTTACAAGCTTTATAACTTATTTATTTATCAAAACTATTACTTAGAGCTTACTTAAGTTAATTGTAGATACTAGAAAGATATTTGAAGGTTGCATAAAGAGCATAAAATTTGGCCTAAGCTAGATAATCTTTATGTCATCCTAAGGCATGAGATTGAACTTAGTTAAACTCCACTAGTTTACCACCCCTCATTAGTACTTACCCCCTCTTGTAGATGCTAGTGCTAAGCATAAAACTTGATCAACTTAGATGGGATTACTTGGTGGAAAAATGGTTATGAAAAGCTAGGAATGATGGATCATTCTATTGAAATGTTTTGGACATGTGTTTCCGAACACCAGATGATTTATGGTGATGAAAATGTTGAGGCATGAGCCTTATTCCTTTATAAAACTGATGGTTGTATGGATGCGATACCATTCCAATTTTACCGTACAACCACAATACCCGAGAATTGGGTAGGGCTTGACTGGAAACTTATATACCTTAGTATTAGTTCCCTCACGGCCAAGGTCTGAGCTGAGGCTACCTTGTGAAGATTGTCCACCTGTGCAGTACCCAAGATGACAGTTGGTCATGGTTGGGAGGCCAAACTCACATGAGAGGTGCTTATACTAGGGAGTGTAATTGAAAGGTTAGGATTGATTATCCGCATACTGAGTATGGTGAATTCAGGATTTGTTCCTGACGGATGTATCGAATGTTGTGGTGAAAGTGTACAATCTCTGCAGAGTGTCAAACTATTTGAATAGCCGCGTCCATGGTTATGGACAGTTGGAGTGGCCATACTGTTCCCCCGTCAGATGTTTTCAAAATGACTTGTGAAAATGGATTGAGACTTTGACTTGACCACAACAGAGTTATGATATGAGATACAAGTTCCCACTTAGGTGTTATAAAACTTCAACTAGCATTCTTTGCTTCTGAACTTAGTAGAGGTAAATCTTGCTTTTTGCAAAAAAACCCTAGAGCTTAGTGTCCTATTACAAAAAACCCCTTCACTTATTAGTATTAGTTTGCGGGTACTTAAAGAGTACTCATGGCTTTGTCCCTGGCTATTCCCGTGGCCAGACTATGAAGATTAGTACCTGGAGGATGGACCCCAGGAAGGTTACGACAACTAGGATCATCTCCCATCGTCAGCATTGCCTATGACCCCGAAGATGGAGCTTCGCCTACGCTGCCGTTATTATTACGTATTTCCACTGCTTGAGTTGTATTAAGAACTGGATCATGAGATCCTTATTTGTGTAAGACCTTATGTATGGTTTGTAATGGATGATGTACTGTGGTATCCAAATCTATTATGTCTCGCAGAAATGGTAATCCTGGGATTAAGATGTATGGCATAACAGGCATCTAGGATTAAAAATCTGGGTGTTGACACGCCGCCAGTCGCCGTCGTTGTCCCCGTCGATTCGTCGCCGTCTGGCCTCCCCGATCCTCGCCACCAACCCTGTCGTTCTCGCGTGAGCCCACGGTGCTAACGCACCCCTCCGTTGCTCCCCTCTCCCTTTGTATCCCCCTCCCCGCGTGAGCCCGACGCCACCGCAGCTTGCTGTTGTTGCGCCGTCGTCCGGTGACCAATCTTGGGAGGCGCCGCCTCTTTCTGGCTCAGCACGCACGCCCGCGTCCAGCGCACCCCCTCTCGCAGCCCAGCGCGCGCCCTGACGCCGAGCCCGTGCTCGATCTAGGGCAGGCCCCATTGCTGATGTCAGCATGACATCAGCATGAGGTCATAAACCCCCTAATTGTTTTATTTAATGTTTTATGTAATTGTTTTTATTAAATGGAAAATATATGATAGGTGGGCCCTGCCTGTCAGGGTTTTAATATTTTCTGTAATTATTTTCTGAAATGATTAAAAATCTGACATGTGGGCCCAAGTTTGGAAATTATTTCAAATATTCCAAAAATTATTTAAAATGAATTAAAATTTGGGAAATTCATAACTAATTCATTTTAAATCATAAAAATACAAATAATATATTAAAATGTTCAAAAAATGAAACCTATCCAACTAAGCTATAATCATGCATTGTTAATCAACTTTGATGGGAAGTTTAATTAGAAGAACCAATTGAACCCCATAGGTGATTCCGATGATTCCCCTGTTTTAGGGTTTGGACCTTCGGAGCCCCCTTTAAAGTGACCAAGCATGTCTTAGGGTTCAATTCAACCTTATTTAACTTGTCATATCATTCATATTGTATGAGCATTGCACATGTCATGTGTTGAGTGTTGCTTTCTCTTTTCCGGTGATTGGTTCTTGCGAATAGGAACCTACCAGTCCAACAATGGACAAGGCAAGCGAAGCCCCACTCATACATTTGAATCCTATGTTTACAAAGTATTTCATTCTCGTCATATGCATTCGGTTCAACAGTCTTTTATCAGTAGACAGAGTAATCCTATCTGATGCATCTTTTCCTTTGTGAACTATATTACCTGATCCACCGCTCCTAGCATAACTAGGGTTTGGCTATGAGCGTCGCTAGTGCCACAGTTCAGTCAAGCTTAGCTATGCTTAGTGGTCCGATGTTGATCACTCATGTGATGCACCGGAGATGCGAATGAATCTAGTATGGTAGGATGTGGTGATGTGATCAGAAGTGGATGATAAACATGCTAAGGTTTGTATGGGCGGCCACGTGGGTTGTGATTTTTGCAGTCCCATACTTGCCACCCTTAGGACCTGATGTTCTCGCCTCTTGAACCAAGACGAGCGTACAACCACACGGGGGCCTGGAAACCCCCTCGACCAACTAACTTGCCTGGTAGATTCCATGAGTCACGTAGTTCGGGCTTTCCATTCGACATACGCATACTGGTTGTTCTTGAATGGAGGTGAAGGAGGTGCATTCATACAAGTAGGTAAGCGTGGCAGGGAATGGGAGATGCCCGGCATCCGTAATCTTAAACCCTGTTCACATCGCTAGGGACCGACTTCGGGACTCGACCCGTTATGGCGGCATCTTCTTAGTGCGTGACTCATGGTCTCGACGAAAGCAAGGTAAAGGTCGTGGTCAACCACTCTTTGCCGGCCTTCCAAGGAAGAGGGCTAATAATTTGGCATTAAGAATCGGTTGGTACATGTGGGTAAAGTTGTGCATCCCTGCAGGGTTATTAATCTTTTCGAAAAGTCGTGTCCACGGTTATGGACGACTTGGGAACGGACGTGAAGATCATAGAGAACTATAACCGAATGTTAAAACTTGTCAACTAAAGTGAGATCCGGAATACTTCCTCGGGGTTGTTGAGGGGGTAGTCCGAGAAGAGAGGTTCTGTTGATGATGGTTCTTGGTGGATATCAAAGATGATTTTAAGAGCTAGAGTTGTAGTCTTCTTATCTCCATTTGAAAATGATCTGACTAGAGGAGTTTCTTCTCCCTCTTGTTTTGAAAACAAAAGATGGCTTTATGCAAAAATAACTCCATAGCCATAAGTCTTGCGGAGTACACCCCGTACTCAGGCTTGCTTCGTTGATGTTTTCTACAGATGAAGCTACTCCAACCAAAGGTGGTTTATACGTCGAAGTCGACGAGTAGTCGGGGTTCCCGGGCAGCAGCCTAGGATCTATGGAAGGGTCGCTACTTCTGTTTAAGGCCTCTTAGGCCCTTTGCTAAGTTTGTTGTTTAGAACAACTTGTTTGCTTTTGTTGTTTGATGTAATGATGGGTCTGTGTAACTGTAACATCCCTAAAATCATGTAAAATCATGTTTTCAAAGATTGCATATCATTCATGCATGCATATCATTTAGGGATCATTTTTCAAAGTCATTTCAAGAAAACAGAAGCACTTAAGTGCTATTATTTTACATGAGCAAACACTAATCAAATGCCACTCTCAAGAGAGAGAATAATTGTTTTTAAAACCATTGTTTGAACATAGGATTGGTTGGATGAGTTCCAAGCTTGGACAAAAAATTTCAAAACAAATATGGTTTTAAAAACCATTTTTAAATCTTCATCAAACCATGTGCTAAGGCACTGTTATTTTAAAAATCTTCAAAGGACCATGCAAGTCCAGCAAGGCAGCATGATTTAATACTCAAATTTACACAGGATTCTTATTACAAAAGGCCAGAAAGATTTAAAATTCAAGTGCTTTTAAATTTGTTTGAATTTGATTCCAGAAAATCGAATTAGAAAAGGAAAAAGAGATAAGAAAGGGAAAAGGGCCGACGCCAGACTTTCAGCCCAGCACAGAACCCAGCCGACTAAGCCCACCCGGGCCTCTCTCACCCGCGCCGAATCAACCCACCAGAGACTGACCAGTGGCCCCATTGCCACGTCGTCATCGTCCTCCCCAAAATTCCGCGCGATGAACACGTCGTTGCCGCCGTTACCTCGTGGATTAAATCGAATCAATTCCCTTGATTCCGGCAGTAATTCGCCCAGCGTTCACCTGCTACTTAAACCCCACCCCGCCGCGGTCATTTCCCCCCACACTGCACACTCTCCTCGCCACCAGGCTGCCGGCAATTCGAGTTGCACAGCCGCTGTACCGAGAGACTCCGACGAGCCATCACGGTGAGTACCGAGCGCCCCTTGCCTTCTGGTCCACGCGAACTGCTTCGCAATCATCTTGCGCATCTTCTCATGCCTTTATTTTGTTCTGAACCGCCCTAGGCCGTCGTCATCGTCCACCTCTGGAAACGACCGAAGCTCAACTCGACTCCGGCGACTAATTCCGGTGAGCCCCGCGTTCCCCTCTGTTTCTGAATCACGCGGTCGTGTTCGCCAATGTCTAGCGCCCCTTCTAACGTTTTCTGTTTGGATCCTTGCGCCCCAGAACGTCGTCTTCGACTCCGACAGTGAGCACCCGACGCCGCCAGCAATTCCGACCAGGTCCTGATGCTGTGTCCGTGCGCCCGGACCCTGCTCGTCCACACGTTGATCATCCCCACGTTCCCGCGGTCTCGGTAAGCACACGCCCGACCCCCCTGCCCCTATGGTTTCCCCGGAACATCACCGGCAGACGCGCAGCCGCCGCGGCAACCATTTGCGCCACCCGTTGTTGGCCAAAGCAACGTGGTCCGTCAGATCTGAATCCAGCGCTTAGGATTAGATATGTAGCGAAGGGGTACGATTTTGATCTGGACCGTACGCAGTTAATTAGATCCAACGGTGCGCGAGCGTGATCCGGTGCGAAGCGGTATCGTCAAATCAGATGCTGTCGCGTGGCATGTTCTTTTTAAAAATCTGAATTAGATCTATTAGTGATTCAAACTTGCAAAATTCATATAACTTTTGATCCACACGCACTACACCATGGACCAAATGTTAGGGCAGTTAACTGCCGGGAAAAATAGACTAACAAGGGCAATGTAACTGCCAGGACAAATAAACTGCCGGAAAAAATGCCGCAGGACAGCTTTGTTGCCGGTATAAGTAGATAAACGGAGGAAGTTTGACTGCCGGCACAAATCGTTACCTTTGGAGACTCAATATCTGCCGGGACAGCTCGCTACTGGCAGACCACCTGCCGGCACAGGTGGTAGGCTGCTAGAAGCGCGCGGAGCGAAAACTTACAGGCGCGAAACGAGAAAACTTGGTGAAAAGAAAAGATACCCCGTACCCAAATCTCTCCCGGTCCGAGTCTCATCCAATATCCCCCAGATCCCTAATCTCAGACCCCTAGCGCCGCCGCCGCCCGCATCTTCTTCACCCACCTCCTGCTGCGCCCCTCCTCACCATCCCGCTTCCAAGTCCGCTGCCCCGCCGGTCCATGGCGGCTTTCTTCCTCCGGATCCCTCGGCTCGCCCCTTTGCCGCTAACGCATCTTGTCCTTTCCATCATTTTGCCTCGCTGCTCCTCCTCCTCGTCCATGGATTCGCTTCTCCCGCTTGAGATCTCAGGCACCAAGAGGATTTGGTGCCCCCACTTCGCAGCCTCCAACTCGCCATTGGTAAGGACCTCTAGCTGATGCACCTTGCGCTGCAGCAGGTAGGGCTGCATGCGAAGTCCTTGCTTGAAGGTGGTCGTGGTTCTGCACATCATCCCCGGGGAGTCCTACAGGGAGTAACGCGTCTCTGTCCAGACTCGTGCTAGCTGCTCTATGGCTGCGTTGCTGAAGCTATTTGACAGATACGGTACAGTGGGGTCATTAGTTCTTATTATCTCCATCAACTTCACATTCTGTTGTTATATTATGATTCTCTGTTATGCTTCCTGCACAATTGAACTGATAAGCAAACGATGGACCAGCTTAGTATCAACATGGTCATTATTCTTATCATCTTATTTAGTTTCAGCTGCAGCTTCTGATGTTACATTCTGGTGCTTTCTTATGCTTTGTGCACATGTAAATTATTTTCATTACTGGTTTGTTATTATGCAGAACGAAAACAGATCCGTACAGGGTGTGGAACCACTTCAGGTCTAAGTTGGCTAATGCTGTGCTCGGTAGTTTTGACAACATTTGTATTGTAAGTTCGTTCAGCACTAACTTATATTCTGAATTGTTTGCAGACCTTGCTGTTCAACGTTGCAGTTTAAACTAGCTTCACAAGTTGTCAACCTGTGACGACACTGGTTAGTATGTCTGTAAAGAAAACACATTCTGGAGTCTTTATAATTCTTTATCTCCAACACTTCTCGGAATATATAGTAGAAAAAATATATAATGTAAAACCATATGAGCTCTTGTTTCCGGTAATTCTTTTTACTAATTTGTTTAATTTAGTTGTGACTTATATTATTGGGCTCTCTTAGCTAAAATTATCCTATGATATGATTGAATTTTGTTATAGTAATACTTTTGTTTACTTGGCCTTTCTATGAAGAAGTTCGAGCTACACCTAATATCGCATAGAGTTGTAACCATACATAATCCAGAGGTAGTGTTAAGTTCAATCCATTTTCCTTCTATGTCTTGGTCCTTTACGTCTCCGAAATAATCAAACGGATTAATTACCTAAGGAGATACGTCTACCGAGAATTCAAGAAAAAAATGTGTTTTAGTAGAGTTTCCTTGTCCTTGATCATAGGGTATGTCCTGTAAAATTATATTCATCGAGTATTTATTGTTGTTCATTTAAATAAATAATAATACCAACGAAACTCATTTGCTTTTGTGTAAAAAACCCAACACACAAAATGTTGAAATAAAACAATTGAAAAGATGTATTCTGTGAACTTTTTTGTTTAATTTTGGTTGTATAACATAACTTAGCACGGTGATATTAATTAATATTCCCTGTAGCTTCCCACCAATGAGGTGAGTGACTTTAATACCAAGAGATAGAAATGACATTAACAGTACCTATTATGATGTTCTGGTTTACATTCTTTCTTACAATCAACCTTGGTTTATTGTTAGCAATTGACTTGGTTGTCTTTCTGCACTGTCATGAGATAGTGGTCAGCAAAATATGGGCTTTCTATGGATGTCTGATTATTACTTCTCTTAACATGCCAGATTGACTTTGTCTACCTACATTCGTACTGTTTGAACAGTTGCAGTCTGATTGAGCCAAAACATGTTCTTTTCTTAAAGGTAAATTTTGGAACTCTTTTTCTCATATTGAACAAACTTCATTGTGACGTCTAAGTTGTTTTCAGTTTAATTTCAGTGATCCATATGCTTGATTGGTCTTAAATCCAACATGTTTTATATATGCTGCCCTCACTTGCTTTTCTGCAGGTTTGCATCTCCATAGCCCAATTATTAACTTAATCCCCCACTTGCTTTCCCTCATGTTGCTCGTGCACATGCTGCTGATATCTGTTGTGTGTCGTGGTTCAAAAGTAATATTTGATGGAGGCTCTTGGTCACATGAAGTTGAACTCCCTGTTATGATATAGAAACATCATTTTTCACTATTGTGGATAACTCTTGTTGGCTCCTAGATTTAGACGAAGACCGTCTCGAAACAACTTTATTCTCTTGTGCAAGAGAAACTATATTTTGTATGTGAACTATGTAAGACCATGTTTTATAAAGATTATGTGAATGTTACCTAAAAGAAACATGTGAATGTTCACTTCTGGAAAAACATATTGTGTCTATTGTGAGCATTTAAACTAGGATTGGGGATGAGAGAATTGGGTGCAAACGTGGGGGTAAGTAAGAACTGGGGTTGGAATGATGAACTGCCGACAAAGACTCCTACACATCTTACGGCAAGTTACCTGCCGGGACAACTCTTTCCTAGCAGATAAATCTACCTGACGGGATTACAATATAACTGCTGGCAATAGTGTCTACATTGGGGCAGGCAGACTGCCGGCAAAGAAAAAACTGTCGGCAAAGACTTTTGCCGGCAGGGTTTTAGAGGGCAGGCCCATCTGCCGGGAAAGACTTTTTGCTGCCAGTTCTATTGCCCTCTATAGTGACTTTTGCCGGCAGCAGAGGTGCCCTTACATTTGGTCCATGGTGTAGTGACGTTCAAATTTTGCAAATTTTATATCATTGAAATCAGGAGAGAAAATCCTTTCCATTTATGCAATGTGTTTAATGTTTTGCCTCTGTTAAAATGATTGTTTTTATAGAAACATTTATAGGCATAATTTGTGTATAGCAATTATTTGAAAAATGTTTTATTGTTCAAATAAAGTTTTTGGCAAGTTTTGAACTTGTTAGAGATTCAGTACTGTGCACTTGTCTTATTTGGTGTAGAAAATCATCACATGGCATTTTGCATGCATCCATATATTTTTGTTTGAATATATTTTGTATGTGATTTTGGTGCTATTAATTCATGTGTAGATTTTGGTGCAAATAGTGTTTGTGATTGTGAGGATTGTTGCTACTCTCCAAAATACCAAGGCAAGTGGTGCTTCATGATTTTATCCCTATGTTTTTCAACTATGCATTAGAAATATTTTGCTAGATTTGCATGAATATTTTGATCTATATGCTATGCTTGGAAAATCCTAATAGTTGTAGAATTGCTAGAAATTTCTAAGTTAAGATGCCTATCAATGCCGTGCTTAGCCTAGCTAGTAGCAACCAAGGGTGGTTATATATATATATATTCATGCTATGAGAAAATATTTCTAAGTCTTTGGACTTGTGTTTTTATTTAATAAAACAAATAAGTGAATGAAACACCTGGGTGGAATGGAAAGAATGGTTTGTGTTGAGTGGTTACACAAGGCCCATGTCTATGGTTTACCTTGTGTATCTCACTTGTGGAAAGCCACCCAGAAACAAAGGGATTTGAGATGCCATATGTTAAGAAGCTTCTAGTGCAGCCACATGGCAATATAGGCTCTTTCTGGATCACATAGGTTTCAATAACTTAGCCATTTGGACAATTGGTGGTAGTGGGATGATAGGTTGGAACGCGTCCATTTGGTCTAAGGGAAGGCTTATGAAAGGTCCTGTCTTGGTGAAAATCAAGTCTTGTGGGGAAAGTGCACAACCTCTACAGATGGAAGAATCTAAGTACTTAGCCATGTCCCTGGTATTGGACAACTTGAGCATCAATACATGGAAGCTATCAAGAATCTCCTCATTCCAATTTCTAAGTTAAAACATGTGGGTGAACAAGGGTGAAGGTTCACCAATTTCTATTGGTGTTTCCTTGGGAAAAGTTTTGTCAAAGAAAAACTTAGAGTTTTCAACTAATAGGTAAAACCTATTTTGAGCAAAGCAAGCCTAAACTACACTTAGCCAAAATGCATATAGTATCTAGACTACTAATATTCTACTAAGGTATCACTTGCCAATACTATTCCAATGTATTGACCCACTGTGGCTGTAACTTGTGATGTTGCAGGTTATTCTGATGATGGTTAGGGGTTATGAGTCTACACTCAACATGCTTGCCTGTGGCACATGAAGATGAAGACTTATTTATCTTATTATATAATGAACTCTTGTATTAGGCCTGTGGCCATGGAGTTGTAAAAGACTATGTTTGTCTCTGGAATGATATGTAATAATGACCTTTGTTTCTGTGTACTTCATCTTAAACTGTGGATGGTAGCATTGATCCAGGGACTAGCATTGCAATCACAGGGCTCCTTACCTTTATAAAGGGAGGGATCTTACAGTAACTCTCTTAAGAGTTTACCTTATTAATGTATGGTTTGTATGTTCTGTAAATGTTACCGATCTTTTCCTGCGCGTTTCGGAATTTAGGTTAGGCTTATATCAGATAAGGATCTGATATTTGTCTAGCCCTGATCCCAGGTCGTGACAGGTAATAACCTACTATGAATGTTCTGGTGGTAAAGGAACATATGATCTAGGACTTTACAACCAATGTCGCCAGTGATTCTTGCACCGTATATCATGCGTTAACCATGAGATTTGGAATGGGACGGAAAATTCAGATGTATCTTCTTCCTATCGCATGTAGCCGGATGTGCAGGTAGTGACTGTTATCCTCGTGGCGTGCATTAATTGGTAATTCGTAAAGGATATGCAGCATATGGGTGGGAACCCTCAACGTCCCACGATAGTTCTGGCATCTGATGGTCTGTACTAACCATTGCCATAATTCAATTGGTGGCCATGGCATACACCAAGGTGACATGCGGGGTAGCGAAGGGGTCAGTGATTGGTTTGGATCATCTACTGGGCCCCTCACCATAGGAAGTGTGGATGGGAAAGATCGTCCGGTTGTGCAACCAGGATTTGATCTCTCATGGGTAAAGTAACGCACCTCTGCAGAGTGTAAGAACTGTAACTTGTTACTCCCTCTTTCGAGAAGGAGTTACGAACGCAGTAGGAAAGGAACTCAATGGAAGTTCTGGTAAACCTGTGAAGGCTGACAGACATAGCTTTTCAGAATAAAAGAAACCTTTGAAGAAATGTTTATGAAAACCTGCATTGCCTACGACATATGGTCTATGACTGTAGCTAGTGCATCAAACACTCCTTTTTAGTAAACTTGCTGAGTACGCTCGTACTCAACGTATCTTTTTAACCCTTTCTAGATTCTGAAGCCAATACAGACAACGTCTACATCAACTTATGCTCAAGGTAATCGTCATCAATAGTTCAAGTTCTTCAATGAAGTCAACTTATACATCAACTAAAGTGAAGATGAAATTGTTGATTAGATAGGAATATAATCTCTAGCCATAGAACCTACTTCTATAGAGTATTTCAATAGTAGCAATGTAAGCCCATTAGTTTAAATACTAGTCTATTAGTATGATAGGTATGAGTTGATTATTTCTGATTCTTCTTTGTAAGAGATTTCTTTCTCTCTCTCTTTAACCTAGAGTTTTCTCTAGATCTTTTGTAAAGAGCCGAGTTGCAACCTATAGTCATGTCTTGAACCTGATGTGTTTCTGTTGTACCACTCTGAGGGATGTATTACTAGTGAACGGTGTTTCATTGGTGTTATGTCACTGACTATAGTGTACTACATCATGAAGTGGTATGCTAGGTCACCGCAGCCCCGATGATCCACAACCTCCAAGTCCACCCCAACCCTATGTCGATCATCGTAGCACGAGTACATCAACTCGATCTCTGCCTCTGCGCAATACTTGATCTCCGCCTCCGCCTGCATGCAATACTACTTCGTAGAAAAACGGAAGGTCGCCGCTCCCCCACGCCCGACATCAAAGAAAGGTAAAACAACGAAGATAGTTGACATCCCGCCGACTCTTCCCAAGAGACCTTATGACAAGAATGATAAGGAAAACGTCGTGGATGTGGCTGCCCACATTAAGGCTTCTTTTGCACCCAAAAAGCCTAAGCCAAATCTAGTATTTGATGAAAAATCCAAAAAATGGGCTAAGTCCTTTCTTGAGCAACTGTCACAAATATCGATGAATATAGAATCAGACTATGACCGTGAAATTATTAAGCAAGCCAAGCAGAAAAGAATAACAAGTGCAAAAAGCAGGAACCAAGTTGCCTAGCACGGACAATAGAAGATTCAATTGGATAAGGAAATGCAAATAATGGACCCCAGAGCTAGGGCTGCTGCTGCACTGATTGGCATCACTGTAGTGAAGGCCATAGAACTTGCTACCACGCGAGTATGTCTCTTGGTCAATTTTTAGACTATGAAGAAACGCTAGTGGGTTAGATAGTACGGAAGCATTTCAAAGAGGAGCCTCTAGTTAGTCAAGAGGAGCTCACGCGTCTATCAACACATATACGAAATCTTCATGATTGGTACACTGCGGAAACAAAAAAGCACCAAAAAGAATGGTTCTCGCTGGCCGTTACAAAGGAGCATCACTTCATAGAATACTCGATACAAATTCAAATGACAAAACTTTTTCAGTTATACAATCAGAGCGTCCTAGAAAAATCTATCATTGGTTGCTATTGTTTGTAAGTGATTTATTTCTATAATAAAGTCTCTATATTAGCTCGTTCATTGCATGTAATATATTATTATGACTATATATCCTTTTGTATGGTATTATATTCTGCAGAATGAAGATGCTTGAATGCAAAAGAACTAGAAGATATGATGTTGGTTTCATTGACTCATGTATCGTTAATGAATATATGTTACACAATCACCCCAGGACGTGGAGGAAGACATGTGCATGTTTTTAATCGAGCATCATTTTGTTAAGAAAATACTATTTCCTTATAACTTCAAATGAGTATTTCTATCTTGTACACATTCTTTTTTTAAGTGTAATTGATGAGTTATGCATGTATTCTTATGTAAACGTCTGCAGGTTCTACTGGATCCTGCTAAACATTCAAGTTGACTAGTCATCCTGCTAAACATTCAAGTTGATTAGTCTCTAGTTGAAGTCCACGACTCATTAAGTTGGGACCAAAAGCAGTGAAGCGATATGAAAGGAATGCTCCATAAGTAATTTCAATTATTATCGCATTATATTAGCCTCTTTCGTTCATTTTCTGATATCAATTAACTAATAACTCTTTTGTTTATTTTCTTTGCCAAGCAGGTGTTAGACATGGTTCAAACCGAAAATAGAAGGTCCTTTCGAAGATGAGCTAAATTATAAAACGGTGAAGGGCTTGCAGCAGCCACCGGAGACTTATTTATGTGGGTTCTACGTCTGCAAGTATATCGCGAGTAAACAGTGAGAGAAAAGTTGATTCACATTATATTAACAGTTTGCTAGAGAATCTAGAGCCATAACAGCGCGTACAAGCAATTCAAGAGGAACTGCAGGGATTTCTGATAAAGGAGGTCCTTGATAAAAGGGAAGAATATTATGTGGAGGATGATAAACTCAATATGGATTAGTGATATCCATGTAATTGATATAATATATCATCAATGACCATGTATATATATTTCCTTACTTTTGATATGATCGAATATTATATATATGCATCAACGTGTACTGTGTATGTAGTAGTGTAGAATAAGTGTATAGAAACATGTTTAAAATTATAGTAAAACACAAATTGAAAAAGGAACGAAATGGAAAAAATAAAATGAAAACAAAGAATCGTGCTGCGGCAGAGAAACACAAGAATGTCAGTCGCAGTAAAAACTAGTATAGTCCCGGGTGGAGTTACAATCCGGGACTAGAGGGGTTCCGGCCGCCGCCGCGCGGAAACTGCCACGTGGTGGTCTCTAATCCCGGGACGTAGCAAACTGGGACTAGAGATAGGGGCCTCTAGTCCTGATTTAGCAGTCCCGGGTCCGAAATCGGGACTAGAGTCCGTTACTGTCCGGGCCTAGATGCTCGTTTTCCACGAGTGTATACATAGTCTGGATATATGTTTTGACGAATTTAAAAGAAATTGGCCTATGCAAAATTAATTTTGAGGAGGGGGGGGGGAGGGGGGACACCAAAGCGCACGTACTTAAAAGTAGGGATTCTTTCACATATTGTACAAAATATTTATGATTTGTCAAGATGCTAATACATATTGTTTTATCATGATGACAATGCCACATAGGACAGGACCAGGTACACGTCTCTCACCCCCACAATCCTCCGTGATCATGTAAGGCGCCTCCGCCTCTCCTCCGTCCGATGCCGTTGTGATCCGTCGAAACCACCTACTCCCTTTGTCCGGATTTATGGGCTAACATGCAGTTCAAAATATATGTTTTTGACCAACGAAATATGAGTCATATGTCACAAAAATTATATCTTGAACTGCGTGTTAGCCCACTTTGGCATCCTCTGTCCCACATTGATAGGATCTACTCACATTGATGCCCACTTCTCACTAGAGGTGGCTTGAAGAATAATCTTGTGTGGCAAAAAAAATGCTTAACCAACTAGATTATTGTGTGGATTATTATTAAATCTTCAACCATTGTTTAAACAGCCCATCCAATTCGCTAGAACAAGGACAAGGACAGATGGAGACAATGATGCCGATAATATAGACACAAATGCCGGCCGAGTACTTGCCACATGGACGCGTATGCTTCAATCTTAATCTAAACCACCCCAAGAAATGCCTGCTAACTACTCCCACTATCTCTAATTAAATGACTTTTAAGGACACTGGGCTAAGAAGTCTTATAACCAGACACAAAGGGAGTATGTGTATATAATTGCTTAGTCAGTGCATTACTAAACCTGCCATTTGTCACTCATAAGGTCCCTCATCCCATACCATATGTCAATATGGTAATGGTATTGTTGTGATGTAAGCGCATGATCATTCAAAAAAAAAACGTCTCCATTGCAAGCGATCGCATAGCAGCAGAAAATCCCTTGACCCTGGAATATTTTCTTAGCCGGCTGAAATTGTAGCTTTTGCATTGTTGGACTATAAAAGTGCATCGAAGCAGCAAGCCTCGCCGTCTATAGGTCTTATAAGTAAGTTAGGTAAGGAGAAGATTAGTTGTGGCGCAGCAGCAGGTGAGGAGCGAGGAGGAGGAGGAGAAGATTAGTTGTAGCATTACTAAACCGGCCTGCCATTTGTCATAATATAAGGTCGCTCGACCCATACCATTTGTCAATATCGTAATGGTATTGTAAGCGAATCATCATTCAAAAAAAAATGGTTGGCATTGTAAGCGACCCCAATACAAAACACCAAATCTGGAATATTTTCTTAGCGATATGATGTGCAAGATTGGCCTGATATTGTAGCTTTTGCATTGTTGGACGACTATAAAAGTGCATCGAAGCAGCAAGCCTCACCAAAGCATTACAGCACACACCACAAACGCCTCATATATAGGTCTTATAAGTAAGTTAGGTATGGAGAAGATTAGTTGTGGCGCAGCAGCAGCAGGTAAGGAGAAGAAGGAGGAGGAGGAGGAGGCGACATGGTTTGAGGCATGGGGACTCATCACCAGTTTCGCGGTTTCAATGACCCTGAAGGCAGCAATCGAACTCGGCCTCCTGGACGCCCTAAGCAACACCGGCGGCCGTCCGCTTACCGCCGACGAACTGTCGGCTGATCTCCCGACTGAGGACAAAGCAGAGGCCGCTGCTTCCGTGGACCGCATCCTGCAGCTCCTTGCCTCCTTCAACGTAGTCAAGTGTTGGACCGATGATGATGCAGTTCCTGCTGGCAGCCAGCATGAGGCGGAGGCAGTACTAGTACGCCGATACACGCCGGCGCCGGTGTGCCGTTGGCTCACCCGCAGCAGTAGTGGGGCCTCCCTGGCGCCCTACTCCATGTACACCGCCGACCAGGACTACATGAAGACCTGGTAATTAAAAATCTAAGCTTTATTTGTATCGTCTGTCATTACTGCCGTTATGTTTTTTTATATTAAAAAAAAGCTAACAAAATACATGCATGCTGGTGGGTTGGTAATTCAATTCAGGCATCAACTGGCGGCATCTGTAGCCGGCGGTGGCCCACCGTCGTTCGAGAGGGTGCACGGGGTACCCATATTCGATTACTTTCCTCAGAACCTCCGCCTCAGCGGCGTGTTCAACCAGGCAATGGTGCAGATATCAGTGATGGTCACCAGCAAGCTGCTGGACCGATACAATGGATTTGACACCATCGACGTGCTTGTCGATGTTGGCGGCGGGACAGGTTCCACCCTTGAGATGATCACCTCTCGATACAAGCATATCAAAGCCATCAACTTCGACCTGCCTCACGTCATCTCCCAGGCACCAACACTACCTGGTATGTATGCATGCATGCTACACCTACCTACCTATATATGTGCTAGCCTCTACATATATGCATGCATGTCTTCTTTTATGTTATTGTTTTCTTTCATCATTTGTTGCTTCTAAGGATCGAGGTTCAAATATGTTATTAACTTAATACAGGAGTAAAGCATATATCTGGAAATATGTTCGCTGACATACCCGTTGGAGATGCAATTTTTCTCAAGGTATATATACTCAACTAAGTCATTAGCTCTACACACAGCTTCCTACTATACTGCATCAATTCTGTTGTACTACATGCCAGAACGATTATAATCATTTTTTAACAAAGCACATCCGGCCTTGATATTATTGGTAGAAAAAACAAATTCCCAAGAATGTTCTTAACTAACACAAGTAGTTTAGTAGCGCATTTAGTTTACTTTGGACTTGTACCAAAGATAATATATTGCTGTCGGACAAGCAGTTGATCCAACAAAGCCCTCGGATATGGAAGAATCTAAAACAAAGCCCAACATTGAATAAAACAAAACCTCAGACATTTTGTTGTATCAATTATAGACACTAAATGTTTCTTCAATGTATCCACAGACGGTGCTCCATCTTCACGGCGATAATGACTGCATTAAGATCCTAAAGAATTGCCACCGAGCTCTTCCGGAAAAGGGAAAACTGATCGCTGTGGAGTTTGTCTTGCCAACAACTCCAGAAGCTACTAGGGGAGCACAAAATCTGTTCATTCTAGACGTTATGATGTTCAGTAACTTCCGTGAAGGGAAGGAGAGAACTGAGCAGGAGTTTCTGAAGTTGGCTAGGGAGGCAGGATTCAGTGGTGCCTTCTGTTCAACGTACGTCTTTGGCAACTTTTGGGCTCTAGAGTATATCAAGTAGTACACCTTCCTACATTGTTTTGGGATTTCAGAGTTACAGTTGGCGTGCTTTCCCTTTCTTTAGAATAACACATTCATATGTGAACGTTTTCCGTTTTACTCACTTTCTGTTGGCATTGATCGAGCTAGTCGAGTGATGGGACAAAAATGGAAACTTGAGGATTACGAATCGGGCGGATATTGCCACTATTTGTACTCTTATTAGTAAATAGAAAACTGAAAAGCATGAATACGGCAGGCTGCACAAAACTAAACCTACCTGGTGGGGACATAAGCAGAGAGGCAGAGAAAGAGGAGGAGTAGACCAATGGAGCAGTGCCACTGGAAGTAGTTTATCCCTTGCCTATAGGAACCCCACAAGGAACTCTCCCACTGTAACATGTAAACTTCAGTTCATACTCCGACGAGCAATACAATTGTGATGACCAAGATCTGGTAGGATCCGGAGTCTATGTGTGGTTCAACCACTATACTAGTCCCACGGATTTGCATGTACGTACAATCACAAGATGAATATCACAATCACATCGTATCCAAGCTGAATACATAGTCATTCATTACATAAATATCAGTATGCCAAAATGAACAGTGGAAGAACAAATAAAACAAAGTGGTGGCTCCAGTAAATATGCCACAGGTAATCGACAGGAGTATCGTGTCCTAGGCGTCGATCCCTTCTCAATATCATCTATAGATGACAACAAAAACCTGCAACATGATTGGTTGCAGCCACCAATGGTCAATACATTGAAGTGGGAGAACAACTAAAAAAAGTGGTGGCTCCGTAAATCTGCCACATGTAATTAACCAGAGTATCGTGTCCTATGCATCAATTCTCTTCTCAAATATTCTCTATATATGACAACAAAAACCCTCAACATGATATGTTGCAGCAACGAATGATCAATAATTAAATGTATTGTCAAGTTACACCACTATGCTAAAAATATGTCTAATTATACATGCATAAGGCTGTCAAAGAAATGGCTATAGTGGTTCAAGCATTTTGTGTAAAGCAATATTTAGTACTTTTGAATGATGATTTGTGTTTTCCAATACTCTAACTCGTCTTATTTCATAAAAAGTTTATAAAAAATATAGGGCTAGCAAGTCATGCAGTTTAGACTAGCCTAGCTGAAGGCAATTATGAACGACACACGAACATAGAGTCCTCCCCCAATACCCACTCTAGTGGGACCTATATTTAGAACGTATACTGATGATGTGTGGGACTTGACAGGTAGGACCCATCTGACATGTGGGCCTATTATAATTAAAATGGAAAAACAAAAATATTGGGCCAATAAAAATGCCACGGACCAAAAATATCTGGGCTGAAATTTTGGGCTTGGCCTACTAAATAATTGCATCCTAATTGCCAAATTTGTAAAATAAAAAGGATAGAATTGTTGGGCTTGGCCCATGTAGAGCACCTCGTTGGATTGGGGTAAATTCAATCTACAAGCACGCGGGAGGAATGGGGTTTCGAGACATTGAACTCTTTAATCTTGCTCTACTTGCACGACAGGCATGGAGGATGATTCAAAATCCAGAAACACTGAGTGCAAGGATACTCAAGGCAGTCTACTTTCCAAATAGTGAGCTGATGGAGGCACAGGTTGGGTCACATCCGTCCCAAATATGGCGTGCTATTATTGATGGAAGGGACACTTTGAAACAGGGTCTTATACGGCACATCGGGACGGGGGAGAAAACTCATGCCTGGAATGACAATTGGCTACCACGAGATACTATGCTTAGGCCATTTGCTTGTATAAAGGATGATCCACCGGTTGTGGTGGCTAATTTCATTAATTCGTCATCTGCAACATGGGACATACAGAAGCTAGAGAAATATTTCTTGCCGATGGATATAGATGTTATCAGGGCCATCCCAATTGGAACAACACGTCTTGATGATTATTGGGCATGGCAGTTTGAGCGCACGGGGATCTTCTCGGTTCGATCTGCTTATCGAATGTTAGTAAACTCGAAGGCGCGCAGGGAGGCGTGGCTCGAAGGTACTGCTACCGGGTCTGATCACGAGCTAGAAGGGAAGAACTGGACAGCCTTATGGAACATCCAAGTACCATCCAAAATTAAAGTTTTTCTTTGGCGTCTGGCTAAACACTCGATACCCACAGGTGATGTCCGCCATCATCGCAACATGGCCCCCGATGGTTCTTGTGGCATGTGCGGAGCTGATGACTCATGGAGACATTCTCTCTTGGAGTGCAACATGAGTAGGTGCATCTGGGCCCTTGCCCCTGAAAATATCACAGAGCATATGATGAAGACGGAGGAACCAGATGTAAAGGGCTGGATATTTACAATGATAAACTCTCTCAGTCATGATGATCTTACTCGCTGCTTAGTCACTCTGTGGGCAGTGTGGTTTGCTCGACGGAAGGCAATTCATGAAGGAATTTTTCAGAGCCCGCTATCCACTCATTCTTTTATTGAATCATTTCTTCATGATCTTGAAGTTTCTACTGCATGCAAGATGAAGGTCCGATCTCTCACTAGGTCTGCTACTCGTCCTACTCAAACGAGGCGCTGGATTGCGTCTCCTCCAGGTGTAGCAAAGATCAATGTGGATGCTGCGGTGAAGAAGTCTGATAATGTTGGCACGGCCGCTACGGTCTGCCGATCATCGGAAGGGGTTTATCTAGGCGCATCAGTTCTGGTGATGCAAGGCGTAACTGATCCAGCGATACTTGAAGCGATCGCATGCCGCGAGGCACTAGCTTTGGCGTCAGACTTAAATCTCTCAAGGATTAAAGTTGCGTCCGATTGTCTGGAGGTTATTAACAGTCTCGGTGGAAACTACTTGGGCAAATTCAGTTCGATTACACGAGAGATTGATAAAAGGACAAAGGACTTTGTTGGAGTTTCCTTCGTACATGAGCGGAGGACTGCAAATATTGAGGCCCACAGTCTTGCACGTTCATCTGTTTCTCGCAATTTTGGTCGCCACATCTGGTTAACTCAAACACCATATGAGTTTTGTATCCCTATGAACTTGATAGTTGAATAAAGTGGCGGCTGTTTTCCCCTCAAAAAAAAAATTCAATCTACAAGCATTGCCACGTAGGATTGGCTTATGTGGAGGCTTACGTGGATATGCTAGATAGCCAGTGACCAAAACATCTATATTGGTCATAATGGTCAATGACCAATACACAGGAAAGGTCTTTATTGTCCGTCAGTGACTCTCAGCTTTTGACTATCTGTTTTTGGTCATAGATGGAATGCACAAGAAAGACGCGAACTGGGCTACAGATCGGGAGCTTACCATTGCTTGTGAGGTCGACGCAGGCTCCCATCCTCAGCCGCTGCTGCTCGGGCGCCTTGCCGTCGGCATCCTAATCGCCGGCCGGTTGTGTCACTAGGATCGGGAAGGGTAGGACGGGATGCTGTGGGCGCGAGCAGGGGAGGTAGAGCAGGTGCTCCAGGGCATGCGGAGTCCAGATCGCGCGGGTTAGTCCGGGATGAGGGTGTTGCCGTCCATGGTGAGTGAGGGTGTGACTGCGTCGTCATCGGCAGGTTCACGTGTGGTGGCTAGATTGGAGAAGATGGGTGGAATCTTGGTGGTGGAATCGACCAGGGGGCTCGCTAGGGCTGCGTCGATGGGAGGTGGATCTAGGAAGGAGAGGAGCTGCAGTGACGAGACGGGTTGCGCTCCTCTAGTGAAGAGGGGGTCAGGAGAGGAAGGAGATGGCGCACACGGGTGGGTGAGAGGAGGCGAGGGAGGGGTTGGCGTGATGTGATGGGTAGGGTTGGATGCGCGACTGACCTAAACCAAATTTGCGGTTGGAGGGCCTGTTGCCATGGGAGATGGGTGGGAGGCGGAGCTACGAAGGTGGTGCGGCGAGCTAGCAGCCCAATCAGAGTGAGGTATGCGGCGCACTAGAGCGGCCGGATTTTGTGTTGGCGCGTACTCGTGGCTATCGAGCTAAAGAGGATGAAGTGGCTGAGGAGATTAGGGTTTGGAAGGGTTGTGGCGAGGATGTCCCTCGAGATCTCTACGGGTGGCTGCAATGGCTGTTTTGTTCGGGAGGACTGGACAGTCTGGACGCCATGTCGTCGATCCATGCTCATCTGACCCAGATTGCAATCCCTTCCGTCAATTCTGCTCTGATCCAACGGCTATCCTTGTATCTCTCATTCCCTAAATCATTGTTGTCCATCTATGACAATTTCGTGTTAGAAAATTATGACCTTCTTGATGTACATGATCATAATTATTTAAGATTTGGACCTTCCCAACTGTCTCACGGCCATTTAGTCCAGAATGGTCACAGATCTATGACCATAAAAACCTTGGTCATTAAGAAAAGGTCACTAGTAAACATATTTCTTATAGTGTTTGTCTCTGGGTGGGTGTACTTGTCGTACGGGTTCTCAATTGCGTGATCTCTATAGTCCTGGTACTCCTTCTCTCAAACATTTGCCTTGCCGTCATAACCACGGCAACAGAGACGGTGGTTACTAATGTTCATATCTTTCATCTCACAACATGGCTAGCTAGCAATGTATAATGAAAGAGAAAAGCAATTAATTAGTAACCCGAAAATTGACGGAAAAATTCGGCATGACCTTTTGTTAAAATTGTCATGCCAGACTGCAAGAAAATTGCTGGCCCGGAAATAAATCAACATTTTGGCAAAACAATCGAACCTCAATGTGCCTGCACATAAACCCCCAAACACGGCCCCTCACAACAAATCACTTGGATCTCCACATGACAGTACTAATCTCCATATGCATAACAAAAAGTACCAAGTAATCTCCGCATCTCCACATGAATAACCTTCCAACCCTAGAAGTGGACAAACCTAGAACGCTTGTAGCTCGTCGGCCTCCCCCTAGTCAAGGTCCTCCCCCTGGTCCTCCTCGGCATCCACCTGGTACTCCTCCTAGAACACGAGGAATTGTCCAATCATAAATAATAGTGCCACAGAATAATACAAATCTCATAATGTAATTTAGTTATGTATACAACGGCAAAGTGCTCATACCAATCACATCCAACTCGATAGTATATACTAACCATTATATGCATTGTACTAAGATCATTTTATTAGCTAAGAAATATAGGTCAATGCAAAAACACGCACACTCACTACGTCAAATATAGATCATTCTATTAGCTAACAAATGTTTTAATAAGAAAAAGACAACACGCACTCACCTCGAACTGGGAAAGCTACCGGCGCTGGGGATCATGGACGAGGCGGCACCGATGCTCGCTAGTAAGGCTCGGGCAGCGCTGGGGCTCGCATACGAGGCTACGGTAGCAAGCGGCGGGCGGCAAGGAAGGAGGCGGGATCGAGGAAGAGCACGCCAGCTGCAGGATCTTGATCTAGGGAGTTGGGGGTGAGTGGATGGGTCGTCGCACATGCGTGCGCGTGTGTGCGGCTAAGTGAGGTGGGCCAGGGAGCCTATAGCACCGACACGCAGAAGCAGCGACACGCCATGCTAAGTGTGGTGGGCCCCAAGATGGTAGACCCGTGCACGATTAGAGTCGAGAAGCGGATGCAGCGATGCTCCGGGGATAAGTTAGGTGGCCCCCAAGATAGTGGGCCAGTGCGCGATTAGCGCCGGCTCTCGGACGGCGCGACGCGCCGGGGCAAAGTGAGGACCAGCCCTTTTTTTAGTAAAATAATCATTTTATTCTTGTCATTAATTTATTATTCTAACTAAGATATATCATATTAAAATTTCAATGTAACAAGGGAGAAATTAGAATGTCAATAATGTGAGACTAAAAGTAGAGGATATTTATTATTACATCTCATCGATGAGATAGAGTGTATAGTTATTCAAAATTAGAGACATACATACATATATTATTACATCTCATCGATAATGATATTTCTGTAGCTAAAACATCAGTGTTTCATCACTCTTCTTTTTCTTTGTCAGAGAGGGGGCAACGATGAAGTAATGGCTTGAGACACTCAATTAATTACCGTAAGGACGTCGAGCTCGGCTAATGTCGAGGGACCGGGGGCGGGCGTGCAAGTGATAGAGGGGCTGCTAGCATCTACATTGCTCCCGACCAGAGTCACTAATACAATGGGTGCATATTCTCGTTCTGCAGTTTCACCCGTGGCGGCCCGTTGTGCGAGTTGCTTTCGCCTAAGATTATCACCGGGACCTACCCCTGGCAACCTCCAGCAATATAAACCACGAGAGACATCATCATGGTAGGCATGAGTTCATTGATCCTATTGGCCACCGCGTCATCAGTCCCCGGTGCGGGATGCTTGCTTCCAGGCTCACTAACTTTTCCCTCAGAACCCCTGTCTCCTGGCTCTGCTAGCACCTTTCTTACTCTCGATCTCTACTCTAGTGTCGTCTGTGGCGACTCCTTAGTACTAGGGATAGCCAACCCATGGTTAACATGTTTGCGAACTCCTCCGGCGTCGACCACACGGCCCATATGCGGCTTTTTCTTAGGTGATAATTTCCTTACCATGAAATTGTGGTGTTTGTTGAAACCGTCTAGCGCTCAAGGTGATATTGTAGGGTTATCTAGATGGGGAATGCGGACTTTGAGGAGTGTTGTTATAGCCGTACCACGGATTAGAGTCTTCAACCGGAGAGTAGTTTAGGGTAGAATCGTGAAGAGAATATATTTATATGAGAGAGTGTTCACTAGTGAAAGTATGATCCCTAGGCCTTGTTTCTAGACATGAAACATCGTTTACAACTAGATCTATTACATGTTTGCTTGCTTCCATTCTCTTTCATACCGTCAAGCTCTTTTCTGGCACGGTTGTCTTATAATCATCCATACCACTTATTTTTCACTATCTCTTCACCGAACTAGTGCACCAATACACCCGACAATTGTATTTGGTGTGTTGAGGACACAAGAGACTTCTTGTATCTTGATTGCAGGGTTGTTTAAGAGGGATACCATTGACCACTTCCTCCCTGAGTTCGATAAACCTTGGGTAATCCACTTAAGGGAACTTGGTATTATTCTACAAACCTCTGCACTTGGAGGCCCAACAACTGTCTACAAGAATAGAAGCATGCGTAGACATCAACCATGAAAACAATCCCTAGTCGCAACTGCTCCCAAGAAAATCCAACTACATGTCGACATGCAACTCGTAGTAAAGAAAAGCCAGTTGCATGTCAAGTTGAAAACCACAAAAACCACCAAAAAGAATAATCCAACAAAAATATCCAGTACTCGACCTAGCAAAAATGAAAAGGAAAACATGGGACAATGACCCAACAAAAGTAGGTACAAAAGCCCCGTACAAATGCTAGGACAACATGGGCCATGATTCAGCGGCGAGAGTTTAGGGTTTAGAGTCTCGTCCCGAGACCTCAAAAATCCAATGCATGCATGTTAGGCAACATCCCGTAAAATCCCGTACTGCTTAAAAAAGGCAAAAACTAGCAGGCAGGCCATGCTCAATCAGCACATAACAAAAACAAGACGGCCGGATTGGCGAGCAAGCACGCGGGTGACGCGGCCCAGCAAACCAGAGCCAACACGGGCCAAGCAGAAAAAAACAACTAAGCACGGATCTTGGCACACAAGTATGATCGGACGATAGTACTATATGTCTCGCTACGTACACTTATTTTCTCTAAATGATGATGTCCATTTATTTATGTTTGATTTGAGAGAGGAGCTAGCTAGCAATAGAAGAATCATCATGTTGCTCCTTTATTTTGCTATATGTTTATTATTTTCCTTTTCCTTGGAAGAAACCCATGACGGCCTTCTTGGAGGGCGGCTTGTACTTGATCGACTTCCCGACGCCCTTCTTGGCGGTACCAGCAAGTGGAGGAGCAGCACCAGCGGCAGCGGCAGATTCAGGTAGAGGAGGAAGAGGGAACATCTCTTTCTCCTCCTCCGTAGGTGGCGTGGTGGTGGTGTCGTCGTCGTCTAGCCCACTGGGTGCTGCCATTGGCGCATCCGCCTCTTCTTCTGAGAACACTCTCCGCATGGAAGCCAGCTTAATCTGCGCCATACTTGGGGGTGCCAAAGGTGGTAATGCTGCCTTGATCTTCTCCGCCTCCACCGTAGCAGTAGCAGCTGAAGAAGCCAACTGTTTGCCTTTGCTTTCTGCTGCTGCTGCCGCTACCTGTTTGGTGATGCTCTCCACCTCGAAGGACTCCCCCTCGTCATCCTCATCATCTTGTTGTTGTCCTCCTACTGGTAATGGTATTGGTACTGCTACTGCTACTGCTACCTGCTGCTGCTGCTGCTGAGGCAGTGCCATGTCTTCGTCGGAGGAGTCACTGATGAGCTCCACGTCCAAGGCCACCACCTCACGAGGCCTAGCAAACATCTCAGGAGGATTCTTGGCCTCCAGGATTGCCGCCGCCTCTGCTTCTGCCAAAGCTTTCTCTTCTTCTGCCGCTTCTTCCTCTTCTTTGTTGTGGGAAGACACTGAGGTGTAGGCATTGGCACCGGCCGAGAAGGAGGACGAAGACGACGACGATGAAGAGGGGCTGCTCTTTCCGCCACCGCCACCTCCACCGGGAACGGCGACCTGCTGCTGCTGCTGCTGCTGCTGCATCTTGTCGATGACGAAGTAGGGCCTGAAGCGGGATGGGCGGAAGTCGCTGGCGTGCGGCGCGCCCACCGTGAAGCTCTCGTGCCGTCTGAACGGCATGGTATTCTTCTGCTGCGCTGGCACTGCTGCTGCTGCCCCCGGCCCCGGCCCCGGCCCCGGCTGCTGTTGTGGGAGAGGAACGATATCGTCTTCGTCTTCGAAGAAGGGGTTGCGCGAGGGCATGGAGGGCGCGGAGCCGGGGAAGTCTTCGTCATCCAGGTCGAAAGGGTTGCTCTTCTTCCAGGCGGCAACGTGGCCGCGACGATGCTGCTGAGGAGGAGGATGCCTGGGCGAGGCGAGGCGCTCGGACATGACCTTCTCGACGGTTGCGTTCCTCTCGAGCTCGAGGGAGCCGATGTTCTCGATGCTCTTCATGTCGTCGGCCGTCCATGCGACGCCACGGACCAGCAGGTCCTTGGACCGTCGGTGGTTCTCTGCTTGGGGGTCCGAGTCTTCTGAAGAGTCATCGCCCGTGGCGTCAGGGAAGGAGGCGAGGGAGGTGGCGGTGGACATGGCGGCGGCGCGAGGGTTGTCCTGGTCGTCGGAGTCGCTGCTGGAGGTTGATGGGGATGATGGTCGTCGTCGCGCTGGGACGACGGTGGTAGTTTGGGATTGCGGTGGGCGGCTGATGATGTGCTTCTTGTAGACGTGGTGGTGGTCATGTTCCTGCTGGGGCACGCTGTGGAGGAGGACGATGCCGAGGAGGAAGGCGGTGAGGAGGAGGACGGGGGAGGAAGCGAGGAGGAAGACGAAGATGGGGTAGAGGAAGGCGTAGAGGAATGCGAGGAAGAAGAGGAAGCAGAGGAGGATCGGGTGCCGTTGGAGGAAGGTGGCGGCGGTGTGCTGCCCGTCGTCGTCGTCCATGTCCATGGCGTCGTCCTTCGGTGCACCCACACCCAATACCCAATTGATCTCTTCACGTCACCTACCTAGCTGCATGCAAATCCATTCTTTTATATAGAAGAAGAAATGATCATCAATGTTGAATATATGATGAAACAAATTAATGAGATGATCTCCAAACGTACGAGAAGAAGAGTTAATTACCTGTAGCTAGCGACGAATGGATTTGCAGCAGCACAATTCCATGTCCATGAATTCATTATTAGATTTGGAGGAGGAGGAGAAGAGGAAATTTGGCAGCTAGCAGACGCGAAGAAAGAGGCCGGATGATGATTCTGCTTCATCCATTCTCGCTCTCTGCTATTCTTGTCGCTCTGCCTCTCATCTGAAAGAAAAAAGCAAAAGGACATGCATGTACGCCTTTGGCCACAGAAATAGTTAGTAGCGGGTGTGTCGTTGCACATTCCACATATATACGGGAAAAACGGCAAAAAAATATACACGGAAAAGATCTGTAAAAAACATGGCAAAGAAAACACACTAGGTAAAGTCGACAGCGGCACATGGTAAGGTGAGAGCCACGGCCTTATAGGTCCACTTGACGGGGAGAAGTTAAACGGCTGCAGACAGTGGCCTCTTTGCCGTGTGCCCTCGCCGGCACTTTGCCGTGTGTATTCCACATTATACATGAAAAAGGGCTTTTGTCGTGTGTATTTCACAGTAGACACCGCAAAATCTTTTTTCTTTTCTTTTTTCCCTTTTATCACATTACTCTTAGGAAAACCATAAAAAATCATTCTAATTCATAAAAATACTAATAATATATCAAAATTTGCAGAAAAATAAGATCTATCTATTTACACTCAAATATTATATATTCATGTTCAATAAGAATCTTCATGCTCGCCGTTTTGATAATAATTTAAAACATGCATAAGAAATTCAAAAATAATCGAAACAATGTGAAACCTTCGCGTGGTGTCATATTATGTGACATAGTTAGAAGGAAAAATATCAAACTTGGTATATTGATTATGTGTCAAAAAACCCTTCCCAAAATGACCAATCTTATTAGAGGTTCAAATGACGAATGTTATGGCTAGAATTAAGGCATAGTTTGTGATAATGTATCTATATTGTGTATGCATGTGCATTATGGGATGACAAACAATGTTGCAGGAAGAAGTTTTCCTTTTCATCGTACCAAAAAGCCATTTTCTATTTTTGAGCGCAAAAAGCGGAGGGTTTTATGAAGAAACCATCAAATGGCTAATTCAAAATGCTACCGCCCCATTTTTAAAAAATACTAGACCATCTTACATGGACAATGTGTCAACAGGGGGATCTCAAACCTTTCCATTCATCCCTGGTGAAAAAGGCAAATTCCTGCCAAATCGGTAGGAAGTGAGTTAGATATGAACTACAGATACATCAAATGATGCTCATGATTTTTTCCAAAAATCATTTTTAGGTTCACAATAGCTATTTCATCAGAGATCCATTGCAAGTTTAGAGAGACTCAGCCCCGAGCTAAGAATTTTCATACCCGTCATTCGACAAAGTTTGAAGATAGTTTAAAATAGGCATAAGAATTCAAAAATGATCAAAACAATGCGAAACCTTCGCGTGGTGTCATATCCTCGTCCTCGGAGTTGGTCACCATCTTGGGAAAAGAAGACGTCGACTTCGATTCCACGATCATCTTTTTGGTGTCCTCATCAAGGGACTCCTCCGAATGATTGCTGCTAGCAATTACCATATAAAAACAAGCTAATATTTAGGACATGAATAAAGTAACAAGACTCGAACAAAACAACCTACGATGGTATGCCTGACAGATTGAAGACAGGAAGCTCCTTCTCTTTCTCCTTCTTCTTCTTCTTCTTCTTCTTCTTCTTCTTCTTGTTGTTGTTGTTGTTCTTCTTCTTCTTCTTCTTCTTCTTCTTCTTCTTGGCCGGCAGCTGCGGGGCCACCGCCCGAATGGGCTCGGCAAAAAAAGGGGAAGACGATGCACCCTCATCCCCGTCGTGCTGCTCGAGGAAGGAAGGACCCTTCGGCGTTGGTGGCATCTCCCCATCCGAGGTTTCACTCCGGGACCGCTTTCCGGTATGTCCTTCGCTCGTCTTGGGGGCTTCCACGGTGGGGGACTGCGCCAGGGGAAGCTCGGATTCGGACTCCACTGCTTCATGGTCCGGTGCATCCGTGTACTTCTCAGGTAGAGGGGGCATCTGATACGTCCAAAACATATCTACTTTCTCGAACACTTTGCCATTGTTTCTCCTCTAAACTTATGTGATTTGGATACAACTAACACGGACTGACGTTGTTTTCAGCAGAATTACCTTGGTGTCTAGTTTTTGTGCAGAATACCAACTATCAGGAAAAATCCAGGAAAATATGTCAAAAATCCTATTTCACCAGAAGACCCACGGATCCAGAAGACGAAACAGAGAAGGGGCCTGGGAGGCCCACACCCATGCCAGGCGCGGGCCCACCTCTGGCCGCGCCTGGGGGGTGCAGCCACCCCAGGCACCCCTCTGCCTCCCTCTGCGCCTATAAGTTGCCTCTCGACCTAAAAACAGAGGGGGGGGGGGGTTCGATAGATTTCTAGAAAGAGTTCCGCTAAGCTGCCTCTAGAAACCAAGATTCGGATCCAGAAACTCCGTTCTGGCACCCTGCCGGACGGGGGATTTGGAGCGGATCGGTCGCCATCGTCATCGCCAACGCATCTCCATCAACCATCCATGTTTCCCTCATCCATGAGTGAGTAATCCCCCGCTGTAGGCTTGGGAATGGTAGGGATTGGATGCACAATTATCAGTACCAATAACAAATAGCTCACATTCAAAATAGCGCTACGCGCAACTACAAGTTTCACCTAGGGGATGGCCTTCCTGGCACTAAAGGGGGCAGTCTGAAGAGCCTTATCAATATCACCCGAGGACATATCCTCAGACAACACCCTCGTCGGTCATTGGGGCCAGCATACAGAAACATCGGGTGCGCCCTCGCTTGGAGCGGCTGCACCCGACGCTTGAGGAAGGTGCAGATGATGTCGACGCCGTTGACCTCCTTGCGGGCCACTAGCTGGAGAGCCTCCACCCGTTTGTAGAGCTTTTCCACCTCCACAGATTCACCCTTCAAGATGTCATTCCCCGCGACCTCTTTCAGACGATCTCATGGTGGGAGTCGAAGGGAGCAAGCCCATAGTACGGACTGTCCAGTTTAACATCGCGGATGTAGAACCACTTCCTGAGCCAGTACTGTACGGACTCCCAAAGCAAAAAAGAGAAGAACTGGACAGTGGAGCGGATAGAGATTCCGTAACCACCCAGCGGATAAACACCACCGGTGCCATGATGCCTCTTCACGGAGTAGAGTCTCCAAAAGAGGCCAAAGTGCGGCTCGATGCCGAGCCAGCACTCGCACAGGGTAATGAAACAAGCAATGTGGAGGATAGAATTGGGAGACAGATGATGCAACTGAATCCTGTAGAAAAAGAGAAGCCCACGAAGAAATTCGTGGGCAGGAAAAGAAAGACCTCTGATAACAAAGGCGTAAAACATCACCCGAAAACCTTCGGGCGGGCGAGGGATTACCTCCTGATCGCGGAGGATGGCATCATCCTTCTCCTTGGAGATCAGCCCGGCATCACGCAACTTGGGAAAATCCGAGGCACATCTCCATGCACCGCCACCTGCCGTCGATGATGTGGCTCGGTGCAGTGGCTTTGTTTTCGGCGCCGGTGGCGGTAGAACCCGCTGCCGTGAAGGAGGTCTTCTTGGGCTTGTCCATGGCGGCTCGGAGAATGCGGAGCTGTGAGAGAAGGAAAGAAGAAGGAAATGTATGGAGGACGTCTAGTGCGCGATGCAAACATAGAGCTACAGAAATGGTGGCAATGGCGATGAGGCAGAAGCAAATGGCGAAGGGTGAAAAATCACTATTTTCCCGACGGTATAAAAGGACGAAGACGATGCAGCAGAGCTGTCGATTGAGAAGCACTAACGCGTGCCTCAAATCTCGCAGTCCAAGTGTCAGCGCTAAACTGAACTGTCGCCAACACGTTGTCCACTACGTGTGGAAATCGAGGAGATGCCGTAACTTTCGCCACGCCTCCGCGTGACTAGTCAATGTCAGGTTAGGTGGTGGGACCCACGATCGTCCCGTCGCATCGTTTCTGCTGCCGCAGATGGTTGAGCTCACCAATCATCAACAATAACATCACTAAAGAAAAGGCCAGCAACGGCTCATAGATTTCGACTGAGCATCAAAACTACTTACTCGAGTCTACAACTCACTCGGGGGATACTCCTATCAGGAGCACTGATCGCGCACCTGAGAGATTACAAAGATAAAAGCACCTCGAAAATATCTTTGAGTCCTACTCATACGTTGGAAATGTATCAGTAATTTTGATGCTCCATGCTTGTTTAGTATCTACTTTGCTTTACTTTTCTACATTTTGAGGTACTTTTTACATATTTTCTGGTACTAACCTACTAACAAGTTGCAACAGTGTCAGATGCCTGTTTTCTGCTGTTTTTGGTTTCAGAAAATCTAGTAAAGAAATATTCTTGGAATTGGACGGGATAAACGTCAAAGTCAATTACTTTCCATGGGGAACAAGAAATCCAAAGGGGTGCTGGGGGGAGAGCCAGAGGGGCACCCCCTAGGCGCGACCACAGGTGGGCCCACGCCTGGCTATGGTTTGGTGCCCCTGGCCGGCCCCTCTGCCTCCCACTTCGCCTATAAAAATCCCTCGATGCAGAAACCATGGGTACCCGATCAAAAATCCACGAAACCGTCTGTAGCCGTCGCCACCATCATTCCTAGATCGGGGGGATCTAAAATTCTTCCCGGCACCCTAGCGAAGGGGAGATCATCCCAGAGGCCTTCTCTCCGGTATGATGTGTGAGTAGTTCCACCTTGGACTATGGGTCTATGTAGTAGCTAGATGATTGTATCTCCTCCTTTGTTGTCACATCCCAAAATTTTCCAAATTTTGAAATGGGAAAAATTAAATAAACAAAATAAAACTTTGTTGAAATTCAAGGTGAGAAGAAACTTCTTGATTCCAATGGGAAATATCAAAACCTATTTTGATTAAATAAAATCCTAAAGGGATTTAAAAAGATAAATAAACAATAAAGTTAAAATATTTGGAATCACTATTTTTGGATCTTTTAACAAAAAGATTTAGTTTTCAAAAGGAAAGGTAGAATTATAAATAAAGATTATTTTATAAAGCCAAATTAAATCTTGGCCAAGCTTTTGAAATAAAATATTCCTATTTGATAAAAAGAGTAAAGGTTTATTTAAATAAAATAATGAGGATTTATTAATACCCAATTTTATTGAAGTAAAGGCTTTCCATTTTAAATAAACACTAAAACTTATTAATTTATTAAAAATAAGTTTTCCAAGTGTTTTATATTTCAAATAAAACCTACTGAATTGATTTTGGTATTATTTAGATTTCAAATGGAGTTTTAAAATAAATCAAATCCTATTTGAATTAATGACTAAGGTCTATTTTATTTAATTAATAAATGGATCCTAAAAAGAATAAAATTAATCTATTTTGGTCTTTGGATTATGTGGTTAATCAGAATTAGAATAAATACAAAGTTTGGTAAAAGTTTGAATTTATTTGTTGTTTGAATTGTTTGTTTGAAAATCAAAACAGAAAAATCAACTAGAAAAAGAAAAAGCTTACAAAATAAAAAAATAAAACAAAACAGCCCAACTAAGCAAGCCCAGCAAGGCCCAGTCCAGCCCACCAGCTCTTCCCCATGCGTGAAATGTTTTTCACCCACACATGCACCCACACAGACGCAGACAGACAGGCCCCACTCTTTCCCTTTCTCTCCCTCTCACTGTCAGCCTGGCCCCACGCCAGCACGTCGTCGTCTCCACTCGACCGTTCCCCCTCGCCGTTTCTGGCAGTAACTCCGGCGATTGAATTCGCGTTGATGACGGCCTTAACTCCTCCGGTGACCATACACACTTAAGCGCATGCCTCTCCTCTACCTTTCCCCTCACTCGCCTCTCCCTCTCTGCCCCCAGGCTGGGTAAATTTCGAGCCCAAGGAGCTCTGTCTCCGACGAGGTTCTCCGTCGATTCCGTCCACACCTCGCCGCCCCTCGCCTCCCCAACCACACAATCTTGCTCACCATCCTCAGGCGTTTCTCCCTGCACCCTCGGCTTGCCCGCGCTTGATCCATAGCGTCGGCAACAACGACAACCTGAGCGCCACCGCCTGCGAGCTTCTCCGGCGACTCCCTCTGGTAAGCCTCGACCACCCCCGCGCCTCCTGTTGATGCTCCCATCTTCCCCTGATCAGTACGCATCTGACCACGTCCTTGTTTTGCTTCGGCGCGACCTGCAACCTCACCTTCGACAGCAAACAGAGCCGCCCGTCGTCAGGAGCTACTCCGGCGAGCAATCGTCGCCGTCCCTGAGCGCCCCTCGCCAAGCCAGCGCCACCTTGAGCTTCACCTCGACCTCGCGAGCACGGTGAGCACCTCCGCTTCTTCCCTTGCGTCCTATACCGCCGGCACCGCCGCATCCCGAGCGTGCTCCGCCAGTCGCCGCCGCGCAGCGCCGCCACTATTTGGTCCCATGGTTCTGCACCGTTAGATTTCAATCTGACGCGTAGGAACAGATCACTTAACGAAGGGGTATCAGTCAATCTGCGCCGTATAATTTAAATGAAATCCAGCGGTCCAGAGAGCTCGATCCATCCGAAGCGGTACCGACCAATAGGAAACAACCACGTCTACTGGTTTTGTTTAAAACAGAATTTTGAATCTGATTGATATGCAAACTTGTAAAAATCATAACTTTAATTCTACACGTCCAAATTTTGCAAATTTTATATCAATAGAATCAGCAGAACATGTACTTTGCAACCATGAAATTTGTTTAATGATTTGCTTCTGGAAAATTGGTGGAAATTGCAGAAACATGTGTAGGCTTATTTTGAATATAAAAATTGTTCTAGATAAAATTTTAATGTGAAATCTTTGCAAAATGGTTTGTTGTGAACCTACTGACCTTAGGAACAAACTCATGGATTTAAAAATGAATTTTGTGAAGTTTAGGAATAAATACTTTAATTAGCTCATTTCTAGTCAAATAAAATTATTGATTTTGATATGGAAGTGATTTTTGAGTAAAACCTTTGGGAAATGATTTGATTCAAACTTTATGACCCTAAACACCAAGTTTTGTGAATTAACAACTTATTTGATGAACAATATAAAATTATTGCTTTGATAAAAGCATTTTCAACCACATAGAATAATGATTTGATTTAAAAATGGTTTATAGATAAAACCTTTTGCAAATGGTTTTACCACTTTATTAAATGACCACTTTGAACTTTATAATGTTTAGAGCCTAGTAGAAACCATTTTTGCAAATAAAACTATCTTTTGCATGCTTGCATGCATGACCTTGTTTTTGTTATTTTATGTGTGTTAAGTTGTTTGAATGTTGTGTTGAATATGTGTTTGCTTGATTGTATTGTAGTGGAATTAGAAGAGAGTGATATTTGCAAGATCAAGAAGTGAACCAACATTCTCTACTAAAAAGGCAAGTGATACTATCATCCAAGTCCTACTATTTTCATTACACTTAGTGGATTTTTATAACATGCATGGAAAAGACTACTATATTTTATGCTATGCTAAATCCTAATAGGATACCCTTATATATTCCTTAGTGGAAACATTGTAGTTGTAGTATGCTTAGCCCTGCTATATATTTGGGATGGGATACATGTTATGAATTATATGAAGAGTTGAAAAGATATATGTTTTATATAATAAAACAAGTACTCAATGAACCACCTGGGTGGACAAGGATACTCAAGTTTTGGACAAGGTGGCAACAAAAGGAACCATGTTTATATGGCCATCTCTTTTTGTTGTGCACTAGAAGGAAACCACCTAGGGACTTAGAGATTGAACATGTTTCTCGTGCAGTGGCTTCCGTGTACAACCACATGCTAAATGGGCTCTGGCTTAGTCAACTACATAGTGGAAGACCCATGCATTGGCATCTTCAGGTTAACTAGAATTGTGTAAGGGAACTTGAAACCCTACATTAGTGCCTGGATGACAAGCTAGCATTGTGTATTGGGAGGACTTCTATGGAAAGACTTTGTCACATTCTCAATCTGCCAGTACTCCATCTTGGTGAGTACTTATCCAGCGGCCACTGGTGGCATCAAGATGAGATTGTGTCATGTGGGTAAAGTGTACAACTTCTGCAGAAGATCAAATTATAAGTACTTAGCCGTGTCCCCGGTTATGGACAATACTGAGCAACTAAGGCCTGAAGCTATGAAAGATCTCGACATTCCAATTTCTCAAAGTTAAAAACTTGAGGGTGATAACAAGGGATTAGAAGCACTTGGAGTTTTCCAAGAAGTTCAGAAAGATTTGACAAAAGATCAAAAACTATTTTGAAAAGATAGGATAAAACTATATTGCTTTCTGCAAAAGAGCCTAAACCCTACTTAGCCAAATATGCATGTAAAATGATAGGATCCACATATTTCTACATAGTAGTGAAACTTGCCAATACAATTCAAATGTATTGACCCTTGTGGCTGCAACTTAATATGTTGCAGGTTTGTTTGATGATTAAGTGTGCTGACTAGGATTACAAGTCTACAACCAACATGTTTTCCTGTGGCACTTTGAAGATGAAGGACTCCATGCTTATAGATATTCTGCTGCAATGTAATGTGATAGCCAAATGAGCTATGTAAGATGTAATGAATTATTTTATTCCTGGTTATAAAGTTGTATTATGACCTTTGTTTCTTGATATTACATCTTAACTGTGGATGCTAGCTATTGATCCAGGGACTAGCATTGTAAACACAGGGATCTCTACCTTATTAAAGGTTGGGAACCTTACATTTGTGCATTCATGTATAGATATTGTGAGCTCCGTTCATGATCAAGATCTAATCTATTTGTAATCATGCATGTTGTGTTTGCGGGGATCCGATGGATATTGAGATTATTATGTTGGTTTGATTAATGGTTTTGTGTTTATGATTCTATCATGTCTGTGTTGTTTGTGATCTTGCATGCTCTCCGTTGTTCGTAGCTATCTTGGTCAAGTAGTTGCTAGTGACTCCAAGAGGGGGTATTTATGCTCGATAGTGGGTTCATGCCTCTAGTTTCCAAGGGAAGTGACAATAATCTCTTCGGTTGTAGATGTGTTGTTGCTACTAGGGAGAAAACAACGGTCTATTGTTCATGGAACATGTGGACTGTTTACATTACACACTTTGCTTAAAGCAGTTGTCTGTTGCTTACAACTTAATACGGGAGGCCTGAAGGTGGACTTCTAGTCATAGATGCAGTTGGAGAGCACCTCTAGTGAACTATGGACCCCGGTCCAATCTTTACCATCAATACATCCTCCACTGTTACTTGTTTACTTGCTGCAAACCATTACCTTCCAAACCATACGTTTAATCCTTTGTTACAGCAAAACGCTGAGCTTGACAACCTCACGGATTCGTTGGGACAAAGTCTTGAGTTTGTGTTGTGCAGGTCTCCGTGTTGCTTGCAACACCTGTGTGACATTTCCTTCCTCCTTATGGTTCGATAACCTCGGTCTCAACTGAGGGAAAACTTGCTGCTTGCTCTTCACACCCTACGATTGGGGTTACCAACGAAGTGCTCCACGTCAACCTGTCGAGCATCAACAAGGCTTTTTCTGGCGCCTTTGCCGGGGAGGCTAAGGACGTCTTCACAAGGGGAGTCCTTCACTTCCTTTCTCTTTACTTTGTTTTTAGTTTGCTTTGTTTCTTTTGCTTGGTTTTGTTTGCCTCTTTTCAAAAAAACCAAAAAAAAAATAGTCTAGCTTGGTTTGCATGCTTTATTCAAAAATACAAAAAATTTAGTTCCTGCTCTAGTTGTTGGTCTGTTAGTGCCTTGCTTTGTCATGCTTTCTATCAATGGATGGTTTCTTTGAAACTAGTTCTTATTGGCAAGTTGGGTTCACGGAAGAAGAAAAGTATTATTATAAGGAACACCGTTTGTCACAAAAAGGGAAACACTTATGGGAACAAATTGATAAGTTGAATGCTATTGCTAGAGAGGTGTTCTCTACTTATAATGTTACTGACTGCTTTGATAAATCTTGTTGCTGTAGGAGGTATAAACACCTACCTTTTCAGTGTGAGTATAATGATAATGTTACCATATCTTCTTATGTTAAAGTAAACTATGACTTTTATGATGTGGAACAAATTGAAGAATTTATTGCTTTTAAGGGTGCATTTGAACTTGCCAGTTTGCTTGAAAATACTGATGATGCACCTTATGAATATGAGGTTTATGAGATACTTAAATTTTGTTTTGATAATTACAAGGAAGAAAATGGCTATATTCTTGAATATTTTAATAGGTGCTTTTCACAAATGGGAGAGACTAATGCCTTGCAGGAGCCTATGGAAGAAGAAATTGCTGAAACTGAAATCTCTTTAGATGAAAAAGAGGAGGAGAGTGATGAACAAAAGGAGGAAGAATGGATCTACCCATGCCTACCTTCTAATGAGAGTAACTCTTCATCCCTTAAATTATTTGATTGTCCTCCATGCTTACCAAAGGAGGATGAATGTTATGTTCCTGTGGATCCTTTTGAAACATCTGCTATAGGTAAAACTTGTGATAATAGTTATGCTCATGTTATCTATGATAATCCTATATTTGTGCCTAACTTTGAAATGCATGGTAATAAAGAGTTTTGCTTAGAAAATGTTTATGATAAAGCTCTAGATGATGGTCCTATATTGAATGATTAGTCTTCTTATTATAAAATTGTTAAAAGTGGGATTGAAGGTTTTAATCCCATATTTTTGAGCGTGATAAAAATTATGTGTTTGTAGATCATGAAAATCATACTTTATGTGATAGTTCTATTGTTGAGTTTATTCATCATGCTACTAAAAGTTATTATGAGAGAGGGAAACATGGTTTTATGCATCTCAATAATATTAAGTTTCCCCTCTTTATGTTGAAAATCTTGAAGTTGCACTTGTTTTGCTTTCCTATGCTTATTGCTTTGTGCTTTAATGACTTGTTTATTTACAAGATTCCTATGCATAGGAAGTGTATTAGACTTAAATGTGTTTTGAATTTGCTTCTTGATGCTCTCTTTTACTTCAACTCATATTTCTTATGTGAGCATCATCTCAAACTATCAAGCCTAACTTAAAGGCGTTAAAGAAAAGTACTTGTTGGGAGATAACCCAAGAGTTTCCTTGAGTCTTAGAAGTTATTACTTCAGTAATGACCTCTCCTTATCCTTTTTATTTGCTTTTTGTGCCAAGAATGACCTCTAATGAGAGGGAAGTAAGATTTGGGGAGTTGCTGTCCCGAAACAGATTTCTGTCCTCCACCATAAAAATTCGTGAGGAGTCTCTGTAACTCGGATTGAGCTCAAAATTCACGAATAAATTCCCCAGTATGTGATCTAACTTTAGTTAGTTCAACACTTGTTTATTTGAGCAACACAAGATGTTCTAAAAAATCGGTTTCTACCTGCTGGTCTGTTTTGACAGTTTTCTGCCATTATTTGCATTTGCTTCTTATTGATTCCTTTTTGAGTTCTCTTCAGGTAAATTGAGCTTTTTGAAGGAGTTACTACAGTAGCTTGTGTTTTTAGTGAAAAGTTTTGCTGTTCCAAAGATTTGCCAAGTGGTCTAATATCTTTTGAATAAGCTAATGTTACTAATGAAGATTGTGTGAAGTTTTGTATGAAGGAAAAATTTGAGGTGTAGAGAGAGAATGATGTAATGAGATAAAGAATGGACAAAAGCTCAAGCTTGGGGATGCCATCATGGTGTCACCCCAAGAAATATCCAAGAGGTACAAGAGTCAAATCTTGGTGATGCCTTAGGCATCCCCTTCTTCATCAATAAAAAGCTCAGGTCTGTCTAGACACTTCATTTTTATTGCTTCATGCACAGTTGTATTGTTCTTGGAGCGTCTTAGTTTTTGTTTGATTTTCTTTGGTTGTTTAGTTTGCTTGAATAAAGTAAGTTTGAACCCCCGTTATCGCTGTGTTGTTTTGCAACTAAGTTTTCTTGGTGTTGGAAAGGAGTAGTAAGTTCTTGCTTGAAGTGCAAGAGGAGCATGCATTGACTATGACTTAGACTTTAGCATGACATGCTAGGTGTTGTTTTAGCATTATGCTTAGTGATTATTGATGTAGCATGTCTTGTTCCAAACAATTGTGATTGCTTAGTCTGCCTTGAAGAAATTATGCATTGTTTTAGCATTCAAAAACATAGTATTGTGGTATTCTCCTTTGATGTTTTGCTTGGGTTGACTTGGCACATGCTTACACCATGTTATGACTATGACCAGTCACCATTAGCCTCTATGATCATTTAGTCCTTGACTTATAGTACCACTCTTTGCTTTGATTAGTATGCTTTGTTGCATTGCATGATTATGGCCATTATGCTCTCTTAGTTGGTTGCTCCCAGTCTTTTACTAGCCTCCACTTGTATAAGTAAGTTCTACTCATGCTTCCAACTCCCAAGAAACCAAGTTATTCCAACGTGTCCACTATAAACTCCTATGCATGGTGTGTTACACCATTCCAAGTATAATCTTGTCTTCAACTATCTTCAAATTAAAAACTATTTTGTTATGTGAAAACTTAGTGATTAAAGCCCTCACGAACTTGATGGCACACTTTATTCTTTGCCCCTAATAAACTTGAACGATTGTGACAACTTTGTTGTATATGCTTGCACTTATAAGTTGGAATTAGCAGAACCGTGCTGTCACTGGGAATGTTTTCAACATTGCACTTGTACTTTTGTACTTAGTTGATATCATGTTCTTTTGTCTATGGATGTCACCGGTGTGAAATGAAGTGGGAACTTGTAAGTCCATGGAGTTTGTATTCTGTGTTATAGAAACACCTGGGCCGCTAGCCTAAGACATGCCTAATCATGGTGGAAACTTGTAGCATCACCATACTGAGCTATCTATGAAGCATCCTCAATAAAAAGCTATGCATATTGTAAATAAAAAGATTGCTAAGATGCTCATTGTCTGCTTGCCTTATCATTTTGGTTATGGGAAAGCTCATGTACCATGTGCAAGGGGTACTCGTTGGCGGTTCTCAATGATATGCAAATACTTGCAGTGACAAGAACTTGCCTGGGCACAAAGTTGAGTATCCATGAGGTGTGGCCCTCGTATTCAAGGGACTTGAGATTGCCAACTTATACTTCGTCAAGCATATACTCCAGCTTTGCCACTTTAACCTTAGCCACTTCAAGATGCTTATGATAGGGGCAATGAGGGCTGAAAGCTAAAAAGTACCATAATTTTTGGAAGCTCTTTTTGAAACTTGTACTCCCTACTTCCTTTATAAAAAGGCCTTTCTTCCACCATTATTGAGTCTCCACCTTCTACCTTTAGGCACCATTAAGAGAGCATAGTTGCCATCTTGTGTGCAGTGCTCCAAAGCTTATTAATTGATGCATATTGTGATATTACTTGTTCTTGTGCTACTTGTTTCTAGTCACCTGATACGTCGGAAACATATCTATAATTTTTTATGCTCCATGCTTGTTTAGTATCTACTTTGCTTTACTTGTCTACACTTTGAGGTGCTTTTTACATGTTTTCTGGTACTAACCTAGTAACAAGTTGCAACAGTGCCAGATGCATGTTTTCTGCTGTTTTTTGTTTTAGAAAAGTTAGTTAAGAAATATTCTCGGAATTGGACGGGACAAATGCCAAAGTCAATTACTTACCGTGGGGAAAAAGAAGTCCAGAGGGGAGCCCGAGAGGCAAGCCAGAGGGGCCAACCCGTCCCAAGCGCGGCCATAGGTAGGCCCGCGCCTGGCTAGGGTTTGGTGGCCCTGGCCGCCTCCCGGTTTCGCCCTTTCACCTATAAGAAGCCCCCGATGCAGAAACTCTGAGGACCCGATCAAAAATCCATGAAACTGTCTGTAGCCGCCGCCACCATCGTCCCTAGATCAGGGGGGATCTAAAGCTCTTCCCGGCACCCTGATGGAGGGGAGATCATCCCGGAGCCCTTCTCTCCGGTATGATTCGTGAGTAGTTCCACCTTGGACTATGGGTCCATGTAGTAGCTAGATGGTTGTATCTCCTACTTTGTGCTTTCATGTATAGATCTTGTGAGCTCCGTTCATGACCAAGTTCTAATCTATTTGTAATCATGCATGTTGTGTTTGCAGGGATATGATGGATATTGAGATTATTATGTTGGTTTGATTAATGGTTCTATCTTGATGATTCTATCATGTCTTTGTTGTTTGTGATCTTGCATGCTCTCCATTGCTAGTGGTTATCTTGGCCAAGTAGTTGCTAGTGACTCCAAGAGGGAGTATTTATGCTCGATAGTGGGTTCATGCCTCTAGTTTCCAAGGGAAGTGACAATAATCTCTTAGGTTGTAGATGTGTTGTTGCTACTAGGGAGAAAACAACGGTCTCTTGTTCATGGAACATGTGGACTGTTTACCTTACACACTTTGCTTAAAGCAGTTGTCTGTTGCTTGCAACTTAATACTGGAGGGGGTTCGGATGATAACCTGAAGGTGGACTTCTAGTCATAGATGCAGTTGGATGGCAGTCTATGTATATTGTTGTATTGCCCAATCAACCTCATGGGATCTTATTGACTAGTAATTGCATTGTTATGCCTTGCTCAGTTCCTGTCAATTGCCCCGCTGTAATTTGTTTACCCTTCATGCCATGTTGTTTATCTAAGGAGAGCACCTCTAGTGAACTTTGGACCCCAGTCCAATCTTTACCATTGATACATCTTCCACTATTACTGTTTACTTGATGCAAACCATTACCTTCCACACCATACGTTTAATCCTTTGTTACAGCAAACCAGTGAGCTTGACAACCTCACTGATTCGTTGGGGCAAAGTCTTAAGTTTGTGTTGTGCAGGTCTCCGCGTTGCTTGCAACACCTGTGTGACGTTTCCTTCCTCCTTCTGGTTCGATAACCTCGGTCTCAACTGAGGGAAGACTTGCTGATGTGCTCTTCACACCTTTCTCTTGGGGTTCCCAACAAGACTCCACATTAAGCACCAAGTTCTCTGGCGCCAACAAGACTCAACAAGTTTTCTGGCGCCGTTTCCGGGGAGGCTAAGGATGTCTTCACAAGGGGAGTCCTTCACTTCCTTTCTCTTTACTTTGTTTTTAGTTTGCTTTGTTTCTCTTGCTTGGTTTTGTTTGCCTCTTTCCAAAACCCCCAAAAAAATTAGTCTAGTTTGGTTTGCTTTCTTTATTCAAAAACACAAAAAAATTAGTTCCTACTCTAGTTACTACCATGTCTGGTTTTGGATCAACCTCTATTTCTCCTATGATAGAAATCCCCACTTTTAAGCAAAAAAGTGAAGAAATTTTTAAGGAGGCTTGGTCTAGAATCTCTGCTTTCTAGAGGGAAACTGAGCCTGATGTAAGCCTCAGCTTGGTTATCGATAGTTTCTACCGTGGTATTGCTCTTCGTTATAGATATGCTTTAGATGCTGTGGCTGATAAAGATTTTTTGTTATGTACTGAGGATGAAGCTTATGATGCTATAAGGAAATTAATCATGATCTATGGTACACCTGGCAAGTCTGATTCCTCTTTCACAAGTATTTTTGCTAGGTTGAACAAACTTGAGACCGGCATTGCTTCTATGAATAGTTGCTATCACACACTTAGGGATTACCATGATTATGTTCTCATAAATTCTGAGCCTTCAAAATGGTTTCCCACAGTCAAAGTCTCAATAAACACTACACTCTTTGATGCTCGTTGTGATATCATGTCTGAATTTTGTCTCATGTCTAAAGATATTTATGATTCCTTGAGTCTTTGCGGGCTTATTGAAGGAGGAGAGGAAATCTCTCTTACCAACAATACCACTATATCACCCATTTTGTAATAGCTGAAGGTGTGTTTACAAAAATCTTAGGAAAATGGTGACTATTGATTATCTTGTTATTGAATGTGTAGGCAAGGGACAGATCACACTTGGAAGGTCTCTACTGAAACACCTTGGGGCAGTGATAGATGTTGGAAAAGGTATCATGCATTTTGCTCCTCCGGTAAGCAATCATATCTTCCCTAAGGAAAATAAGAAAGGTAAGAAAGGAAAGAACAAGAAGGTTGTTTCCTCATTTGAAAATACTTGATTCTTCTTGCTTCTTGTGCCTAACTTAAAGGCATTAAAGAAAAGTACTTGTTGGGAGATAAACCAAGAGTTTCCTTGAGTCTTGGAAGTTATTACTTCAGTAATTACCTCTCCTTATCCTTTTTATTTGCTTTTTGTGCCAAGAATTACCTCTAATAAGAGGGAAGTAAGATTTGGGGAGTTGCTGTCCCGAAACAGATTTTTCTCCTCCACCAAAAAAATTCGTCAGGAGTCTCTGTAACTCTGATTGAGCCGAAAATTTACGAATAAATCCCCCAGTATGTTATCTAACTTTAGTTAGTTCAACACTTTTTATTTGAACAACAGAATATGGTCAAAAAAATCGGTTTCTACCTGCTGGTCTGTTTTGACAGATTTCTGCCATTATTTGCATTTGCTTATTATTGATTCCTTTTTGAGTTCTCTTTAGGTAAATTGAAATTTTTGAAGGAGTTTCTACAGTAGATTGTGTTTTTAGTGAAAAGTCTTGCTTTTTCAAAGCTTTGCCAGTGGTCTAATATCTTTTTATTAAACTAATGTTGCTAATGAAGATTGTGTGCAGTTTTGTATGAAGGAAAAATTTCAGGTGTAGAGAGAGAATGATGTAATGAGATGAAGAATGGACAAAAGCTCAAGCTTGGGGATGCCACCATGGTGTCACCCCAAGAAATATCCAAGAGGTACAAGCGTCAAAGCTTGGGGATGCCCAAGGCATCCCCTTCTTCATCAATAAATAGCTCAGGTATGTCTAGACACTTCACTTTTATTGTTTCATGCACAGTTGTGTTGTTATTGAAGGGTCTTAGTTTTTTTTGCTTAAGTAAGTAAGTTTGGACCCCCGTTCTCGCTGTGTTGTTTTTCAAATAAGTTTGCTTGGTGTTGGAAAGGAGTAGTAAGTTCTTGCTTGAAGTGCAAGAGGAGCTTGCATTGACTGTGACTAGACTTTAGCATGACATGCTAGGTGTTGTTTTTGCATTATGCTTAGTGATTATTGCTGTAGCATGTCTTGTTCCAAATAATTGGGATTGCTTAGTGTGCCTTGAAGAAATTATGCGTTGTTTTAGCATGCAAAAGCATAGTATTGTGGTATTCTCCTTTGATGCTTTGCTTGGGTTGACTTGGCACATGCTTACACCATGTTATGACTATGACAAGTCACTATTAGCCTCTATGATCATTTAGTCCTTGACTTGTAGTACCACTCTTTTCTTTGATTAGTATGCTTTGTTGCATTGCATGATTATGGCCATTATGCTCTCTTAGTTGGTTGCTCCCAGTCTTTTGCTAGCCTCCACTTGTATGAGTAAGTTCTACTCATGCTTCCAACTCCCAAGAAACCAAGTTATTCCAAAGTGTCTACTATAAACTCCTATGCATGGTGTGTTACACCATTCCAAGTATATTCTTGTTTTCAACTATCTTCCAATTTAAAACTATTTTGTTATGTGAAAACTTAGTGATTAAAGCCCTCACGAACTTGAAGGCACATTTTATTATTTTCCCCTATTAAACTTGAACCATTGAGACAACTTTGTTGTATATGCTTGCACTTATAAGTTGGGATTAGCAGAACTGTGTTGTCATGGGGAACGTTTTCAACATTGCACTTGCACTTTTGTACTCCGTTGATATCATGATCTTTTTTCTATGGATGCTACCGGTGTGAAATGAAGTGGAACTTGTAAGTCCATGGAGTTTGTATTCTGTGTTAGAGAAACGCCTGGGCCGCTAGCCTAAGCCATTCCTAATCATGGTGGAAACTAGCAGCATCACCATAGTGAGCTATCTATGAAGCATCCTCAATAAAAAGCTATGCATATGGTAAATAAAAAGATTGCTAAGATGATCATTGTCTGCTTGCCTTGTCATTTTGGTTATGGGAAAGCTCATGTACCATGTGCAAGGGGTACCCCGTTGGCGGTTCTCAATGATTTGCAAATACTTACAGTGACAAGAACTTGCATGGGCCCTAAGTTGTGTATCCATGAGGTGTAGCCCTCGTATTCAAGGGACTTGAGATTGCCAACTTATACTTCGTCAAGCATACACTCTAGCTTTTCCACTTTAACCTTAACCACTTCAAGATTCTTATGATAGGGCCAATGAGGGATGAAAGCTAACAAGTACCATAATTTTTGGAAGCTCTTTTTGAGACTTGTAATCCCTGCTTCCTTTACAAAAAAGGCCTTTCTTCCACCTTTATTTGAGTCTCCACCTTCTACCTTTAGGCACCATTAACAGAGCATAGTTGTTATTCTGTGTGCAGTGTTCCAAAGTTTATTAATTGATACATATTGTGTTATTACTTGTTCTTGTGCTACTTGTTTCTAGTCTCCCTTGTGAACTTTGAAGGTGTCCTATGCATGTATATTGCTACTCTATGAGGGACAAGCTGATTGCAACTATGCTATGTTTTCTGTATGTGAAACAAAAAAATGTTTTTCAATGCATGTTATTCATGATCTTTGTTTGTAGATGGATTTCTAACAGTAGGACATAGTGACTATGCATGCAACATGGCAAGCTACAAACAAAGATCATGAATAACATGCATTGAAAAACATTTGTTTGTTTTACATACAAAAAACATAGCATAGTGGCAATTAGCTTATCCCTCATAGAGTAGCAATATAGATGCATAGGACACCTTCAAAGTTCACAAGGGTGACTAGAAACAAATAGCACAAGAACAAGTAATATCACAATATGCATCAATTAATAAGCTTTGGAACACTTCACACAAAATGACAACTATGCTCTCTTAATGGTGCCTAAAGGTAGAAGGTGGAGACTCAATAGTGGTGGAAGAAAGGCCTTTTTTTAAAGAAAGCAGGGATTATAAGTTTCAAAAGGAGCTTCCAAAAATTATGGTACTGGTTAGCTTTTAGCCCTCATTGCCCCTATCATAAGCATCTTGAAGTGGTTAAGGTTAAAGTGGCAAAGCTGGAGTATATGCTTGAGAAAGTATAAGTTGGCAATCTCAAGTCCCTTGACTATGAGGGCTACACCTCATGGATACTCAACTTAGGGCCCAGGCAAGTTCTTGTCACTGTAAGTATTTGCATATCATTGAGACCACCAACGGGGTACCCCTTGCACATGGTACAGGAGCTTTCCCATAACCAAAATGACAAGGCAAGCAGACAATGAGCATCTCAGCAATTCTTCTTATGTACCATGGGAATATGGTGCTTTTTTCTCTTTCCTCTTTTCTCAATGTGTCTCTTTTTTTATAAGAAGAATGCTTCATAGATGTCACTATGGTGATGCTGCAAGTTTCCACCATGATTAGGCATGGCTTAGGCTAGCGGCCCAGGCGTTTCTCTAACACGGAATACAAACTCCATGAACTTACAAGTTCCCACTTCATTTCACACCGGTAACATCCATAGACAAAAGAGCATGATATCAACGAAGTACAAAAAGTACAAGTGCAATGTTGAAAACGTTTCCTGTGATAGCACAGTTCTGCTAATCCCAACTTATAAGTGCAAGCATATACAAAAAAGTTGCCTCAATGGTTCAAGTTTATTAGGGGCAAAGAATAAAATGTGCCATCAAGTTCGTGAGGCCTTTAATCACTAAGTTTTCACATAACAAAATAGTTTTTAATTGGAAGATAGTTGAAAACATCTTTCCTCTTTTCTCAATGTGTCTCTTTTTTTATAAGAAGAATGCTTCATAGATGTCACTATGGTGATGCTGCAAGTTTCCACCATGATTAGGCATGGCTTAGGCTAGCGGCCCAGACGTTTCTCTAACACGGAATACAAACTCCATGAACTTACAAGTTCCCACTTCATTTCACACTGGTAACATCCATACACAAAAGATCATGATATCAACGAAGTACAAAAAGTACAAGTGCAATGTTGAAAACGTTCCCTGTGACAGCACAGTTCTGCTTATCCCAACTTATAAGTGCAAGCATATACAAAAAATTTTCCTCAATGGTTCAAGTTTATTAGGGGCAAAGAATAAAATGTGCCATCAAGTTCATGAGGCCTTTAATCACTAAGTTTTCACATAACAAAATAGTTTTTAATTGGAAGATAGTTGAAAACAAGAATATACTTGGAATAGTGTAACACACCATGCATAGGAGTTTATAGTGGACACTTTGGAATAACTTGGTTTCTTGGTAGTTGGAAGCATGAGTAGAACTTACTCATACAAGTGGAGGCTAGCAAAAGACTGGGAGGAACCAACTAAGAGAGCAATAATGGCCATAATTATGCAATGCAACAAAGCAAACTAATCAAATCAAATCAAAGAGTGGTACTATAAGTCAAGGAATAAATGATCATAGAGGCTAATAGTGACTTGTCATAGTCATAACATGGTGTAATCATGTGCCAAGTCAACCCAAGCAAAACATCAAAAGAGAATACCACAATACTATGCTTTTGCATGCTAAAACAACGCATAATTTCTTCAAAGCACACTAAGCAATCCCAATTGTTGTTGGAATTTTTGCCTAAATAGGCCCAGCCCATTTATTATATGTCATTAAATTCCTGAAATCTTAGAGGTCCATTTGGCCCATTCATGCAAGGCAAGAGCTGGGACAAATGTTTAGTCCCACATTGCTAGTTGAGTGGAAGTTGGACCAGCTTATAAGGTGAGCTTTCCTACCACTTGGTAAAAGGATGAGAAGGAGAAGGAGAGAGTTCCACACATGCGCTCCTCCTCCTCGCTCGCCTCGCCACGCCACGCCTCGCCTCGTCACGACGCACGCGCACGCGTACGCCGCGCGCCGCGGGCCGCGGGTTGCGGGAATCTTGCCGAGCCGAGCTTTATTTTGCCACGCATGAATGGTATATGAACAGTCGTACAGAAGTTGAAACGTTTTGCTCGAGTGGACTTTTAATATGAACTGAGTGGAGGCTTCCCGGTGGGCTGCCGCCTGCTCGCTTCAACTCCTGTCCGTTCGTTTCATCTTCTGCGCAGCCTGTCTGCCTACCCCTCTGTGTCTATATAAGAGAGAGGTCGCGCCTCCTCTCAGATACACTGCAACACATTGTCGCATACTCCTTTGCGCCTCAAGTTCCAGAGCACTGCGCTACCTAGATCTTCCCCATCCCGTCTTCCGGCGTGCACCACGAGCAGGGACAGTAGGCCTCCGAGACCCCGCTGCTTTGAGTCATGTATGGGAGAAGGGCGATAAGGTTTTTGGGGAGCGCTATCGGCGCGACTACTGGCTTCGTCACGGACTCCCACACGGATAGCGATAGCGGCGACGTCTTTCCCGACATCAGCACCCTCTTCCTCAATGACATGGCCAACGATGGTTCCAATGCCGGCGGTTCCTCTTCTGCTACTGCCGTGTATATCTTCTTTCTCAATCTTGTTCTGATCGTATCTAAAGTTTTATGCCTTGCAGTTTGTTTGGTTATATGCCTTAATATGTATTCGCTATTTCACATGATTAGTATATTCCCTATTATTCTAATCATGTTTTATCTAGCGTTTATTATGGATAATTTGCTTGGTAAATTGCTCTTTTATTCAACAATCCAAAAACCTTATTTCAGGCAATTTGCCCCAAGTGGCTTTGTTGCTTCTATGAAGCCACCTGTGTTCGAAGGTGTGAATTACAAATGATGGCGTGCGAGAGCAGTGCTCTGGTTTCAGACCATGAGCTGCTATAACGCCATCTATGGCGCACCTGAGGGAGAACTTAATCCCGCTCAGGAAGAGGCGTTCCAAAAACTTGATACCACTTTCAAGGCTGCCTTGATCAGCATCCTTGGCGACAATATTGTCGATTCATATCTGTCATTTAGCAATGGGAAAGATATGTGGGATGCGCTCGAGAGAAAATTTGGAGTCTCCGATTGACGAGGTTTAATCTCGTCAATGCCCATTGTTATGGACTTGGGTTTTGGAGAAGATGGGGATGCTGGAGATCGTGGAACGGTTAACAGACAAGCAACCAGGGAACACTAGATTTACCCAGGTTCAGGCCCCCGGAGGGAAAACCCTACTCCTGCTTGTCTGCTCTTTGATTACGGCGGAACCGAAAGTTACATGGTGCGCAGATTCGATCTGGCGTGGATGCGTGTGCGAAAGTATGAGTCGAGGTTGGTTGAGTTGCCCTAGGACGTGCCCTCCTGGCCTTTATATAGACTTAGGCAGGTCCCGGGCATAGTCCTAGTCGGTTACAAGTTCTAGGGCGTCTGCCCTTTTGAGTTTCCTATCTAAACTAGTCTTGTTCTCCAAGGATCCGAAGATGTCTTGGGCCTTGGTCACCCGAAAATATTCATGGGCCAGCGTATGCCTGCAGTGGGCCTTCCTTGGGCTGGACTAGGTATGCTGAAGTTACATACCCGTAGGGTATAACCATGTCAGTAGCCCCCGAGTGATCAGTCGAATCATAGATTCGGCTGAGGACTCTTCAATCCTTCGGGTGCAACTCTGTCTTTCAAGAGAATGTGTAGGGTTTGCTGATACGTGTGCCTGACTCACCCGACGGATCAGGGTCAGTTAACTGTCTTAGGACGAAACAACACGATCTTCTTCAGGTTCGGGTCCCTTAACCCGGGCCTGGAACATATGCTGGTGTAATTCAACTCAGGCCGCGGAGGAATTACAGGAGAGGAATTCCAGTGATTTTAATTGGTGTACCCAACGCGTCCGTCAGGATTTTTCATCGTACCTGTTGGTACGGATTCATACTAGCAGAGCGCAGTCAGGTGCGTTGCCAGGCCATCAGATGATATCTGTAGGTCTTATCTTTGCGTCGCAGACGCAGCATCCGAACATTTATCACCTCAGAGGTGTTTCGGGTGGCCAAGGAGATTGTCGCTTACTCAGCGTTTTGTTGGGGCTGAGTTGCCAAAAAGTTTTTGCGTGCTGATCCGAAAGATCGAAGTCGAAGATTTCATAGGGTGCGCGACCAGCGCTCCCTATGGGAGTAGCCCCCAAGTGTCTGTTCGAGTCGTAGATTCGAACGGAGACTTTTAGTTCAAGCATTGTTTAAGTCTTTAGGTCCGCAGGACTCGAAAATTTTCGGATGCTTAAATCCATCCTCCCTATGGGAGTAGCCCCCGAGTCCTTAATGGAGTCGTAGACTCGATGTAGGACTTAGAGAAGCAATTTTGCCCTCATTTTTCTGTCGGGTGCGCGGCCAGCGCTCCTGATAGGAGTAGTCTCCAAGTATTTAGTCGAATTGTAGATTCGAGTGAGTACTTTTAGCTGTGGAGCCGAAGTGGTGCTAGTATAGCTTTTGATGACGTCAGTGCTTACGATTGATGACCTCAAGCATCTGCTGCGCCAGAGATGACTTGACGGGACGAAGCGTGGGTCCCACTTGCTGACTTTGAATTGACCGGTCACGCGGGGCGTGGAGATGATTACGGCGCCTCCTCGATTTCCGCGCGTAGTGGACGGCGTGGTAACGACGGTTCGTTGTGATGTTGACATGTGTACGGTCAGATCTACCGTTGGCGTTAGGTCTTCTTGATGGACGGCTGGCGTGCATCGTCTTCGCTGTTATAATCCTGGGTGAAATCGTGTTTTGTTTTTCACCGCACCAGTTCATCTGTTCGCTGCCCTCTTGTTCTTGAGTGATTCATGCTGCGTGCTTAGCTTTTCTTCCACACTTCCTTTGTTCTTTGTCGTTGCCAACGCCACCACCACTGCAGCGTCATGGGGAAGACAAAGAAATCCTCGTCCGCAGTTGGGACCAGCGCCGCTGGAGGCAAGAAGGGCGCCGCCGCCGCTCGCGTCACTGATGGTGGCTGGCGGCGATCGGAGACGCGAGAAAGCGATCTCCGCAAGCTGCGCGAGCGGAGCCTGATCCCGCAAGATGTGACGGCCGTGCATCTCCCTGGCAATGAGTTAATCCCCCGTCCCCCAACTGGGTATCGGGTTATGTTTCTTGCCTTTGTCTTGCGTGGTTTCTCGTATCCAGTCCATGACTTCCTTCGTGGACTGCTCTTCTTCTATGGGGTTCAGTTGCATCATCTGTCTCCCAACTCCCTTCTCCACATTGCGTGTTTTATCACGCTTTGCGAGTGTTGGCTTGGCATTGAGCCGCACTTTGGCCTCTTCCGGAAGCTTTATTCCGTGAAGAGGCAATCTGGGTCGGATGGTGTGTATCCCATTGGGGGTTTCATCATCTCTCTCAGTCCCAATGTCCAATTCTTCTCCTTTTCCATGTCTGAATCTGTCCAGTACTAGCAGAGGAAATGGTTTTACATTCGTGACTCCGTACTGCCTGGGCAAGATTTTGGTCTCGTTCCTTTTGACCCCTCCCAGTTGATTGAGAAGAAGAGATCCTGGAAAAACCAGATCTTAGACGGTGAGGTGGCGGAGATAGAGGCCCTGTACCGTCGGGTGGAGGATCTCCAACTGATTCCTGAGAAGGAGGTGAACGGTGTCGACGTCATCCGAACGTTTCTTGAGCGTCGGGTGCAGCCTCTCTAAGCGAGGGCGCATCCGATGTTTCTTTACTCTGGGCGCCGTGATCCGACGAGGGTTTCGAGTGAGAAAATCTCCGAGGCGGAACTTGACAAGACTCTTCGCGCGCTGTTGAAGTTCAAGGCAGACGAAGAAATTCTGGGGAAGTCGCAGACTCCTCCCTTTTCTTCGACGTTGGCCATACCGAAGGTGTAGATATGCGCACGTAGTGCTCCCCTTTTGTTTTGTCGGCTGTGTACTTTTTCCTTTGTTTGCTAACAAAGTTTCGTCTCCTGTTGTAGAGCTTCAAAGTTCCGGGCATGGCACCACCGTTGCCCGAAAGGTATCTGAATGCCCCGGATAATGAAGTGGTGGACTCCGTGTCCGAGCTGCCGTCAGCGCGATCTCCAGCGGAGGATGACGAGTCGAGTGAGGACCATTCGCGCAAGTGATCACGGAGCTCCAGCGAGTCTTCGGATGCCTCGACTCCTCCGACTCCCAGAAATCCGCTGGGCCTTGAGCGTCATGATGATGTTCAGGGAGGCTCGTCCTCTCCCCTTCCTGCCATTCCTGTGCGGGCTGTTGCTCCGCAGCCGCCAGCAAAGCGGAAGAAGGAAGAAAAGAAGGAGGAGAAGAAAGAAGAAAAGAAGGAAGAGAAGAGGGCCCGAAGGGCTTCTCCTATCTTCGACCTGAGCGCGTTGGGCTCGTAAGTTTTCTTCGTGCCATTGTTTTCCTTTCTTTCCTTGCGATTTTGGCACCTGTGTTGATTTATTCGTGTGCAGGCAATCTTCCGACGGCTCTAGTGATGGAGCGCACGAGATGATGGGGGAGTCGAACATTGCGTCGCCTCCTCCTCAGACGGTGGCGACTTATGGTGACGCTGCGCCAGTTCCTCCTGTGCAGGAGAGGCTGGTGGTTGCGCCTCAGAATTTCGGAGGCGGGCCTGCGGGTTCGCCTTCGGAGCACGTAAGTTGTTCTTCTTGATGCTATGGGGGAAAGCCCTCGAGTGTCTTCGAGTGCTGATGTTGTCTTTTCTTATAGCCTTTTGTCCAAGAGGCCAAGCGGCTGGTGGAGGAGCGCCTGACTTTGGAGGCGAAATTGCGGCAGCTGCAAGGTATTCGTCTGCCTTGTAGTATTTTTCTTGCGTATTCTGATCCTTTTCTTTGACACTTGCTTGTTGAAAATGCAGAGGAGCATAACGACTCTCTCCGCGAGGTTGATGCTCTGAAGAAGAGCCTTGGCCAAGCGGAGAAGAAGGCCGAAGCTGCTGCAGGTGCGCGAGAGCGTCTTGAGCTCGAGCTGACGAAGGCAGCCGAAGCAAAAGAGCTTCTGCAGCAGGAGGCCGTCGATCGTGAGGAGCAGCTGGCCACCGTTGCGGCTGCTCGTGAAAAAGGGGTGGCGGAGAAGCTCATGGTTGCTGCCAAGGCTATCTCGGGTGAGCTTTTAGCTTTTGCTTCTTTTCCTTCGGATCTTCTTCTATGTTGCCTTTCTTCATGCTTTCTTCGTTTTGTCGCAGATGCCGCAGGCATTGAGTTCGACCGCGGTGCTCTGGATGATGCCACTGTAGCGGTCGAAGACCGCTGCAGCACCGTCGTCAACTCCCTCGCCAAGGCGAAAGAAGTCCTTGGTCGCTTCTACCAGGAGCTCTTCCCGAAGGGTGCGTCTCTTGAAGATGTGGATGCCCTGGCGGAGGCTCTGTCGGGCGAAGCGCCTGCAGCGTACAAGCGCAAGCAGAAGGGCATCGGCGCGTCCGTTGGGCTGGCAATGGCCATGGCGGCTGGGGCGGAGCTGGACCTGCCCCAGATTACCTCTCGGATGCCGACGGCCGCGGATGGATCCGAGGTAGCCTTCGCCGCCTACTCCGCTCGCTGTCGACGATACGGGTCCAAGCTTATCGACTTGTTGTCTGAGTACGCGTTGCGGCAGCAGGGCGAGGCTAAGGCTAGGCAGTCTGGATCTGAGGCGACTCAGTGCCCTGCACCTTAGGCATAGTAGGCGTAGAGTAGTTTGTAGTCTGCTTGTAAATATCTTTTGTAGTACCATCATTGTGCCACGTAGTGGCCTTATTTTAATGAATTCCTCCGTGTTGTGCTTTTATCCTTGGCTGAATGTCTGAGTACCTTTTTGCTGCTATAGGTTCCTTCGGGTGTTGACCCAGTTGGCACTTCATCCGAAAGGCCCTTGCGAGCATCATTGGATGATTCCTCGCAGCTTGCTTTTCTTCGGGATCGCGTGCGTAGCTTGGAGAGGGATTTTCTTGGGTTACGCGGTCGCGCTGATGTTTGGAAATCCAAAGCAGACCGTGGTGCGGCCAGAGAGGAGTATTTGATGGTGGGGCTGGGTCGACTGTCCGAGCAGCTGCAATGTAAGTTGATCCTTCTTTCGGGCTGTAGCCCAGTTCTTCGGGTGAGCCTGTTGGCCTTACTCTTTGTTTTGTGCGTTTGTCTTAGGTGCCAATATTGCTCCGAGGGAAGAGAAGGAGCGTATTGTTGTTCGGGTCAATTGTTTGACTCAACAGGATATGGAGGCCGGCGGCTTCTTCTGGATGGACCGAGATCGCGCCATGGTTCTGGAAACGGTGCAGGATCGCGTCTACCAGGTTTCGCGGGTGCTCCGCCAGGTGCAGACATCATTGTATTCGGTATTGCACGTCATGTTTCCGCTGGATACCGTGCCAACGAATCTTGCGGGTCTTCTGACGAAGTTTCGGAATGCCGGAAATGTCAAGGAGCTGGTGCGGCAGCAACTCGTCGCAGGGGTGAAGGCTGCCTTGTCTCTTGTGAGGGTGCACCGTCCTGACGTAGATTTGGCTGCTGTGGCGACCGGGCCACCTCCTCGACCAGATGGTGGCGAGTGGAACATGCGTCCGCATTACGCGGCTGTAAGGCAGTATGACGAGCAAATTGTAGACTTGTTTGAGCAGCGTGCGCAGGTTATTCTTCAGAGTAGATAGGACCTGAAAATAAACAGATAGATGTAAAATTTGTATATTGCGGTTGGGCGTGTATGTGCCCTTTGTTGTAAAGGTTTGTATGTGTGTGAGAACGCAGTGCTTTGATTGAGTACGTGCCCTTTTCGTTTGCCTGACGTATTCAGCTACTCAGGTGTACACGTTTGGTCCTTAGTCGATGAAATCGTGAGGTGGGGGGAGCCCCCGAGTGCGTTTGTAGCATGTAGTAAAGTTGCAGAAAAATAGTCAACCGAAGGTTGGGAGCGAGACACTTAGCTTTGTTTATATCGTAATGGAGGAGGTACATGGTTCGGCTGAATAGCCTTGGCTGAAAGCCTTATTGAAAGTAAAAATAAGGGGTAGGTTGCTACGAGTAGAATTGTCGCAGGTGCGAGACGTTCCGTGGGTTGGAGTATGCCACTCCAGACTCCACGTGCTTGAGGCGATAGGCGCCACCTGGGATGACCTCGGTGATGGCGTAGGGTCCTTCCCATGGTGAATCGAGTTTGTTCGGGCGCTTTTGCTTGAGTCGCAAGACGAGGTCTCCTTCGACGAAGGACCTTGGGCGCAGCCGTCGGCTATGGTAGTTGCGGAGACTTTGCTGGTACACCGCTGATCTAGCTGCTGCTATGTCTCGCGCTTCGTCGAGTGTGTCAACGGCATCTTCGAGCGCGGTCGTGGACTCGGCTTCGCTGTACGCTACGACTCGTGGAGCCTGATGGCGTACTTCAGTTGGTAGCACTGCCTCGGCTCCGTGAACCATGAAGAACGGTGTGTAGCCGGTGGAGCTGTTTGGCGTAGTACGTAAGCTCCACAGGACAGACTGTAGCTCTTCCGTCCAGTTTCCAGCTTTGTGCTCGAGTGATCTCATGAGGCGCTTCTTGATGCCAACGCCGATTAGGCCGTTGGCTTTTTCCACCTGCCCGTTTGTTTGCGGGTGTGCCACTGAGGCATACGTGATATTGATCCCGAGGCCTTCGCAGAAGTCCTGGAATTCTTCAGAGATGAAGTTCGATCCGTTGTCGGTGATGATGCTGTGCGGTACGCCTAATCTGTAGACAATGGATTCAAAAAACTTGACGGCGGTTGTGCCCTTCTGGTTGGTGACTGGCATGGCTTCGATCCACTTGGTGAATTTGTCGACTGCTACCAGGAGGAAAACGTGTCCTCCCTTTGAGGATTTTGGCAGTTTGCCGATCATGTCGAGGCCCCATTGGGCAAAAGGCCAGGCTATGGGTATGGGTCGTAGTTCGGACCCAGGTGCGTGCGGTTTGTCGGCGAACCGCTGGCACCCGTTGCATCTTCGGACGATGTCCTTCGCATCGCTCATGGCCGTTGGCCAGTAGAGTCCTGCCCGTAGAGCTTTGGCGACAAGGGAGCGGCTGCCTGCGTGGTGGCCGCATATGCCTTCATGTATATCTTGGAGTATGGCTTTGCCGTCGTCGATGGTGACGCACCGTTGTAGTACACCCATAATGCTGCATTTGTACAGCTCTCCGTCGATGATGGTGAAGGCTTTGGACCGACGAGATATGCGCCGAGCATCTGTCGGGCTGTCAGGCAATTCTCCGTTTGTCAGGAACTGGAGGTATGGACGTGTCCAAGTTTCTTCGACTGCCATGACCTGCATCAGGTTGACCATGGCAACTTCGGTATCCAACTTTTCGGGTCCTTCCTGACCTTCGGGTAGCGTAGCCCCCGAGTGTTCTGCTTCTTCGGGTGATCCTTTAGGGAATTTCTGCTTGATGGATGGCACGCAGATCTGTTCGAGGAACACACCTGGTGGTACCTTGGCACAAGTGGAGCCGATGTTGGCTAGTCTATCGGCCTCCTCGTTGCTCTCTCTTCCAACGTGCCGAAGTTCGCAGCCGTCTAATTCTCCTTCGAGTGCGTTGTATAGCGCCCGGTACGCGATCATGTTTTCGGCGTGTGCGTCACACTCATTCATCGTTTGCTGTACGACAAGGTTGGAGTCACCGTAGATGACCAGGCGCGTTGCGCCGCATATTTTTGCCATCTTCATGCCATGGATCAGGGCTTCATATTCGGCTTCGTTGTTGGAGGCTCTGAATTTCATCCGAAGGATGTACTTCATCTTGTCACCTTGCGGGGAGGTCAGTATGACTCCTGCCCCTGCTCCGGCTTCGCGTTTGGAGCCGTCGAAATGCATTGTCTAGGACTGTGACATGTCTGGGGTGTCAGGCAGCTGCAGCTCCATCCAGTGCACCAGGAAGTCCGGAAGGACTTGGGATTTGATTGCGTGTCGCTTCTCGTAGACGATATCCAAGGGTGATAGTTCGATGCCCCACAGGGCCACGCGTCCTGTGGCCTCTGGGTTATTCAGTATGCTGTTCAGGGGCGCCTCGTTGACGACCATCACCTGGTGCTCCTGGAAGTAGTGGCTCAGTCGTCGAGCCGTCATGAACACGCCGTAGGCTAGCTTCTGGTAGTGCGGGTACCGCTGTTTTGTTGGAGTGAGAACCTCGCTGAGGTAGTAAATTGGTCGTTGTACCCCGTGGGTCTTGCCTTCTTCGGGTCGTTCGACCACAAGCACTGTCCTGACCACCTGGTGTGTGGCTGCTATGTACAGCAGCAGGGGCTCGCGCTCTTTTGGCGTGACCAAAACAGGCGAGGTAGAGAGGAGCCGCTTGAGGCTTTCGAATGCGTCGTTTGCTTCTGGTGTCCACTCGAATTTGTCTGCCTTGCGTAGCAGCTGGTAGAATGGTAGGGCTTTCTCGCCCATGCGGCTGATGAACCTGCTTAGTGCCGCTACTCGCCCTGCGAGCTGCTGAACGCCCTTCAGGTTTTTTGGCTTCTCCATTGTCATGATAGCTTTGATTTTCTTCGGGTTCGCTTCAATCCCTTGTTGAGAGATGAAGTATCCGAGCAGCTGACCCGAGGGGACGCCGAAGGCGCATTTTTCTGGATTGAGCTTGATCCTGTAGCGATCAAGGTTGTCGAACGTCTCGCGGAGATCGTCGATAAGTGTTCTTGCCTCCTTGGTTTTTATGACTATGTCGTCGACATAGACTTGGACGTTGCGACCGATCTGGTCCTTGAGGCAGGCCTGCATGCATCGCTGGTACGTGGCACCCGCGTTCTTTAGCCCGAAAGGCATTGTGTTGTAGCAGTATACTCCGAACGGTGTGATGAACGCCGTTTTCTCTTGATCTTCGATCTTGAGTCGAATCTGGTTATAGCCTGAGTAGGCGTCAAGGAAGGAGAGTTTCTCACAACCTGCAGTCGAATCGATGATCTGGTCGATCCGAGGAAGAGGGAAGTGGTCCTTAGGGCAGTGTTTATTGAGTGACGTGAAGTCTACGCACATCCGCAGGATGTCCGTGTCCTTCTTCAGGACCATCACCGTATTTGCTAGCCACTCGCTTTCCTTGATTTCCCGTATGAAGTCTGCTGCGAGTAATATGTTGATCTCCTTGCCGATAGCTTCGGCTCGTGGCTCCGACAATCTTCGGATAGACTGCTTGACTGGCTTGGTGTCTGGGAAGACATTGAGTGCGTGCTCGGCGAATTCCCTGGGAACTCCTAGCATGTCCGCAGGACACCAGGCGAATATTTCCCAGCGCTCACGGAGGAATTCGACGAGCGCGCCTTCCTATGCGGTGCCGAGGTCGTTGGCGATCAGCGCCGTCTTGGAGGCGTCTGTCGGATGGACCTTCACTTTCTTGGTGTTGACGGTGGAGTCGAAGGACATGTTGGGTGCGTTCTGCTTTGTGACTGGGGGTATCCCATTGTCCGTCTCCTCGCGGAGCCTTATGAGCTCGTCTTGCATGCCGAAAGACTGGGAGATTTTGTTGAAATCTCTGTCACATTGGTCCGATCGGGTGAAGCTCCCGGGATTGTGATGACGCCCCTTGGTCCTGGCATCTTGAGTAGCAAGTATGCGTAGTGTGGGACGGCCAAGAACCGTGCGAATGCTACACGTCCCAGGATGGCGTGGTATTGCGATGGCCAGTCTACCACTTCGAATTCTAGGCGCTCCTGCCGAAAGTTGTCCGGCTTCCCGAAGATGACGTCGAGCCCTATTTTGCCCAGGGGGAAGATGCCCTTCCCTGGGACAATGCCATGGAACGTTGTGTCTGATTGTTCCAGGCTGCATTGCGGGATCCGCGTAGCTGCTAGAGTGCTTGCGAACATTAGGTTGATGCCGCTGCCGCCGTCCATGAAGACGCGACTCATCTCGAAGCCTCCGATATGCGCCTCCAGCACCAGGGCAGCATGACCTGGGCGAGGGATCTGGCAAGGGTGATCCGCACGGGTGAATGTGATACAGGACTCCGATCGGCTGAGGTACTCAGGGATTGCAGGCGGAGTTGCCACGGCCAAGTTGATTTGTCGGGTGATTTTCTTCTGCACCCTATTTGTGGGGCGTCCCTTCTGAATCATATTGAGTGCTCCTTTCGATGGGGGATATGGGACCCCGGTGTTGTTTTGCGCTGGTGCGACTGGTTGGTTTTGGCCTCCAATAGGCGGCGGTGGAGGAGCTCCGTGTGCTATTTCACCTGGCACAGGTGCGTTTCCAAACGCAGGGATTGGACCTTGTTGCCTCATCTGCATCATGCCTTCGCTGAGCTTTTGGAACTCGCGACAATCCTTGAGCATGTGGCTGGCCTTCTTTTTGCCATCCTGTTTGTCTATGTAGAAGTGGATGGTGCATGGACCCAAAAGTTTGTCGAATGCTGAGGGTCCGTTGTCGCGGTCGCGGAGTTGCCACGACTGTGTTGATCGTCCGTTGTCGCGGAAGTTTCCGCTGCGATATCCTCCGCTGTTGCGGCTGTTTTCATTACGGCGGTCGGCGTAGCCGGCCGCGACCATGTGGGGTCCGTCGCGGTCCTCGTAGACGCGAGATCTCCTCTTGCTGCGGCGTTCGAGTCTTCGGCTGTAGTCGTCCTCTTCATCTGATTGCGGTCGCTGTATGCAATCTTCGCCGTCTGCCCAGCTGTTGGATATTTCCATGAGGTGGTCAAGTGTCTTGGGCTTTACATGCCCAAGTTCCTCCTTGAAGTCTGGGCGCTTAACGCCGTCCCTGAAGGCGTCGATGGCCCTCTCTTCGGAGATGTGTGCTGCGGAGTTCTTGGTCGTAGACCAGCGTAGTATGTATGGGCGAATAGATTCACCCGTTCTTTGAGTGCAGGCTCGCAATTCTTCGATTGAGGCGGGCCTCTTGCTGGTGCCTTTGAAATTTCGGATGAAGCTGTAAGAAAGCTCCTCACAGCTTCGAATGGATCCTGATGATAGGCTGCTGAGCCAGACTCTCGCCGTGCCTGTCAGCTGCAGCTGAAGGCATTGCATGGCGGTTTCTTTGTTGCCTCCGTGCAGCTTGACAGATGACAGATGGTCACTGAGCCAGGACTTTGGGTCTTGTGTGCCGTTGAACTTCGGAGTATCCGAAGGAAGCTTGAAGTTGCGTGGCATCTGCGTTCGCCGGACGGATCTGCTGAAGCATCGAGCCCCGCAGAGTTCTCCTTCTTCTTCGTCCATCTCAGATTCAGACGAGCATGCGCGTTTGGCACGTGCTTTGTCGATCTTGTGTTGTGTAAGCTTGTCTCTGGCGTCGTAGTCGTATTTGTGGCGGTTGGAGCTCTTCTTCCTTCGAGGAAGATCGTGCTCCTCTTCCTCTTCGGATGAGGGCGTGGGGCTCCGGTCGCGTCTGGCCGGAGCTTTCTTCTTCGGCTCCGCAGGAGCGTCTTCGTGGAGCGCAGCTCCGATTAGTCCTAGTCCGGTGAGTGCGGACTTATGCATGGCCCTTTTCGGGTCTCCCTCCGGAGGTGGGTGAGCTGCGAGATACGCAGTGGCTGCCATGATCGCTGCTTGTGGCGTCTTCGGGGTGATGTTGCCGTCAGCGTCCATATCCATGAATGATGTGTGGAGAGTTCGGGTCACGTCACGCCGCTCCTTGGGGTCCATGTTTTCCATCCGAGAACGGTGCTTGTTTCCTTGATTTCTGTTTGTACTAGATCCAGGTTCCATGGCGGAGAGCGCAGCTCGTCGCGCGCTGGACTCAGAGGCTGCCTGTTTGCGCTTGTCGAGCGTCTTCTGCATCTCGACTTGTTTCTTGTGCTCCTCGATGAGAAGGTAGTGGTATGCTCTTAGCAGATCACGTGGGGAGTCCAGAGGTAGGACTATTTCACCTGCGACGGCGCGGCGTGCTTCGACCCATCCTTCTTTGCTAAGTTGGATGAGGTGGCCTCTGTTTTCCCCGTTTTCGCCGTTTCCGTCCTGCGGGTTGGGGTTGGGCGGCGGGTTAGGCGTTTCCTCGTCGGCCTGGATGACTGCGGCGCACAGATAGCGTCTGCAGATTGGTTGGCTGCTGCCGCAGCTTTCGGATCCGGAACCGTAGGTTCCTTCATCCGAGGGTGGACTGCACATATCAGAGTTGCAGCTGCTGCTGCTATGGAACTCATCTGTTGATGGCGACGTGCGTAGCACGGGGTGCGGAGCCCACGAAGCGGGCCTGATTGACGGCACGGGCACCCGCTCAGGGAGCCGGAGGGTGCCAGTTTGTCCCACCTGGAAGCAGAAGCTCCCGAACAAAATCTCGAGTCCGTCGCCTACGGGCTCGAAATCCTTCATGGTGGCCGGCGAGTGGGTAGTGAAGTCGAAAGTGCCGAAGAGGAGGTGATTCTCCGTCGTTGCAGAGTTGTAGATCGATCGGGTCGGAACCGTCACGACCGCACAATCAGCAACCCCAATTCCCACAGACGGCGCCAATTGACGAGGTTTAATCTCGTCAATGCCCATTGTTATGGACTTGGGTTTTGGAGAAGATGGGGATGCTGGAGATCGTGGCACGGTTAACAGACAAGCAACCAGGGGACACTAGATTTACCCAGGTTCAGGCCCACGGAGGGAAAACCCTACTCCTGCTTGTCTGCTCTTTGATTACGGCGGAACCGAAAGTTACAGGGTGCACAGATTCGATCTGGCGTGGATGCGTGTGCGAAAGTATGAGTCGAGGTTGGTTGAGTTGCCCGGGGACGTGCCCTCCTGGCCTTTATATAGACTTAGGCAGGTCCCGGGCATAGTCCTAGTCGGTTACAAGTTCTAGGGCGTCTGCCCTTTTGAGTTTCCTATCTAAACTAGTCTTGTTCTCCAAGGATCCGAAGATGTCTTGGGCCTTGGTCACCCGAAAATCTTCATGGGCCGGCGTATGCCTGCAGTGGGCCTTCCTTGGGCTGGACTAGGTATGCTGAAGTTACGTACCCGTAGGGTATAACCATGTCACCGATGCTGGCAGTGAACTGTATGTCATGGAACAATTCTATGACTATAAGATGGTTGATGACCGCCCCATTGTGGAGCAGGCTCATGAGATACAGTCACTTGACAGGGAGCTTGAGCACTTCACTTGTGTGTTACCGGACAAGTTTGTTGCCAGAGGCATTATTGCCAAACTTCCTCAGTCATGGAGGAACTTTTCTACTTCTCTGAAGCACAAGAGACAAGAGTTCTCCGTGACAGATCTCACTGGGACTCTTAATGTGGAAGAGAAGGCGAGAGAAAAAGACACACTTGCTCGAGGTACCGAGGGAGGTTCTAATGCCAATCTGGTATGGAAAAGGAACTTCCAGCCTCATAAGTTCAAGAACAAAGGAAAGTTTGACGGGAAAGGGAAGTTCGATGGAAAGAACAAGGCCTCACAGTCTACCAGCTTCAAGAAGAAGACTGATAAGAGGAAAGGTGCTTGTCATGTATGCGGTGATCCTGATCATTGGGCTCCTTCTTGTCCCAACCGCTTTGACAAGCGCCAACATGGAAAGGGCAGCAAGACTGCTAATGTTGTCATGGGCGACGTTGAGATGAAAGATGTTGGGTATGGTATATTACCTACTGTTCTTTTATTATGTCATTCTCCTGATTGGTGGATTGACACGGGCGCTAATGTACATGTCTGTTCTGATATTTCCATGTTTTCTTCATATCAGGTCAGAGGGACTCAAACCATGCTGATGGGGAACGGCTCGCATGCTTCTGTTCATGGTGTTGGTATGGTCGATCTGAAGTTCACTTCGGGAAAGACCGTGCGCCTAAAGAACGTGCATCATGTTCCCTCAATAAATAAAAATCTTGTTAGCGGATCTCTTATGTGCCGAGATGGCTACAAGATTGTATTCGAGTCCAATAAATATGTAATTTCGAAGTATGGAACCTTTGTTGGTAAATTCTATGAGTGCGGAGGCTTGTTCCGCTTATCTCTGTGAGACATTTGTAATAAAGTTGTTAATCATATTTACACGAATTTTGAATCTAATGTCTGACACTCTCGTCTTTGTCATATTAATTTTGGTTGTATGACGTCGCTAGCCAAAATGAATTTAATCCCTGATTTCACAAATGTTAAGGGATCTAACTGCCAAGTCTGCGTGCAAGCTAAACAACCTCGCAAGTCACATACGACTGCAGAAGTGAGAAATTTAACACCACTAAAGCTCATACATTCTGATCTTTGTGAGATGAATGGTGTGTTGACAAAAGGTGGAAAGAAATATTTCATGACTATTATCGATGACTCTACAAGATATTGTCATGTGTATCTTCTGAAATCAAAATATGAGGCTTTGAGTTTCTTCAAAATCTATAAAGCTGAGGCAGAAAATCAACTTGATCGAAAGATTAAGAGGCTTAGGTCTGATCATGGTGGAGAGTACTTTTCCAACAAGTTTTATTACTTTTGTGCGGAACATGGCATAATTTATGATAGGACGCCTCCCTACTCACCCCAGTCAAATGGAGTAGCCAAAAGAAAGAACCGTACTCTAACAGATTTGGTTAACGCCATGTTAGACACATCCGGTCTTTCTAAGGAATGGTGGGGGCACTATTGACTGCGTGTCATGTCCTAAACCGAGTTCCCACAAAGAACAAAGAAATTACTCCATTTGAAGAATGGGATAAGAAAAGATTAAAACTCTCTTACTTACGTACTTGGGGTTGTTTGGCAAAGGTTAATGTACCAATTCCCAAGAAGCGCAAGCTTGGACCAAAAACCATTGACTGTGTTTTTCTGGGCTATGCTTTTCATAGCATTGGTTATAGATTATTGATAGTAAAGTCTGAAGTGCCTGACATTCATGTCGGTACAATCATGGAGTCAACTGATGGGACTTTCTTTGAGGATATTGTAAGATCCCTCCCTTTATAAAGGTAAGGATCCCTGTGATTGAAATGCTAGTCCTTGGATCAATGCTAGCATCCATAGTTTAAGATGAAGTACACAAAAACAAAGGTCATTATTACATATCATTCCAGAGACAAACATAGTATTTTACAAACTCCATGGCCACAGGCCTAATACAAGAGTTCAAATATATAATAAGATAAATAAGTCTTCATCTTCATGTGCCACAGGCAAGCATGTTGAGTGTAGACTCATAACCCCTAATCATCATCAGAATAACCTGCAACATCACAAGTTACAGCCACAGAGGGTCAATACATTGGAATAGTATTAGCAAGTGATACCTTAGTAGAATATTAGTAGTCTAGATACTATATGCATTTTGGCTAAGTGTGGATTAGGCTTGCTTTGCTCAAAATAGGTTTTTGCCTATTAGTTGAAAACACTAAGTTTTTCTTTGATAAACTTTCCCAAGGAATCACCAATAGAAATTGGTGAACCTTCACCCTTGTTCAACCACAAGTTTTTAACTTATAAATTGGGATGAGGAGATTCTTGATAGCTTCCATGTCGTGATGCTCAAGTTGTCCAATACCAGGGACATGGCTAAGTACTTAGATTCTTCCATCTGCAGAGGTTGTGCACTTTCCCCGCAAGACTTGATTTTCACCAAGACAGGACCTTTCAGAAGCCTTCCCCTAGACCAAATGGACGCGTTCCAACCTATCATCCCACTACCACCAACTGTCCAAATGGCTAAGTTATTGCAACCTATGTGATCCAGGCAGAGCCCATATTGCCGTGTGGCTGCACTAGAAGCTTCTTAACATTTGGCCTTTCAAATCCCTTTGTTCCTGGGTGGCTTTCCACAAGTGAGATACACAAGGTAAGCCATAGAAATGGGCCTTGTGTAACCACTCAACATAAACCATTCTTTCCATTCCACCCAGGTGTTTCATTCACTTAGTTGTTTTATTAAGCAAAAACATAAGTCCAAAGACTTAGAAATATTTTCTCATAGAATGAATATATAACCACCCTTGGTTGCTACTAGCTAGGCTAAGCACGGCATTGATAATCATCTTAACTTAGAAATTTCTAGCAATTCTACAACTACTAGGTTTTCCCAAGCATAGCATATAGATCAAAATATTCATGCAAGTCTAGCAAAATATTTCTAGTGCATAGTTGAAAAACTTAGGAATAAAATCATGAAGCACCACTTGCCTTGGTAGTTTGGGGAGTAGAAACAATCTTCACAATCACAATCACTATTTGCACCAAAATCTACACATAAAATAATGGCACCAAAATTACATACAAAATATATACAAACAAAAATATATGAATGCATGCAAATGCCATGTGATGATTTTCTACACCAAACAAGACAAGTACACAGTACTGAACCATAAACAAGTCCAAAATAAGCGAAATAAACTTTATTTGAATAACATAATATTTTTCAAATAATTGTTATACACAAATTATGTCTACAAATGTTTCTGTAAAAACAACCATTTTTACAGAGGCAAAACATTAAACACATTGGATAAATGGAAAGGATTTTCTCTCCTGATTCTAATGGTATAAAATTTGTCAAATTTGGACGTGGGATTCAAAAGTTATGAATTTTACAAGTTTATACATCTAATAGATCTAAATTCTGTTTTTAAAACAAAGGACTGGCCACGCGGCACCTTCTGATTGGTTGATACCGTTTCGCACCGGATCACACACGCGAACCATTAGATCTAACTTAATCTGCACAGCTCAGATCTGTTCGTACCGCTTTGCTACATGTCTGTTTCTAATCGCTGAATCTAGATCCTACGGCCACGGATCAAACGACCACAGACGGGCGGCGCTAGCGGCAGCGATGCAGCGGCGCGGCTCTGTCAGAGATGTCTCCGGCGATTCATATCGCGCGGGGAGGAGTGGAGGTGGTTACCGTGTTCGCGGGGCTGCAGTGAAGCTCAAGGTGGTCGAGGGAGGAACAGGGGCGCTCAGATCTGGCTGCTATTGCTCGCCGGAGTGCTGCCTGTCATCAGGCAAGCTCTGGCGTCGTCGGGGGCGAGGTTCTGGTGCGCACTAAGACAAACCAGAGACTCTGTTAGATGCGCACAAGCCTGGCGAACAAGTGAGTATCCAGAAGAGAGGAAAGGGTAGTCAGGAACTACTAGGAGGGGTCGCCGGAGTTGTGCTGAGCTTCGACCGCTTCCAGAGGTGGACGGTGACGATGTTCTGGGTGATACAGAGAAAAAGGGAGGCATGAGAAGATGCGCAAGGACATGTTGATCATGCTCGCATGAAACAGAGATAGGGGGGCGGACGGTGCTCACCGGAATCGGTCGCCGGAGGTCGTCGGTGCTGCGGGGTTCTGAGCTCGATTGTGCATAGCCTGGTGGCAGAGTGGTGGCGCTAGGTGAGGGGAAATGCTCGCGGTGCAGAGGGGGTTAAATAGCCAAGAGGGGGGCGGCGATTACGCGCTGCATCAATGGCAATAACGCGGGCAGTGACTGTGGCAACGTAACGGCGGAGCGCCTCGGCCGCGCGTTGATTGAGGACGATGCTAATGGGGCATGGTGGGGTTTGGCTGTCAGCGGGTGGGTGCACGCGTGCGCGGTGAGAAACAGAGAAGAAAGGGGGAACCCGGGTGGGATGTTTTGCTTGCTGGGCTGGAATGCTGGCGCCAGGCCCAGTTAGGTTTTCTATTTCTTTTTCTGAGTTGATTTTCAGGAATCATTTTCAAGTAAATTCAAAAGCAATTGAATTCAAATCTTTTCTAGATTTTTGTAAAGTGTAACCTTCATACTTTTGTGCATAAAATCATGTTGTCTCTCTGTACTTGCTTGGTCTCTTTGAGTAAACAAATAAACAGTGCCATAGTTCAAGATTTGAATAGGTTTTGCAAATGTTTTAACACCATATTTGTTTTGGTAATTTTTTATCCAAGCCTTGACACACAACCAAATCATCCTAAGAGCAAACTAATCTTGGTTTAAAACTAATATTCCCTCACTTGAGAGTGGCATTTAGATCAATGCATGTTCACATAAAATAATAGCACTTAGTGCTTCTGTTTTCTTGAAATGATTTTGATATTTGATCCCTAAATGATATGCATGCATGGATGATATGCAATCTTTGAAAACATGATTTTAGGGATGTTACAAATCTAACCCTCTTAAGGTGAATCTCGCCCTCGAGATTTGGTTTGGCTAGCAAATAGGCGAGGGTGGTCTTTCCGAAGATAATCTTCTCTTTCCCATGTGGCTTCTTCTTCGGAATGATGGTTCCATTGAACTTTGTAGAATTTTATAGTCTTAGTCCGAGTAACTCTTTCTGCAGTCTCAAGAATCTTGATAGGTTTTTCCTCATAAGTGAGATCACTTTCCAATTGAACTTCCTCCAATGGTATAGTATCCTTCCAAGAAGTCTCTTCCATTTCTGGATGACATTTCTTAAGCTGACTCACATGAAACACATTGTGAACGGCAGACAACGATTCTGGCAATTCAATCTCATAAGCTACTTCTCCTTTACGAATCGGAATCTTGAATGGTCCAACATATCTTGGGGCCAATTTTCCTTTGACTCCAAATCTCTTCACTCCACGAAGTGGTGACACTCTAAGATAAGCTCTATCACCCACTTCATAGGTGACTTCTCTACGCTTAGGATCTGTGTAGCTCTTTTGTCGGGACTATGCTATCTTCAATCTGTCCTTAACTAGCTTGACTTTCTCTTCAGCCTCCTTGATTAGTTCTGGTCCGAACAAACTCCTTTCTCCCACACCATTCCGTAGCAATGGGGTGGCACACTTTCTCCCATAGAGAAACTCAAATGGTGCAATCTCAATACTGACTTGATAGCTGTTATTGTAAGAGAATTCTACGTAAGGCAGACTCTCATCCCAACTGGCTCCATAGTCTAGGGCACATGCCCTCAACATATCTTCAAGAATCTGGTTGGTCCTTTCTGTCTGACCATCAGTCTGAGGATGAAAAGCAGAGTTGAATTCCAACCTTGTTCCCAATGACTCATGTAATTGCCTCCAAAAATGAGAAGTGAATTGAGTTCCCCTATTAGACATAATACTCTTGGGTACTCCATGTAGACATACAATTCTACTCATATAGATCTTGGCTAACTTAGCACTTGTGTAGGTTGTCTTCACGGGTATAAAATGAGCCACTTTAGTTAGGCGATCCACTACTACCCAAATAGAATCATATCCTGACCTGCTCCTTGGCAATCCGGTGATGAAATCCATGCCAATCTTGTCCCACTTCCAATCAGGAATAGGTAGTGGTTGTAGTAATCCTGCTGGTTTCTGGTGTTCTGCTTTCACTCTACTACATACATCACACAAAGCAATATGTTCGGCGATGTCCTTCTTGAGATTATTCCACCAAAATCTTTCTTTCATATCCATGTACATTTTGGTGTTACCTGGATGAATGGAATATGACGAGTTGTGTGCTTCTTATAAAATCAGTTTCCGAAGTTCCAGGTCTTGTGGAACACAGATACATTTTCCATGACATAAAGTACCATGTTCATCTTCATGGAACCCTTTGGCTTTTCCCTTGCCAATATTTTCCTTAATCTCTTCAATTTCCTTATCTGTCTTTTGGGCTTCTTTGATTTTGTCCAACAAAGTGGGTTGAACATCCAATGACATGAGATGTCCTTCTAGCACAATCTCCAATCTGAGATCTCTAAATTGGGCACACAAATCATCTGGCAATTCTCCCTTTGTAAGACCATTCACAAAAACTTTACGGCTTAGAGCATCCGCTACAATTTGCTTTACCAGGGTGGTATTGCAAACTCAAGTCATAGTCCTTGATGAGTTCTAGCCATCTTCTTTGTCTCATGTTAATTTCTTTCCGGGTGAAGATATACTTCAAAGTTTTGTGATCTGTGAACACTTCACATCGCTTTCCTAAAATATAGTGTCTACATGTTTTGGGTGCATGGACAACAGAGGCTAACTCTAAATCATGAGTAGGGTAATTTACCTCATGAGTTTTGAGTTGTCTCGAGGCATAAGCCACAACTTTCCCTTCTTGCATAAGTACTGCACCTAATCCATGATGAGATGCATCACAATATACTTGGAAATCCTTGTCCAAATCTGGCAGACATAAGACTGGTGCTGTCACTAGACTCTTCTTGAACTCTTGAAAACTGAGCTCACATCCTTCAGACCAAGCAAATTCTTGTCTTTCTTTAGTAACTCTGTCATGGGCTTAGCTATCTTGGAGAAATTCTCAATGAACCTTCTGTAGTATCCTGCCAAACCAAGGAAACTATGAACCTCTTTCACTGACTTAGGAGATTCCCATTCAGTTACGGCTGAAACTTTAGCAGGATCAACTGCTACACCTTCTCCTAACACAACGTGTCCAAGAAATCCAACTTCATTCAACCAAAACTCACACTTGCTGAATTTGGCATACAGCTTATGCTCTCTAAGCTTCTCAAGTATCAAACGCAAATGTCCTTCATGCTCTTCTTTGCTCTTGGAGTAGATCAAAATGTCATCAATGAATATGACAACAAACTTGTCAAGGAACTCCATGAACACCTTGTTCATCATGTTCATGAAATAAGCTGGGCATTGGTCAAACCAAAAGGCATCACGGTGTACTCATACAATCCATACCTAGTGGTGAAAGATGTCTTAGGTATGTCTTGTTCCCTTATTTTGAGCTGGAAATATCCTGATCGGAGATCAATTTTTGAGAACACACAAGCTCCTTCTAGCTGATCAAACAAGTCATTGATTCTAGGCAAAGGGTATTTGTTCTTGATAGTCACCTCATTAAGTGAGCGGTAATCTATGCATAACCTTTGAATCCTATCCTTCTTTTCCACAAACAAAACTGGTGCTCCCCAAGATGAAGAACTTGGTTGAATAAATCCTTTCTGCAACTGTTCTCCAAGTTGTTTCTTGAGATCTTTCAATTCGTCCACTGACATCTTGTACGGTCTCTTTGCTATTGGTCCAGATCCTGGTAGCAAATCAATAAGAAACTCCACATCTCTATCTGGTGGCATTCCCGGCAATTCTTCCGGAAACACATCCGGGTATTCACTCACAATAGGCACACTATCTATGCTAACCCCCTTAAGAGAGTTTAGCTTACTCCCTTTTGATTCAAAGTTGGTCTTAAATCTGATCCTTTTGTTTTCTGGAGTTGTGAGTGAGACAGTATGGTTGGCACAATCTAGCACTCCCTTGTGCTTAGTCATCCAGTCCATTCCCAAAATGACATCCAATCCTTGGGAGTTTAGGATTATCAGATTAACGGGAAACTTATATTTCCTAAACTCTATGACTAGATCATGACATCCTGAGTTCACTATCATTTCTCTGCCAGGAGAACTTACTTTTATAGGACACCCAATAGTTTCTACCGGTAGTTCATTTCTTTCAACAAATTCTGTTGATATGAATGAATGAGATGGACCAGTATCAAAGAGAACAAATGCTGGAACAGAATTGAGTTTGAACTTACCAGCAACAACATCAGGTTCCTCATAGATTTCTTCCACATTGATGTGGTTCACTTGCCCCTACTGGAAATGGTTGGGCTTGTTGGGTCCTTCAACTTTCTTTTCTGGGCACTCATTTTCATAATGCCCCATCTTCTTGCACTTAAAACATTCAACCTGACTAAGAACCTTCTTGACAGGCTGGCTTCCACTACCACTTCCACTTCCATTGTGGTGGTTCTTGTACCCACTCTTGTGACTCTTGTACTTGTCATTGTCATGACCACGGTAATGCTTGTTGTCATGATGACGGTTGTGGTTGTGGTGTTTGTTGTACTTTCCATGCTTGTGGGATCCAGAATTCCCACTATCATCATAATGGGAACGTTTGTAAGAAGATCCCGAGCTGTGCTTTTCAGAGTGCTTTCTCTTCCTGCTTTCAAGTTGTTTCATCTTGCTCTCCAAGATGGCAGCCTTGTCACATAGAGATTGATAAGTGGGGACATAGGCCACAGCTAACTCCAGGTTCAGTTCATCATTCAATCCTTCAAGGAACTTCTCCTTCCTCTTGGCATCAGTGTCAACTTCATCCGGTGCATAACGCACCAGATTGTTGAACTCCTCAATATATCCAGCCACGCTGCGGTGGCGCTGCTTCAAGTTGTGAAATTCCTTCTTCTTCAAACTCATCACTCCGGATGAGATGTGAGCAGTACGGAATCCATCTTCAAAGATAGCCCATGTCACATCCACAATGGGAGTGGTGATCTGGAAGTTATCCCATCAAGTGGGTGCTGGTCCTTCCAACAAGTGTGCTGCAAATCTGACCTTTTCTTCATCAGTACAGCCAACAGTTACCAAGTCCTTGTTCACAGAGCGTAGCCAATCATTGGCCACCATAGGATCAGTAGTTCCTGAGAACTTTGCTAGCCTCAGTCTTAAGAACCTGGTAAGCATGTCAAAACCCGGTGGGTTATTCTGATTGTTGTTGTTGTTGTTATTATTGTTGTTGTTCTGATTCTATATGAACGTGGTCATCATCTGCATCAGTTGCGTCTGAGCTGTCATCATCTGCTGCATCTCAGGGGTGATATTGTTGTTGTTAGGGTTGGGATTGGCACGTCGAGGAGGCATCTGTGGTTTTCAATAAGGATAAGAATGAGATACCCATATATGCTTAACATGCACAATACATCACATAGACAATCACCAAGCATGCATCAAAATAAAAAAAGTTCAACAACATAAACATCAAGTTTTGAAAGGTAAACACACCAATAGCAAGCCATTCACATGTTGGATGGTCATTGCGACTCAATAATCAAAAGCATGGTAAATAAAAGGTAAATGAGTAGTCATCACTACTCCTCTGCATCAACCTCCTCATCAACAAGTGTAAGACATGCATTCTCCATAGCGGTCTTGTATTCCTCGACATTGGTAGTTAAGGCCTCTATCTTGGACTTGAGATCCCTCTTCTGTGAACGAAGTCTCTCAATCACAGTCTGCTGATGCTCGAGCTTGAAGTCCTTGGTCTCTAGTTCTGCAGTCATCTCTCGAATCCTCTTGTTCCTATCTTGGACTCTTTTCTCTTGACTCTTGAACTTTCTATCCTGACTCTCAAACTTGGCCTCCATTTCCTTGACTATCTCATCTTGCTCCGTGAAGAGCTTTTCCTTCTCGCAAAGCTGCACCTGGAGCTCGTGTAGAGGGAGTGTCCCAACCTTTAAACAATATAAGGTGGAGTCCCCTATGTTTACAATGCTAGTCCCTGGATCAATAGCTAGCATCCACAGTTAAGATGTAATATCAAGAAACAAAGGTCATAATATATCTTTATAACCAGGAATAACATAATTTTATTACATCATACATAGCTCATTTGGCTATTACATTACATTGCAGCGGAATAACTATAGTCATGGGGTCCTTCATCTTCAAAGTGCCACAGGCAGATGTTGGTTGTAAACTTTGTAATCCTAATCAATCAATCTTCACTAAAATCAATCAAACCTGCAACATTACAAGTTACAGCCACAAGGGTCAATAAATTTGAATTGTATTGGCAAGTTTCACTACTATTTACTACCTCCGTTTCAGGGCTTAAGGCGTCCTCGTTTTGCGTGTTTTTTCTTTGACCAAGAATTACTCTAAATAGGTAAAGAGTTTTGGTATAAAACTAGTATCACTGGAAAGTATTTTTCAATACGAATCTAACGGTGCTAATTATGTACAATATAACCAAGATTTTGTTGCTCAATTCTTTTGGTCAAACTTTGCTTTGGAAAGCGTGTGCGCCTTAAGCCTTGAAACGGAGGTAGTAGAATATAAGTGGATCCTATCATTACATGCATTTTTGGCTAAGTAGGGTTTTAGGCTTCTTTGCAGAAAGCAATAATTTATCCTATCTTTTCAAAGTGGTTTTGGTCCTTTGTCAAATCTCCTTTTCAAATCTTTTGAACTCCTTGGTACCCCCAAGTGTTCAAATCCTTGTCAAAATCCCTTGAGCTACTTGGTACCCCCAAGTGCAACAAGTTTTAACAAAATATCTTGAGCTCCTTGGTAACCCCAAGTGCATCAAGTTTTAACAAAATCTCTTGAGCTCCTTGGTAACCCCAAGTGCCTCAAGTCTTTAAAAGTTTTCTTTTAGAAATTAGAATGTCGAGATTTCCCATAGCTTCAAACTTTAGTTGCTCAGTATTGTCCATAATCGGGGACACGACTAAGTACTTAGATTTTCTTATCTTCTGCAGAAGGAGTACACTTTACCCACATGTCACAATCCCATCCTTTTGCCACCAGTGGCCACTGGATTAGTGCTCACCAAGATGGAATACTGGCATATTGAGAATGTGACGAAGTCTTTCCAAAGGGTCCTCCCATACACCATTGCTAGCTTGTCTTCAAGTACCCATGTAGGATTCCAGGTCCTCATGTCCAGTAGCCTGAAGACAATGCATGGGTCTTCCCAATGTAGTTGACTAAGCCAGAGCCATAATAGCATGTGGTTGCACACGAAAGCCACAATTGGAGAAACATGTTCAATCTCTAAGGTTCCTGGGTGGTTTTCTTTGGAGCACAACACAAAGAGATTGCCATAGACATGGTTCCTTTTGTTGCCACCTTCTCCAAAACTCAAAGTATCCTTGGCCACCCAGGTGGTTCATTGAATCCTTGTTTTATTATATAAAAACACAAGTCCTTTTTCAACTTCTCAAAATCTCAACATGTATCTCTTTTCAAAATATAGCATGGCTAAGCATGTATCAACTACTTTGTTTTCACTAAGGTATATATATAGGGAATCCTATTAGGATTTAGCATAGCATAAGTATAGAAATTCTTTTCATGCATGTTTTCAAAATCCACTAAGTATAATGAAAATAGTAGGACTTAAGATGATAGTGTAACTTGCCTTTCTTTTGGTAGGGAATGTTGGTTCACTCCTTGATCTTGCTAGTCTCTCACTTTTCTAACTTCACTACAATCAATCAAGCAAACACAAAATCATCTAGTATTCCAAACCAATAATCAAACAATTTCACTCACATAAAACATTGGGGTCTAAGTCATGCATTTAAGCATGCAAGAGATGGTTCTAGTTGCAAAGGTGGTCTCCACTAGGCTTCTAAACTTTGTAAGGTTCAAGTGGTCATTTTCCAAAGTGGCAAAGTCATTTTCAAAAAGGTTTTGTCCATAAACCATTTCTAAATTCATTCAACATTTTATGTGGTGGAAAAATATTTTTATCAAGGTAACAACCTTAAGTTGTTCACTAAATAAGTTGTTGTTTCTCAAAACTTGGTGTTTAGGGTTAGTAGGTTTGGTCCAAAACATTTTCCAAAAGTTTTTACTCCAAAATCATTTTCATATCAAAATCATTCTTTTTATTTGGCTAGAAATGGGCTAAATCAAATAATCCATCCTAAACTTCACCAAATTCATTTTCAAAACCATGGGTTGGTTCCTAGGGTCAGTAAGTTCATCACAAACTAATTTGCCAAGGTTTCAACCTCAAAAACATTTTTTGAACAATTTTTCTAATCTAAACAAGCATACAAATGTTTCTGCAAAAACAAACAATCTAACAGATACTATTTGCTAAATAAATTCCATGTTTGTCTAGGGCTTGTTCCACTGATTCCAACGATATAAAGTTTGTAATTTTTGGACGTGTGGATCAAAAGTTATAGGGATTTCAATTTGCAACACAATTCTGTTTCCAAATCTGTTTTAAATCGAAAACCTGGCCACGCGTCGCAATATGACTGGCTGGTACCGGTTCGGCCGGATCGGCTCTGCTGCGCGTTGGATCTAAATAGATCGTGCGGCACAGGACGCGTACCCTTTCGAAGTTAAGTGATCTAATCGTGAGCGTCAGATCTCGATCCTACGGTGCTGGTCTGCTTGACCATATGCGAGCGGCGCCGACGGCGGCTAGCGGCGGCGCACGGCCAGGAGGTGGCGGTGCTGGCAAAACAGGATGCGAGGTAGGATGGGAAGGTGCTCACCGAGGTCGCAGACGGCTGTGGAAGCTCAACGTGTTGGTTGCAGACGGAGGGGCGCACTGGAGTGGGCTTAATCTCTCGTCGGAGTGGAGCTGTGCCTCGGCCACTTTCAGTCGTCGTCGAGGACGGCGCTAGGGATCACAAGGAGTCAAACGAAACGTATGGTCATACTCGCAAGGACACGGTGAAGGTGCGTGCGTGATCGAGAGGGCTCGGGCGGTCTGGACTTACCAGGAGACGTCGTCGGAGAAGTTGCAGATGCGGCGGCGCTCAGAACTTTGTCGAAGACGGCATTCTGGGGCGCCCGCGGTTGAACGGAGGGTAGGGGGAGATACGCCAGGGAGTGGGGAGTCTGTTAGTGTGCTCAGGTAGGCAAGGGGTGATGAAGCTCGGCCGGAATCGACAAGGAAGGTCGTCGGAGACAGAGGTGCTCGGGGAAGAATTGGGGTGGCCTGGGGGCGTGTCGAGGTGGGGCGACAGAGGGGAAAGGAGGAGGAGACGCAGGAGTTTAATACTGCGTGGTCGCAGGGGGAGTAATGGTCGTGGTTATTGCGAATTTGATCGCCGGCGTTAAGGCAGGAAACGGCGAGGAGGAATTAGCGCGGGGTGAGGACGATGAACATGAGAAGTGGGGTCCAGTCGTGAGTGAGGGAAGGGTCCACCAGTCAGCGTCTGTTCGGGTTAGAAACTGAGTGCAAAACGATTCGCCGAGGGAGAGTGATAGTGGGCTGGTACTGGGCCTTGCTGGGCTGCTGGTTGGGTTGAGTCCAAATCCTATTTTTTTCTTTCCTGAACCTTTTCCTTTTTCTATTTTCTAATTCTGTTTTGAAATTTCAAACAACAAATCACACAAACAAAACAAATCAATCAATCAATCATCAAACTTTTCATTTGAATTTGGTTCTGTTTAACACATAAACCTAAGTCCAAAATGAAATAATAATTTAAATCTTTTTAGGTTCCATTCATTAATTAAATAAAATGGACCATGGTTTATTAATCAAATGGGGTTTGATTTATTTAATAAAATCTCTATTTGAAACCCAAATATTTTCAAAACCAAATCAGTAGGTTTTATTTAAAAATATAAAATACTTGGAAAACTCATTTTAAAAGAATAAATAAGTTTTGATGTTTTGGAAATAGTAAAACCTTTATTAATAAAACTTGGATATTAAACTTTATTATTTTATTTAATAAACCTTTACCATTTTTATCAAAACAAAATGTTTTATTTCAAAAACTTGGCCAAGGTTTAATTTGGCTTATAAAATAATTCCTTATTTGTAAAACTTCTATTTCCTTTGAAAACCAAATCCTTTTATTCAAAGGATCCAAAATAGTAATTTTGAAATATTTTATTTTCCTTTATTAAATGTTTATCTTTTAAATCTCCTTAGGATTTATTTGATCCAACTTGGTTTGAAGATTTCCAAATGGATTCAAAAAGTTTCTTCTCACTCTGAAAATCAACAAAGTTTTATTTTATTCATTTATTTTTCCCATTACAAGATTTGGAAAATCTTGGGATGTGACAGGCTACCACCCTTAAAATAAATCTCGTCCCGAGATTTGGGAAAGCTAGGTTACAATTAGGCTCAAAACATCTAGGGTACTACCACCCTTAAAATAAATCTAAATTTACATGTTGGCTTGCTTGGGACCTTGGGGAAACTTCTCTGGGCAAACATCTGCATTGTGTCCTTTGTTTCCACACTTGGTGCATGTGTCAAGGTTGAGATCCTCTTTAGGCTTGATTATCTTGTTCTTCATCTTTTCTGGACAATTGCTTGCATAATGTCCTAACTCTTTGCAACTGAAACATGTGATAAGTTTGAGTTCTTCACGTGTCTCTTGTGGACAAGTTGCTGCATAATGGCCTAACTCTTTGCAGTTGTTGCACCATACTTGACCAATCTCCTTAAACTTCTGTTTGTCTGGACATTCACTAGAATAATGTCCCATTTCTTTGCAATGTTTACATTGTACTTGACTTTTGTCAACCTTCTTTTTCTTTTTGGGTTGCTCATAGTAATCTGTAATTTGTTTCTGCACTCCATCTCGTTTCCTTTGTTCAACTATGGGAAAGATGGGGCATTGACTAGGGACATGGTTGTTTCCTTCACATAGGTAGCAAGTAGCTTGAGAGGTGGGACATTGTCCAATTTTGTGTTTCTCTTCACAATTGGGACATTGGTCTCCATGCTCCTTGGAGGTATGATCCTTGTCTCCACAAATAATGCAAGCTGGGGCTCCATCAAGAATAATATTTCTTTCATCCTTGTTGTCCCAAACTCTTTTGGAGTAATATTTATCCATGTTGATCATTTGATCTGTTACTTTGAGCATTAACATGGCTTGGTCTTCTAAGAACTTTTGTAGGGTTGGATCTTCTCCACTGGAGTTGGCTATGAACTGAGCTGTCATTTGGTTCAGCTGGTTTTGGGTTGCTATGAGTTCTCTCATGTTGTTCCTTTGGTTGTTGGTGTCATCATCCTTGATGTTAGAGTCTCTTGGAGTAGTCATCTGTTTGGGTTGAATGGAGATTAGAATAGGCAAGAGATTTCGAAGGAAATAGTTCTAAACACACACTTCACATTTCACACTAGCAATGAGCAAACAGTCACAAACAACTTTTCACTCAAACAACAAAGTTTCAAGCACATACTTAGGCAACAAAAAATATTTTTGTTACACCACATAAGTTGGTGTATTTGACTTAACTATATATGGTGGTCCATCTATATGGTTCACTTGTGATCTTTCCATCACTCTTGGTTAATTCTTCTTACTTGAGATCATGGTTCCTTAGAAAAACTCTTGGTCACAATACCTCAAGTGACATGGCTCCTTCTAACTTTTGCATTCCCTTAGTCTCTATATCTTGAGCAAGATTTCCTTATCTCACTTGTAGTCCTTAGTGGTATCCAAGTTGGAAGTCCTTGGTGAACATGCTGAAGATGTTGAAGTCATTAGAGTTGAAGAAGTTGAAGTCATTAGAGTTGAAGAAGTTGAAGAAGTCCTTTGCACTTGGTGTAGTCTTTGGCCATGGGGTAGGTTTTCCATCCAGTTGAAGTAGAAGAGAAGTAGAGTTGAAACCAAAATGGTTGAGGAAAAAGTTTACAAGTGTTTTTGTAAATAAGTTCTTGGAACAAGTACAACTCCTATTTTTCTAAGGGTTTTTGTTCAATCCTAGGTTTACAAATCCTACAGGCAACACAATGCTCTGATACCATCTGTAGAGGGAGTGTCCCAACCTTTAAACAATATAAGGTGGAGTCCCCTGTGTTTACAATGCTAGTCCCTGGATCAATAGCTAGCATCCACAGTTAAGATGTAATATCAAGAAACAAAGGTCATAATATAACTTTATAACCAGGAATAACATAATTTTATTACATCATACATAGCTCAATTGGCTATTACATTACATTGCAGCGGAATAACTATAGTCATGGGGTCCTTCATCTTCAAAGTGCCACAGGCAGATGTTGGTTGTAGACTTTGTAATCCTAATCAATCAATCTTCACTAAAATCAATCAAACCTGCAACATTACAAGTTACAGCCACAAGGGTCAATACATTTGAATTGTATTGGCAAGTTTCACTACTATGTAGAATATAAGTGGATCCTATCATTACATGCATTTTTGGCTAAGTAGGGTTTTAGGCTTCTTTGTAGAAAGCAATAATTTATCCTATCTTTTCAAAGTGGTTTTGGTCCTTTGTCAAATCTCCTTTTCAAATCTTTTGAACTCCTTGGTACCCCCAAGTCTTCAAATCCTTGTCAAAATCCCTTGAGCTACTTGGTACCCCCAAGTGCAACAAGTTTTAACAAAATCTCTTGAGCTCCTTGGTAACCCCAAGTGCATCAAGTTTTAACAAAATCTCTTGAGCTCCTTGGTAACCCCAAGTGCCTCAAGTCTTTAAAAGTTTTCTTTTAGAAATTAGAATGTCGAGATTTCCCATAGCTTCAAACTTTAGTTGCTCAGTATTGTCCATAACCGGGGACATGGCTAAGTACTTAGATTTTATTATCTTCTACAGAAGGAGTACACTTTACCCACATGTCACAATCCCATCCTTCTGCCACCAGTGGCCACTGGATTAGTGCTCACCAAGATGGAGTACTGGCAGATTGAGAATGTGACGAAGTCTTTCCAAAGGGTCCTCCCATACACCATTGCTAGCTTGTCTTCAAGTACCCATGTAGGATTCCAGGTCCTCATGTCCAGTAGCCTGAAGACAATGCATGGGTCTTCCCAATGTAGTTGACTAAGCCAGAGCCATAATAGCATGTGGTTGCACACGAAAGCCACAATTGGAGAAACATGTTCAATCTCTAAGGTTCCTGGGTGGTTTTCTTTGGAGCACAACATAAAGAGATTGCCATAGACATGGTTCCTTTTGTTGCCACCTTCTCCAAAACTCAAAGTATCCTTGGCCACCCAGGTGGTTCATTGAATCCTTGTTTTATTATATAAAAACACAAGTCCTTTTTCAACTTCTCAAAATCTCAACATGTATCTCTTTTCAAAATATAGCATGGCTAAGCATGTATCAACTACTTTGTTTTCACTAAGGTATATATATAGGGAATCCTATTAGGATTTAGCATAGCATAAGTATAGAAATTCTTTTCATGCATGTTTTCAAAATCCACTAAGTATAATGAAAATAGTAGGACTTAAGATGATAGTGTAACTTGCCTTTATTTTGGTAGGGAATGTTGGTTCACTCCTTGATCTTGCTAGTCTCTCACTTTTCTAACTTCACTACAATCAATCAAGCAAACACAAAATCATCTAGTATTCCAAACCAATAATCAAACAATTTCACTCACATAAAACATTGGGGTCTAAGTCATGCATGTAAGCATGCAAGAGATGGTTCTAGTTGCAAAGGTGGTATCCACTAGGCTTCTAAACTTTGTAAGGTTCAAGTGGTCATTTTCCAAAGTGGCAAAGTCATTTGCAAAAAGGTTTTATCCATAAACCATTTCTAAATTCATTCAACATTTTATGTGGTGGAAAAAATATTTTTATCAAGGTAACAACCTTAAGTTGTTCACTAAATAAGTTGTTGTTTCTCAAAACTTGGTGTTTAGGGTTAGTAGGTTTGGTCCAAAACATTTTCCAAAAGTTTTTACTCCAAAATCATTTTCATATCAAAATCATTCTTTTTATTTGGCTAGAAATGGGCTAAATCAAATAATCCATCCTAAACTTCACCAAATTCATTTTCAAAACCATGGGTTGGTTCCTAGGGTCAGTAAGTTCATCACAAACTAATTTGCCAAGGTTTCAACCTCAAAAACATTTTTTGAACAATTTTTCTAATCTAAACAAGCATACAAATGTTTCTGCAAAAACAAACAATCTAACAGATACTATTTGCTAAATAAATTCCATGTTTGTCTAGGGCTTGTTCCACTGATTCCAACGATATAAAGTTTGTAATTTTTGGACGTGTGGATCAAAAGTTATAGGGATTTCAATTTGCAACACAATTCTGTTTCCAAATCTGTTTTAAATCGAAAACCTGGCCACGCGTCGCAATATGACTGGCTGGTACCGGTTCGGCCGGATCGGCTCTGCTGCGCGTTGGATCTAAATAGATCGTGCGGCACAGGACGCGTACCCTTTCGAAGTTAAGTGATCTAATCGTGAGCGTCAGATCTCGATCCTACGGTGCTGGTCTGCTTGACCATATGCGAGCGGCGCCGACGGCGGCTAGCGGCGGCGCACGGCCAGGAGGTGGGAAGGTGCTCACCGAGGTCGCAGACGGCTGGGGAAGCTCAACGTGTTGGTTGCAGACGGAGGGGCGCACTGGAGTGGGCTTAATCTCTCGCCGGAGTGGAGCTGTGCCTCGGCCACTTTCAGTCGTCGTCGAGGACGGAGCTAGGGATCACAAGGAGTCAAACAAAACGTATGGTCAGACTCGCAAGGACACGGTGAAGGTGCGTGCGTGATCGAGAGGGCTTGGGCGGTCTGGACTTACCAGGAGACGTCGTCGGAGAAGTTGCAGATGCGGCGGCGCTCAGAACTTTGTCGAAGACGGCATTCTGGGGCGCCCGCGGTTGAACGGAGGGTACGGGGAGATACGCCAGGGAGTGGGGAGTCTGTTAGTGTGCTCAGGTAGGCAAGGGGTGATGAAGCTCGGCCGGAATCGACAAGGAAGGTCGTCGGAGACAGAGGTGCTCGGGAAGAATTGGGGCGGCCTGGGGGCGTGTCGAGGTGGGGCGACAGAGGGGAAAGGAGGAGGAGACGCAGGCGTTTAATACTACGTGGTCACAGGGGGAGTAATGGTCGTGGTTATTGCGAATTTGATCGCCGGCATTAAGGCAGGAAACGGCGAGGAGGAATTAGCGCGGGGTGAGGACGATGAACAGGAGAAGTGGGGTCCAGTCGTCAGTGAGGAAAGGAGTGAGGGAAGGGTCCACCAGTCAGCGTCTGTTCGGGTTAGAAACTAAGTGCAAAACGATTCGCCGAGGGAGAGTGATAGTGGGCTGGTACTGGGCCTTGCTGGGCTGCTGGTTGGGTTGAGTCCAAATCCTATTTTTTTCTTTCTTGAACCTTTTCCTTTTTCTATTTTCTAATTCTGTTTTGAAATTTCAAACAACAAATCACACAAACAAAACAAATCAATCAATCAATCATCAAACTTTTCATTTGAATTTGGTTCTGTTTAACACATAAACCAAAGTCCAAAATGAAATAATAATTTAAATCTTTTTAGGTTCCATTCATTAATTAAATAAAATGGACCATGGTTTATTAATCAAATGGGGTTTGATTTATTTAATAAAATCTCTATTTGAAACCCAAATATTTTCAAAACCAAATCAGTAGGTTTTATTTAAAAATATAAAATACTTGGAAAACTCATTTTAAAAGAATAAATAAGTTTTGATGTTTTGGAAATAGTAAAACCTTTATTAATAAAACTTGGATATTAAACTTTATTATTTTATTTAATAAACCTTTACCATTTTTATCAAAACAAAATGTTTTATTTCAAAAACTTGGCCAAGGTTTAATTTGGCTTATAAAATAATTCCTTATTTGTAAAACTTCTATTTCCTTTGAAAACCATTATTCAAAGGATCCAAAATAGTAATTTTGAAATATTTTATTTTCCTTTATTAAATGTTTATCTTTTTAAATCTCCTTAGGATTTATTTGATCCAACTTGGTTTGAAGATTTCCAAATGGATTCAAAAAGTTTCTTCTCACTCTGAAAATCAACAAAGTTTATTTTATTCATTTATTTTTCACATTACAAGATTTGGAAAATCTTGGGATGTGACAGCTCGTCATTGCTAAGCATGACATTGGTCCTATCAGTATCTAAGTGCCTAAGAAGAACCTCTAAGTCCTGGAGGTATAGACGAATCGGCTCTGCTGTCTCTCTAGCAGTGTCCTCGAAGTCAATGGCCTCACCATCCTCATCACGTCTACCGAAGGCGTGGAAGTGAGTACCTCTAATCTCCTGAGAGTATCTCCCTAACATACGCGCAAGTAAATCCTGCATGACTACCTCTAGGCCTATCTCCCTATCATCATGCATGAACTTGAAGATGATTGCCTCCGTGGTAGGCTCAGTCTGGCGTCCTGGCTGATTAACCTTGAAGCCCCAAAGGTCTTTCCTCTCAAACTTGGTGAGGGGAAGCACCATGATGCTAGGAAGCGGAAGATTGAGTAGACTAGTGAGCTCAATAAGTCGAGTGCCAAAACGAGTTACCTTGAACTCTTCAGATGTGCTGATAGTAATGTTAGGCATCTATTTTATAAGATAGAAAAAGTTAGAATCAACACAATTAAACACAAATCACAAGACAAGGCATCACATGCATATCTTTGACAATCAAAACACAGATCATGGCATACAAAAAACCATTACAAGCATCAAAGGTTCAACTTATTTTAGACAACAGTTGGAAAAATAAAATGGTAAGTGTGGTGGTCCAACTAACGAAGTACGTTACAATCCCATCTCACTTGCCAAGTTGGCTAACAGGGCATCCCTAGAGGCAATCTGTCGATCCTGATCACATGACTCCATTGCTAAGTCTATGATGTCCTCTCTTAAACTTTGGTTGGTAGCCTCTAACTCCTGGGTATGCTTCTTTTCTTCCCTAAGGTCATTCTGAGTGTTGAGCATTCTGCACTTGATTCTATCACCAAGCTCTTTGATGGCCTTCCAAGCTGCATCCCTTGCTGAATCAAAGAATGTGGTGTGCATCACTGAGTTGGTAACCATGCAGAATCCTGATTCCTTGTGGTTGTCTTCCTTGTTTTTATACAAGTGAAGTTGCACCCACCAGTATTCAACTCCTTCATCCATCACAGGAAAACCTTTGTACACATCTGCACCATGTATTCCCATGGCAACCATGATGTCCTTGAGAGCCTTGGGGAATTCTGTCTCACATTCAAAAGTCATAGTCATGAGTGGTCCCTTCCTCACGGCTTCGTTGATGGAGTTCATCTACAAATAAAGATGAGAAAGAAGATTAGAAAAGTTTACGAGAAGAAAAAGACAAGTGTGGAAGTTTTTGAAATTTTTTCCTTAGTGGTTTCCAATCCTAGGGTCATAATCCTACAGGCAACACAGTGCTCTGATACCATCTGTAAGATCCCTCCCTTAATAAAGGTAAGGATCCCTGTGATTGCAATGCTAGTCCCTGGATCAATGCTAGCATCCACAGTTTAAGATGAAGTACACAGAAACAAAGGTCATTATTACATATCATTCCAGAGACAAACATAGTCTTTTACAAACTCCATGGCCACAGGCCTAATACAAGAGTTCAAATATATAATAAGATAAATAAGTCTTCATCTTCATGTGCCACAGGCAAGCATGTTGAGTGTATACTCATAACCCCTAATCATCATTAGAATAAACTACAACATCACAAGTTACAGCCACAGTGGGTCAATACATTGGAATAGTATTGGCAAGTGATACCTTAGTAGAATATTAGTAGTCTAGATACTATATTTTTTGGCTAAGTGTAGCTTAGGCTTGCTTTGCTCAAAATAGGTTTTTGCCTATTAGTTGAAAACACTAAGTTTTTCTTTGATAAACTTTCCCAAGGAATCACCAATAGAAATTGGTGAACCTTCACCCTTGTTCAACCACAAGTTTTTAACTTAGAAATTGGGATGAGGAGATTCTTGATAGCTTCCATGTCTTGATGCTCAAGTTGTCCAATACCAGGGACATGGCTAAGTACTTAGATTCTTCCATCTGCAGAGGTTGTGCACTTTCCCCACAAGACTTGATTTTCACCAAGACAGGACCTTTTAGAAGCCTTCCCTTAGACCAAATGGATGCGTTCCGACCTATCATCCCACTACCACCAATTGTCCAAATGGCTAAGTTATTGCAACCTATGTGATCCAGGCAGAGCCCATATTGCCATGTGGCTGCACTAGAAGCTTCTTAACATTTGGCCTCTCAAATCCCTTTGTTCCTGGGTGGATTTCCACAAGTGAGATACACAAGGTAAGCCATAGAAATGGGCCTTGTGTAACCACTCAACATAAACCATTCTTTCCATTCCACCCAGGTGTTTCATTCACTTAGTTGTTTTATTAAGCAAAAACATAAGTCCAAAGACTTAGAGATATTTTCTCATAGCATGAATATATAACCACCCTTGGTTGCTACTAGCTAGGCTAAGCATGGCATTGATAAGCATCTTAACTTAGAAATTTCTAGCAATTCTACAACTACTAGGTTTTCCCAAGCATAGCATATAGATCAAAATATTCATGCAAGTCTAGCAAAATATTTCTAGTGCATAGTTGAAAAACTTAGGAATAAAATCATGAAGCACCACTTGCCTTGGTAGTTTTGGGAGTAGCAACAATCTTCACAATCACAATCACTATTTGCACAAAAATCTACACATAAAATAATGGCACCAAAATTACATACAAAATATATACAAACAAAAATATATGAATGCATGCAAATGCCATGTGATGATTTTCTACACCAAACAAGACAAGTACACAGTACTGAACCATAAACAAGTCCAAAATAAGACAAATAAACTTTATTTGAATAACATAACATTTTTCAAATAATTGTTATACACAAATTATGTCTACAAATGTTTCTGTAAAAACAACCATTTTTACAGAGGCAAAACATTAAACACATTGCATAAATGGAAAGGATTTTCTCTCCTGGTTCTAATGGTATAAAAATTGTCAAATTTGGACGTGGGATTCAAAAGTTATGAATTTTACAAGTTTAAACATCTAATAGATCTAAATTCTGTTTTTAAAACAAAGACTGGCCACACGACACCTTCTGATTGGTTGATACCATTTCGCACTGGATCACACACGCGAGCCGTTAGATCTAACTTAATCTGCATGGCTCAGATCTGTTCGTACCGCTTCGCTACAGGTCTGTTTCTAATCGCTGGATCTAGATCCTACGGCCACGGATCAAATGACCACAGACGGGCGATGTGGCGGCGCAGCTCTGTCGGAGATGTCGCCGGCGATTCAAATCACGCGGGGAGGAGTGGAGGTGGTTACCGTGTTCGCGGGGCTGCAATGAAGCTCAAGGTGGTCGAGGGAGGAACAGGGGCGCTCGGATCTGGCTGCTATTGCTCGCCGGAGTGGAGCCTGTCGTCGGGCAAGCTCTAGCGTCATCGGGGGCGAGGTTCTGGTGTGCACTAAGACAAACCAGAGACTCTGTTAGATGCGCACAAGCCTGGCGAACAAGTGAGTATCCAGAAGAGAGGAAGGGGTGGTCGGGAACTACCATGAGGGGTTGCCGGAGTTGTGCCGAGCTTCGGCTGCTTCCAGAGGTGGACGGTGACGATGTTCTGGGGCGATACAGAGAAAAAGGGAGGCATGAGAAGATGCGCAAGGACATGTTGATCATGCGCACATGAAACAGAGACAGGGGGGCAGACGGTGCTCACCGGAATCGCGGTTGCTGGAGGTCGTCGGTGCTGCGGGGTTCTGAGCTCGATTGCACGCAGCCTGGTGGCGGAGTGGTGGCGCTAGGTGAGGGGAAATGCTCGCGGTGCAGAGGGGGTTAAATAGCCAGGAGGGGGCGACGATTATGCGATGCATCAATGGCAATAACGCGGGCAGTGACTGCGGCGAGGTAACGGCAGAGTGCCTCGGCCGCGCGTTGATTGAGGATGATGCTGACGGGGCATGGTGGGGTCTGGCTGTCAGCGGCTAGGTGCACGCAGGCGCGACAGAGAAGAAAGGGAGAACCCGGGTGGGATGTTTTGCTTGCTGGGCTGGAATGCTGGCGCCAGGCCCAGTTAGGTTTTCTATTTCTTTTTCTTTTTCTGAGTTGATTTTCAGGAATCATTTTCAAGTAAATTCAAAAGCAATTGAATTCAAATCTTTTCTGGATTTTTGTAAAGTGTAACCTTCATACTTTTGTGCATAAAATCATGTTGTCTCTCTGTACTTGCTTGGTCTCTTTGAGTAAACAAATAAACAGTGCCATAGTTCAAGATTTGAATAGTTTTTGCAAATGTTTTAACACCATATTTGTCGTGGTATTGCCGACGAGTACGCCATGGAGGGGTCCTCACAATGCATGTTTAGAGACGTGGGGTAAGGCGGACGGTTGACGGGTACGAGGTAACACAGCTTACCCAGGTTCAGATCCCACAATGGTGGTGGAATCCTACTCCTGCTATAAATCACTATAAGGGCAATACGCCGAGTTACAGAGATAGGTTCGCTGTGCGAGGTTGTCTGAGATTGTTCTATGAACGTGCCCTAAAGGCCCCCATAGTCCCGACTTATATAGTCGTTAGATCCTAGGGTTACAGGGAAAAGTCCTAGCCGGGCAGGTCACAGAGTCCTACACTGTCTATTACTAGTCTTGTGTATCTTGCAGTCCAAGGCTCCGGGTACGCCGGTGACTCCACCGTAGCCTTCCTTTATCCGGCATGGGCCTCCCTTCTGGATCCACCTAACTGGGCCTCCCAGCAGGCCATAGGCCATGCTACCGACTATGGGACACCCGGGTTAGTCGGATAAGAGACATGCTATGAGGATACCCATATAGCATATCCCCAACAGTAGCCCCCGGAGAACTCCGAGATCTTGTGTCGTCTTGCCTCTTCACGTGGAATGCTCCGTCTAGATGGATGTCGGCAAATCGTCAAGCAATATCTTGTACGCCTCCCAAAGAACCCTGCAAAGATTTCTCTGTCTTCTATGAGTAAGTCGGAGAAATGTTGAATCTTCCATCGTACTCTTCCGTAGCCGGATTAAATCCGTCCATGCCGGAATCTTCGATGGGACGGCTCATCTACCATGTCAGCTATAACGACGTAGGCTGTAGGTCAGCGACACCTCGTAACTCACACATGCAGAAAACACAATCATATCCGATTTTCCCGCGCGAGCGATACGAACCGTTGGCGGCGGCGATTGGAGACATGGCGAAATTACCGCGCACGTTCACGAACACGTCGTCTACGCGGCAACCGTCCGATTAGCTGCACGAATCTTGATGCAGAGTAGGATAAATAGTAACTGTGGGACACTTGCCAGTTTTTCACCCCATTCTCTCGCGTCATCATCTTCTACCTCCAGCCGCACGCCTCCTCGAGCTCTTCGCGGAAAACCTCGAAGAAACCCTAGCCTCTCTCTCTCTGCACCAGTCGCGTCCTCCCAGTCCTCCATGGCCAGCAGTAGCTCTTCCCCGTCGATGGCGGCGTCGAGCGAAGCCACGGTGAAGCCGGCGAGCTCCGTCGTCGTGCCCCCAGAGGGCCTGGTCATCCCCGCGTCGGCGGTGATTGAAACCACCGGCGGTGACCACAATCTGGCAGCGCTGGAGCCTCTGGAAGAGGAGCCAGACTCGCATAAGGGCGACTGGCGTGGCTCGGACATCACCGACCGCGACATCCAGGAGATGGTTGCCGAAGGCTACCTCCCCGCGGCGGAGGGGCTCGCCTGGCGGGCGGCGCCGGCCGGCGAGGTGACACCTCCTCCCCAAGCCGGAGAAAAGGTGTACCTCAAGGCTCAACTAGTACGCGGCGTTTCTCTGCCCATCTCCCACTTCTTTCTGTCCGTCTTGAACCACTTCAAAGTCCAACCCCACAACCTTTCCCCCAATAGCATCTTAGTGCTTAGCAACTTCGCGGCACTTTGTGAGGGTTACCTAGGGATTAGACCTAGGTTAGACTTGTTCGTGTACTTCTTCACCATCAAACGTGAAGCCGGACATAGTAGGGAGGATCTTAGGAACTGCGGAACCATAAGCTTCATGATCCGACCTGCCCGACGGTTCCCCGACATCGTCGGCCACGAGTCGTGCAAAAACTGGCAGCGGACATACTTCTACGGCCTCGACATTCCTTTGGCGGGCCAAGAAGTGACGTATCCGGACTTCGTGGATGGAGCCGCCGCTGAGGTTTCCACATGGAGATCCCAGCCTCCCTTCCCTCCGACCTCGACGCTTCTCGCGCAATAAGGCGGATCGATTGGTTAGTAGAGACGGGTTTGACCGGCTTGGACCTAGCCATGTGCTGGTTCATCAGGCGAATTCAACCTCTACAGCACCGCGCGAAGCTCACGCATGAGTACACCAGTGATCAGAAGGATACCCTCCGTATCTCCGTGGATAACTTCTCGAGCGACTCCGTCAAGCTCCGTCTGAAGGACATCGTCAAGGTGAAGGATAAGAAGCGCGGCTTCACCATCACCTGTGACATGTACGTAGACGGCAAGTGCCCAAAGGTAGGTATTTATTTTCCGTGTATGACATTGCTCCAGTTTCTCCGTCTTGCCAGTGCCATCTTATCTAACACGGTGATTTCTCACTTAACAGCTTAGCGATCTAGATGAGGACAACCTGGCTTCCCAAATCTACGATCCAAAGATGAAGGAAGTCACGGTCGTGTCCGACGATGATGCCCCGTTAGCGCGAAAGCGGAAGAGCTCCACCTCTGACATTGCCGACGGAGGCAAGAAGAAGAAGACGGAGGGTGGAGCCTCCAAAAAGAGTACTGCCGCCCTGGAGGCGGAAAAGAAGAAAGCCACCGAGATGTTTGCCAAAGCGCCCCCCTAGTGTAAGCTTCTCATTCTCTGACATTGTCTTAATTACCTGTCTTATTCCTGTACTTATGCATTTTGCACGTTTCAGGAAGAATGCCACAACCAGCCTCAAGAAGTCCTCCAAGACTCTTGGGGCTTCTAGAAATATCAAAGATATGCTGCATCGTGACTCCTCCCCCGCCATCGCCCCTGCTACTCCTGCCGTCAAGCCCCTTCTCGGCTCCGACAAGCTCCCAAGTTCAGGAGGCACCAGGCCCTTCCGCCATGGAAGTGGATTCTGGCGCCTCTACCGAACTAGCTATTGTCGGCGAGCAGGCGACGCGGGAGAGCGCTTCTCTTCAAATGGCTGAAGCTCCGGCTAAGGATGCTATCAGTAGCGGCAAGGCGGTGGTGGGAGATGGTACCTCTGCCGAAGGCGGCGCATCTACTCCCCAGAAACCCTTCGAGTTCCCGAAGATAGTTTACCCAGCGCTCCTGCCGAGTAACACAACTATGGTTCCTGGAGGAGTGCCGTCATCTCCTACGTGCGGTTTGAGGAGCTACTCCGACAAGCAAATATCTTGCAAGGAAACAGCATTTCCTTCGGCAAGCTGCTAGCTGAGAGTGCTACAAATCTCAAGATTATTGCACTTGTAAGTTTTACCTTACATTCTGCATTTTGTATGAGTATCCCACTGTAGCCCCCGAGGATGTAGACGGAAACCATAGGCTTTGCATCTATATGCTCTAGGAGTGACTAAGTTAGAAAAAACTCTCACTATAGTGAAGGGTTTTGCAGCATAGTAATCAAAAAAATTCTACGGATGCGAACGGGAAAGCCAAGATCTAATCTAGGAGATGCAAACAACAAGAGGGATTAGATGAGATCTTCATACCCTTGAAGATTCGCACAGCGGAACGTTCATCGGAACATGGGTGATGTAGTCGTACTCGCTTCTCCTCCTCGCGATCCGATCCGATCTAACACCGCAAGTGGCGATGCCTCCGAGAGATGCACTCGTGCGGCACCTCGGCGTCTCCTCCTTCCTCGGTCCAGCAAGTATGGTGGAGAGACGGATTGGATCTACAACGCGATGGCGCGGTGCAAGTGGTGGAGAGTTTCTGCAGCAGGGCTTCGCCTACGCGCAGTTTGGAGGGAGAGAGAGGAGGGCAGCAGGGCGGCTAGGGCTTGAGGAGGAGGTGTGTGAGGGGGTGCGCCCCCAGCCGTCTTTATATAGAGGGGTGGGCGGCCAGCCCTTCCCCCTCCCCCAAACCCTAGGGCCGGCGGCCAAGGAGGGAGGAGTGGGGGGCAAGTTCCCCCCCTTCTAGAAGCTTCCCTAGGGTTTTGCCCTAGGTTGGCTGGCTGGGCCCTATGGGGCCTTGTTCCCCTGGCCCAAAGCGGCCAGGGCACTCCCTCATAGGCCCATGCCCCCTCCCGGCAGGTGGGGCCACGTTGGTCCCCCTCCGAAGGTTCTAGAAGCTTCCGGTACAATACCGATTAACCCAAAACAATTCCGAACTCCAAAAACTGCACTGCCTTATATGAATCTTATTCTCCAGACCATTCCGGAACCTCTCGTGATGTCTCGGATCCCATCCGAGACTCCGAACAAAAACTCATAAACCAATTATCCAATCTATCCTAGCATCGAGACACGTTAAGTGTGTGACCCTTCGGGTTCGAGAATATGCAGACATGATCTTATATCAACAATCAACAGCGGGGTCTGGAAACCCATATTGACTCCCACACATTCATCGATGATCATATCAGATGAACCATGATGCCAGGATTCAACCAATCCCATGTATATATTCCCTTCGTCTCGCGATATTTTACTTGCCCGAGATTTGATCGTCGGTACCGTCATACGTAGTTCAATCTCGTTCACAGCAAGTACTTTACTCGTTCCATAATCCGATATCACTTTGTGATCAACTCCTTAACCACATGCTTGCAAGTGGTGTTGATATCGATTACCGAGTGGGCCCGAAGTATATCTCTCCGACTTGGGAGGGACAAATCCCATCTCGATACATACAACCCAACAGGTACTTTCCGATCACCTGAGAGACACCTTTATGATCACCCTCTCATAGGATGACGTTTGATGACCTCAAAGCTTTCTTCCGATACCAGGGAGTTGTATTATCTCATGGTCTAAGGAATACAATATTTGACGTAAGAAAAGCTTCGCAAAGATGAACACGATGACACGATCTAATTGCTCTGCTTAGTTTGGGTCTGTCCATCATGTCATTCTCCCAATGATATGATCTCATTATTAATCGACAACTCATGTCTATGATTAGGAAACCTTAACCATCATTAATCAATGAGCTAGTCCATAGAGGCATACTAGGGACACGGTGTTGTTCACAAACCACACAAGTATTAAAGTTTCCGCTTAATACAATTCTAGCATGGAATACAAACTTTATCATGAACAAGAATTATAATAATAACATCTTTATTATTGCCTCTAGGGCATAATACCAACATGTAGCCCCCAAGCATTTAGATGGAATGAATTATTCCGACTAGATGCTTTAAGAGTAGCATACACAGTGTTCATAATTTTCAATGATGTAGCCCCCAAGCCTCTAGTTGTAACTGAATCAGTTCCGACTAGATGCTTAAAAGAAAACTAAGCATATTGATAAGTTAAAAACTCTCGTTGTAGCCCCCGAGCATCTAGGTGGAAAATCTCCGACTAAGGGCTCCAAGTAGACCAAACAATGACTTAACTTTGTATTTGTTTCCACAGAACGAGAATTCTCGGAGGGGCATGGCCAACGACAAGTATCAGAAGATGCGTGCAGATCTTGAAGCCAAAAAGGGTAAAACTGCCATCTTGAAGGAACAGATCATCAAAAACAAGAGTCTGTTTTCTTTTAGCGCATTTCCGTCTTATTTTTGGAGCCCGCCATTTTCGAGTACTCACTGTGTACTTTGTTTTCTCTGACTTGCAGAACATGTTGCCAAGGCCAAGGACATTGTAGAGCAGTCCAAGCACATCCAGCAGCTGGACAGCGAGAACAAAATCCTTAAGAAGGAGAGGGAAGAGATGCTGAAGATGCACGAGGATTCCATGAAAGCCCTGCAGGATTCCGCCTCCGCGGAAATCAATCGCTTGAAGGAGGAGCTTGTGATCCTAAAGGATCAGAAGCAAGCTGATGATGAGCAAAATCTTCGCCATAGCGAGGCGTTTAAGCTCCTCCAACAAGATAAGGAATCCTTGGCGGACACCGTCTGGCAGGCTAAGGCCAGCATCTTCAGTAAGTGTCCCCCGCCTTGTATTTCTGTAGTCTGGATACTTTAGGGTTTATTGAACTCATGCGATCCATGTCGGAATTTTCAGCGCCTCTGGGTTTAACCCGCTCGCCTCCTTCGGACAAGGAATGCATGGTTCTTGCCGGTAAATTCATCAATACTGCCATCGCCCAGACCAAGGAGATTGCCAAGCCCCTCCAAATTTATATCAAGGCCTCGGACTCCGTGACGAAGTACTCGGAGATTCTGCGCCGAGCCCCTAACCGTGTCGCGAGCTGGAAAGCTTCATGCGCTCGGGCTGGCGCAAGGATGGCGCTGCCTATGGTGAAGGCACACTATGAAGATGCCGACATCGACACGGTGACATCAGGTATCCCCGACGTGGATGATGACGGCAAGGAGATCGATCACGAAGCCATCCTGTCATCACTCGCGGGTTATGACACCTGGGTTGCCGAGTTAGTGGATGTTGACGTCTTCGTGCCCAGGAACTTCACTGACAACATCCCCCAAGATTCCTCCGAGTCTCATCATAGTGCCGACGTCGAGGGTGATTCTCCGGCTAGCGATGATGCGGCCTCCAAGTCTCCTGCGCCCAAAGAATGAAAAACACTTTGTAATTTCTGTTTTCCCTTGGCGTGTGCATGGAAGAAACTTGGTGATGTAATCTTAAGGTGGAAAACAATGGTTGTTATATCCTGCTACTTAAGAACTAATTCCCAGTATGTATATATTTTTAAGCAAGTGCTGGCTTATCCATTACTCTGGTTGTTATGCTTGACTTTTCGTGAGTCAGAAGACTTGTTGTCGGAACCATGCGCTTAGGTGATGATGCCCAATGGCACCGTCAATAACCTGAGCACAAAATCGCCGACAATAAGTGCCGAAAGTCACTACTCCAGAATCCACATAAAAACGACAAAGAATGTGTAGACCAAAAAACTTAAGCTAACGCCCGTAGGCGGAATTTTCACAAGTGCAATCGCAAGACTTGTGCATAAAGGTTTATATGATCCAAAAATGAACACTAAAGGAGGTAAAAGACTCAGCAATATGAGTGAACCAAAGAGCTTTATTTCATTGATCATATAAGAGGTACACAATTAGATAAAAAATTCTAAGTGTAGAAAGGACGTAGCTGTGTTATGTTTCATGGCCGATCAAGCTCCGGGTAGTCATCATCCGGGTCACATCGCTTACGCTTATGATCCTCGTTGGGTCTATCCTTGAGTTCGCGATTGTCGACAAGGTAGTAAGACCCATTGAGCAGCACCTTGCTTATGATGAACGGTCCTTCCCATGGCGGGGATAATTTGTGTGACTTCTTCTGCTTAAGTCGAAGTACTAAATCCCCTTCTTTAAACGAGCGATGCCAAACGCGGCGACTATGGTAGCTGCATAGCTTCTGCTGGTAGATGGCGGATCTTTGGCATGCCAAAACGCGCTCCTCCTCTAGAAGGTCCACATCTAGGCGTCTGGACTCTTCAACGTCATCTTCGTCGTAGGCGGCAACTCTTGGTGCATCGTGGAGGATGTCGGAAGGTAGAATGGCTTCTACTCCATATACCATGAAGTAAGGAGTGTAGCCGGAGGATCTGTTGGGTGTGGTTCGTAAGCTCCACAGCACAGATGGCAATTCTTCCGCCTAGGCCCCAGCTGCTCTATGTAGCGGTGCCTCAAGACGTGGCTTGATTCCCTGCAGAATTAATCCATTGGCTCGCTCAACCTGACCATTGGATTGTGGGTGTGACACAGATGCAAGGTCAAGTCGGATGCCTTTGTCCCAGCAATAGGCCTCCACTTCTCCGAGTGACAAGTTGATTCTGTTGTCGGTGATGATGCTATGCGGGAGACCGAATCTCACCACTAGATCCCGGACAAACCTGAGGGTAGTTGCCCCATCAAGCTTTCTAATGGGTTTAGCTTCTATCCATTTGGTGAATTTGTCAACTGCTACAAGCAGATGCGTAAATACACATGGTGTCGTCTGTAACGGCCCCACCATGTCTAGCCCCCAGACTGCGAACGGCCAAGTTATTGGTATTGTTCGCAATTCTTCGGTAGGAACATGTGGTTGTCGGGCATAATACTGGCATCCCGTGCATGTCTCAACCAGCTTGTCGGCATTCGCCTTCGCGGTCAGCTAGTAGAATCCTCGCCGGAAGGCTTTCGCGACCAATGATCGAGGAGCGGCGTGGTGACCGCAATCTCCGAGATGGATCTTGCGCAGGATTTCCATACCTTCTAGCTGGGAAACGCACTTTAAGTATACACCAGTAGTGCTTCTTTTATAGAGTTGCCCATTGATTATGGTATAACCCTTTGCTCGTCGTACTATTTGCCGTCTTTCGACTTCGTCGTCGGGAAAAGTTCCGTGTTCAAGATACTCCATGAACGGTTTTGTCCAAGCCAGAGGGACCTTTGTCACCATGTTGACGAAAGATTCAGCTCTATCCGGGTTGTCGATGTCGGCGCCCTTCACGGATGGTGTGCGTAGATGCTCTAGGAAAACTCCTGGCGGAATTCGCTTGCACCCTGATCCAAGCTTAGACAGCAGATCAGCCGCCTCGTTTTGCTCCCTAGGCACATACTTGACTTCGTAGCCTAAGAAGCTCTTGGCTATCTCGTCCACTTCGTCTCGATATGTCGCCAGCATAGGCTTCCGCGCATTCCAGGTGCTAGCCACCTGCTGGGCAACCAAGTCGGAATCTCCACAGGAAACTATGCGCTTGATGCCAATATCCTTGGCTACACGTAGTCCGTGAATGAGTGCTTCATACTCCGCCATGTTGTTTGTAGCCTCGAAGTGGATCTGCAGAACGTAGTGTAGCTTGTCTCCTGTTGGTGACTGTAGCAATACACCAGCCCCCGATCCGTTGAGCAACTTTTATCCGGCAAAGTGCATCACCCAGTACTCTGGTTCTGGCAATAGAGTAGCATCTGGCATCTCTGTCCAATCTGCAATAAAATCCGCCAAAGCTTGTGACTTGGTAGCGTCGCGTCTCTTGTAGGTGATCTCGAAGGCGGCAAGTTCAATGCCCCACTTCACAACCCTTCCTGTAGCGTCGCTATTGTTGATAATGTCGGACAGTGGAGTCTTGCTCACTACTATGATTGGGTGCTCCTGAAAGTAATGCCTCAGCTTCCGCGAAGCGAGGAATACTCCATAAGCTATCTTTTGGTAGTGCGGGTAACGCTTCTGGGACTCCGTCAAGACCTCGCTCACATAGTAAACTGGTCGTTGAACTCCATGCTCGTAGCCTGGTTCCTTCCGCTCTACCACGACGACGATGCTGATAACCCGGTTGGTTGCCGCCATGTAAATTAACAGGGGCTCTCCGGGCTCGGGTGCTGCAAGGATGGGCGCTGAGGAAAGGATCTCCTTGAGTTGCTTCAATGCTGCATCTGCTTCGTCTGTCCATGTGAATTTCTCCTCCTTCAGCAACTTGTATAGTGGCAGAGCCTTCTCTCCAAGTTGGCCGACGAACCGAAAAACTGCTGCGACGCAACCTGTTAGTCGTTGAATGTCCTTTAGGCATGTCAGATGGTTTATGTTTAAGATGGCCTTGATTTTCTCCGGGTTGACCTCGATTCCGCGCTAGGAAACGATGAAGCCCAACAATTTGCCGGCTGGAACCCCGAAAACGCACTTCTTAGGGTTGAGCATCATGTTGTATTTCCGAAGATTGTCAAAGGTTTCTTTTAAGTCGGAGATTAAGTTGTTTGACTTTTTAGACATCACCGCGATATCGTCCACATAGGCGTGAACATTCCGACCAATTTGGTCGTGAAGGCAACGCTGCATTGTCCGCTAGTAGGTAGCACCTGCGTTTTTCAGCCCAAAGGGCATCGTGACATAGCAAAACGTGTCGTATGGGGTAGTGAACGAAGTGGCCAATTGGTCTGACTTCCTCATCTTGATCTGGTGGTATCCTAAGTATGCATCGAGAAAACACGAAAGTTCCGAGCCAGCCGTCGAGTCAATGACTTGGTCAATGCGAGGCAAAGCAAACGGATCTTTGGGACATGCTTTGTTCAAGCCAGTGTAATCAACGCACATTCTTAATTCATTGGTTCCATTTTTGGGGACAAGTACAGGATTGGCCACCCATCGGGTGTGAAGGACTTCTCGGATAAACCCAGCCTTAAGTAACCTAGCTATATCTTTGCCAATGGCGCGTCTCTTCTCATCTCCGAAGCGTCGTAGAGGTTGTTTCATTGGTTTACATTGTGGATCTATGTTTAAGTTGTGCTCGGCAAGTTCCCTAGGTACACCTTTCATGTCGGTAGATTGCCAGGAAAAAATTTCCCTATTCTCACGGAGGAACTCGATGAGCGCGCTTTCCTATTTGGGATCCAGGTTCGTCCCAATGGCGACGGTCTTGGAGGCATCGCCTACCACAAGTTCCACCGGCTTGGTCTCGATGGCGGCCTTGAACACGGGCATCTCTAAGTCATTGACTTTTCTCTAGATCTCCTTGAATTCTTCGCTGTAGAGGACAGCTTCTGCAACGGCTGCTTCATTGATCTCGTAGTCCCTTGCCCTGGTAAAACTTCCGGATACGATGATGACACCGTTTGGTCCGGGTATCTTGAGTTTTTTATAGACGAAGCATGGCTTGGCCATGAACGTGTGGAATATGTCGTGGCCGAATATGACGTGGTACACGCTCTTGAAGGGGACCACCTCAAAGGTCATGCGCTCTTGACGGTAATTATTAATGTCGCCAAAGGCTACCTCAAGTGTAATGCACCCAAGGGACCGAGCCTCCCGACTAGGAACTACTCCATGGAACATGGTGTTGGTCCGCCTTAGGTTTGCCTACGTCAAGTTCATCTTCTGCAGTGTATCCAGATACATGATGTTGATGTTGCTTCCACTATCCACCATGCACTTGGTGAACTCCACGCCGTCAATCAATGGGTTGATGACCATGGCATACTGGTTCTCCGTGGGCACAAGGTTTGGGTGGTCCGTCCTGTCCCAAGTTATTGGAACCTCCGACCAGCGCAGGTATTGGGGAACTGGGGGGAGAGTGGCCATCAGGATCCTGAGAGAGGTTTTCTGTTGTCGGACGGTGGGGGTGCCAAGGAAAGTGTGGTAGACTGGGGCCTTCTTTGCGAAGGGGTTCTTGCCCTTGTTGTCGCTCTTGGCGGCGTGCTTGGGGTCAACGTCCTCGTCCATGTCACTTGAATCCCTGGACTCCTCCTCCTTCTTCTTCCCCTTGCCCTTGCCTCGCGGTCTGTTCTTCCGACTTTGCTTGTAGCCAGACTCCGGATCTTCCTTGAGGTTGTTGACGAACTTGCAGTGTCGATTGGTATGGGTGGCCTTGCCGTTGACATCGAGGTGTACGAGGCATGGCATATCGCGGTACTCCTCGTATGTTTGGGGAACGCGGAGCGGCGCCGAGTTGGTTTCACTTCCTCGTTGCTGCCCGCGGCCTGCTCCCCTTCCTCGGCCACGTTGTCCGCCTTCTCCTCGTCCTGCAAAAGTCATAGCGACCATGTCGGTAGATTGCTTATCTTCTGGAGCGGTTTTCCGCTTTGTACTGTTGTTCTTCCGAGCTTGGGTTGGAACGGCCGTTGCCGGCAAAGAGCCACGAGCATCATCGGCGGCAGCTGCGAACTCACTAGCTAACTGGATCATCTGATTCAAGTCAAGTTGATGATTGTCCTGCAAGAGCTTTAGCTTATGCCGGAGCAACGTGCCCCTTTCCAACCCGTCGATGAAGGCGGCCATTGTCGTGGTATTGCCGACGAGTACGCCATCGAGGGGTCCTCACAACGCGTGTTTAGAGACGTGTGGTAAGGCGGACGGTTGACGGGTACGGGCTAACACAGCTTACCTAGGTTCAGATCCCACGATGGTGGCGGAATCCTACTCCTGCTATAAATCACTATAAGGGCAATACGCCGAGTTACAGAGATAGGTTTGATGTGCAAGGTGTATGTAAAAACGATACTAAGTTGTGCCCTAAAGGCCCCCATAGGCCCGACTTATATAGTCGCCAGGTCCTAGGGTTACAGGTAAAAGTCCTAGCCGGACAGGTCATAGAGTCCTACACTGTCTATTACTAGTCTTGTGTATCTTGCACTCCAAGGCTCCGGGTACGCTGGTGACTCCACCGTAGCCTTCCTTTATCCGGCATGGGCCTCCCTTCCGGATCCACCTAGCTGGGCAGCCCAGCAGACCATAGGCCTCGCTACCGACTATGGGCCACCCGGGTTAGTCGGATAAGAGACATGCTATGAGGATACCCATATAGCATATCCCCAACAGTAGCCCCCGGAGAACTCCGAGATCTTGCGCCGTCTTGCCTCTTCCCGTGGAATGCTCCGTCTAGATGGATGTCGGCAAATCGTCAAGCAATATCTTGTAGTCCTCCCAAAGAACCCTGCAAAGGTTTCTCCGTCTTCTATGAGTAAGTCGGAGAAATGCTGAATCTTCCATCGTACGCTTCCATTGTCGGATTAAATCCGTCCATGCCGGAATCTTCGATGAGACGGCTCATCTACTATGTCAGTTATGATGACGTAGGCCGTAGGTCATCGATGTGTGGCATCCCGCAAAACCACTACTAGAAAATCGCGTTGTTTTTGTGCATTGCATCATCATTACATCATCATGCATATTAATTTTACCTGAAACTATGTTGCGAAAGACTATGGTTTTCCGAAACTAGCCCTCCTTCCTTTTCAAATTAAACCCCCGGCTGCTTCCGGGTATTTTGTTTGTCTAAAAACTAGTTACAAAAATGTATTGCAAATTAAATAAAATGTTAAATTATTTTTAGTGGGGCAGTCGAACGGGCCGAATGACCCGAACGACCACCCCAGAAAATACAAACGGCCCACACCATTAATCCTACAGCTACCAACTAACCTACCCAGCCCTCCCCTCCACCTCACCCGAGCCTATCATCTCTCGCCACCTCACCTGGCCCTATACCCCAACCAACCAGACCCCGCCACATCAGCCTCCCTCTCTCTCTCCCCCCTCTCTCTCCCTTACCACAGCAGCCACCTCCCCTGGTCAAACCCTCCCTCAGCCAGCCACCCCATCTGCTGGCCACCTGCCACACCGATCCCAACCCCCAGCCTGGCCCCACCGTCCTTTTCCCGCTCGCGCGCGCGCCCCCACGCTCCTGCACGCCTCCCCATCCCCCTGGTCGCCACCAACCGTTCCTGGCCCCGCGTCCCTGCCCTGTCCTCCACCTCCCGCCCGCCTCTCTCCTCCTCCTCCCTCCTCCCTCTCTCCCAGCTCCGGCGACCACCCTCCCCTTCCTCTCTCTGGACCATCTCCTCCCCGCCTCCCTCGCCGGACCGCCTCACCGCCGCCTCCGCGTCGGCTCGCCCGAGACCGAGCTCCGCCCGCCCTCTCTTCTCCCACCTCGCGTCCCCCGTCTCCCCTGTTCCCCTCTGCTCCGCCGTCCGCCCGTGCTCTCCGCCGCCTGCGCCCGCGAGCTCCCCCTCCGTCCGCCTTCCTCCTCCCGTGCGCCGCCGCCGCCTCCGGTCGGCCTCGCCCGCGCCGGCCTCCTCCGGCCACCGCCTCCCCACCCTGCCCCATGCGCGTCCGTCCCACCATCCCCCGAGCCCGGCCGCCCGCCTCGTCTGTCACCGCCGACCGACCTCGCCGCCAGCGCCTCCGCGCCCGCGGCCGCCCGAGCTCCGCGCCCTGCCTCCGGCCGTGCTCCGCGCCGCCCCGACCCGTGCTCGCCGGCGCGCCTCCGGCCATCGCCGCCCCGCCTCGCTGCTCGCCCCCCGAGCCGGCCGCGCTCTGCCTCGCCTCCTCCCAGCGAGCTCCGCCGGCCGCGTCGCCCTACCGTCGCCCGACCCCGCCGGCGCCCGCGCAAGCCGCCACCGCCCCTGTTCGCCGGCCCCGGCCCTCCGGCGAGCTCCTGCTGCCACGGCCCCTCCCTCCCGCGTCCACGGCCTCCTCCGCCTCGTTCTGCGCCGCTCGTCCCCGCCGCCAGCGCGCCCTTCGGCGCCTCCTCGACGTCGGCCCCGGCCGCGGCTCGACCTTGGGGTTGCCCGAGCGCCTCTGCCCCACCACCTGTGCCGCCCGTAGCCAACCATCAAGGACCCGACGTCGACCCGTTTCGGTAACAAGATGTGTTGAGATCGCCTCGCTAAACAAGACCGGCCCGATGCCAAGGATATCGAAGGTTGTACATGGAGCCACTCGAAGGCCACCGACAATCGAGTGGAACCCCGAGTACTTCGTCGTGGAAACTAGGGGCGATGACGCCGAACCGACAAGATCTACCTCACGGCGCGGCAAACCCCCCTCCCCCCGAACCCGGAGCGTCCCCGGACACCAAGAACTACCGGCGACCCGACCAAGACCCGAAGGCCGGACCCGGCCCGACAAGTTCCTCCGCTCGGATCCGAGGACACCGAGACGCTGAACCCTCGAGTTCTCCTTCACGGACGCCAAGTTCTCCCTCTCGGACCCGAAGGCGCCAAGACCCCGGACCCCAAGATCTCCGCCGCGAGACGATAAGATCGACGGCACAAAACGACGACCGCGGATGCGACAGGATCGTCCCCGGAACGCCAAGTACTTCCTCACGGACACCGAGACCCCGACGCGACAAGTACTTCATCCCGAACGCCAGGACCGTCGACATGACCCGAAGACCGCGAATGCGACAAGAACGACAGCGACCAGGGCGAGTCCGATGCGCCCCCGACGCCGAACCAGGTCCTGCTTCCCGGATGCGACAAGATCTATCCCGGAGTCCGAGAGCGATCCGTCGAACCCTGAACCCTGAGACCGACCCCGAACCCCGGAACCCCAAGATCTGCCGAACCCTAATGTGTGACCCCTTTTCTCGAACCCTATTTTATAATAAAATACAACTTGTCGCATATTAATTGTTCATGCATGCATATTTGTCTGTGGATTGGGGGCCTTATGCCGATTCACCTAATACTTAAATATGGGGCCCATATGCGGGCAAATCTAGTCTCATATTGGCCTCATTTAAATTTGTGTAGCGAACCGGTGTCATCGTTTTGCCTTGTTTAAACAACATTTAATTGCGGGGGTTCTAAACAACTTGAACCGTTTAATTAATTGTCGGGACCCCGGTTCCGCTTAATATGGCCTAATTGCATCGCATCGTTACCATGCCATACATCATACATGCATCATGCCCGATCTTCTGCCGTAATCTTAAATACCGCATCCGGTGCTATTCTAGTGTTTTGCTTCTTCGCGGATAAGGCCGTTGAGTTGATGCGAGTGTCGACCCGATCTTCGGTTGAACCTTCGACAATGTTTTCAGGCGAGCATCTCCCCCTTTCTACCTATCTTACTTTATAGTATTTATTTCCCTCCTGTTGATCTATTGCTATCTGTGTTGCGTTGCTCTAGTTTTCGTACCCGAGATATCCCTTGCAGCCATATATAGCCTTGGACACATCCTAATACCTGTTGTTTGGTGGCTAGTTGGACCCGCGCGTCGTAGTCGCTTGCTCAAGTGTTGTTGCGTATCGTCAAGTACCACAGTTGTTGGAGAAGTGCCGCATGTTTATTGTTGGAGATGATCATGGCTTTACTTATGGTCCACTTTAATTACTGTTTAACAACTGAAATTGAATTAAGCAGAGGCATCGGTGGGTGATAGATAATATTTGGTTTCCGACCGCCCACTTGTGTCCCATAGGGCCCGAGTTCTTGACACATGTTCCGAGATCGAGCGCGCTAACCACAGGTGGGGAGATATGGGCCCCCCATTGATTATTACCTGATTTCAAAGTATTGTACTGGGGGCCACAAACTAGTTTGAGGATTTATTTACGATCCTGTACTTATGCCATGCTTACTGCTTTATTACGTTTGTGCGAGGAGCACACTGTACTGTTTAGGAAGCGGAGTGTTTTCGCGGTATCGACAGTCCCCGTTTGGGGATTTGCTGTCGTTTACAACCACTGACGCAAACCCTAAGTCCGTCTCGGAGACCGGCCGACTCCGTTGCGGGTGTCAACTTGGTGGGGTGGCCCCCACGTGCTTGCTTTGGGTCTGGGAACGTCGTGACTTAGGCCCCGCCGACATACCGATGGGTGTATGTTAACTGATCTGGCAAAAAGGGTCGAAGTGCTTGTGGATACTTTGGTGCACCCCTGCAGGGTTAAATCTTTTCGAGAAGCCATGTCCGCGGTTATGGATGACTTGGAGCACAGTGCTTGATCATAGACAACTATAACTAAAGTTTATTGTTATAAATTGACTTGTATCCGATATGACTAGTAATCAGCTTCACTACAACGGAATGGCTAAGTAAAAGTACCAACAACTGCTGGGTTTTGGGGTTATCTCATGCTAATTGTATCTGACTAGTAAGTGTTGCCACTATAACGGAATGGTTAACTAAAAGTACCCACTGCTTACTTTATCAGGATGATTATCTAAACCTGACTAGTAAAGTGCCGCAACTATAACTGAATAAGTAAAACTGCCAACTGTGTGAGTGCCTCGGTTGACTTCCTCGTTTGGTCTCGAGGGGGAAACGCCAGGATGGGTTTGTTTGATGATAGTATCAGGTTGGATCCGAATAGGCCTTCCTCATCCCTCTCTGATAGCCGCCAGTAGTATCGAGTCTCTATAGGTTGTTTAGTGCTTGCTGCCGCTGCCGCTTTAGTCCACCATACCTATGTAGGCGAGGACCGCCGAATTCTAGCCTCGCCATGTACTGGCCTCAGTACTGACGCTCCTCTTTTTCCTTTGCCTTTGTCGGCACCCCTTTTGTTTAAGCAGGTTTTGAGATCGACGTCGTTAGCAGGGTTACCCTTCCGGCTTGGCCTGGGCAGGGTTATGGACGCCATTGGTTATTCTTCAGGGCTCTTAGCCCCATTTGCATCTTGTCCGTAGTCGGACGCTCTATCATTTTCAAGGTGATTTGGATCTTTGTATATTGTATCTGTATTCTTGACTCTTTGAGTCGCTGTTGTATATATCTGTTCTGTGGGTCCCATCGAGGACTGTTGTGTAATGTTATTACTTCGTTTTCCACCCGCACGCAAGTGCCTGGTGGGCACCTTCGAATCGTTTCTATGCGGGTTTGGCGGGTTTCGCTAAAACTTGCATAGGGCCGATTCTGAGGGTGTTACACGATGCCTCATAACTCACACATGCAGAGAACGCAATCATATCCGATTTTCCCGCGCGAGCGATACAAACCGTTGGCGGCGGCGGCTGGAGACGTGGCGAAATTACCGCGCACGTTCACGAACACGTCATCTACGCGGCAACCGTCCGATTAGCTGCACGAATCTTGACGCGGAGTAGGATAAATAGTAACCGTGGGACACTTGCCACTTTTTCACCCCATTCTCTCGCGTCATCATCTTCTTCCTCTAGTCGCACGCCTCCTCGAGCTCTCCGCGGAAAACCTCGAAGAAACCCTAACCTCTCTCTGCACCAGTCACGCCCTCCCAGCCCTCCATGGCCAGCAGCAGTTCTTCCCCGTCGATGGCGGCGTCGAGCGAAGCCACGGCAAAGCCGGCGAGCTCCGTCGTCGTGCCCCCAGAGGGCTTGGTCATCCCCGTGTCGGCGGTGATTGAAATCACCGGCGGTGACCACAATCTGGCGGCGCTGGAGCCTCTGGAAGAGGAGCCAGACTCGCATAAGGACGACTGGCGCGGCTCGGACATCACCGACCATGACATCCAGGAGATGGTCGCCGAAGGCTACCTCCCCGCGACGGAGGGGCTCGCCTGGCGGGCGGCGCCGGCCGGCGAGGTGACACCTTCTCCCCAATCCGGAGAAAAGATGTACCTCAAGGCTCAGCTGGTACGCGGCGTTTCTCTGCCCATCTCCCACTTCTTTCTGTCCGTCTTGAATCACTTCAAAGTCCAACCCCACAACCTCTCCCCCAATAGTATCTTAGTGCTTAGCAACTTCGCGGCACTTTATGAGGGTTACCTAGGGATTAGACCTAGGTTAGACTTGTTCGTGTACTTCTTCACCATCAAACGTGAAGCCGGACATAGTAGGGAGGAGCTTAGGAACTGCGGCACCATAAGCTTCAAGATCCGACCTGCTCGGTGGTTCCCCGACATCGTCGGCCACGAGTCGTGTAAAAACTGGCAGCGGGCGTACTTCTACGGCCCCGACATCCCTTTGGCGGGCTGAGCAGTGACGTATTCGGACTTCGTGGATGGAGCCGCCGCTGAGGTTTTCACATGGAGATCCCATGCCTCCCTTCCCTCCGACCTCGACGCTTCTCGCGCGATAAGGCGGATCGAGTGGTTCGTAGAGACGAGTTTGACTGGCTTGGACCTAGCCATGTGCTGGTTCATCAGGCGAATCCAACCTCTGCAGCACCGCGCGAAGTTCATGCACGAGTACACCAGCAATCGGAAGGATACCCTCCGTATCTCCGTGGATAACTTTTCGAGCGACTCCGTCAAGCTCCGTCTGAAGGACATTGTCAAGGTGAAGGATAAGAAGCGCGGCTTCACCATCACCTACAATATGTACATAGATGGCAAGTGCCCAAAGGTAGGTATATATTTTCCGTGTATGACATTGCTCCAGTTTCTCCGTCTTGCCAGTGTCATCTTATCCAACGTGGTGATTTCTCTCTTAACAGCTTAGCGATCTGGATGAGGACAACCTGGCTGCCCAAATCTATGATTCAAAGATGAAGGAAGTCACGGTCGTGTCCGACGACGATGCCCCGTTGGCGCGAAAGCGGAAGAGCTCCACCTCTAACGCTGCCGATGGAGGCAAGAAGAAGAAGACGGAGGGTGGAGCCTCCAAAAAGAGCACTGCCGCCCTGGAGGCGGTAAAGAAGAAAGCCACCGGGATGTTTGCCAAAGCGCCCCCCCTAGTGTAAGCCTCTCATTCTCCGACATTGTCTTAATTATCTGTCTTATTCCTGTACTTATGCATTTTGCACGTTTCACGAAGAAAGCCACAACCAGCCTCAAGAAGTCCTCCAAGACTCTTGGGGCTTCTAGAAATATCAAAGATATGTTGCATCGTGACTCCTCCACCGCCATTGCCCCTGCTACTCCTGCCGTCAAGCCCTCCTTTGCTCCGACAAGCTCTCAAGTTCAGGAGGCACCAGGCCCTTCCGCCATGGAAGTGGACTCTGGCGCCTCTACCGAACTAGCTGTTGTCGGCGAACAGGCGACGCAAGAGAGCGCTGCTCTTCAAATGGTTGAAGCTCCGGCTAAGGATGCCATCGGTAGCGGCAAGGCAGCGGTGGGAGCTGGTACCTCTGCCGAAGGCGGCGCCTCTGCTCCCCAGAAACCCTTCGAGTTCCCAAAGATAGTTTACCCGGCGCTCCTGCCGAGTAACACAACCATGGTTCCTGGAGGAGTGCCGTCATATCCGACGTGCGGTCTTGAGGAGCTACTCCGACAAGCAGATATCTTGCGAGGAAATAGCATTTCCTTCGGCAAGCTGCTAACTGAGAGTGCTACAAACCTCAAAATTATTGCACTTGTAAGTTTTACTTTTCCTTTTGCATTTCATATGAGTATCCTAATGTAGCCCCCGAGGATGTAGACGAAAAACCATAGGCTTTGCATCTATATGCTCTGAGAGTGACTAAGTTAGAAAAAAAACTCTCACTGTAGCCCCCAAGCATTTCGATGGAACGAATTATTCCGACTAGATGCTTTAAGAGTAGCATACACAGTGTTCATAATTTTCAATGCTGCAGCCCCCAATCCTCTAGTTGTAACTGAATCAGTTCCGACTAGATGCTTAAAAGAAAACTAAGCATACTGATAAGGTAAAAAACTCTCGCTGTAGCCCCCGAGCGCCTAGGTGGAAAATCTCCGACTAGCGGCTCCAAGCAGACCAAACAACGACTTAACTTTGTATTTGTTTCCACAGAACGAGAATGCTCGGAGGGTCATGTCCAACGACAAGTATTAGAAGATGCGCGTAGATCTTGAAGCCGAAAAGGGTAAAACTGCCATCTTGAAGGAACAGATCATCAAAAACAAGAGTCTGTTTTATTTTTTCCGCATTTCCGTCTTACTTTTGTGCCCAGAATCTCCGAGTACTCACTGCGTACTTTGTTTTCTCCGACTTGCAGAACAGGTTGCCAAGGCCAAGGACATTGTAGAGCAGTCCAAGCACATCTAGCAGCTGGACAGCGAGAACAAAATCCTTAAGAAGGAGAGGGAAGAGATGGTGAAGATGCACGAGGATTCCATGAAAGCCCTGCAGGATTCCGCCTCCGCGGAAATCAATCGCTTGAAGGAGGATCTTGCGATCCTAAAGGATCAGAAGCAAGCTGCTGATGAGCAAAATCTTCACCATAGCGAGGCGTTTAAGCTCCTCCAACAAGAGAAGGAATCCTTGGCGGACACCGTTTAGCAGGCTAAGGCCAGCATCTTCAGTAAGTGGCCTCCGCCTTGTATTTCTGTAGTCTGGATACTTTAGGGTTTATTGAACTCATGCGATCCTTGTCGGAATTTTCAGCGCCTCTGGGTTTAACCCGCTCGCCTCCTTCGGACAAGGAATGCATGGTTCTTGCCAGTAAATTCATCAATACCGCCATCACCCAGACCAAGGAGATTGCCAAGCCCCTCCAAATTTATATCAAGGCGTCGGACTCCGTGACGAAGTACTCGGAGATTCTGCGCCGAGCCCCTAACCGTGTCGCGAGCTGGAAAGCTTCATGCGCACGGGCTGGCGCAAGGATGGCGCTGCCTATGGTGAAGGCACACTATGAAGATGCCGACATCGACACGGTGACATCGGGTATCCCCGACGTGGATGATGACGGCAAGGAGATCGATCACGAAGCCATCCTGTCATCACTCGCGGGTTATGACACCAGGGTTGCCGAGTTAGTGTATGTTGACGTCTTCGTGCCCAGGAACTTCATTGACAACGTCCCCCAAGATTCCTCCGAGTCTCATCATAGTGCCGACGTCGAGGGTGATTCTCCGGCTGGCGATGATGCGGCCTCCAAGTCTCCTGCGCCCAAAGAATGAAAAACACTTTGTAATTTCTGTTTTCCCTTGGCGTGTGCATGGAAGAAACTTGGTGATGTGATATTAAGGCAGAAAACAATGGTTGTTATATCCTGCTACTTAAGAACTAATTCCCAGTATGTATATATTTTTAAGCAAGTGCTGGCTTATCCATTACTCTGGTTCTTATGCTTGACTTTTCATGAGTCGGAAGACTCGTTGTCGGAACCATGCGCTTAGGAGATGATGCCCAATGGCACGATTAATAACCTAAGCACAAAATCACCGACAATAAGTGCCAAAAGTCACTACTCCAGAATCCGCATAAAAACGACAAAGAATGTGTAGACCAGAAAACTTAAGCTAACGCCGTAGGCGAAATTTTCACAAGTGCAATCGCAAGACTTGTGCATAAAGGTTTATATGATCCAAAAATGAACACTAAAGGAGGTAAAAGACTCAGCAATATGAGTGAACCAAAGAGCTTTATTTCATTGATCATATAAGAGGTACACAATTAGATAAAAAATGCTAAGTGTAGAAAGGACATAGCTGTGCTATGTTCCATGGCCGATCAAGCTCCGGGAAGTCATCATCCGGGTCACGTCGCTTACGCTTATGATCCTCGTTGGGTCTATCCTTGAGTTCGCGGTTGTCGACAAGGTAGTAAGACCCATTGAGCAGCGCCTTGCTTATGATGAACGGTCCTTCCCATGGCGGGGATAATTTGTGTGACTTCTTCTGCTTAAGTCGGAGTACTAAATCCCCCTCTTTAAACGAGCGATGCCGAACGCGGCCACTATGGTAGCTGCGTAGCTTCTGCTGGTAGATGGCGGATCTTTGGCATGCCAAAACGCGCTCCTCCTCGAGAAGGTCCACATCTAGGCGTCTGGATTCTTCAGCGTCATCTTCGTCATAGGTGGCAACTCTTGGTGCATCGTGGAGAATGTCGGAAGGTAGGATTGCTTCTGCTCCATATACCATGAAGTAAGGGGTGTAGCCGGTGGATCTGTTGGGTGTGGTGCGTAAGCTCCACAGCACAGAGGGCAATTCTTCCGCCCAGGCTCCAGCTGCTCTATGCAGCGGTGCCTCCAGTCGTGGCTTGATTCCCTGCAGAATTAATCCATTGGCTCGCTCAACCTGACCATCGGATTGTGGGTGTGCCATAGATGCAAGGTCAAGTCGGATGCCTTTGTCCCAGCAATAGGCCTCCACTTCTCCGAGTGAAAAGTTGCTTCCATTGTCAGTGATGATGCTATGTGGGAGACCAAATCTCACCACTAGATCCTGGACAAACCTGAGGGCAGTTTCCCCATCAAGCTTTCTAATGGGTTTAGCTTCTATCCATTTTGTGAATTTGTCAACTGCTACAAGCATATGCATAAATCCACATGGTGCCGTTTGTAGCGGCCCCACCATGTCTAGCCCCCAGACTGCGAACGGCCAAGTTATTGGTATTGTTCGCAATTCTTCAGCAGGAACATGTGGTTGTCGGGCGTAATATTGTCATCCCGTGCATATCTCAACCAGCTTGTCGGCGTCCGCCTTCACGGTCAGCCAGTAGAATCCTTGCCGGAACGCTTTCGTGACCAATGATCGAGGAGCGGCGTGATGCCCGTAATCTCCGAGATGGATCTCGCGCAGGATTTCCATACCTTCTAGCTGGGAAACGCGCTTTAAGTATACACCAGTAGTACTCCTTTTATAGAGTTACCCATTGATTATGGTATAACCCTTTGCTCGTTGTACTATTTGTCGTCTTTCGACTTTGTCGTCGGGCAAAGTTCCGTGTTCAAGATACTCCATGAACGGTTTTGTCCAAGTCGGAGGGACCTTTGTCACCATGTTAACGAAAGAGTCAGCTCTATCCGGGTTGTCGATGTCGGCGTCCTTCATGGATGGTGTGCGGAGATGCTCTAGGAAAACTCTTGGCGGAATTCGCTTGCGCCCTGATCCAAGTTTGGACAGCAGATCAGCCGCCTCGTTTTGCTCCCTAGGCACATACTTGACTTCGTAGCCCAAGAAGCTCTTGGCTATCTTGTCCACTTCGTCTCGATATGCCGCCATCATAGGGTTCCACGCATTCCAGGTGCCAGCCACCTGTTGGGCAACCAAGTCGGAATCTCCACAGCAAACTATGCGTTTGATGCCAATATCCTTGGCTACACGTAGTCCGTGAATGAGTGCTTCATACTCCGCCATGTTGTTTGTAGCCTCGAAGTGGATCTGCAGAACGTAGTGTAGCTTGTCTCCTGTTGGTGACTGTAGCAATACACCAGCCCCCGAGCCGTTGAGCAATTTTGATCCGTCAAAGTGCATCACCCAGTACTCTGGTTCTGGCAACGGAGTAGCATCTGGCATCTCCGTCCAATCTGCAATGAAATCCGCCAAAGCTTGTGACTTGATAGCGTCGCGTCTCTTGTAGGTGATCTCGAAGGCGGCAAGTTCAATGCCCCACTTCGCGACCCTTCCTGTAGCGTCGCTGTTGTTGATAATGTCGGACAATGGAGTCTTGCTCACTACTGTGATTGGGTGCTCCTGAAAGTAATGCCTCAGCTTCCGCGAAGCGAGGAATACTCCATAAGCTATCTTTTGGTAGTGCGGGTAACGCTGCTTGGACTCCGTCAAGACCTCGCTCACATAGTAAACTGTTCGTTGAACTCCGTGCTCGTACCCTGGTTCCTTCCGCTCTACCACGACGACGATGCTGATAACCCGGTTGGTTGCCGCCATGTAAATTAACAGGGGCTCTCCGGGCTCGGGCGCTACAAGGATGGGCGCTGAGGAAAGAATCTCCTTGAGCTGCTTCAATGCTGCATCTGCTTCGTCTGTCCATGTGAATTTGTCCGCCTTCTTCAGCAACTTGTACAGCGGCAGAGCCTTCTCTCCCAGTCGGCTGACGAACCGACTAACTGCTGCGACGCAACCTGTTAGTCGTTGAATGTCCTTTAGGCATGTCGGACGGTTTATGTTTAAGATCGCCTTGATTTTTGCCAGGTTGACCTTGATTCCGAGCTGGGAAACGATGAAGCCCAACAATTTGCCGGCTGGAACCCCGAAGACGCACTTCTTAGGGTTGAGCATCATGTTGTATTTCCGGAGATTGTCAAAGGTTTCTTTTAAGTCAGAGATTAAGTCGTTTGACTTTTTAGATATCACCACGATATCGTCCACATAGGCGTGAACGTTCTGACCAATTTGGTCGTGAAGGCAATGCTGCATTGTCCGCTGGTAGGTAGCACCTGCGTTTTTCAGCCCAAAGGGCATCATGACATAGCAAAACGTGCCAGATGGGGTAGTGAACGAAGTGGCCAATTGGTCCGACTTCCTCATTTTGATCTGGTGGTATCCTGAGTATGCATCGAGAAAACACAAAAGTTCCGAGCCAGCCGTCGAGTCAATGACTTGGTCAATGCGAGTCAAAGCAAACGGATCTTTGGGATATGCTTTGTTCAAGCCGGTGTAATCAACGCACATTCTTAATTCATTGGTTCCCTTTTTGGGGACAAGTACAGGATTGGCCACCCATCGGGTGTGAAGGACTTCTCGGATAAACCCAGCCTTAAGTAACCTAGCTATCTCTTTGCCAATGGCGCGTCTCTTCTCATCTCCGAAGCATCGTAGAGGTTGTTTCACTGGTTTACATTTTGGATCTATGTTTAAGCTGTGCTCGGCAAGTTCCCTAGGTACACCTTTCATGTTAGCAGGTTGCCAGGCAAAGATGTCCCTATTCTCACGGAGGAACTCGACGAGCGCGCTTTCCTATTTGGGATCCAGGTTCGTCCCAATGGCGACGGTCTTGGAGGCATCGCCTACCACAAGTTCCACTGGCTTGGTCTCGATGGCGGCCTTGAACGCAGGAGCGGAGTCGGAGATTTGCTTCTTCGATGCGGGCATCTCTGAGTCATTGACCTTGCTCTGGATCTCCTTGAATTCTTCGCTATAGAGGATAGCTTCTGCAATGGCTGCTTCATTGATCTTGCAGTCCCTTGCCTTGGTAAAGCTGCCGGATACGGTGATGACACCGTTTGGTCCGGGTATCTTGATTTTGTTGTAGACGAAGCATGGATTGGCCGTGAACGTGTGGAATATGTCGCGGCCGAATATTACGTGGTACACGCTCTTGAAAGGGACCACCTCAAAGGTCATGCGCTCTTGGCGGTAATTATTAACGTCGCCAAAGGCTACCTGAAGTGTAATGCACCCAAGGGACCGAGCCTCCCGTCCAGGAACTACGCCATGGAACACGGTGTTGGTCCGCCTTAGGTTTGCCTCCGTCAAGTTCATCTTCTGCAGTGTATCCAGATACATGATGTTGATGCTGCTTCCACTATCCACCATGCACTTGGTGAACTCCACGCCGTCAATCAATGGGTTGATGACCATGGCGTACTGGTTCTCCGTGGGCACAAGGTCTGGGTGGTCCGTCCTGTCCCAAGTTATTGGAACCTCCGACCAGCGCAGGTATTGGGGACTGGGGGAGCGTGGCCATCAGGATCCTCAGAGAGGTCTTCTGTTGTCGGACGGGGGGGGGTGCCAAGGAAAGTGTGGTAGACTGGGGCCTTCTTTGCAAAGGGGTTCTTGCCCTTGTCGTCGCTCTTGGCGGCGTTCTTGGGGTCAACGTCCTCGTCCATGTCACTTGAATCCTTGGACTCCTCCTCCTTCTTCTTCCCCTTGCCCTTGCCTCGCGGTCTATTCTTCCGACTTCGCTTGTAGCCGGACTTCGGGTCTTCCTTGAGGTAGTTGACGAACTTGCAGTGTCGATTGGTATGGGTGGCCTTGCCATTGACATCGAGGTGTACGAGGCATGGCATGTCACGGTACTCCTCGTACGTTTGGGAAACGCGGAGCGGCGCCGAGTTGGTTTCAGTTCCTCGTTGCTGCCCGCGGCCTGCTCCCCTTCCTCAGCCACGTTGTCCGCCTTCTCCTCGTCCTGCAAAAGTCATAGCGACCATGTCGGTAGATTGCTTTTCTTCTGGAGCGGTTTTCTTCTTTGTACTGCTGTTCCTCCGAGCTTGGGTTGGAACGGGCGTTGCCGGCAAAGAGCCACGAGCATCGTCGTCGGCAGCTGTGAACTCACTAGCTAACTGAATCATCTGATTCAAGTCAAGCTGATGATTTCCTGCAAGCGCTTTAGCTTATGTCGGAGCAGCGTCCCCCTTTCCAACCCGTCGATGAAGGCGGCCATGGCGGTCTGAGCGTGCACTCCTGTGCAGGAGTTCTTCATGTCCAGCCAGCAGGAGAGGTAGGCGCGAGATGTCTCGTCTTTCTCTTGGACGCACCGCTGTAGATCGCCCACAGTGCAGGGACGCTTGTATGTACCCTCAAAGTTCTTGGTGAATGCTTCTTGCATATCCAGCCAATTATAGATAGATTTCTCTGGCAAGTCGTCGATCCATTGACGGGCCGTACCCGCCAACATTAACGGGAGGTACTTAACGGCGATGTTGGGGTTGCCTCCGGCAATCTCTACCGCGTTACCGTAGTCCTGCAACCATGTCTATCTCCTCTGAATCTGCACTGAAATCAGCATAAAGTGCGTCAATGACCGAGTCGGAGGGTGCCAGGGCTTCCTCTATGGCCTTGAATTTTTCCGATCTTTGCCGGCAAACTCCGAGGAGAGATCCGACATCGATCCTTCCGCGAACGTATCCTGCCTGTAGGCGGTCCGTGCGGGTCTTGATGCTTTCCGATCTTTGTCGACAAACTCCGAAGAGAGATCCGACATCGATCCTTCCGCGAACGTATCCTCCCCGTAGGCGGTCCGTGCGGGTCTTGGTGCTCCTCCGACTCCCAGGGAACTAGTGCCCGAGTCGGTTTCGCCGATGAAGAGGTGGATGTCTCCGATAGGAACGATCGAACACCGTGTAGGGTTCGTCTTCGCCGGGATCTAGAACTCGTCAGGGGGGACGATCGGAACGTTGCCGAAGAAGAGAACACGGCCGATGGCTACGATTTCGCCGATTCCTGCGAAGATCTTGGTCCTCGCCCGCTGTAGAGCCTAAAGCGCCTCTTGCCCCACGGTGGGCGCCAACTGTCGTGGTATTGCCGACGAGTACGCCATGGAGGGGTCCTCACAGCGCGTGTTTAGAGACGTGGGGTAAGGCGGACGGTTGACGGGTACGAGGTAACACAGCTTACCCAGGTTCAGATCCCACGATGGTGGCGGAATCCTACTCCTGCTATAAATCACTATAAGGGAAATACACCGACTTACAGAGATAGGTTCGCTGTGCGAGGTGTATGTAAAAACGATACTAAGTTGTGCCCTAAAGGCCCCCATAGGCTCGACTTATATAGTCGCCAGGTCCTAGGGTTACAGGGAAAAGTCCTAGCCGGACAGGTCACAGAGTCCTACACCGTCTATTACTAGTCTTGTGTATCTTGCACTCCAAGGCTCCGAGTACGTTGGTGACTCCACCGTAGCCTTCCTTTATCCGGCATGGCCTCCCTTCCGGATCCACCTAACTGGGCCGCCCAGCAGACCATAGGCCTCGCTACCGACTATGGGCCACCCGGGTTAGTCGGATAAGAGACATGCTATGAGGATACCCATATAGCATATCCCCAACAGCCATGGCGGTCTGAGCGTGCACTCCTGCGCAGGAATTCTTCATCTCCAGCCAGCGGGAGAGGTAGGCGCGAGATGTCTCGTCTTTCTCTTGCATGCACCGCTGTAGATCGCCCACAGTGCAGGGACGCTTGTATGTACCCTCAAAGTTTTTGGTGAATGCTTCTTGCATATCCAGCCAGTTGTAGATAGATTTTTCCGGCAATTCGTCGATCCATTGACGGGCCGTGCCTGCCAACATTAACGGGAGGTACTTAACGGCGACATTGGGGTTGCCTCCGGCAATCTCTACCGCGTTACCGTAGTCCTGCAACCATGTGGCAGGTTTGGCGGTGCCGTCATAGGGCTTGATGGTCTGGTCAATCCGGAAACCTTTGGGGTAAGTTGCGGACCGTATTGCAGGTCCAAAGCAACGTGGTCCCAGGTATGGTCCTTCCCGGGCCTTGTGGATCTTATCGATCCGTGAACGCGCGTCATAAGGCTCCGGGTTTCTTCTTCTTGTTGTCAACAGGGGATGGGCTGCGTGAACGACGCGGGCCTCTTCTGCCATGGTGACTGCTTGGCGGTGATGGAGGCGGAGGTGGTGGTGGGTTAGCCTTCTTGCTGTTACCCTCCTGCGATGCCTCACGCCTGTCACGGTTGCTTGTCAGACGCGGAGGGTCGTCGTGTGACCTGCTCTTGTGTCCTTGGTGGCGCTCTTCATCATGACGGGTCTGTTCCGTGTTGTCGCGGATGACGATGCCATACTGCTTTGGAGGGGGCATATCCGTATGAAGATGAGCCTTGTAATCTTCCTGACATCGGGGGGATTGGGGCGGTGGCGATGGGCGGCGAGGCCGGGCTTTTTCTCCGTGGTTGGAGGATATGGGGATAGCATCCTTCCTGTTGCGCGCATCCCTCCGTCTTCGTTCTGATGAGCCCATCTGTGATCCGACATCCTGAGGAGATCTGTCCCTTGGCGGTTTTTACTGGCTAGATCGGCAGAGCGCTGGGTCAGACTCAAGCCTCTGAGAGGTGGCCTTTTCCTGCTGCTTTACCGCCTTGGCCACTAGGTCATAGACTTGTTCTACTACCTCAGGCAATCTATCCTGCTCCAGAAGGATCTTGGCGACGACGAGGTTAAGGAGTGGGGTGGGCATCACCTGCTTGCCTTCACTATCAATGTATGGCTTGGCCTATGCCGGCTTTGAGGGAGCCCATACTAGGTTGCGTCGTACACCAGGATCGTTGATGACGCGAGCCGGAGCCTTCTTAGCCTTCTGCTGCTGTAGTAGAGTCTTGTACTCGACCTCCATTGCTGTAGCTTTCTGTATGGACTTTTGCGTGTTGACCAGATCTCGATCTAGTTTAGAGCCTTGCTCCGCGATGGCTTGCGCTTCCTCCAGCAGCTGCTGGCGCTTCTTGTCAAGCTGAGTCACGTTCCGGATATGATCAACAGTTAGTGGCTCGACGAGGAGATTGTCGTACATCATTCTATCAGCTGGAGTAACATGGGCTGCTGCCGACGTGGATGCTGGAGGCGGCAAGTTTGCGGTGTTGTTGTTGCTCGGACCGGTGCCGATTTCCTGCGGCTGTTGCGCTGGGTTAGGCGGAGGAGGCATGACCATTGCGCGATCAGCGTCGGCAGCAATGAGTGGCCCCTTCCCCTTTTCCAGCGCCGTAGGCGGAGCTTTCCCGGGTTGATCTTCATCCATCGCTGTCCCAATGGTGATGAACACCCCTCGAGACATGACGGTGTTATTAGCTTGCTCGTCGCGCGAGTACTCCTCCTCCATCTCCTGCATAGCGGAGTCTAGCTCTTCTGGACTGAAGTCTATCTCCTCTGAATCTGCACTGAAATCAGCATAAAGCGCGTCAATGACAGAGTTAGAGGGTGCCAGGGCTTCCTCGATGACGGGCGGTGGAGGTGCAACGGCCTCGACGATGACTGGGGGTGGTGGTGCTGCTACGACGATGGCGGCCGGAGGCGGTGGTGGTGGTGGCTGAATCGGAGGGGCTCTGTCAATGAGCGCAAGCGCTGTCTAAGCCGCCGCTTCGGCCTCCACGTAGTTGTGACGGTGTTCACCATTCCTTCGAAGGTAAGACGTCCTGACGCCTATTGCCGTCTTAGAGAATGTCGGAGAAGCGTGTCGTGGTCCAGTCCTTCCACAAAGTGATAGATATCATCATCATTGGGGTAGTGGGCCAGATCGGCTCGTATACAGAGCCACCTGGCCAGGTAGTGTCGGGGGTTTTCGCCCTCTCTCTGAATGCAGCGCGCCAGGTCGAAGATGGTAACCACACCGACGAACTTGGATCTCTACTGTCTAGACGCGCGGACAAAGCCGGCGGATTTGCAGTGATCTTCCACCTTTATATCCTGCACAGGGGCGGTTTGGGTGGGTCTTGAATTTTTCCCATCTTTGCCGGCAAACTCCGAGGAGAGATCCGACATCGATCCTTCCGCGAACGTATCCTGCCCGTAGGCGGTCCGTGCGGGTCTTGATGCTCCCCCGACTCCCAGGGAACTAGTGCCCGAGTCGGTTTCGCCGATGAAGAGCTGGTGTACATCCCTAAAATCATAATTTCAAAGTTTGCGTATCATTCATGCATGCATATAGATTTGAGATCAATTTCAAACTCATTTCAGAAAAACAGAAGCACATAGTGCTATGATTTTATGTGAACAAACTTAAATCAATGGCCATCCCCATTTAAAAGTTTGATTGTTTATGAACTAAGTTTGTTACCTTCTATGAGGAAGGTTTGAGTGTAGAATTTAAACCAATATTTACAAATTGGAAATGGTTCAAAAACCATTTTTCAAACATTTGCAAATCTTGTGCAAGCTCCTGATATTTTGTTCTCCAAGTTTGACCAAGCCCTTGCAAAGTAACCACATGGGTTATGACCTATTTTTGAGACCATTACACCACTACAAAACCTCAAGAAGATTTGAATTCAAATGGAACTTGAATTCATTTGAAAATCAATTCAGAAAATCAAAACAGAAAAAGAAAAGGAGTAAAACAAAAGAAAAGGGCCAGGCGCCACCAATCAGGCCCAGCATCAGAACAGGCCCAACTAGCCCACCCGGGCCATTCCTCTCTCTCTCGCACGCGCCAGCGCACCCAGACAGTCGCGGACGACCAGACCCCACCTCCTCTTCACGCATTTCGCTGACGAGCGGGCCCTCTCCACGTCGCCCTCGTCTTCCCCAAATCGCGCCCGCAGACCACGTCACCGCTGCAGTGAAGCCGGTAATGGCGCGGCGTAATTAGCCTTGATGCCGCAGGCGTTTCCTGTCGCGCTTGAGCCTATTTAAACCCCTCTGCCCCGCGAGCAATTTCCCCCACTCTCCTCGCTCACTCCGCCACCAGGCTGCGCGCATTTGCCCTCGAAGCCCCGCGGTACCGACGACTCCGGCAACCGATTCCGGTGAGCCTCGACCGCCCCCCTCTCTCTGGTTCAAATGATGATGCTCAGCTTGATCGTGCGCATCTGCTGACACCCTTCTTTTGCTTGCTCATGACCCAGGTCGTCGTTTCCATTCACGACCGCAACCACCTGCGTCGCCGCTTGACTCCGGCGACCAATTGAGGTAAAACCGGAGCGCCCCTTGCCCCCTCTTTCATACGAGATTGTTCGTCTGCGTCTTGTGCACCCCCTGACCCCTCTGGTTCGTTCTAGGGCGACGCCAAACCTCGCCAGTGACCTCATCTGCAAGCAACAGACGTCGTCGCAACTCCGACGAGCCCCTGAGACCGTGCCAGCGCGCCCCTTCGCAAACCAACGCCACGTTGAGCTTCAGCAAGCCACCGTGGTTCTGGTAAGACCCTTCCCCCTCTCGCGCGCAACCTAGAACGCTAGCGCCGCTGCTGTCAGACACGCCGCCGCCAGTCGCCGCCGCTAGCGCCGCTCGTGTTTGGTCAAAACGATTAGGAGCGTTAGATGCAGATCTTGCGGCTGAGATTAGAACGTGAGCGAAGAGGTAAGCGCGCATCTGAGCCGCCAGATCTTACTTAGATCCTACGGCCCGCAGAGCTCGATCCGGCCGAACCGGTACGCGCCAATAGAAACATGACGCGTGGCTAGGGTTAGATTCAAAAACAGAATTCAAATCAGATTTAGATCCAAAATTCAAATGGCTATAACTTTTGATTCCCACGTTAGATTTTTGCAAACTTTATACCGTTGGAATCAGTGAGACAAGCCCTTTCTGAATCTGAAATGTGTTTAACAAAAAGTTTCTGTTAAAATGACTTTTTATGCAGAAACTTGTTTAGGACTATTTTGGGTATAGAATTTGTTTAATAAATTGTTTTAGTGCTAAATAAGTTTAGTTAGCAAGTTTTTGACTTGGTTATGTTTCTGTATCATGCCCTTGCTTGGTGGAGTTTTCAAAAATCATCACTTAGCATTCTCTTGCATGCATGCATTCATATTTTTGTTTGTATATGAATTGTGTGTAATTTTGTGCTACAAATTTTTGTGTAGATTTTGCTAGTGACTGTGATTGTGAAGAGTGCTACTCTCCCCATTACCAAGTCAAGTGGTACTTCATGAATATTTCCATCCCTATATTTTGTACAAGCATTAGAAATATTTTGCTAAGTCTTGCATGTTGTTTTTGCCAAATGCTATGTTGGGAAATCCTAAGTAGTTGTAGAATTGTAGAATTGCTAGGAAATTTCCTAAGTTAAGTTACTATGCCATGCTTAGCCTAGCTAGTAGCAAACATGGGTTGGTAAAGTATATACATGCTATGATGAAAATGTTTCTAAGTCTTTTGGACTTATGTTTTTTTTTAATAAAACAACTAAGTCAATGAACCTCCTGGGTGGAATGGGACTTGAATGGTGGTTTTTGGTTGAGTGGTTACACAAGGCCCATGGACATGGTTTACCTTGTGTATCTCACTTGTGGTATGCCACCCAGGCACAAAGGGATTTTGGAGGCCAAGTGTTGAGAAGCTTATAGTGCAACCACTTGGCAATATGGGCTCTGCCTTGATCATATAGGTTGCTAGAACTTAGCCTTTTGGACAGTTGGTGGTAGTGGGAATGATAGGTTGGAGCGCGTCCATTTGGCTAAGGAAAGGCTTCTGAAAGGTCCTGTCTTGGGAAACCAAGTCTGGTGGGGAAAGTGCACAACCTCTGCAGATGGAAAAATCTAAGTACTTAGCCAAGTCCATGGCAATGGACAACTTGAGCATCAAGACATGGAAGCTATCAAGAATCTCATCACTCCAACTTCTAAGTAAAACTTGTGGGTGAACAAGGGTGAAGGACCCCAATGTCTATTGGTGGTTTCTTGGGAAAGTTTTTGACAAAGAAAAACTTAGTGATTTCAACTAATAGGAAAAACCTATTTTGAGCAAAGCAAGCCAAGCTACACTTAGCCAAAAATGCATATAGTAATATAGTCCACTTAAAAATTTACTAAGGTATCACTTGCCAATACTATTCCAAAGTATTGACCCACTGTGGCTGTAACTTGTGATGTTGCAGGTTACTCCGATGATGATTAGGTGTCATGAGTCTACACTCAACATGCTTGCCTGTGGCACATGAAGATGAAGACTTATGTTTATTTACTTATTCCAAAACTCTTGTATTAGGCCTGTGGCCCTGAGATGTAAAAGACTATGTTTTATCTCTGGAATGGATGTAATAAATGACCTTTGTATCTGTGTACTTCATCTTAAACTGTGGATGCTAGCATTGATCCAGGGACTAGCATTGCAATCACAGGGATCCTTTTCCTTTACAAAGGAGGGATCTTACAGATGGTATCAGAGCACTGTGTTGCCTGTAGGATTATGTCCCTAGGATTGGAAACCACTAAGGAAAAAAATTCAACTGCTTCTACACTTGTCTATTCTTCTCATAAACTTTTCTAATCTTCTCTTTCTCATCTTCATTTGTAGATGAACTCCATCAACGAAGCTGTGAAGAAAGGACCACTCATGACCATGACCTTGGAGTGTGAAACTGAGTTTCCCAAAATTCTCAAGGACCTCATGGTGGCAATGGAGATACATGGTGCAGCTGTGTACACAGGTTTTCCAGTGATGGATGAAGGAGTTGAGTACTGGTGGGTGCAACTTCACTTGTACAAAAGCAAGGAAGACAACCACAAAGAAAGAGGTTTCTACATGTACACCAACACTATGGTGCACACCACATTCTTTGAGTCAGCAAGAGAAGCAGCTTGGAGGACTATCAAAGAACTCAGTGCTAGAGTCAAGTGCAGAATGCTCAACCTCCAAAGAGACTTAGAGAAAGAGAAGGAACATACCCAAGAGTTGGAAGCCACCAACCAAACCTTAAGAGGAGATATTATAGACTTAGTGATGGAATCATGTGAGCAAGATAGGTTGATTGCCTCTAGGAACATTGTGTTAGCCAACAGATCCAGTGAGATAGGATTGTAAACGTATTTCGTTAGTTGGACCACCACCTATCACCTTATTTTCCAAAATGATACCTTAAATAAGTTTGGACCTTGGTTGATGTAATGGATTCATGTATGCGTGACTTGTGTGATTTTGTGTTCCAAGGATGTGTATATGATGTTGTCTTTGTTTTATCTTAAATAGTGTTGTTCTAACTGTTCTATCTTATAAATATATGCCTATTACCATCAGCACTGTTGAGGAGTTCCAGGTTACCCGTTTTGGTCCTCGTATCGTTGAGCTTACCACCTTGCTCAATCTCCCTCTTCCCACCATCATGGTGCATCCACTCACCAAGTTCGAGAGGAAGGACCTCTGGGGCTTCAAGGTGAACCAGCCCGGACACCAGACAGAGCCTACTACGGAGGCCATCGTCTTCAAGCTTATGCACGATGACAGGGAGAGAAGCATGGAGGTAGTCATGCAGGACCTGATAGGACGTCTGCTAGGTCGTCACTCTCGACAGGTTAGAGGCACCCACTTCCACGTCTTTGGAAGATGTGATGAGGATGGAGAGTCCATCGACTTCGAGGACGACTCGAGGGACGCAGCAGAGCCGATACGTCTCTATCTTCAGGACTTAGAGTCTCTCATTAGGCACGTGGACACGGAGAGGACCAATGTCATGCTCAGCAATGATGAGCTCCAGGTGCAGCTTCCCGAGAAGGACAAGATTTTCGCACAGCAGGACGAGATAGTCAAGGAAATGGAGGCGAAGTTCGAGACCCAGGACCAGAAGTTCAAGAGGCAGGAGAAACGCGTCCAGGATAGGAACAAGAAGATCCGGGACATGACTGAAGAACTGAAGTCCAAGGATTTCGAGCTAGAGCAGCAGCAGATGGTGATTGTGTTGGAGATATGCCCTAGAGGCAATAATAAATATAGTTATTATTATATCTTTGTGTTTATGATAAATGTTTATATTCATGCTATAATAGTATTAACAAGGAAACATTAATACTTGTGTGAATTGTAAACTTAAATTGAAGTCCCTAGTATAGCCTCTATACTTCACTAGCTTGTTGGTTGATTAAATGATTGTGGTTTCCATATCATGAACATTGAGATGTTATCAACAACAAGATCATATCGTTAGGAGAAGGATATGGTGGACATACTCCTATTGATAAGCGTAGCATAAAAGATCAAAGTCATTTCAATAGTTCAAATTGCTATATGCTTTCTGATACATAGTAACCTAATTCCTTCGACCATGAGATCATGCATATCACCTTTACCGGATGGATGCTTTGATGACATCAAACACCACACCGTAACTGGGTGGCTATAAAGGTGGCATTAAGTGTTCGGAAAGTATTGGTTGAAACACATGGATCAAGAGTGGGATTTGTCCATCCACATGACGGATAGATATACTCTGGGCCCTCTCGGTGGAATGTCATCCAATTGGCTTGCAAGCATGTGACTTGGTCACAAGGGATCACATATCACGGGAACGAGAAAAGAGTACTTATCAGTAACGAGGTTGAACTAGGTATGCAGAGATACCGACGATCATAACCTCGGATAAGTAACATATCGTGAGACAAAGGGAAATTGGTATCGTATGTAAGTGGTTCATTCGATCGCAAAGTAATCGTAGAAATATGTGGGAGCCATATGAATTTCCAGATTCCTCTATTGGTTATTGTTCGGAGAAGTGTCTCGATCATGTCCGCATAATTCACGAACCGTAGGGAGACACACTTAAGGATTCGACGTTGTTTGAGTAGTTATGGTATTATGAGAAAGAGACCGAATGTTGTTCGGAGTCTCGGATGGGATCCGGGATATCACGAGGTGATCCGGAATGGTCCGGAGAATAAGATTCATATAAGGAAAGTCCCGTTTCGGAGTTCGGGAATGATTCCGGTGTTTTCATCGGGAATGTTCTAGAAGGTTCCGGATTGTCCGGCACTCCGGGGGGGAGGGTACATGAGTGTGTCATTGAATGATTGCATCATGTACTAAGTGTTCTTTCTGTTCCAAAAACATTAAAGTCAAATTGCCAGTTTGAAAGTCAAACGGCTAAAACAGGAAACTGTGGGAAACAGGAAACTGTGGGAAACAAGCAAGAGGAGTTGGAACCAACTTGGAGGAGGAGTCCCACTCCTCCAAGCCGGCGCCCAGCCCAAGGCCGACTTGGGGAGGGACTCCCCTCCCCTGGCCGCGCCTCCGCACCTATAAAAGGAGGGGCAGGGCTCCCTCCTAGAACACACAAGTTCCTATCTTCTACCTCCGGTTTAGAGCCGTTTTGGTTTAGAGCTTCTAATTGCTTTAGCCAGCGGTTTAGAGCCTTCTAATTGGTTTAGAGCCTTCTAATTGGTGTGTCTAATTACTAGACCACTAATAGCCTCTCTCATAAGCTCCACCATACTCGCACCGGCTTAAGGCGAAGCCCTGCGGGATTTCCCCTCTACTTCCGGTATCACGCCGTTGTGCTGCCGGAATCGCGAGGAGAGTGCTACAACCTCCGCTGCCTGCTGGAACAAGGGAGAGGAAGGTCTTCGTCGAGTACCGAACGTGTGACCGACTGCGGGAGCACTGCCGGAACGTGGCGCCGGAAGGATCGTCTACACGATCTTGAGATCGGAAAGAGTACGACTACATCACCCACGAGAATCCGCTCTCGTTAAACGCTTTGGAATCTTCGAGGGTAAGTTATACCATCGACTCGTTGCTACAATCTAGTAGATAGATCTTGGCTTGTTTGTTTGTATGCGATAGAAAATTTTTGTTTTCCATGCTACGAACCCCTACAGTGGTATCAGAGTCGTGTCTATATGTAGATCCGTTGCACGAGTAGAACACAATGGTCATTGTGGGCGTTGATGCTTTTATTGTAGATTGCTTTTTGTGTACTTTGCATCTTGCGGTATGTTGGGATGAAGCGGCCCGGGCTAACCTTACATGACATCGTTCATGAGACTTGCTCCACGCTTGACATGCAACTTGTATTGCATAAGTGGCTTTGCGGGTGCCTGTTTCTCCTAGCATAGTTAAGATCCAATTTACAACGGGTAATCAACAATGCTAGTATCAATGTTGTGGTTCTTGTTCGTAAGTTAGAACGACACTTATTGAAAGCCCCAAACCACGTAAAATATGCAAAGAAAGTAGAAGCGTCTAACTTTGTTTTGCAGGGGTGTGCAGTGATGTGATATGGCCATGATTCTGATTATATTTGATGTATGCAATGTTCCTTATTGTAAGTTGGCAACCGGCAGGAGCCATATGGTTGTCTTTAATTTATGTTAAGACCCGCATGTCTATTCAAAGTAGTTGTAATAGTTGAAGCCGGTGGACGACAACCATGGTGAAGCGTCATTGACCTTGATGCAATGCCGGTGATGATGGAGATCATGTTCGTGTTTGAAGATGGAGATCGGAAGCACAAAGAAGAAAGGCCATATCATATCACATATTATGAATTGCATGTGATGTTAATCCTTTATGCATCTTGTATTGCTTAGTAGACGACGGTAGCATTATAAGATGATCCCTCATGCACATGAATTTCAAATCATAAAGTGTTCGCCCTTAGTTAGCACCGTTGCTAAAGCTTGTTGTTTCGAAGCACCACGTGATGATCGGGTGTGTTAGATTCCGCAAGTGTATACAACGTAAGCAAGCCAGATTTGCTTATGCGGTGGCTAAGGTTTGATCTTGACGAGCCTAGCATGTACAGACATGGTCTCACGAACACGGATTACCGAAAGGTAAAGCATGAATCATATAGTAGATATGATGAACATGATGATTGTTCGCCATTGAAACTATATCAACTCTCGTGATGATCGGTGTTGATGTAGTGGATTTGGTTCGTGTGATCACTAAAACAATGTGAGGGATGTTGTTTTGAGTGGGAGTTCACCTAGTTTAATTTCATTAATTAATTTGAACTCAATTTGTCATAAACTTAGTCTAAACTATTGCAAATATGTTGTAGATCAATGGCAGCCCCTACCATCAATTTTAATGCGTTCCTAGAGAAAGAAAAGTTGAAAAACAATGGAAGCAACTTCGCGGATTGGTTCCGCAATTTGAGGATTGTCCTCACAGCTGGTAATTTGACCTATGTGCTGGATGCACCGCTGGGTGACCCACCTGCAGCTGATGCTCCCGATGAAGTAAAGAATGTTTACCTCGCTTGGAAGAATCAGTACTCCATAGTTCAGTGTGCTATCTTGTATGGTTTAGAATCGGAGCTTCAGAAAAGGTTTGAAGAGTTAGACCCATATGATATTGTCGAGGATCTCAAATTAATTTTTGAGACTCATGCGGCAATTGAAAGTTATGAAGCTTCTGAAAAGTTCTTTAACTGCAAGATGGAAGAGGGCAGCTCCGTCAGTGAGCATGTGCTTAAGATGTCTGGGCACGCAAACAAACTTCAAAGCTTGGGTATAGTGATTCCTAATGCTTTGGGGGTTTACCGCGTCCTCCAGTCATTGCCACCAAGTTACAGGAACTTTGTGATGAACTACAACATGCAGAACATGAACAAAGAGTTGCCAGAACTATTTGCTATGTTAAAATCTGCAGAAGTGGAGATCAAGAAAGAGCACCAAGTGTTGATGGTCAATAAGACCACCAAATTCAAGAAGGGCAAGTCTAAGCAAAAGGGACACTTCAAGAAGGGTGGTAAGAAAGTTACCACGCCGACGAAGAAAACCAAGGCTGGACCAAAGCCTGAAACTGAGTGCTTTTACTGCAAGGGAGTAGGTCACTGGAAGCGGAATTGCCCAAAGTACTTGGCGGATTTGAAGAACGGCAACATCAAGAAGAAAGGTATATCTGATATACATGTTATTGATGTGTATCTCACTAGTATTCGTAGTAGTGCCTGGGTATTTGATACTGGTTCGGTTGCTCATATTTGTAACTCGAAACAGGTGCTGCAGAATAAACGGAAGCTAGCGAAGAACGAGGTGACGATGCGCGTGGGAAACGGATCAAAGGTTGATGTGATCGCGGTCGGCACGCTACCTCTTCATCTACCATCGGGATTAGTTTTATACTTAAATAATTGTTATTTGGTGCCTGCGTTGAGCATGAACATTATATCGGGATCTTGTTTATTGCGAGACGGTTACTTGTTTAAATCTGAGAATAATGGTTGTTCTATTTATATGAGTAATATGTTTTATGCACATGCACCTTTGATAGATGGTCTATTCTTATTGAATCTCGATAGTGGAAATACACATATCAACAACATTGAGGCTAAACGTTTGAAATCAAGCGATAATTCGACCTATATGTGGCACTGTCGTCTTGGTCACATCGGAGTGAAACGTATGAAGAAACTCCATTCCGATGGACTTCTTGAATCACTTGATTTTGAATCACTTGAAAGATGCGAAGCATGTCTGATGGGTAAAATGACTAAGACTCCATTTTCTGGTATGATGGAGCGAGCTACGGACTTATTGGAAATCATACATACCGATGTGTGTGGTCCAATGAGTATAGCATCGCGCGGTGGTTATCGTTATGTTCTTACCTTCACGGATGACTTGAGTAGATATGGGTATATCTATTTCATGAAACATAAGTCCGAAACTTTTGAGAAGTTTAAGGAGTTTCAAAGTGAGGTAGAGAATCAACGTAACAAGAAGATTAAATTTCTACGTTCTGATCGTGGAGGTGAATATCTAAGTTGAGTTTGGCGAGCATTTAAAGAAGTGCGGAATACTTTCACAATTGACACCGCCGGGAACACCACAGCGTAATGGTGTGTCCGAACGTCGTAATCGAACTCTCTTAGATATGGTTCGTTCTATGATGTCACTTACAGATTTACCGCTATCATTTTGGGGTTATGCATTAGAAACAGCCGCATTCACTTTAAATAGGGCACCGTCTAAATCCGTTGAAACGACACCGTATGAATTATGGTTTGGGAAGAAACCTAAATTGTCGTTCCTTAAAGTTTGGGGATGCGAAGCCTATGTAAAGAAGTTACAGCCGGACAAGCTTGAACCCAAAGCGGAAAAATGCGTCTTCATAGGATACCCGAAGGAAACTATTGGGTATACCTTCTATCATAGATCTGAAGGCAAAATCTTCGTTGCCAAGAATGGATCCTTTCTAGAGAAGGAATTTCTCTCGAAAGAAGTGACTGGAAGGAAAGTAGAACTCGACGAGGTTGTCGAACCTTCTCTCGAAATTGCGAGTAGCGCAGCACCAGAAGAAGTTCCTGTGGTGCCTGCACCAATAAGAGAGGAAGCTAATGATGGTGATCATGAAACTTCGGTTGAAGTTACTACAGAGCCTCGGAGGTCAACGAGAACTCGTACCACTCCAGATTGGTATGATTCCGTTATGAATGTCATGGTGGTGGACAACACCGATGACCCCGAGACATATGAGGAAGCGACGATGAGCCCAGATTCCAATAAATGGCAAGAAGCCATGAAATCCGAGATTGGATCCATGTACGAAAACCAAGTATGGACTTTGGTGGACTTACCGGATGGCCGGAAGGCTGTCGAGAACAAATGGATTTTCAAGAAGAAAACAGATGCTGATGGTAATGTTACTGTCTATAAAGCTCGACTTGTCGCAAAAGGGTTTCGACAAATTCAAGGAGTTGACTACGATGAGACTTTCTCACCGGTAGCGAAGCTAAAGTCTGTGAGGATTATGTTAGCAATCGCTGCATATTATGATTATGAGATATGGCAGATGGATGTCAAAACAGCATTCCTCAATGGAGACATTGATGAAGAGTTGTATATGATGCAACCCAAAGGCTTTGTCGATCCTAAAGATGCTAACAAGGTATGCAAGCTTCAACGGTCCATCTATGGATTGAAGCAAGCATCCCGAAGTTGGAATCAACGTTTTGATAAGGTAATCAAAAGTTTTGGTTTTATACAAACTTATGGAGAAGCTTGTATTTACAAGAAAGTGAGTGGGAGCTCTGTAGCATTCTTAATACTGTATGTGGATGACATATTGTTGATTGGGAATGATGTAGACCTTCTTAATAGTGTCAAGGAATATTTGAATAATAGTTTTTCAATGAAGGATCTTGGCGAAGCAGCTTACATATTAGGCATAAAGATTTATAGAGATAGATCGAAACGCCAAATATCATTGTCACAAAGTACATATTTGGACAAAGTTCTAAAGAAGTTTGGAATGGAAGAAAGCAAGAAAGGGTTCTTTCCCATGTTTCCCAATACGACCTTGAGTAAAACTCAAAGTCCGACATCGGCAGAAGATAGAGAAAGGATGAGTAAAACTCCCTATGCCTCAGCCATAGGATCTCTAATGTATGCCATGCTATGTACTAGACCCGACATCGCATATGCTGTTAGTCTAACTAGCAGATATCAAAGTGATCCAGGAGTGGATCATTGGACAGCGGTCAAAAACATCCTTAAGTACTTGAGAAGAACTAAGGATATGGTTCTTTCTTATGGAGGTGATGAACAGCTCGTTGTTAATGGTTACACCGATGCTAGTTGGAACACCGATCCGGATGATTCTAAATCACAATCTGGATACGTATTTATTTTGAATGGTGCAGCAGTTAGCTGGGGGAGTGCAAAGCAAAGCGTTGTGGCGAGATCTTCAACTGAATCGGAATACATGGCTGCTTCGGAGGCTTCACAAGAAGCGATATGGATGAAAGAGTTCATTACAGAGCTGGGTGTGGTTCCAAGTGCGCTGGACCCAATGTCTATCTACTGTGATAACATGGGCGCCATAGCCAATGCGCAAGAACCAAGGTCACACAAGAAGCTGAAGCATATCAAGCTGCGTTTTCACGCTATTCGAGAACATATCCAGGATGGGGATATAAAGATTTGCAAAGTACACACAGATCTGAATGTGGCGGATCCGTTGACTAAACCTCTCCCGAGGGCAAAACATGACCAACACCAAACTGCCATGGGTGTTCGGTATATTACCATGTAATCTAGATTAGATGACTCTAGTGCAAGTGGGAGACTGTTGGAGATATGCCCTAGAGGCAATAATAAATATAGTTATTATTATATCTTTGTGTTTATGATAAATGTTTATATTCATGCTATAATAGTATTAACAAGGAAACATTAATACTTGTGTGAATTGTAAACTTAAATTGAAGTCCCTAGTATAGCCTCTATACTTCACTAGCTTGTTGGTTGATTAAATGATTGTGGTTTCCATATCATGAACATTGAGATGTTATCAACAACAAGATCATATCGTTAGGAGAATGATATGGTGGACATACTCCTATTGATAAGCGTAGCATAAAAGATCAAAGTCATTTCAATAGTTCAAATTGCTATATGCTTTCTGATACATAGTAACCTAATTCCTTCAACCATGAGATCATGCATATCACCTTTACCGGATGGATGCTTTGATGACATCAAACACCACACCGTAACTGGGTGGCTATAAAGGTGGCATTAAGTGTTCGGAAAGTATTGGTTGAAACACACGGATCAAGAGTGGGATTTGTCCATCCACATGACGGATAGATATACTCTGGGCCCTCTCGGTGGAATGTCATCCAATTGGCTTGCAAGCATGTGACTTGGTCACAAGGGATCACATATCACGGGAACGAGAAAAGAGTACTTATCAGTAACGAGGTTGAACTAGGTATGCAGAGATACCGACGATCATAACCTCGGATAAGTAACATATCGTGAGACAAAGGGAAATTGGTATCGTATGTAAGTGGTTCATTCGATCGCAAAGTAATCGTAGAAATATGTGGGAGCCATATGAATTTCCAGATTCCTCTATTGGTTATTGTTCGGAGAAGTGTCTCGATCATGTCCGCATAATTCACGAACCGTAGGGAGACACACTTAAGGATTCGACGTTGTTTGAGTAGTTATGGTATTATGAGAAAGAGACCGAATGTTGTTCGGAGTCTCGGATGGGATCCGGGATATCACGAGGTGATCCGGAATGGTCCGGAGAATAAGATTCATATAAGGAAAGTCCCGTTTCGGAGTTCGGGAATGATTCCGGTGTTTTCATCGGGAATGTTCTAGAAGGTTCCGGATTGTCCGACACTCCGGGGGGGAGGGTACATGAGTGTGTCATTGAATGATTGCATCATGTACTAAGTGTTCTTGCTGTTCCAAAAACATTAAAGTCAAATTGCCAGTTTGAAAGTCAAACGGCTAAAACAGGAAACTGTGGGAAACAGGAAACTGTGGGAAACAAGCAAGAGGAGTTGGAACCAACTTGGAGGAGGAGTCCCACTCCTCCAAGCCGGCGCCCAGCCCAAGGCCGACTTGGGGAGGGACTCCCCTCCCCTGGCCGTGCCTCCCCACCTATAAAAGGAGGGGCAGGGCTCCCTCCTAGAACACACAAGTTCCTATCTTCTACCTCCGGTTTAGAGCCGTTTTGGTTTAGAGCTTCTAATTGCTTTAGCCAGCGGTTTAGAGCCTTCTAATTGGTTTAGAGCCTTCTAATTGGTGTGTCTAATTACTAGACCACTAATAGCCTCTCTCATAAGCTCCACCATACTCGCACCGGCTTAAGGCGAAGCCCTGCGGGATTTCCCCTCTACTTCCGGTACCACGCCGTTGTGCTGCCGGAATCGCGAGGAGAGTGCTACAACCTCCGCTGCCTGCTGGAACAAGGGAGAGGAAGGTCTTCGTCGAGTACCGAACGTGTGACCGACTGCGGGAGCGCTGCCGGAACGTGGCGCTGGAAGGATCGTCTACACGATCTTGAGATCGGAAAGAGTACGACTACATCACCCACGAGAATACGCTCTCGTTAAACGCTTTGGAATCTTCGAGGGTAAGTTATACCATCGACTCGTTGCTACAATCTAGTAGATAGATCTTGGCTTGTTTGTTTGTATGCGATAGAAAATTTTTGTTTTCCATGCTACGAACCCCTACAGATTGAGAGGCTTCGTTCCCAGAAGAGGGCTCTCAAGGCCAAGATCGAGTCCTTGACCACTACTATTGAGGAGAACAAGACCACGATGGAGAACGCAGGTCTTACCTTCGTCGAGGAGGAGATTGATGCTGATGAGTAGACTTGACTACTCATTTATCTTTTATTATCATACTTGTTATTTGTGAATTTATTATTGGACCATCCGACATGTGGATGGCTTGCCACTTGTGTGTTTTACTTTGTGAACTTGTTATCTGGTTGTTGAACTTTTATCTTCTGTTGCATGCTTGTGTTTGTTTATGTGATGTAATGTGCATGAAAACATCTATGGGTATCTCATTCTTATCTCTATTTGAACAAACCACAGATGCCACCCCGTCGCGCAAACCCCAACCCCAACAACAACAACATTACTCCAGAAATGCAGCAAATGATGAATGCTCAAACACAGCTCATGCAGATGATGACAACATTCATTCAGAACCAAAACAACAACAACAACCCCAATAACAACAACAATAACAACAACAACCCTCCGGGCTTTGATATGCTCACCAGATTTCTGCGATTGAGGCCAGCTAAGTTCTCGGGGACGACTGATCCCATGGTGGCCAATGATTGGCTACGTTCTGTAAACAAAGACTTAGTGACCGTGGGCTGCACGGATGCTGAAAAGGTCAGGTTTGCAGCACATCTGCTGGAAGGGCCAGCCGCCACATGGTGGTACAACTTCCAAATCACCACTCCTATAGATGAGGTGACTTGGGCTATCTTTGAAGATGGCTTCCGCACTGCTCATATCTCATCAGGAATAATGAGCCTGAAAAAGAAAGAGTTCCACAATCTGAAGCAGCGCCACCGCAGCGTGGCTGAATACATAGAAGAGTTCAACAATCTGGCGCGTTATGCACCGGACGAGGTTGACACAGATGCCAAAAGAAAGGAAAAAAAATTGGAAGGCTTGAATGATGAGCTGAATCTGCAGCTGGCTGTGGCATATGTTCCCACTTATCAGTCGCTCTGTGACAAGGCTGCTATATTGGAGAACAAAATGAAGCAAGTCGAGAGTAGAAAGAGAAAGCACTCCGACAAGCACAGCTCGGGATCGTTTCACAAACGATCTCACTATGATGACAGTGGAAGCTCAGGATCCCATAAGCATGGGAAATTCAACAAGCACCACAACCACAACCGTCATGACAACAAGCATCATCGCAGTCATGACAATGACAAATACAAGAACCACAAGGGTGGACATAAGAGCCACCACAGTGGGAATGGTAGTGGAAGTGGAAGTCAGCCTGCTAAGAGAGACATCAGTCAGGTTGAATGCTTCAAATGCAAGAAGATGGGACACTATGCAAATGAGTGCCCCGAAAAGAAAGTTGAAGGACCTGTCAAGCCCAATCCTTTCCAGAAAGGACAGGTGAACCACATTAATGTGGAGGAGGTCTATGAGGAACCTGGCGCTGTTGCTGGTAAGTTCAGACTCAATTCCATTCCAGCATTGTACTCTTTGATACTGGTGCATCGCATTCATTCATATCAAAGGCATTTGTTGATAGAAATGGGTTTTCGTCTGAAAACATTGGGTGTCCAATAAAAGTTAGTTCTCTGGGAGGAGAAATGATAGTAAGTCTTGGATGCCGGGATCTTGTAATATAATTTGGAAAACATAAGTTTCCAGTGAGTCTGATAATCCTAGATTCCCAAGGATTGGACGTAATATTGGGAATGGATTGGATGGCTAAGTATGAAGGGGTACTAGATTGCGCTAATCGTACTGTTACACTCACAACCCCGGAAAGAAAAAGAATTAAATTCAAGTCAAACTTTGAATCCAAAGGAAGTAAGCTAAATTCTCTTAAGGGGGTTAGCTTGGACAGTGTGCCAATTGTGTGTGAGTATCCGGATGTATTTCCGGAAGAATTGCCAGGAATGCCACCAGATAGAGATGTGGAGTTTCTGATAGATTTGGTACCAGGTTCTGGACCAATAGCAAAGAGACCATACAAAATGTCAGTTGATGAACTGAAAGAGCGCAAGAAGCAACTAGGTGAACAGTTGCATAAAGGATTTATTCAACCAAGTTCTTCATCTTGGGGAGCCCTAGTTTTGTTTGTGGAGAAGAAGGATAGGAGCCAAAGGTTATGCATAGATTACCGTTCTCTCAACGAGGTAACTATCAAGAACAAATATCCTTTGCCAAGAGTCAATGACTTGTTTGATCAGCTAGAAGGAGCCTGTGTGTTCTCAAAAATTGATCTCCGGTCAGGCTATTTTCAACTTAATATAAGAGAACAATACATACCTAAAACAGCATTCACCACAAGGTATGGATTGTATGAGTATACCGTAATGCCCTTCGGCTTGACCAATGCTCCAGCATACTTCATGAATATGATGAACAAGGTGTTCATGGAATTTCTTGACAAGTTTGTTGTCGTTTTCATCGATGACATCTTAATGTACTCCAAGAGCAAAGAAGAGCATGAAGGACACTTGCGTTTGATACTTGAGAAGTTAAGAGAGCATAAACTTTATGCCAAATTCAGCAAGTGTGAGTTCTGGTTAGAAGAAGTTGGTTTTCTTGGTCATGTTATGACGAAGGATGGTGTAGCGGTTGATCCTGCTAAAGTTTCAGCTGTGACTGAATGGGAATCTCCCAAGAATGTAAAAGAAGTTTGCAGTTTCCTTGGCTTAGCAGGTTACTACAGAAGGTTCATCAAGAATTTCTCTAAAGTAGCTAAGCCCATGACTGAATTATTAAAGAAAGACAAGAAGTTTGCTTGGTCTGAAGGTTGTGAAGTCAGCTTTCAAGAATTGAAGAAGAGACTTGTGACAGCACCAGTTCTTTGTCTGCCTGACTTGGAAAAAGATTTCCAAGTGTATTGTGATGCGTCTCATCAACGTTTGGGTGCCGTACTTATGCAAGACGGTAAAGTTGTGGCCTATGCCTCGAGACAACTCAAAACTCATGAGGTGAACTATCCTACTCATGATTTGGAGTTAGCCTCTGTCGTCCATGCACTCAAAACATGGAGGCACTACCTTTTGGGAAAGCGTTGCGAAGTGTTCACCGATCACAAGAGTTTGAAGTATATCTTCACCCAAAAGGAAATCAATATGAGACAAAGAAGGTGGTTAGAGCTTATCAAAGATTATGACTTAAGTTTGCAATACCACCCCGGTAAAGCAAATGTTGTAGCAGATGCTCTAAGTCGTAAGGTATTTGTGAATGGCCTTACCAAAGGAGAATTGCCAGATGATTTGTGTGCCCAATTCAGAGAACTCAGATTGGAGATTGTGCCAGAGGGACATCTCATGTCTTTAGATGTTCAACCCACTTTGTTGGACAAGATTCGAGAAGCTCAGAAGACCGATAAGGAAATTGAAGAGATTAAGGAAAAGATTGGCCAAGGGAAAGCTAAAAATTTCCATAAAGACGAACAGGGTACTTTATGGCATGGGGAACGTATCTGTGTTCCACAAGATCCGGAGTTACGAAAACTGATTTTGCAGGAAGCACACAACTCTCCGTATTCTATTCATCCGGGTAACACCAAAATGTACATGGACATGAAAGAAAGATTTTGGTGGAACAATCTCAAGAGGGACATCGCCGAACATATTGCCTTGTGTGATGTGTGTAGTAGAGTAAAAGCGGAGCATCAGAAACCAGCGGGTTTGCTTCAACCACTACCTATTCCTGATTGGAAATGGGACAAAATTGGTATGGATTTCATTACCGGATTACCAAGGACCAGATCAGGATATGATTCCATATGGGTAGTAGTGGATCGCCTAACTAAAGTGGCTCATTTCATACCCGTGAAGACAACTTATACAAGTGCCAAGTTAGCCAAGATCTACATGAGTAGAATTGTATGCCTTCATGGTGTGCCCAAGAGTATTGTGTCTGATAGGGGAACCCAATTCACTTCCCATTTTTGGAGACAGCTACATGAGTCATTGGGAACGAGGTTGGAATTCAGTACTGCTTTTCATCCTCAAACCGATGGACAAACAGAAAGGACTAATCAAATTCTGGAAGACATGTTGAGGGCATGTGCCCTAGACTATGGAGCAAGTTGGGATGAAAGTCTGCCTTACGTAGAATTTTCTTATAACAACAGCTATCAAGCCAGCATTGAGATGGCACCGTTTGAGTTTCTCTACGGAAGAAAATGTACCACCCCACTGTTATGGAATGGTGTGGGAGAAAGAAGTTTATTTGGGCCAGATCTTATCAAAGAAGCCGAAGAGAAGGTCAAATTGGTTAAGGACGGGTTGAAGATAGCACAGTCCCGACAGAAAAGCTACGCCGATCCTAAGCGTAGAGAAGTCACCTACGAAGTTGGTGATAGAGCTTATCTTAGAGTATCACCACTCCGTGGAGTGAAAAGATTCGGAGTCAAAGGAAAGTTGGCACCAAGATATGTTGGGCCATTCAAGATTCTGAGTCGCAAAGGAGAAGTTGCTTATGAAATTGAACTGCCAGCATCTCTATCAGCAGTCCATAATGTGTTTCATGTGAGTCAGCTTAAGAAATGTCACCCCAAAATGGAAGAAACTTCTTTGAAGGATACCATACCTTTGGAAGAAGTTCAACTAGAAAGTGATCTTACTTATGAAGAAAAGCGTATTAAGATTCTTGAGACTGCAGAAAGAGTCACAAGGACAAAGACTATCAAGTTTTGCAAAGTACAATGGAATCATCATTCCAAAGAGGAAGCAACATGGGAAAGAGAAGATGATCTTCGGAAAGACCACCCTCACCTATTTGCTAGCCAATCCGAATCTCGAGGGCGAGATTCACCTTAAGGGGGTTAGATTTGTAACATCCCTAAAATCATAATTTCAAAGTTTGCATATCATTCATGCATGCATATAGATTTGAGATCAATTTCAAACTCATTTTAGAAAAACAGAAGCACATAGTGCTATGATTTTATGTGAACAAACTTAAATCAATGGCCATCCCCATTTGAAAGTTTGATTGTTTATGAACTAAGTTTGTTGCCTTCTATGAGGAAGGTTTGAGTGTAGAATTTAAACCAATATTTACAAATTGGAAATGGTTCAAAAACCATTTTTCAAACATTTTCAAATCTTGTGCAAGCTCCTGATATTTTGTTCTCCAAGTTTGACCAAGCCCTTGCAAAGTAACCACATGGGTTATGACCTATTTTTGAGACCATTACACCACTACAAAACCTCAAGAATATTTGAATTCAAATGGAACTTGAATTCATTTGAAAATCAATTCAGAAAATCGAAACAGAAAAAGAAAAGGAGTAAAACAAAAGAAAAGGGCCAGGCGCCACCAATCTGGCCTAGCATCAGAACAGGCCCAACTAGCCCACTCGGGCCATTCCTCTCTCTCTCTCGCACGCGCCAGCGCACCCAGACAGTCGCTGACGACCAGACCCCACCTCCTCTTCGCACGTTTCGCTGACGAGCGGGCCCTCTCCACGCCGCCCTCGTCTTCCCCAAATCGCGCCCGCAGACCACGTCGCCGCTGCAGTGAAGCCGGTAATGGCGCAGCGTAATTAGCCTTGATGCCGCAGGCGTTTCCTGTCGCGCTTGAGCCTATTTAAACCCCTCTGCCCCACGAGCATTTTCCCCCACTCTCCTCGCTCACTCCGCCACCAGGCTGCACGCATTTGCCCTCGAAGCCCCGCGGTATCGACGACTCCGGCAACCGATTCCGGTGAGCCTCGACCGCCCCCCTCTCTCTGGTTCAAACGATGATGCTCGGCTTGATCGTGCGCATCTGCTGACACCCTTCTTTTGCTTGCTCATGACCCAGGTCATCGTTTCCATTCACGACCGCAACCACCTGCGCCGCCGCTTGACTCCGGCGACCAATTGAGGTAAAACCCGAGAGCCCCTTGCCCCCTCTTTCATACGAGATTGTTCGCCTGCGTCTTGTGCACCCCCTGACCCCTCTGGTTCGTGCTAGGGCGACGCCAAACCTCGCCAGTGACCTCATCTGCAGGCAACAGACGCCGCCGCAACACCGACGAGCCTCTGAGACCGTGCCAGCGCGCCCCTTCGCAAACCAACGCCACGTTGAGATTCAGCAAGCCACCGCGGTTCTGGTAAGACCCTTCCCCCTCTCGCGTGCAACCTAGAACGCCAGCGCCGCCACTGTCAGACACGCCGCCGCTAGTCGCCGCCGCTAGCGCCGCTCGTGTTTGGTCAAAACGATTAGGAGCGTTAGATGCAGATCTTGCGGCTGAGATTAGAACGTGAGCGAAGAGGTAAGCGCGCATCTGAGCCGCCAGATCTTACTTAGATCCTACGGCCCGCAGAGCTCGATCCGGCCGAACCGGTACGCGCCAATAGAAACATGACGCGTGGCTAGGGTTAGATTCAAAAACAGAATTCAAATCAGATTTAGATCCAAAATTCAAATGGCTATAACTTTTGATTCCCACGTTAGATTTTTGCAAACTTTATACCGTTGGAATCAGTGAGACAAGCCCTTTCTGAATCTGCAATGTGTTTAACAAAAAGTTTCTGTTAAAATGACTTTTTATGCAGAAACTTGTTTAGGACTATTTTGGGTATAGAATTTGTTTAATAAATTGTTTTAGTGCTAAATAAGTTTAGTTAGCAAGTTTTTGACTTGGTTATGTTTCTGTATCATGCCCTTGCTTGGTGGAGTTTTCAAAAATCATCACTTAGCATTCTCTTGCATGCATGCATTCATATTTTTGTTTGTATATGAATTGTGTGTAATTTTGTGCTACAAATTTTTGTGTAGATTTTGCTAGTGACTGTAATTGTGAAGAGTGCTACTCTCCCCATTACCAAGTCAAGTGGTACTTCATGAATATTTCCATCCCTATATTTTGTACAAGCATTAGAAATATTTTGCTAAGTCTTGCATGTTGTTTTTGCCAAATGCTATGTTGGGAAATCCTAAGTAGTTGTAGAATTGTAGAATTGCTAGGAAATTTCCTAAGTTAAGTTACTATGCCATGCTTATCCTAGCTAGTAGAAAACATGGGTTGGTAAAGTATATACATGCTATGATGAAAATGTTTCTAAGTCTTTTGGACTTATGTTTTTTTTAATAAAACAACTAAGTCAATGAACCTCCTGGGTGGAATGGGACTTGAATGGTGGTTTTTGGTTGAGTGGTTACACAAGGCCCATGGACATGGTTTACCTTGTGTATCTCACTTGTGGTATGCCACCCAGGCACAAAGGGATTTTGGAGGCCAAGTGTTGAGAAGCTTATAGTGCAACCACTTGGCAATATGGGCTCTGCCTTGATCATATAGGTTGCTAGAACTTAGCCTTTTGGACAGTTGGTGGTAGTGGGAATGATAGGTTGGAGCGCGTCCATTTGGCTAAGGAAAGGCTTCTGAAAGGTCCTGTCTTGGGAAACCAAGTCTGGTGGGGAAAGTGCACAACCTCTGCAGATGGAAAAATCTAAGTACTTAGCCAAGTCCATGGCAATGGACAACTTGAGCATCAAGACATGGAAGCTATCAAGAATCTCATCACTCCAACTTCTAAGTAAAACTTGTGGGTGAACAAGGGTGAAGGACCCCAATGTCTATTGGTGGTTTCTTGGGAAAGTTTTTGACAAAGAAAAACTTAGTGATTTCAACTAATAGGAAAAACCTATTTTAAGCAAAGCAATCCAAGCTACACTTAGCCAAAAATGCATATAGTAATATAGTCCACTTAAAAATTTACTAAGGTATCACTTGCCAATACTATTCCAAAGTATTGACCCACTGTGGCTGTAACTTGTGATGTTGCAGGTTACTCCGATGATGATTAGGTGTCATGAGTCTACACTCAACATGCTTGCCTGTGGCACATGAAGATGAAGACTTATGTTTATTTACTTATTCCAAAACTCTTGTATTAGGCCTGTGGCCCTGAGATGTAAAAGACTATGTTTTATCTCTGGAATGGATGTAATAAATGACCTTTGTATCTGTGTACTTCATCTTAAACTGTGGATGCTAGCATTGATCCAGGGACTAGCATTGCAATCACAGGGATCCTTTTCCTTTACAAAGGAGGGATCTTACAGGTGGATGTCTCCGATAGGAACGATCGAACACCATGTAGGGTTCGTCTTCGCCGGGATCCAGAACTCATCAGGGGGGACGATCGGAACGTTGCCGGAGAAGAGAAGACGGCCGATGGCCCCAGTTTCGCCGATTCCTACGAAGGTCTTGGTCCTCGCCCGCTGTAGAGCCTGAAGCGCCTCTTGCCCCACGGTGGGCGCCAACTGTCGTGGTATTGCCGACGAGTACGCCATGGAGGGGTCCTCACAGTGCATGTTTAGAGACGTGGGGTAAGGCAGACGGTTGACGGGTACGAGGTAACACAGCTTACCCAGGTTCAGATCCCACAACGGTGGCGGAATCCTACTCCTGCTATAAATCACTATAAGGGCAATACGCCGAGTTACAGAGATAGGTTCGCTGTGCGAGGTTGTCTGAGATTGTTCCATGAATGTGCCCTAAAGGCCCCCATAGGCCCGACTTATATAGTCGTCAGATCCTAGGGTTACAGGGAAAAGTCCTAGCCGGACAGGTCACAGAGTCCTACACCGTCTATTACTAGTCTTGTGTATCTTGCACTCCAAGGCTCCGGGTACGCCGGTGACCCCACCGTAGTCTTCCTTTATCCGGCATGGGCCTCCCTTCTGGATCCACCTAACTAGGCCGCCCAGCAGGCCATAGGCCATGCTACCGACTATGGGCCACCCGGGTTAGTCGGATAAGAGACATGCTATGAGGATACCCATATAGCATATCCCCAACAATATTTGTTTTGGTAAAAAAATTATCCAAGCCTTGACACACAAACAAATAATCTTAAGAGCAAACTAATCTTGGTTTAAAACTAATATTCCCTCACTTGAGAGTGGCATTTAGATCAATGCATGCTCACATAAAATAATAGCACTTAGTGCTTCTGTTTTCTTGAAATGAGTTTGATATTTGATCCCTAAATGATATGCATGCATGGATGATATGCAATTGTCACATCCCAAGATTTTCCAAATCTTGTAATGTGAAAATAAATGAATAAAATAATATTTGTTTGATTTTCAAAGCCAGAAGAAACTTTTTGAATGCAATTGGAACTTCAAACCCATTTGAATTAAACAAAATCCTAAAAGGATTCATAAAGATAAAAATTTATTAAAGGAAAATAAAAATATTTAAAATACTATTTTGGATCACTTAATAAAAGATTTGGTATTCAAAAGAAAAGATGGATTTATAAATAAAGATTATTTAATAAAGCCAAATTAGACCTTGACCAAACATTGGGAATTAAAACATTTAGTTTTGAATAAAAATAACAAAGGTTTATTTAAAATAAAATAATAAGGAATTAATATCAAATTTTATTCAAATAAAGGGTTTTACCATTTTAATTAAAACATTAAAACTTATTAAATTGTTTTAAATAGGTTTTCCAAGTATTTTATAATTCACAAATAAAACCTACTAAAGTGTTTTGGCTTTATTTTAGTTTCAAAATAAATATCTCAATAAAACAAACCCTAGTTGATTTAATAATAAAAGTCTATTTTATTTAATTAATAATGGACACTAAAATAAAAGGTTATTTTGTTTTAAAACAAATTTCCAAATATTATATATTTCCCAAATTAAACCTACTAATTTTGGTTTTGAAGATATTTAGGTTTCAAATAAAGATTTTAATAATAAAATCAAACTCTATTTGATTTAATAACTAAGGCCCATTTTATATAATTATTATTGGACCCTAAAGTAAAATAATATTTTGTTTTAAACAAGTATCCAAGTATTATTTATTTCCAAATGATACCTACTGATTGGGTTTTGAAAGCATTTGGATTTCAAATGAAGATTTTATTAAATAAACCAAACCTTGTTTTATTATTAAACCATGGACCATTTTATTTAATTAATAAATGGAACCTAAAAAGATTTAAAATATTATTTTATTTTGGAAGTTGGTTATACTACTAAACAGAACCAAAAACTCATTACAATAGTTTGAATTATTTGAATGATTGTCTTGTTGTTTGAATTGTGAAATGAATTTCAAATCAGTAAATAAAATGGAAAAAGGGAAATATTTCTTTACAAAAAAAAGGGGAAACCACAGCAGCCCAACTACCCCAGCCCAACATCCCAACTCGCAGCCCACCTCCTCTTATTTTCCCGAACCGTTTTCCTCACTCAGTCTTTCACCCGCATAGCCTATGACCAGTGGACCCCTCCCTTTCTCCCTTTCTTTCACTGCCACCAGACCCCACCACAGGCCCTCTTCTTCCCCACCCCGCGAGCTGTTCTTCCTCTCACTTCGCCGTTGCAGACGTAATTCCTCAGACTTAATTCGCTTTAATGCCACGAGTAAAAGCCGCAGTAAGCACGCGTGATAAATCGCCAGTCACTCCTCTCCGTTTTCCCTCTGGTTCCAGTTCCTCTCCGCCCCAGTGCTGCTCCAATTGGCCACTGCAACCTCACCAACTCCGGCGACCTTCTCCAGCGAAATCCAGCGAACCACGGCCGCCCCTCGACTCCCTCTACACGCAGGAATATTCACCACATCCAGGCGCATCCGCCTATACCCTTTGTACGACCGCGGGCGCTCCAGAGTGTCGGCAACTACAACCTCCAGCACCGCCGCCGTCTGCCTCCGCTCCGACGAGTCCCACTGGTGAGACCAGACTCCCTCTTCACCCCCCTATGATGCACACATACTCGCCTCTCTCTTGCGAACCTAACCGAACCCTCTGTTTGTCCTAGGGCGCCCTCTATCCTCACCTTCGACAACATCTGAACAAGTCCGTCGCCGTTCCCAACTCCGACGAGGGATTGCGACTGCCTCTGAGCGCCCCTTGTCAAGCCAGCAGTACCCCGAGCTTCGCCGTGACCCCCTGAGCCCGGTGAGCATGCCCTTTTTCTCTCTCGCTTCCTGTATCGCCGGAACCGTCATCGACTGGCCGCTCCGCCGCCAACCACCGCCGCCAGCGCCGCCACTTTGTGGTTGATTGATCAGGACCGTTCGATTTAGATCGGACGCGTTGAAACAGATGACTTAAACGAAGGGGTATCAAATGATCTGAGCCGAGCGATGTTAATTAAATCCAACGGCCAGCGTCGCCCGATCCGGCCGAACCGGTATCACCCAGTAGAATGACGACGCGTGGCAGGATCTGTTTTAAAACAGAATTAGAAAAACAGATTTAAGTAGCAATTTGAAAACCCTATAACTTTCAAACCACACGTCCAAATTTTGCAAATTTTATATCAATGGATTCAGGAGAACAAGCCCTAGCCAACCATGGCCTTAGTTTGACAAATAGTATCTGTTATCTTGTTTGAATTTGCAGAAACATTTGTGTACTTGTTTAGAGTAGAGAAATTGTTTAAAAATGATTTTTGGATTAAAACCTTTGCAAATTGGTTTGTTGTGATCTTACTGACCCTAGGAACCAACCCTTGGTGTTAGAAATGATTTTTGTAAAATTTAGGTTAGATTACTTGACTAAGTCATTTTCTAGCCAAATAAAAGGAATAGTTTTTATTATAAAAAAATTTATGGAAAAGAAACTTTGAGAAAATAGTTTGGACCAAACCTACTGACCCAAAAACACCAAGTTTTGCAATAGCAACTCATTTGGTGAACAACTTAAGAGTTTTTGCCTTAATAAAAACATTTTTCACCACATGAAATGATAAATGGATTTAAAAATAGTTTTTGGACAAAACCCTCTTACTAATGACTTTGCCACTTTGGTAAATGACCAAATTGAATCTTACAAGTTTAGAAACCCATGGAGACACCCTTTACAAAATAAAACTATCTTGTGCATGCTCCCATGCATGAATTAGTTTCCATTGTCTTGTGTGTGTGGAATTGTTTGAGTGATTATTGGTTGGAATGTAAATTGAATTAGTGTTGCTTGTTTGACTTGTAGTGAAGTGTGAGACTAACAAGATCAAGGAGTGAACTACCATTCCCTTCCAAAAAGGCAAGTGATGCTCCATACTTTTTGTCCCATTACTTTCTCTATGCATTAGTGAATTTTGCTAAGTAAAACTTGCATGGATTTTGCTAAGTATAAACCTTGCTATGGGAAACCTAGTAGATGAATCCTTAGTAGGATTTTCCTAAGCTATGATTCCTACTACTACCAAGCTTAGCCTAGCTAATAGAAAACATGGGTGGAAAATATATTCACACTATGGAAAAATGTTCTAAGTCTGAGGACTTATGTTTTGTTTAATAAAACAACTAAGTTAATGAATCACCTGGGTGGAATGGAAGGATTGGGTTATGTTGAGTGGTTACACAAGGCCAGGAACCTTGTGTATCTCACTTGTGGATGGCCACCCAGGAAACAAAGGGATTTGAGATGTCAAATGTTGAGAAGCTTCAAGTGCAACCCCTTGGCAATATGGGCTCTGCCATGATCATATAGGTTGCAAGAACTTAGCCAAATGGACAGTGGGTGGTAGTGTTTGATAGGTTGGAGCGCGTCCATTTTGGTCTAAGGGAAGGCTTCTGAAAGATTTTGTCTTGGGAAACCAAGTCTTGTGGGTAAAGTGCACCACCTCTGCAGAGTGTAGAATCTAAGTACTTAGCCATGTCCCTGGTAAAGGACAATTTGAGCATCAAGACATGGAAGCAATCAAGAATCTCATCATTCCAATTTCTAAATTAAAATCTTGTGGTTTGAACAAGGGTTGTTTGAATTCTTCAATCATTGATGGAGAGATGGCTTGGTACAAGGATCTTGAAATCTTTGATTGAGAAAAATGGTTTTTCCAAGCACTTCAGTCTTTGATTGGTGGATGCCTTGGAAAGGATCTTCAGTCTTTGATTGGTAGATGCCTTGGGAAGTAATTTGTCAAAACAAAAACTTAGTATTTCAAAATGATAAGAAAAATCTATTTTGAGCAATTCAAGCCTCAACTCCACTTAGCCAAATGCATATAGATGATAGATTCCACTATACTACCATAGTATCACTTGCCAATACAATTCAAATGTATTGACCCCTTGTGGCTGTAACTTGTATGTTGCAGGTTTGATTGACTTTAGTGAAGATTGATTATTTAGGATTACAAAGTCTACAACCAACATCTGCCTGTGGCACTTTGAAGATGAAGGACCACTTGACCATAGTTATTCCGCTGCAATGTAATGTAATAGCCATATGAGCTATGTTTGATGTAATAAAATTATGTTTTCCTGGTTATAAAGTTATATTATGACCTTTGTTTCTTGATATTACATCTTAACTGTGGATGCTAGCTATTGATCCAGGGACTAGCATTGTAAAACACAGGAGGGATCAACCTTATTAGGTTGGGACCTCTACAGATGGTATCAGAGCATTGTGTTGCTTGTAGGATTTGTAAACCCTAGGATTGGACAAAAACCCTTAGAAAAATAGGAGTTATATTTTGATCCAAAACATATTTACAAAAAAACACTTGTAACCTCTTTCCTTAACCATTTTGGTTTCAACTCTACATCTCTTCTATTTCAAACTTGATGGAAAAACCTACCCATGGCCAAAGACTACACCATGTGCAAAGGACTTCTTCAACACTTTCAACTCTAATGACTTCAACATCTTCAGCATATTCACCAAGGACCTCCAACTTGGGTATCACTAAGGACTACAAGTGAGACAAGGAAATCTTTCTCAAGATTTAGAGACTAAGGGAATGCAAAAGTTAGAAGGAGCCTACATCATTGAAGTATTGCAACCAAGAGTTTTTCTCAAGAGAACCATGATCTCATACAAGAAGAATCAAGAAGGAAGGAAAGATCACAAGTGAACCATATAGATAGACCACCATAATATAGTTAAGTCAAAACCACCAACTTATGTGGTGTAACAAAAATATTTTGTTGCCTAAGTTTGTGCTTGAACCTTGTTGTTGAGTGAAAAGTTGTTTGTGAATGCTTGCACATTTTTTGTGTGAATTGTGATGTGTGTGATTAGAAATATTTCCTTAGAAATATCTTGCCCATTCTAATCTTCCTTCAACCCAAGCAGATGACTACTCCAAAAGACTCCAAGGTTGATGACACCAACACCAACCAAGCTGACAGCATGAGAGAGCTTATAGCAAACCAAAACCAGTTGAGCCAAGAGACAACTCAACTTTTAGCCAACAACAATGGACTAGACCCAGCCATACAAAGGATATTGAAACTTCAATCCAAATTGTTGCAAGGAATGGTTACTCAAATGATCAACATGAGAGAAAACTTTTCCCAAAGAGCTAATGACAACAAGGATGACAAAGATGCTATTCTAGAAGGAACCCAAGCCAACAATAGTTTTAGAGACAAGGATCATGCATCCAAGGAACATGAAGATCAATGCCTCAAGAAGAGAGAAAGATCTCCCACTCATGAAGAACATGAACTAGAAGAACTCCCATCTTGGGAGAGACCCAAAAAGAAGAAGAAAGACATAAGCCAGTTGCAATGTTACAATTGCAAAGAGATGGGACACTATGCCAGTGAATGCCCAGAAAAGAAGAAGAACCAAGGAAGCAAACAAAAAGCAATGATACCAAAGGAAAAGAAAGATATCAGCCAAGTGATGTGCAAATACTGCAAAGAGTTAGGACATTATGCAAACTACTGTCCAGAAAAGATGAAGCATAAGATAAACCAGCCTATGAGGGATATCAGCCTTGTCACATGTTTCAAATGCAAGGAATTAGGCCACTATGCAAACAATTGTCCAGAAAGGATGGAGAACAAGTTAAACAAGTCTATGAAGGAACTCAACCTTGGCCCATGAGTCAAAAATGGAAACCAAGGACACCTGCAAAAGTTTGCTTAGAGAAGTTTTCCCCAGGATCCCAAGAAGGATAATGTGTAATTTTTGTTTGAATTTTTTTTTAAGGGTGGTAGTACCCTAGTTGTTTTGAACATGCTTGTAACCCTATCCTCCCCAAATCTCGGGACGAGATTTATTTTAAGGGTGGTAGCCTGTCACATCCCAAGATTTTCCAAATCTTGTAATGTGAAAATAAATGAATAAAATAATATTTGTTTGATTTTCAGAGCCAGAAGAAACTTTTTGAATGCAATTGGAACTTCAAACCCATTTGAATTAAACAAAATCCTAAAAGGATTCATAAAGATAAAAATTTATTAAAGGAAAATAAAAATATTTAAAATACTATTTTGGATCACTTAATAAAAGATTTGGTATTCAAAAGAAAAGATGGATTTACAAATAAAGATTATTTAATAAAGCCAAATTAGACCTTGACCAAACATTGGGAATTAAAACATTTAGTTTTGAATAAAAATAACAAAGGTTTATTTAAAATAAAATAATAAGGAATTAATATCAAATTTTATTCAAATAAAGGGTTTTACCATTTTAATTAAAACATTAAAACTTATTAAATTGTTTTAAATAGGTTTTCCAAGTATTTTATAATTCACAAATAAAACCTACTAAAGTGTTTTGGCTTTATTTTAGTTTCAAAATAAATATCTCAATAAAACAAACCCTAGTTGATTTAATAATAAAAGTCTATTTTATTTAATTAATAATGGACACTAAAATAAAAGGTTATTTTGTTTTAAAACAAATTTCCAAATATTATATATTTCCCAAATTAAACCTACTAATTTTGGTTTTGAAGATATTTAGGTTTCAAATAAAGATTTTAATAATAAAATCAAACTCTATTTGATTTAATAACTAAGGCCCATTTTATATAATTATTATTGGACCCTAAAGTAAAATAATATTTTGTTTTAAACAAGTATCCAAGTATTATTTATTTCCAAATGATACCTACTGATTGGGTTTTGAAAGCATTTGGATTTCAAATGAAGATTTTATTAAATAAACCAAACCTTGTTTTATTATTAAACCATGGACCATTTTATTTAATTAATAAATGGAACCTAAAAAGATTTAAAATATTATTTTATTTTGGAAGTTGGTTATACTACTAAACAGAACCAAAAACTCATTACAATAGTTTGAATTATTTGAATGATTGTCTTGTTGTTTGAATTGTGAAATGAATTTCAAATCAGTAAATAAAATGGAAAAAGGGAAATATTTCTTTACAAAAAAAAGGGGAAACCACAGCAGCCCAACTACCCCAGCCCAACATCCCAACTCGCAGCCCACCTCCTCTTATTTTCCCGAACCGTTTTCCTCACTCAGTCTTTCACCCGCATAGCCTATGACCAGTGGACCCCTCCCTTTATCCCTTTCTTTCACTGCCACCAGACCCCACCACAGGCCCTCTTCTTCCCCACCCCGCGAGCTGTTCTTCCTCTCACTTCGCCGTTGCAGACGTAATTCCTCAGACTTAATTCGCTTTAATGCCACGAGTAAAAGCCGCAGTAAGCACGCGTGATAAATCGCCAGTCACTCCTCTCCGTTTTCCCTCTGGTTCCAGTTCCTCTCCGCCCCAGTGCTGCTCCAATTGGCCACTGCAACCTCACCAACTCCGGCGACCTTCTCCAGCGAAATCCAGCAAACCACGGCCGCCCCTCAACTCCCTCTACACGCAGGCATATTCACCACATCCAGGCGCATCCGCCTATACCCTTTGTACGACCGCGGGCGCTCCAGAGTGTCGGCAACTACAACCTCCAGCACCGCCGCCGTATGCCTCCGCTCCGACGAATCCCACTGGTGAGACCAGACTCCCTCTTCACCCCCTATGATGCACACATACTCGCCTCTCTCTTGCGAACCTAACCGAACCATCTGTTTGTCCTAGGGCGCCCTCTATCCTCACCTTCGACAACATCTGAACAAGTCCGTCGCCGTTCCCAACTCCGACGAGGGATTGCGACTGCCTCTGAGCGCCCCTTGTCAAGCCAGCAGTACCCCGAGCTTCGCCGTGACCCCCTGAGCCCGGTGAGCATGCCCTTTTTCTCTCTCGCTTCCTGTATCGCCGGAACCGTCATCGACTGGCCGCTCCGCCGCCAACCACCGCCGCCAGCGCCGCCACTTTGTGGTTGATTGATCAGGACCGTTCGATTTAGATCGGACGCGTTGAAACAGATGACTTAAACGAAGGGGTATCAAATGATCTGAGCCGAGCGATGTTAATTAAATCCAACGGCCAGCGTCGCCCGATCCGGCCGAACCGGTATCACCCAGTAGAATGACGACGCGTGGCAGGATCTGTTTTAAAACAGAATTAGAAAAACAGATTTAAGTAGCAATTTGAAAACCCTATAACTTTCAAACCACACGTCCAAATTTTGCAAATTTTATATCAATGGATTCAGGAGAACAAGCCCTAGCCAACCATGGCCTTAGTTTGACAAATAGTATCTGTTATCTTGTTTGAATTTGCAGAAACATTTGTGTACTTGTTTAGAGTAGAGAAATTGTTTAAAAATGATTTTTGGATTAAAACCTTTGCAAATTGGTTTGTTGTGATCTTACTTACCCTAGGAACCAACCCTTGGTGTTAGAAATGATTTTTGTAAAATTTAGGTTAGATTACTTGACTAAGTCATTTTCTAGCCAAATAAAAGGAATAGTTTTTATTATAAAAAAATTTATGGAAAAGAAACTTTGAGAAAATAGTTTGGACCAAACCTACTGACCCAAAAACACCAAGTTTTGCAATAGCAACTCATTTGGTGAACAACTTAAGAGTTTTTGCCTTAATAAAAACATTTTTCACCACATGAAATGATAAATGGATTTAAAAATAGTTTTTGGACAAAACCCTCTTACTAATGACTTTGCCACTTTGGTAAATGACCAAATTGAATCTTACAAGTTTAGAAACCCATGGAGACACCCTTTACAAAATAAAACTATCTTGTGCATGCTCCCATGCATGAATTAGTTTCCATTGTCTTGTGTGTGTGGAATTGTTTGAGTGATTATTGGTTGGAATGTAAATTGAATTAGTGTTGCTTGTTTGACTTGTAGTGAAGTGTGAGACTAACAAGATCAAGGAGTGAACTACCATTCCCTTCCAAAAAGGCAAGTGATGCTCCATACTTTTTGTCCCATTACTTTCTCTATGCATTAGTGAATTTTGCTAAGTAAAACTTGCATGGATTTTGCTAAGTATAAACCTTGCTATGGGAAACCTAGTAGATGAATCCTTAGTAGGATTTTCCTAAGCTATGATTCCTACTACTACCAAGCTTAGCCTAGCTAATAGAAAACATGGGTGGAAAATATATTCACACTATGGAAAAATGTTCTAAGTCTGAGGACTTATGTTTTGTTTAATAAAACAACTAAGTTAATGAATCACCTGGGTGGAATGGAAGGATTGGGTTATGTTGAGTGGTTACACAAGGCCAGGAACCTTGTGTATCTCACTTGTGGATGGCCACCCCGGAAACAAAGGGATTTGAGATGTCAAATGTTGAGAAGCTTCAAGTGCAACCACTTGGCAATATGGGCTCTGCCATGATCATATAGGTTGCAAGAACTTAGCCAAATGGACAGTGGGTGGTAGTGTTTGATAGGTTGGAGCGCGTCCATTTTGGTCTAAGGGAAGGCTTCTGAAAGATTTTGTCTTGGGAAACCAAGTCTTGTGGGTAAAGTGCACCACCTCTGCAGAGTGTAGAATCTAAGTACTTAGCCATGTCCCTGGTAAAGGACAATTTGAGCATCAAGACATGGAAGCAATCAAGAATCTCATCATTCCAATTTCTAAATTAAAATCTTGTGGTTTGAACAAGGGTTGTTTGAATTCTTCAATCATTGATGGAGAGATGGCTTGGTACAAGGATCTTGAAATCTTTGATTGAGAAAAATGGTTTTTCCAAGCACCTCAGTCTTTGATTGGTGGATGCCTTGGAAAGGATCTTCAGTCTTTGATTGGTAGATGCCTTGGGAAGTAATTTGTCAAAACAAAAACTTAGTATTTTCAAAATGATAAGAAAAATCTATTTTGAGCAATTCAAGCCTCAACTCCACTTAGCCAAATGCATATAGATGATAGATTCCACTATACTACCATAGTATCACTTGCCAATACAATTCAAATGTATTGACCCCTTGTGGCTGTAACTTGTATGTTGCAGGTTTGATTGACTTTAGTGAAGATTGATTGTTTAGGATTACAAAGTCTACAACCAACATCTGCCTGTGGCACTTTGAAGATGAAGGACCACTTGACCATAGTTATTCCGCTGCAATGTAATGTAATAGCCATATGAGCTATGTTTGATGTAATAAAATTATGTTTTCCTGGTTATAAAGTTATATTATGACCTTTGTTTCTTGATATTACATCTTAACTGTGGATGCTAGCTATTGATCCAGGGACTAGCATTGTAAAACACAGGAGGGATCAACCTTATTAGGTTGGGACCTCTACAGCAATCTTTGAAAACATGATTTTAGGGATGTTACAGATATCTTTCCAATGAAAGATAAACCTAACTCATCAAATCCGGAGATACCTAGTTCATCTAATCAGGAATTTACTACATTCCCTGAACCTACTATTCCAATTGAACACTCTGAAAGTCCTAAGGAGGATGATAATGAAATTCCTAAAAGGGGCAAGAGACAGAGGATTGCAAAGTCCTTTGGTGATGATTTCATTGTGTACCTTGTGGATGACACTCCCACTTTCATTTCAGAACCATATGCATCTCCTGATGATGACTACTGGAAGGAAGCCATCCATAGTGAGATGAATTCCATCTTAGCTAATGGAACATGGGAGATCACTGATCGCCCTTATGGGTTTAAACCTGTAGGGTGCAAGTGGGTGTTTAAGAAAAAGCTTCGACCTGATGGTACAATTGAGAAGTACAAGGCACGGCTTGTGGCCAAGGGATATACTCAAAAGGAAGGTGAAGACTTCTTTGACACTTACTCACCTGTTGCCAGATTAACCACCATTCGAGTATTACTCTCATTGGTTGCCTCTCATGGTCTTCTCGTTCATCAAATGGACGTTAAGACAACTTTCCTTAATGGAGATTTGGATGAGGAAATTTACATGGATCAGCCAGATGGCTTTGTGATAAATGGTCAAGTAGGAAAGGTGTGCAAGTTGTTGAAGTCTTTATATGGCTAAAAACAAGCCCCTAAGCAATGGCATGAGAATTTCGAAAGAACTTTAACTGTTGCAGGATTTGTTGTAAATGAAGCTGATAAATGTGTGTACCATCGCCATGGTGGGGGTGAGGGAGTCATCCTTTGTTTGTATGTTGATGACATACTGATTTTCGGAACCAACCTTAATGCAATTAAGGAGGTCAAAGATTTCTTATCTCGTTCCTTTGAGATGAAGGATCTGGGAGTATCTGATGTCATCCTGAACATCAAGTTACTGAGAGATGATGATGGTGGGATTACACTGCTTTAGTCCCACTATGTGGAAAAGATCTTGAGTCATTTCGGGTATAGCGACTTCAAGTTTTCTCCTACACCGTATGATTCTAGTGTGTTGCTTCGAAAGAATTGAGGAAATGCTAGAAACCAACTGAGATACTCTCAAATCATTGGCTCACTTATGTAGCTAGTGCCACGAGGCCTGACATCGCCTTTGCTGTAAGCAAACTCAGTCAATTTGTTTCAAATCCAGGAGATGATCACTGGCATGCTCTTGAGAGAGTTATGCGATATCTAAAAGGCACTGCGAGCTATGGCATACACTATACCGGGTACCCAAGGGTACTAGAGGGTTATAGTGATTCAAATTGGATATCTGATGCTGACGAGATAAAGGCCACAAGTGGATATGTATTCACACTTGCTAGTGGCGCTGTTTCTTGGAAGTCTTGCAAGCAGACCATCTTAACGAGGTCAACTATGGAAGCAGAACTCACAGCATTAGACACAGCCACTATTGAAGTAGAGTGGCTTCGTGAACTCTTGATGAACTTACCTGTGGTTGAAAAACCAATACCCGCAATCCTTATGAACTGCGATAATCCAACTGTGATTTTCAAGGTAAATAGTTCTAAGGATAATATGAAGTCATCAAGACATGTGAAGAGGAGACTGAAATCTGTCAGGAAAATGAGAAACTCCAGAGTTATTGCATTGGATTATATCCAAACATCTAAAAACCTGCAGATCCCTTCACAAAGGGTCTATCACGCAACGTGATAGAAAATGCATCGAAGGAGATGGGTATGAGACCCACAATTTGAGCTTTCCACAGTGGTAAACCACTCTATGTGATCGCATATCCCGTGAATTAGAATTTGGAGACAAGTTGTTGGTTAGCTGAGAGGAAAGTATCCCTACTTTAATAAACACCACTCCATAAAGATGCAATACTTTCTTATTCTGCATGGCAGGTTGATTTATTATCTTAATGTGTTCTAAGTGGCTTATCCTAAGCAAAGATGTTGTCTTGCAGAACATCTTTTGAAGAACACACCTATATGAGTCTGACTATTAAAGCGTCGCAGTCTATGAGAGTAGGATGCTCTCTATTAAACTCATGAAAGGCCATGGAGTATGACGTATAAGCTCCACCCACGGGGAAGTCCCATGGTAGCCTAGTATCGGTCAAGACTTTTGTGAAGCTAGGTTCACAGCAAACTTGCAGTTCAAGGCATAGTCCACTGTACATGTTGCAGCCTAGTATAACATAAAGTTCTACGTGGAAGTTCAACTTAACAGTCTCCACTACAGTACCGTTATATAAACAATGTTTTGGAACCAAAGGCAAACTTCATGTGCCTCTGGGATCTGGTGGGGGATTGTTGGAATTTTTCCCTAAATAGGCCCAGCCCATTTATTATATGTCAATAAATTCCTGAAATCCTAGAGGCCCATTTGGCCCATTCATGCAAGGCAAGAGCTGGGACAAATGTTTAGTCCCACATTGCTAGTTGAGTGGAAGTTGGACCAGCTTATAAGGTGAGCTCTCCTACCACTTGGTAAAAGGATGAGAAGGAGAAGGAGAGAGTTCCACACGCGCGCTCCTCCTCCTCGATCGCCTCGCCACGCCTCGTCACGACGCGCGCGCGCCGCAGGTTGCGGATTGCGGGTTGCGGGAATCTCGCCGAGCCGAGCTTTATTTTTCCACGCATGAATGGTATATTAACAGTCGTACAGAAGTTGAAACGTTTTGCTCGAGTGGACTTTTAATACGAACTGAGTGGAGGTTGTACGGTGGGCTGCCGCTGTTCGCTTCAACTCTTGTCCGTTCGTTTCATCACCATCACCGGAAGGATGCTTTGATGACATCAAACACCACACCGTAACTGGGTGGCTATAAAGGTGGCATTGAGTGTTCGGAAAGTATGCGTTGAGACACATGGATCAAGAGTGGGATTTGTCCATCCATATGACGGATAGAAATACTCTGGGCCCTCTCGGTGGAATATCATCCAATTAGCTTGCAAGCATGTGACTGGATCACAAGGGATCACATACCACGGGAACGAGAAAAGAGTACTTATCGGTAACGAGGTTGAACTAGGTATGCAGAGATACCGACGATCAAAACCTCGGATAAGTAAACTATCGTGAGACAAAGGGAAATTGGTATCGTATGTAAGTGGTTCATTCGATCGCAAAGTAATCTTAGAAATATGTGGGAGCCATATGAATTTCCAGATTCCTCTATTGGTTATTGTTCGGAGAAGTGTCTCGATCATGTCCGCACAATTCACGAACCGTAGGGAGACACACTTAAGGATTCGATGTTGTTGAGTAGTTATGGAATGATGAGAAAGAGACCGAATGTTCTTCGGAGTCTTGGATGGGATCCGGGATATCACGAGGAGATCCGGAATGGTCTGGAGAATAAGATTCATATGAGGAAAGTCTTGTTTCGGAGTTCGGGAATGATTTCGGTGTTTTCATCGGGAATGTTCTAGAAGGTTCGAAAGGTCCGGCACTCCGGAGGGGAAGGGTACATGAATGTGTCATGACAATGTGGAATGTTTGCATCATGTACTAGGTATCATGGCTGAGAAAAATAAAGGGATAAATCAAATCCTAGTTTGAAAAGTCAAACGCCAATTTGAAAAGTCAAACGGCAGTTTTGCTTGGTGGAGGGAGAGTAGGAAACCTACTTGGGGAGGAGTTCCTCTCCCTCCACCCGCCGGCCAAGGAGGCCGACTTGGGGGAGGACTCCCTCTCCTTGGCCGGCGCCCTCCCACCTATAAAAGGAGGGGCAGGGGTGCCCCTCTTCCCTACACCTCTCTCCACCAAAACCCTAGCCCTAGCCGCCGGCCACCACAAGTCGCCGCCGCCCTAGGGTTTGCCCTAGACGCTGAGTTGGGGATCTCCCCAAGCCCTAGCCGCCGGCCTAGCCTTCTCCCTTGGTGCCTCTAAACCCTAGATCTCCAAGGCCTCTCTCATAGTCCACCATACTCGCTCCGGCTTAAGGCGAAGCCCTGCGAGATCTCCCATCTACTTCCGGTACCACGCCGTTGTGCTGCCGGAATCGCGAGCAGAGTGCTAAAACCTCCGCTGCCTGCTGGAACAAGGGAGAGGAAGGTCTTCATCGAGTACTGAACGTGTGACCGACTGCGGAAGCGCTGCCGGAACGCAACGCTGGAAGTATCGTCTACACGATCTTGAGATCGGCAAGAGTACGACTACATCACCCACGAGAATCCGCTCTCGTTAACCGCTTTGGAATCTTCGAGGGTGAGTTCCTCTATCGACTCGTTGCTACAATCTAGTATATAGATCTTGGCTTGTTTGTTTGCATGCGGTAGAAAATTTTTGTTTTTCATGCTACGAACCCCTACAGTGGTATCAGAGCCAGGTTTATATGTAGATCTGTTGCACGAGTAGAACACAATGGTCATTGTGGGCGGTGGTGCTTTTATTATCAATTTCTTCTTATGTACTTTGCATCTTGCGGTATGATGGGATGAAGCGGCCCGAGCTAATCTTACATGACATCGTTCATGAGACTTGCTCCACGCTCAACATGCAACTTGTATTGCATAAGTGGCTTTGCGGGTGTCTGTCTCTCCCATTATAGTATAGATCCAATTTACAACGGGCACTTGATAGTTCAAACATCAACGTTGTGGTTCTTGTTCGTAAGTTAGATCGACACTTATTGAAAGCCCCAAACCACGTAAAATATGCAAAGAAAATTAGAGGCGTCTAACTTTGTTTTGCAGGGGTGTGCTGTGATGTGATATGGCCATGATTGTGATTATATTTGATGTATGCAATGTTCCTTATTGTAAGTTGGCAACCAGTAGGAGCCATATGGTTGTCTTTAATTTCTGTTAAGACCCGTGTGTCTATTCAAAGTAGTTGTAATAGTTGGAGCTGGTGGACGACAACCATGAAACGGCGCCATTGACCTTGACGCTATGCCGGTGATGATGGAGATAATGTTTGTGCTTGAAGATGGAGATCGGAAGCATAAGAAGAAAGGCCATATCATATCACATATTATGAATTGCATGTGATGTTAATCCTTTATGCATCTTGTATTGCTTAGTTAATGACGGTAGCATTATAAGATGATCCCTCATGCACATAAATTTCAAGTTTTAAAGTGTTCATCCTTAGTAAGCACCGTTGCTAAAGCTTGTTGTTTCGAAGCACCACATGATGATCGGGTGTGTTAGATTCTGCAAGTGTATACAATGTGAGCAAGCCAGATTTGCTATGCAGAAGCTAAGGTTTGATCTTGACGATCCTAGCATGTACAGACATGGTCTCGGAACACGGATCACCGAAAGGTAAAGCATGAATCATATAGTAGATATGATGAACATGTCGATTGTTTGCCATTGAAGCTACATCAACTCTCGTGATGATCGGTTTTGATGTGGTGGATTTGGTTCGTGTGATCACTAAAACAATGTGAGGGATATTGTTTTGAGTGGGAGTTCACCTAGATTAATTTAACTATTAATTAGAACTCAATTTGTCATAAACTTAGTCTAAACTATTGCAAATATGTTGTAGATCAATGGCGGCCCATACCATCAATTTTAATGCGTTCCTAGAGAAAGAAAAGTTGAAAAACAATGGAAGCAACTTCGCGGATTGGTTCCGCAATTTGAGGATTGTCCTCAATGCTGGTAATTTGACCTATGTGCTAGATGCACCGCTGGGTGACCCGCCTGCAGCTGATGCTACCGATGAAGTAAAGAATGTTTACCTCGCTCGGAAGAATCAGTACTCCACATTTCAGTGTGCTATCTTGTATGGTTTGGAATCGGAGCTTCAAAAAAGGTTTGAGAACCATGACCCACATGATATTGTCCGTGAACTCAAATTGATATTTTAGACTCACGCGGTAGTTGAGAGTTATGAGGCTTCTGAAAAGTTCTTTAACTGCAAGATGGAAGAGGGTAGTGTTGGGCCACGCAGAGATAAAACAAAACTTTTTCCTCTAACGTGGTGATCCCAAGATCTAGCTGAGGTAGAAGGCCACGAGGTTTACCACTAGACGCGCGGTTGCGGATTACTGATGAAGCGCGTCAGTTGATGCAGTGCAGTCCTCACGATCCGATCGTCCTGGTGCTGATCGCACAGCACCTCTGCTGGTATCCACACGTACAAGGAGGAGCGCCGGCGGCGAACTGCTAGGTTCGTTACGGCGGCTGGACTGATGTGGAGCTAGGGTTTCCAACACATGGAATGACCTAACCGAACAACGATTAACCCTTCTGGGTTATGGTGCTCCACTATATATAGGGAGTGAACGTGGGATCGGCTCTCGCGGCCCATTCACTAAAGCCCATATAACACTAGTCACCGTGAGTCCAACTCACTAACTCAGTCCTAATCTGGTTTAGGTCCAACCCAACCAGATTACAGATTCGGATCCAATCCGAACTTGCTCCCGCTCTTAAGTGTGTGACCCCGCAGGCTCATGGTTACTTGGACACGATTAGAGTCCGACTCACAATCGATCAATCGGCATCGGCTCCTAGCAGAACTTGCCGATTCCCAAGTACCAAAGAGTCATGACGACTTGCCTTTCCAATGCGACTTACGTCTGAGTCCCTTTTGCCTCACGATATACCTTGTCAAACTATAGGCGAATATATGTCATCCCTTAAATAGTCCGACTCTCTTCTCGATCCGAGATAAGTGATTCACCCGACTAACTCTTAGCCGATCGACTCGGTTAACACTTAACCGAGTCGCGCATGGCCATGCTTTCCGAATCATATCTCACGAGAGGGCCCAGAGAATATCTCTCCAAGTGGAGGGGCAAAATCCCATCTTGGTTATTCACATCACGCAGCTTGATTCTCAGTCGACCCGAACCCTGCCTTTATAACTGCCCAGTTACGGATCAGCGTTTGACAGAACCTAAGTCGGTGATCCTCAACTCGGACTATGCAACAACCTCAGGTCTAAGGATTACATTGATTGAGATATACAAATGACAACTAGTTCGTTGTACCTCAATATGGGTCAATCCGACTCGCTAAACTCTTTAGCCGAATCTGTGTAAGTTGGAATAGCATCTCCATGCCCATGACAAGTGGAACCGAGTCATCAAGCCAACTTTCACATTGGTCTAAGTTGTGTGTCCAGCACAACCTCAATGACCAAGGATATTTAGTACAAACAACATGAATGCATAGTTCCACAACTGAATCACATATTCAATGATACACATCAGATGTTTATACAAGGACTACTTAATAACTTTATGAATACAATGGGAAATATCATCATACATGATTGCCTCTAGGGCATATTCCCAACAGTCTCCCACTTGCAGTAGAGTCAATCTTTTGACATCACATGTCTAAGCATCTAATGCCCATGGCTCTCAGGTGCGCCTCATGCTTCGGCTGGGGTAACGGCTTTGTCAACGGATCCGCAATATTTGCATCCGTGTGTACCTTGCATAACTTGATATCACCCTGATCCACGAACTGGCGAATTAGGTGGTACCGCATGAGTATGTGCTTGTTCTTCTGGTGTTGTCTAGGTTCCTTGGCTTGTGCAATAGCACCATTGTTGTCACAATACACGTCCAACGGATTGGACGAGCCCTGAACCACACCAAGATCCATGAGGAAATTCCTCATCCAAACAGCTTCCTTTGCTGCCTCCGAGGCGGCAATATACTCAGCCTCTGTTGTAGATGCAGACACAGTCTCTTGCTTGGAACTTTTCCAGCTCACAGCACCTCCGTTTATAATAAACACGTATCCGGATTGCGAGCGAGAATCATCAGAGTCGGTGAGATAACTCGCATCCGTGTAACCCTTTACACTGAGTTCATCTTCACCACCATAAACCAAGAACATATCCTTAGTCCTTCTCAAGTACTTTAGGATATTTTTAGCCGCTGTCCAGTGGATCTCTCCAGGATCAGCCTGGTATCTGCTCACAACACTTAGAGCATAGGAAACATCCGGCCTAGTACAAATCATGGCGTACATGATGGATCCAACTGCAGAAGCATATGGAATCGCACTCATCCGACTTCGCTCATCAGTTGTCGAAGGACACTGAGTCTTGCTAAGTTTTACACCATGGGACATCGGTAAGAACCCTTTCTTAGACGATTCCATGTTGAACTTCTTCAACACTTTGTCCAAATAAGTACTCTGACTCAATCCAATGAGCCTCCTTGATCTATCTCTATAGATCCGGATTCCGAGGATGTATGTTGCCTCACCCAAGTCTTTCATTGAGAAACTCCTTTCTAATGATTCCTTGGTTTCTTGCAACATCTGGACATCATTTCCAATCAGTAATATGTCATCCACATATAAGATTAGAAAATTTACTTTGTTCCCACTAAACTTCTTGTATAAACAAGAATCATGATCACTCTTGATGAAGCCAAACGATTTGACTACCTCATCAAAGCGAATATTCCAACTCCGAGATGCTTGCTTCAACCCATAAATGGATTTCTGAAGTTTGCATACCTTGTCAGCATTAGCCGGATCGACAAAACCCTCGGGCTGTATCATATACACGTCCTCAGTTAAATTTCCATTAAGGAAAGCCGTTTTGACATCCATCTGCCATATCTCATAGTCGAAATAGGCTGCTATAGCTAACATGATCCGAACTGATTTAAGCATCACTACGGGCGAGAAAGTCTCGTCGTAATCAACTCCTTGAACTTGTCGGAACCCCTTCGCGACAAGGCGTGCTTTATAGATTGAAACATTTCCATCCATATCAGTTTTCTTCTTAAAGACCCATTTGCACTCGACAGGTCTTGCACCGTCTGGCAGATCAACCAAGTTCCAAACTTGATTTTCATCCATGGACTTTAACTCGGATCTCATGGCTCCAAGCCATGACTCGGAATCAGATCCCACCATCGCTTCCGAATAATTTGTCGGCTCATCACTGTCTAACAGTAACACATCACGAACACTTCGTAATCTTGCCGATCTTCGTAGTACAGGTGCGGCTATCGGCTCAGCTGCCACGATCGGCTCATCCTCCAAGGTTTTTGCCGACTCGCTACTTGCCAATTCCTCTCGAATTTCTTCGAGTTGCACCGTGCTCCCACTTACTCTCCGACTGAGAAACTCTTTCTCAAGGAAGACACCGTTCCGAGCGACAAACACTTTGCCCTCTTCTCGGTTGTAGAAGTAGTAACCCAAGGTTTCCCTCGGATACCCCACGAAAATACACTTATCCGATTTGGCTGTAAGCTTGTCCGACTGAAGTCGCTTGACAAAAGCTTCACAACCCCAAATCTTAAGAAAAGACAAACTCGGCTTTTTGCCTGTCCACATCTCATGCGGTGTCTTCTCTACCGATTTTGATGGTACTCTGTTTAGTGTGAACGCCGCTGTTTCTAGACAATAATCCCAAAATGATAAAGGTAGATCTGTCAGACTCATCATTGATCGTACCATGTCTAACAAGGTCCGATTCCGCCTTTCCGAAACACCATTCCTTTGTGGCGTTCCTGGCGGAGTAAGTTGAGGAACTATTCCACAACTTTTCAGATGGTCATCAAAATCATGGCTCATGTACTCGCCTCCTCGGTCCGACCGAAGAAACTTTATTTTCTTGCCGAGTTGATTCTGTGCTTCATTCTGGAATTCTTTGAACTTTTCAAAGGCTTCCGACTTATGTTTCATCAAGTAGATATATCCATACCTACTCAAATCATCAGTGAAGGTAATGAAGTACTCATAACCACCCCTGGCTGTCATGCTCATTGGTCCACATACATCACTATGTACTAGTCCCAACAAGTTGGACGCCCTTTCGCAACTCTTTGCAAAAGGTGTCTTGGTCATTTTGCCGAGTAGGCAAGATTCGCATGTCTCGAACGACTCCAAGTCGAACGAAGTTAGGAGTCCATCATCATGGAGTTTCTTCATGCGTTTCCAACTTATATGACCAAGCCGACAGTGCCAAAAGTAAGTCATATTCAGATCATTTGGTTTCAACCTTTTAACATTTATGTTATAAACCGACTCACCATCAAGATTCAAAATAAATAACCCGTCCTGGACGGGTGCAAAGCCGTGAAACATATCATTCAAATACAAAGAACAACCATTATTCTTGATATTCGACTCATAGCCTTGCCTCATCAAACATGAAGCAGAAATAATGTTTCGACTGAGCACTGGAACATAATAACAATTATTTAGTTCCATAATGAATCCGGAAGGTAAATGAAGTTGCATCGTGCCGACTTCCAACGCAGCAACTCTTGCTTTGTTGCCGACTCGAATATCAACCTCTCCTCTTGCTACGCTCCTAGTTCTTACCAGTCCCTGCAACGAGTTGCAGATGTGAATAACTGATCTGGTATCATATACCCAAGAACTATTAGGTGCATCAGCAAGATATATGTCTATAACATTGCAAACAAGTGTACCTGAGTCGGAAGTCATACCTCCACTCTTGGCTTTGTCGGCCAAGTACTTGCTGCAGTTCCTCTTCCAGTGGCCATCCGCCTTGCAGTAGAAGCAAGTGGATCCGGTTGAAGTAGATGGTTTAGTCCCTGAGGAAGCGCTTGGGACCGGGTCCTGAGCCTGCTTTCCTCCTGACTTAGCCTTCTTCTTAGTCCAAGAACTCTTCTTGAACTTAGCCTTATTCTGCACCATCAACACTTGACTGGTGCCCTTCTTGAGATCCGCCTCTGCCTGCTTGAGCATCCCATGCAATTCAGTGAGCTTCTTATCCATACCATGCATGTGGTAGTTCGAAATGAACTGCCCATATGCACTAGGAAGAGAGTTCAGAATTATATCCGTAGCGAACTCTTCGCTTATGGGGTAGCCAAGCCTCTCCAGAGACTGCACGTAACCAACCATTTTGATCACATGCGGACTCAGTGGATCACCATCCTTAAGCTTGCAACTCAGCAAAGCCTGAGAGACTTGATACCTCTCAGTCTTCGCCTGAGCCTGGAACATACTTTTGAGGCTTTCGATCATATCGTAGGCCTCAACATGCTCGAACTGCTTTTGCAAGTCCGGTTCCATGTGAGCAAGCATAAGACAGCTAATATCCGTGGACTCATCCTTAGCCCGACGGTAGGCATTGGTGGCTGCGACAGTCGCATTCTCATTCGGCTCATCTGGAAGTGGGTTGTCTAGGACATGGTCCTTCTTTTCTTGTTTGAGAACAATTCTCAGATTTCGATACCAGTTGGTAAAATTAGTGTCGTTCAGTTTATCTTTCTCAAGAATAGTTCTCAACGCAAAACCGGATATCTGAGAGTGACTGCTACTTGGTGCCATGATCTACAACAGAAAATATGCAAAACACTTAATACATGTATTCATAAAAGAGCAAGCATATTAAACATTTTAATATTTTATGCTCCCACTAGAACCAACACCCCTCCGATGGTTACTTAGTGATTCAGGATCCTAAATAAGCAAGTCGGCTAGTGAGCTTTAGCATCACCGCTAGCCGCCAAGTGATCTAGGTAGACAACTCCTTGTCAATCGCATCTCATGCGACTCCTGTTGGACGGGTGGCATCACATGCCCCGGCTCCCATCCGACCTTTTCCCGAGTCCCACAACCGTTGTGATAGACCCGTCTAGCTTACCGAGTGTTTCTGCAGTAAGAGTCCGACTCGAACCCACCTAGTCGGAAAGAATTGGCAGCACCTCAATTTTATGAGCCCACTACCAAAAATGTCCGACTTGTGATGGTGCAAACACTGGCGGGAAAACCGACTAGACCTTCTTTGAGGGATTAAATTTTACCGACTATCTAATAGAGGTAAAACTGAGACATAACAATAACACAAAATAAAGCAATTATAATGTGAAATGGTATGGCTCTCTTCATGGCGATCTCCATCTCCACAAAGCCTGTAATCCGACTCGTGCCAACTCTTGTCACTTGCCGTCTTACTCCATGTCGCCGACATGTACAACGCCTTGCATGCCTTCCGGGTTCTCCAACAGCTACACTAGCTTAGTAAAGTAAACTACATAGAGAATCCGACACGCAGGTCGTTATACAATAAAATGACAGCACCTAGGCTCCAGCCGGCTGACAAAAACCGTGATTCGCAGATCACGTATGGATTACACACATACATCACATGCACATGAACCATACCATTCACAACTTCCTGCAAAAACAAGTTATGCATAGATACAATATCTACCGGCGTTGTGAAACTCGCAACGACATCTAAGGCGCTACGACAGGGCGAAGCCGGCGGTCCCGCTAGCCGGATAGCGGGCGGGGATCGAAGGGGCAGCGCCCCTCGCGGGTGCGGGCAGCGCCCGACGATTTTTCCGAAAACGTAGATCTCATCTACGATCCGAACATGGATTCCGACCATCGTTCCGATTCGATCAAACTCTTTGATCTTCGATCACCGCTTCTGGATTTACGTGTCACAGTCTACCCCGATGGCGGAAGCCGACCGGTAGGGGTATGTCGTTCCACGACCTCAGCAGTATGATCACGGAAATCAGATCTACCATTCCCCGAGTACAGTTGATCCAATCAACTTCATACAAAACCGATCTATCTCATAGATCGACCACCAAACAGCACATAGATCTCATCTACGTCCTACCGCATATCACATATGCGAGATCTCGAGCCTAAAACCAGAAGCTATCGCTCTGATACCACTGTTGGGCCACGCAGAGATAAAACAAAACTTTTTCCTCTAACGTGGTGATCCCAAGATCTAGCTGAGGTAGAAGGCCACGAGGTTTACCACTAGACGCGCGGTTGCGGATTACTGATGAAGCGCGTCAGTTGATGCAGTGCAGTCCTCACGATCCGATCGTCCTGGTGCTGATCGCACAGCACCTCTGCTGGTATCCACACGTACAAGGAGGAGCGCCGGCGGCGAACTGCTAGGTTCGTTACGGCGGCTGGACTGATGTGGAGCTAGGGTTTCCAACACATGGAATGACCTAACCGAACAACGATTAACCCTTCTGGGTTACGGTGCTCCACTATATATAGGGAGTGAACGTGGGATCGGCTCTCGCGGCCCATTCACTAAAGCCCATATAACACTAGTCACCGTGAGTCCAACTCACTAACTCAGTCCTAATCTGGTTTAGGTCCAACCCAACCAGATTACAGATTTGGATCCAATCCGAACTTGCTCCCGCTCTTAAGTGTGTGACCCCGCAGGCTCATGGTTACTTGGACACGATTAGAGTCCGACTCACAATCGATCAATCGGCATCGGCTCCTAGCAGAACTTGCCGATTCCCAAGTACCAAAGAGTCATGACGACTTTCCTTTCCAATGCGACTTACGTCTGAGTCCCTTTTGCCTCACGATATACCTTGTCAAACTATAGGCGAATATATGTCATCCCTTAAATAGTCCGACTCTCTTCTCGATCCGAGATAAGTGATTCACCCGACTAACTCTTAGCCGATCGACTCGGTTAACACTTAACCGAGTCGCGCATGGCCATGCTTTCCGAATCATATCTCACGAGAGGGCCCAGAGAATATCTCTCCAAGTGGAGGGGCAAAATCCCATCTTGGTTATTCACATCACGCAGCTTGATTCTTAGTCGACCCGAACCCTGCCTTTATAACTGCCCAGTTACGGATCAGCGTTTGACAGAACCTAAGTCGGTGATCCTCAACTCGGACTATGCAACAACCTCAGGTCTAAGGATTACATTGATTGAGATATACAAATGACAACTAGTTCGTTGTACCTCAATATGGGTCAATCCGACTCGCTAAACTCTTTAGCCGAATCTGTGTAAGTTGGAATAGCATCTCCATGCCCATGACAAGTGGAACCGAGTCATCAAGCCAACTTTCACATTGGTCTAAGTTGTGTGTCCAGCACAACCTCAATGACCAAGGATATTTAGTACAAACAACATGAATGCATAGTTCCACAACTGAATCACATATTCAATGATACACATCAGATGTTTATACAAGGACTACTTAATAACTTTATGAATACAATAGGAAATATCATCATACATGATTGCCTCTAGGGCATATTCCCAACAGGTAGCTCCTTAAGTAAACATGTGCTTAAGATGTCTGGGCACGCAAACAAACTCCAAAGCTTGGGTATAGTGATTCCTAATGCTTTGGGGATTTATCGTGTCCTCCAATCACTGCCACCAAGTTACAAAAACTTTGTGATGAACTACAATATGCAAAGCATGAACAAGCAGTTGCCAGAACTCTTCTCCATGTTAAAATCTGCAGAAGTGGAGATCAAGAAAGAGCACCAAGTGTTGATGGTCAATAAGACCACCAGATTCAAGAAAGGCAAGTCTAAGCAAAAGGGAAACTTTAAGAAGGGTGGTAAGAAAGTTGCCGCACCGACGAAGAAGACCAAGGCTGGACCTAAGCTTGATACTGAGTGCTTTTACTACAAGGGAGAAGGTCACTAGAAGCGGAATTGCCCAAAGTACTTGGCGGATTTGAAGAACGGCAACATCAAGAAGAAAGGTATATTCGATATACATGTTATTGATGTGTATCTCACTAGTACTCGTAGTAGTGCCTGGGTATTTGATACTGGTTCGGTTGCTCATATTTGTAACTCGAAACAGGTGCTGCAGAATAAACAGAAGCTAGTGAAGAACAAGGTGACGATGCACGTTGGAAATGGATCAAAGGTTGATGTGATCGCAGTTGGCACGCTACCTCTTCATCTACCATCGGGATTAGTTTTGTACTTAAATAATTGTTATTTGGTGTCTGCGTTAAGCATGAACATTATATCGGGATCTTGTTTATTGCGAGACGGTTACTTGTTTAAGTCCGAGAATAATGGTTGTTCGATTTATATGAGTAATATGTTTTATGCACATGCACCTTTGATAGATGGTCTATTATTATTGAATCTTGATAGTGGAAATACACATATTAATAACATTGAAGCTAAACATTTGAAATTGAGCAATAACTCGACCTATATGTGGCACTGTCATCTTGGTCACATTGGAGTGAAGCGTATGAAGAAACTCCATTCCGATGGACTTCTTGAATCACTTGATTTTGAATCACTTGAAAGATGTGAAGCACGTCTGATGGGTAAAATGACTAAGACTCCATTTTAAGGTATGATGGAGCGAGCTATGGACTTATTGAAAATCATACATACCGATGTGTGTGGTCTAATGAGTGTAGCATCGTGCGGTGGTTATCGTTATGTTCTTACCTTCACGGATGACTTGAGTAGATATGGGTATATCTATTTCATGAAACATAAGTCCGAAACTTTCGAGAAGTTTAAGGAATTTCAAAGTGAGGTGGAGAATCAACGTAACAAGAAGATTAAATTTCTACGTTCTGATCATGGAGGTGAATATCTTAGTTACGAGTTTGGCGAGCATTTAAAGAAATGCAGAATACTTTCACAATTGACACCGCCGGGAACACCACAGCGTAATGGTGTGTCCGAACGTCGTAATCGAACTCTCTTAGATATGGTTCGTTCTATGATGTCACTTACAGATTTACCGCTATCATTTTGGGGTTATGCATTAGAAACAGCCGCATTCACTTTAAATAGGGCACCATCTAAATCCGTTGAAACGACACCATATGAATTATGGTTTGGGAAGAAACCTAGATTGTCGTTCCTTGAAGTTTGGGGTTGCGAAGCCTATGTAAAGAAGTTACAACCGAACAAGCTTGAACCCAAAGCGGAAAAATGCGTCTTCATAGGATACCCGAAGGAAACTATTGGGTATACCTTCTATCATAGATCCGAAGTCAAAATCTTCGTTGCCAAGAATGGATCCTTTCTAGAGAAGGAATTTCTCTCGAAAGAAGTGACTGGAAGGAAAGTAGAACTCGACGAGGTTGTCGAACCTTCTCTCGAACTTGCGAGTAGCGCAGCACCAGAAGTAGTTCCTGTGGCGCCTACACCAATAAGAGAGGGAGCTAATGATGATGATCATGAAACTTCGGTTGAAGTTGCTACAGAGCCTCACAGGTCAACGAGAACTCGTACCACTCCTGATTGGTATGATCCCATTATGAGTGTCATGTTGGTGGACAACACCGATGACCCTGCGACATATGAGGAAGCGATGATGAGCCCAGATTCCAATAAATGGCAAGATGCCATGAAATCCGAGATTGGATCCATGTACGAAAACCTAGTATGGACTTTGGTGGACTTACCGGATGGCCGGAAGGCTGTCAAGAACAAATATATTTTCAAGAAGAAAACAGATGCTGATGGTAATGTTACTGTCTATAAAGCTCGAGTTGTCGCAAAAGGGTTTCGACAAATTCAAGGAGTTGACTACGATGAGACTTTCTCACCAGTAGCGAAGCTAAAGTCTGTGAGGATTATGTTAGCAATCGCTGCATATTACGATTATGAGATATGGCAGATGGATGTCAAAACGACGTTCCTCAATGGAGACATTGATGAAGAATTGTATGTGATGCAACCCAAAGGTTTTGTTGATCCTAAATATGCTAACAAGGTGTGCAAACTTCAACGGTCCATATATGGATTGAAGCAAGCATCTCGAAGTTGGAATCAACGTTTTGATAAGGTAATCAAAAGTTTTGGTTTTATACAGACTTATGGAGAAGCTTGTATTTACAAGAAAGTGAGTGGGAGCTCTTTAGCAATCTTAATACTATATGTAGATGACATATTGTTGATTGGGAATGATGTAGACCTTATTAATAGTGTCAAAAAATATTTGAATAATAGTTTTTCAATGAAAGATCTTGGCGAAGCAGCTTACATATTAGGCATAAAGATTTATAGAGATAGATCGAGATACCTAATATCATTGTCACAAAGTACATATTTGGACAAAGTTCTAAAGAGGTTTGGAATGGAAGATAGAAAGAAAGGGTTCTTGCCCATGTTGCCCAATACGACCTTGAGTAAAACTCAAAGTACAGCAACGACAGAAGATAGAGAAAGGATGAGTAAGACTCCCTATGCCTCAGCCATAAGATCTCTAATATATGCCATGCTATGTACTAGACCCGACATTGCATATGCTGTTAGTTTGACTAGCAGATATCAAAGTGATCCAGGAGTGGATCATTGGACAGCGGTCAAAAACATCCTTAAGTACTTGAGAAGAACTAAGGATATGGTTATTTCTTATGGAGGTGATGAACAGCTCGTTGTTAATGGTTACACTGATGCTAGTTGGAACACCGATCCGGACGATTCTAAATCACAATCTGGATACGTATTTACTTTGAATAGTGCAGCAATTAGCTGGAGGAGTGCAAAGCAAAGCGTTGTGGTGAGATCTTCAACTGAATCGGAATACATAGCTGCTTCAGAGGCTTCACAAGAAGCGATATGGATGAAGGAGTTCATTACAGAGCTCGGTGTGGTTCCAAGTGCGCTGGACCCAATGTCTATCTACTATGATAACATGGGCGCCATGGCCAATGCGCAAGAACCAAGGTCACACAAGAAGCTGAAGCACATCAAGCTAAGTTTTCACGCTATTCGAGAACATTTCCATGATGGTGACATAAAGATTTGCAAAGTACACACAGATTTGAATGTGGCGGATCCGTTGACTAAACCTCTCCCGAGGGCAAAACATGACCAACACCAAACTGCCATGGGTGTTCGGTATATTACCATGTAATCTAGATTAGTTGACTCTAGTGCAAGTGGGAGACTGTTGGAGATATGCCCTAGAGGCAATAATAAATATAGTTATTATTATATATTTATGTTTATGATAAATGTTTACATTCATGCTATAACAGTATTAACAAGGAAACATTAATACTTGTGTGATTTGTAAACTAAATTAGAGTCCCTAGTAAAGCCTCTTCATAATACTAGCTTGTTGGTTAATAGATGATTGTGGTTTCTCTATCATGAACATTGAGATGTTATTAACAACAAGATCATATCATTAGGAGAATGGTATGATGGACATACTCCTATAGATAAGCGTAGCATAAAGATAAAGTCATTTTAATAGTTCAATTGCTATAAGCTTACTGATACATAGTAACCTAATTCCTTCGACCGTGAGATCATGCTTATCACCATCACCGGAAGGATGCTTTGATGACATCAAACACCACACCGTAACTGGGTGGCTATAAAGGTGGCATTGAGTGTTTGGAAAGTATGGGTTGAGACACATGGATCAAGAGTGGGATTTGTCCATCCATATGACGGATAGAAATACTCTGGGCCCTCTCGGTGGAATGTCATCCAATTAGCTTGCAAGCATGTGACTGGATCACAAGGGATCACATACCACGGGAACGAGAAAAGAGTACTTATCGGTAACGAGGTTGAACTAGGTATGCAGAGATACCGACGATCAAAACCTCGGATAAGTAAACTATCGTGAGACAAAGGGAAATTGGTATCATATGTAAGTGGTTCATTCGATGGCAAAGTAATCGTAGAAATATGTGGGAGTCATATGAATTTCCAGATTCCTCTATTGGTTATTGTTCGGAGAAGTGTCTCGATCATGTCCGCATAATTCACGAACCGTAGGGAGACACACTTAAGGATTCGATGTTGTTGAGTAGTTATGGAATGATGAGAAAGAGACCGAATGTTGTTCGGAGTCTCGGATGGCATCCGGGATATCACGAGGAGATCCGGAATGGTCCGGAGAATAAGATTCATATAAGGAAAGTCCTGTTTTGGAGTTCGGGAATGATTCCGGTGTTTTCATCGGGAATGTTCTAGAAGGTTCCGGAAGGTCCGGCACTCTAGAGGGGAAGGGTACATGAATGTGTCATGACAATGTGGAATGGTTGTATCATGGCTGATCAAAATAAAGGGATAAATCAAATCCTAGTTTGAAAAGTCAAACGCCAATTTGAAAAGTCAAACGACAGTTTTGCTTGGTGGAGGGAGAGTAGGAAACCTACTTGGGGAGGAGTTCCTCTCCCTCCACCCGCCGGCCAAGGAGGCCGACTTGGGGGAGGAATCCCTCCCCTTGGCCGGCGCCCTCCCACCTATAAAAGGAGGGGCAGGGGTGACCCTCTTCCCTACACCTCTCTCCACCAAAACCCTAGCCCTAGCCGCCGGCCACCACAAGTCGCCGCCGCCCTAGGGTTTGCCCTAGCCGCCGAGTTGGGGCTCTCCCCAAGCCCTAGCCACCGTCCTAGCCTCCTCCCTTGGTGCCTCTAAAACCTAGATCGCCAAGGCCTCTCTCATAGTCCACCATACTCGCTCCGGCTTAAGGCGAAGCCCTGCGAGATCTCCCCTCTACTTCCGGTACCACGCCGCGCGTTGTGCTACCGGAATCGTGAGGAGAGTGCTACAACCTCCACTGCCTGCTGGAACAAGGGAGAGGAAGGTCTTCATCGAGTATCGAATGTGTGACCGACTGCGGAAGCGCTGCCGGAACGCAGCGCTGGAAGGATCGTCTACACGATCTTGAGATCGGCAAGAGTATGACTACATCACCCACGAGAATCCGCTCTCGTTAACCGCTTTGGAATCTTCGAGGGTGAGTTCCTCTATCGACTCGTTGCTACAATCTAGTAGATAGATCTTGGCTTGTTTGTTTGCATGCGGTAGAAATTTTTTGTTTTCCATGCTACGAACCCCTACATCCTGTACGGGAGAAGGGCGATAAGGTTTATGGGGAGAGCTATCGGCGTGACTACTGGCTTCGTCACGGACTCCCACACGGATAGAGACTGCGGCGACGTCTTTCCCGACAAGGACTTCTTCCCCGACATCAGCACCCTCTTCCTCGACGACATGGCCAACGATGGTTCCAACGCCGGCGGTTCCTCTTCTGCTACAGCCGTGTATATCTTCTTTCTCAATCTTGTTCTGATCATATCTAAATTTTTACGTCTTGCAGTTTGTTTGGTTATATGCCTTAATATGTATTCGCTATTTCACATGATTAGTATATTCCCTATTATTATAATCATGTTTTATCTAGCGTTTATTATGGATAATTCGCTTGGTAAATTGCTCTTTTATTCAACAATTGTTTGGAACAAGACATGCTACAACAATAATCAATAAGCATAATGCTAAAACAACACCTAGCATGTCATGCTAAAGTCTAAGTCACACTCAATGCAAGCTCCTCTTGCACTTCAAGCAAGAACGTACTACTCCTTTCCAAACACCAAGCAAACTTATTTGCAAAACAACACAGTGAGAGCGGGGGTCCAAACTACTAAAGCAAACTAAACAAACTAAGCAAAGCAAACGAAAACTAAGACGCTCCAAAAACAACACAACTGTGCATGAAACAATAAAATTGAAGTGTCTAGACAGACCTGAACTTTTTATTGATGAAGTAGGGGATGCCTTGGGCATCCCCAAGCTTTGACGCTTGTACCTCTTGGATATGTCTTGGGGTGACACCATGGTGGCATCCCCAAGCTTGAGCTTTTGTCCATTCTTCATCTCATTGCATCATTCTTTCTCTACACCTGAAATTTTTCCTTCATACAAAACTTCACACAATCTTCATTAGCAACATTAGCACATTCAAAAGATATTAGACCCCTGGAAAAGCATTGGAACAACAAGTCTTTTTACTAAAAACACGAGCTACTGAAGTAACTCCTTCAAAGAAACTCAATTTACCTGAAGAGAACTCAAAAAGAAATCAATAAGAAGCAAATGCAAATAATGGCAGAAATCTATCAAAACAGATCATATGGTAGAAACGAATAATTTTTTCGAACATCTTCTGTTGCTCAAATCAAAAAATGTTGAACTAACGAAAGTTAGACAACATACTGGGAGATTTATTTGTAAATTTTGAGCTCAATCCGAGTTACAGAGCCTCCTCACTAATGTATTTGGTGGAGGACAGAAATCTATTTCAGGACAGCAACTCCCCAAATCTTAGTTCCCTCTCATTAGAGGTCATTCTTGGCACAAAAAGCAAACAAAAAGGATAAGGAGAGGTCATTACAGTAGTAATAACTTCCAAGACTCAAGGAAACTCTTGGGTTATCTCCCAACAAGTACTTTTCTTTAATGCATTTAAGTTAGGCACAAGAAGCAAGAAGAATCAAGTATTTCCAAATGAAGAAGCATTAACATCAAATCTTGCTTTCAAAGGAGGAGCAAAAAGAAACTTATCTCTCCTCATAGGGAAGTGTTCAATACCTTTCTTAAATGGAAATTGATATTTGATGGTGCCTTCTTTCATATCAATGATGGCACCAACTATTCTAAGAAAAGGTCTTCCCAAAGTAATAGGACAAGAAGCATTGTATTCAACATCCAAAACATAGAAATCAACAGGGACATAAGCATTATTAACCATAATGAGAACATCATTAATACTCCCTATGAGTTTCTTCTTAGCATTATCATTGAGTGGGACATCCAAATAACAATCTTCTAATGGTGGTAAATCAAGCATTTCATAAATCTTCCTGGCCATAATAGAGACACTAGAACCAAGATCACATGAAGCTTTGATATCAAAGTCATTCACTTGTATATTAATAATGGATTCCCAACTATCTTCTACTTTCCTAGGAATAGAAGCTTTGTGTTTTAGCTTCTCTTCCTTAATCTTAACAAGAGCATCTGTAATGTGTTTGGTAAAGGCAACATGCATATCACTAGCATCAGGACTTCTAGCAAGCTTTTGTAGGAACATAATCACTTCAGAAATATTGCAACCATCAATATCAAAGTCAAACTTAGCATCACTAGTAGTAGGATCAATAGGCTTAGGCATAAGAGGAGGAGGAATAGGGGCTACTTGTGATTTAGTGGTGACAGTGCACACACTATTGTTTCTATCAATTTCAGCTTCCCTTTCCCACCTAGCATGAAGTTGAGCTAACAGCCTAACATTTTCATCAATAGTAACTTGTATGGCATGAGCAGTAGCAAAGGTATTTTTCATAGTTTTAGGTTTAGCGGCCATTTTATTAACCAAGGAAGTTTGAGCTTCAGACAAATAGGATATATTTTTCTCAACAGTTAAAAGCTTTTCTTCTATAGTCTTATTGAAAGTGGTTTGTTTACTAATAAAGTCCTTGAGCATTACTTCAAGTTTAGAGGGGGCAATTCTAGCATTATTGTAAGAGCTTCCATAGGAATTGCCATTATTAGGAGGATAAGGCCTATAATTGTTGTTGCTACCAAAATTATTCCTATAGGCATTGTTGTTGAAATTGTTGTTTCTAATGAAGTTCACATCAACTTGCTCTTCATGAGCAACCAAAGAAGCTAAGGGAACACTATTAGGATCTAGAGGAGCTTTCCCATTAATAAGCATATCCATAATAACATAAATCTTTTCACTCAAAGAGGAAGTTTGCTCAACAGAATTTACCTTCTTACCATGTGGAGTTCTCTCAACATGCCATTCAGAGTAGTTAACCATCATATTATGAAGGAGCCTTGTTGCAGCATCCAAGGTGAGTCCCATAAAAGTACCTCCAGCAGCAGAATTCAACAGGTTTCTTGAGGAGAAGTTCAAACCTGCATAAAAAGTTTGGATAATCATCCAAGCAGTGAGTCCATGAGTAGGGCAATTTTTAACCAAAGATTTCATTCTTTCCCAAGCAGGAGCAACATGTTCACTATCAAGCTGTTTAAATTTCATAATATCACTTCTCATAGCAATAATCTTAGCAGGAGGATAGTAATTTCCAATAAAAGCATCTTTGCACTTAGTCCAAGAATCAATACTATTTTTAGGCAAAGATAGCAACCATTATTTAGCTTTTCTCCTCAAGGAGAAAGGAAAAATCCTGAGCTTAATAATATCTCCATCTACATCCTTATACTTTTGCATCTCACAAAGTTCAACAAAGCTATTAAGATGGGCGGCAGGATCATCAGAACCAGCACCAGAAAATTGCTCTCTCATCATAAGATTCAACAAAGCAGGCTTAATTTCATAAAAGATAGCATCAGGAGCAGGTGGAGAAATAGGTGTGCTTAGGAAATCATTGTTGTTGGTGCTAGTGAAGTCACACAACTTGGTGTTCTCAGCAGAGTTCATTTTGGCAAAGGTGGGCAAGCCAAAAACAGCAGAAGCAGCTAGAGAAGGAACTAATTTTTTGTGTGTTTTTGAATAAAGAAATCAAACCAAACTAAACTAATATTTTTGGTTTTTTTTAAAAGAGGCAAACAAAACCAAGCAAAAGAAACAAAGCAAACTAAAAACAAAGTAAAGAGAAAGGAAGTGAAGGACTCCCCTAGTGAATACGTCCTTAGCCTCCCCGGCAACGGCGCCCAAAATTAGCTTGATGGCACCCAATACTTGTCGTGGAACGCTTCATTAGAAGCCCCAAGAGCAAGGTATGAAGCAGCACAGCAGCAAGTTTCCCTCAGTAAGAAACTGAGGTTATCGAACCAGTAGGAGGAAGGAAACGACACACAGGTGTTGCTGACAACATGGAGACCTGCACAACACAAACTCAAGACTTTGCCCCAACTAATCAGTGAGGTTGTCAAGCTCACCGGTTTGCTATAACAAAGGATTAAACGTATGGTGTGGAAGGTAATGGTTTGCAGCAAGTAAACAAGTAACAGTGGAAGATGTATAAATGGTAAAGATTGGACCGGGGTCCATAGTTCACTAGAGGTGCTCTCCTTAGATAAAAAACATGGCATGAAGGGTAAACAAATTACAGCGGGGCAATTGATAGGAACTAAGCAAGGCATAACAATGCAATTACTAGCTAGAAAGATCCTACGAGGTTGATTGGGCAATACAACAATATACATAGACCGTAATCCAACTTCATCTATGACTAGAAGTCCACCTTCAGGTTATCATCCGAACCCCCTCCAGTATTAAGTTGCAGGCAACAGACAACTGCTTTAAGCAAAGTGTGTAAGGTAAACAGTCCACATGTTCCATGAACAAGAGACCGTTGTTTTCTCCCTAGTAGCAACAACACATCTACAACCGAAGAGATTTCTGTCACTTCCCTTGTAAACTAGAGGTATGAACCCACTATCGAGCATAAATACTCCCTCTTGGAGTTACTAGCAACTACTTGGACAAGATAACCACTAGAAACGGAGAGCATGCAAAATCACAAACAACACAGACATTATAGAATCATAAAGATAGAACCATTAACCAAACCAACATAATAATCTCAATATCCATCGGATCCCTGCAAACACAACATGCATGATTACAAATAGATTAGATCTTGATCATGAATGGAGCTCACAAGATCTATACATGAAAGCACAAGGAGGAGATACAACCATCTAGCTACTACATGGACCCATAGTCCAAGGTGGAACTACTCACAAATCATAGCGGAGAGAAGGCCTCCGGGATGATCTCCCCTCTGGCAGGATGTCGGGAAGAGCTTCATACCCCCCCCCCCCGATCTAGGGACGATGGTGGCGGTGGCTACAGATGGTTTCGTGGATTTCTGATCGGGTTCTAAGAGTTTCCATATCGGGGGATTCTTATAGGCGAAGAGGGAGACCGAGGCGGCCGCCAGGGCGGGCAAACCTTACCCAGGCATGGGGTAGGGCCCACCCGTGCCTAGGGTGGGTCTGGACCCCCTGGCCGGCCTCCTCGTCTCTCCTCTGGACTTCTTGTTCCCCACGGAAAGTTATTGAATTTGTCCTTCGTCCCGTCCAATTCTGAGAATATTTATTTACTAACTTTTCTGAAACCAAAAAGGCAGAAAACAGGCATCTGGCACTGTTGCAACTTGTTAATAGGTTAGTATCAGAAAACATGTAAAAAGCACCTCAAAGTGTAGACAAGTAAAGCAAAGTAGATACTAAACAAGCATGGAGCATCAAAAATTATAGATACGTTTCCAACATATCAGTTGTATCTCCTCCTTTGTGCTTTCATGTATAGATCTTGTGAGCTCCGTTCATGATCAAGATCTAATCTATTGTAATCATGCATGTTGTGTTTTCACGGATCCGATGGATATTGAGATTATTATGTTGGTTTGATTAATGGTTTTGTCTTTATGATTCTATCATGTCTGTGTTGTTTGTGATCTTGCATGCTCTCCGTTGTTAGTAGCTATCTTGGCCAAGTAGTTGCTAGTGACTCCAAAAGGCGGTATTTATGCTCGATAGTGGGTTTATGCCTCTAGTTTCCAAGGGAAGTGACAATAATCTCTTCGGTTGTAGATGTGTTGTTGCTACTAGGGAGAAAACAACGATCTCTTTTTCATGGAACATGTGGACTGTTTACCTTACACACTTTGCTTAAAGCAGTTGTCTGTTGCTTGCAACGTAATACTGGAGGGGGTTCGGATGATAACCTGAAGGTGGACTTCTAGTCATAGATGCAGTTGGATGGCGGTCTATGTATCTTGTTGTATTGCCCAATCGAATATCATAGGAACTTTCTGACTAGTAATTGCATTGTTATGCCTTGCTCAGTTCATGTCAGTTGCCCTGCTGTAATTTGTTTACCCTTCATGCCATATTGTTTATCTAATGAGAGCACCTCTAGTAAACCAAGGACCCCAGTCCAATCTTTACCATCAATACATCATCCACTGTTACTTGTTTACTTACTGCAAACCATTACCTTCCACACCATACGTTTAATCCTTTGTTACAGCAAACCGGTGAGCTTGACAACCTCACTGATTCGTTGGGACAAAGTCTTTAGTTTGTGTTGTGCATGTCTCCGCGTTGCTTGCAACACCTATGTGATGTTTCCTTCCTTCTTCTGGTTCGATAACCTTGGTCTCAACTGAGGGAAAACTTGCTGCTTGCTCTTCACACCCTACGCTTGGGGTTACCAACAAAGTGCTCCACGTCAACCTGTTGAGCATCATCACCTACGTCGAGTCTACTACTCCACTACGGACTCGGGGGCTACTCCCATAGGGAGTGCTGGTCGCGCATTCGAAAAAATGTGTCCTTCGGACTAATAATGCAAACTTATGAGAACGACTGAACTAAAGTCTCTGCTCGAGTCTACGACTCGGACAGACACTCGGGGGCTACTCCCATAGGGAGCGCTAGTCGCGAACCCTATGAATAATTCGACTGAGATTCTTCGGATCAAATATGACAAAAAACTTTTGGCAACTTTGCCCAACCTAACGCTAAGTGAGAAGCAGACTCCTTGGCCACCCGAAACACCTCCGCGGTGATAAAATTTCGGATGTTGTGTCTATGACGTAAAGATAAGCCCTATAGACCATTTGATGGCCTGGTAACGCATCCGACTGTGCTCTGCCAGTAAAAACCTGTGTTAAAAGGCACGATAAAAATCCCGACAGACGCGTTGGGTACATCATTTCAAAACACTGGGTTCGACTCCTGTAAGACCTCAGCGGTCTGAGTCGAATTACACCAGCATTCATTCCGGATTCGAGTCCAGGGACGAAGACCGTGTTGTTTTGTCCTATGACAGTTCACTGGACCTCATCCGTCGGGTGAGTCAGGCGCACACATCAACAATCCCTATGAACTAAACATTACTTCCTAAAAACAGGTTAAAATACCAAGCACCCGAAAGATTGTAGTCTCTAGTCGAATCTACGATTCGACTGAACACTCGAGGGCTACTTACATGGATATACCCTATGGGTGCACAACATTGGTATACCTGGTCCAGCCCAAGGAAGGCCCACGCGAGGATTTGCAGACCACGAAGATTTCGGGTGGGCCAAGCCTATGGCGAATTCGACTCCTTTGGGGATAAGTCTAGATTAGATAGAATTTCAAAGCGTATCGACCCTAATCTTTATCCGACTCGACCTATCCCGGGACCTGGCTTATCTATATAAAGTCCAAGAGGGTACGACGAGAAGGATCTAAACACCTCATACACACACCTCCACGCCAGATTGCATCTGCGCACCCTTATAACCTTCGGTTTCGCCGTAATCAAGAATAGACAAGCAGGAGTAGGGTTTTCCCTCCGGGGGCCTAAATGTAACATCCTAGGATTAGCACCTAGAAATAGAGAGGACACAGGTTTGTGCATTGCATTCATGCATAAGAAAATCCGGGGAATTTTCGCGCAAAACTAAAAGAGCTATGGAGGGATCAAGATCTCTCTTGTACTAAAGGAAACTTCAGAGCAAGTGCGATAGATTTCGACATGACCTTCGTAGAATTCTTTGTTTCAGGGAAAATTTGTTCAAACATGTATTTGAATTTCAAATAGAATTTATAAAATTCACAAATAAGAATTGGAAATATTTAATAACTTGAAATAAAATGATTACATAAATAATATAACAAGGATTCTTTATTAATATAAATATATATGCATATAGTATTATTTTACAATAGATAAATAAAAAAATTCTTTATATAAGACATTGTATTTACAATTAGGAAACAAATAAGTAGGAAAAAGAATTACATAATTGAAATAAATAACATCATTCTTTATTATAACAATATATATATGACATTGTCCTTACAAAAGAATTGTAAAAAAAATTAAATAAGTAAACTTTATTGAATTGAATACCATAATACAATGTTTTTACAATATATAAAACAGAAAAATAAACAACAATATTTATTACAAAGGAATTCCTAAGCTACTGTTCTCTTATGTCCTTCAACAGTTGACATTTTCTTTCTTCTCTTCATTTCCTGAAAACACAACAAAAAGAAAAAGAAAACAAAACAAAAACAAAATAAAAGAATGATTAGTTGGTTAGTTTTTCTCTCAGAAGTGAACAGTGAAATGCACTGTTAAACATTCATCATGGAGCTAATCATTAAGGGGGAAATTTCACCAAATAGTAGCATCTGTTCATATCAGTATTTTTGCCTCAGTACAACATCATAGGCTTGGAGAGGGGCAAGTTTCACCATGACAGTTAAAGTAATCAGATAAAGATTCCATAAATATCAAGTTTTCACTTGATCTCATCCACACCAGCAGGTCCCACTTGCAAGCAGCTTGCACATCAACATGCAAGTAGTTGCTGTCAACACCACAGCAAACCAGGAAACCAGATAAGAAGGAAACAGTCGTAGCCAACAAGTACCTGCCCACACTCCACAGCACATCCACACAACATTACCATCAGAGTGTTATACCTCACCCTCAACCAACTCTAGTTGCTCCTTGGAGCCATCCAGGAGCTAGGAGCAGAGGAATTCATAGCAAAGGCAACATGGTTGCAAAGTAGGAGGAGGCAAGAAGCACTAGTAGTCCAAAGAAGAACTAGCCAGCATATCAAGTATCAGGATAGGATTAAAAGTAGATCCAGCAAGGAATAAGGAGGAGAAGGATTTCTAGGACAGGATGCGTGGAAGCTTACATTAGTAGCAGAACAAGATCAACAATCATATCTTTGTAGCAGGTAGAACTTTACAATATTTTAAGCATCTGTATTCTCTTTTGCATCAGCATCTTGGGAAAATAAAGGGACTAATACACATCAAATCCACTCCTATACCCTTCAACTAGATGATCATCTAGGAGGATTGGAGGAGGGTGTTCTCTCAGATATACATAGAGATGATATGTATATTCCTCATAGAGAATTAGAAAGCTACATCATAATCTTTGTTCTTATTTAGAGTTTGGCCTCAGCCTTTGCATCATAGGCCAGGTATAGGATCTTATCAAGTTTTAGTCAATCAAGCTCACAGCAGTTCATGCAAATAGAAAACCAATATGCACACTCCAATGGAGGCACCACAGTGGTAGCTATTAAGCATAAGCCTTGCTAAATGAGACAAATGCATGTAACTACCTCGGTGAATTACGCTCCTAGATACAAGTCTGGATGAGCGGAAATGGTTGAAATAGTACGGTGGGGCCCAAATGCCACTCACAGGTAGACCTTTCGGCCGTCCCAACCATTTCCAATCATCGGGACAAGTACGGGCGGCGTAATCGGCAGGCGAAGGGATCAACTACATACACAAATGAGTATGTATGCAAGCCACCATACAATAGTACATCAGAGCCATTCCATCTAAAAAGAAAGGAAATATAGCAACGCCATACGGCAAGATTCAAATGACCTAGATAGATATAATAGTTTAGGATATCTCCTCATACATCACACATCAGAGTATCAGGCGGAAGCGGCAAACAAGATCCGAGTACGGATAAGAAGCAAATCGGCATAAGATGCCCCATAAATAAGCACATCCCGCCCACAGATCTCACGGATCCCCGTTCCCGGAATCTCTACACCGAACGATCGTTGCCCACATCATCAGCCTCCTCCACCCAGTATCCGTCTTGCGAGTGTACCTGTTCATCTGAACCAATAATTTATCGTGTGAGACCCTAGGGGTACTCAGCAAGTCTTTATGCCTCTAAAGGGGACACAACCTGGGGTGACGCAATTGCAGCAAAAGATAAACCCTAGCAGTTCTATAGATACTCGCTAACCATCCGCCTAACCAAAGATAGACGGATGTCCGTGAATTAATGACAACAGTTATAACAGTAATGTCCACAGATCCATCCTCCTCCTCGCTTACCAACGAGGAAGCGGACGAACAACCCCCATCCGTTGGCAATTTTATTAACCATTCCATGAGTGTTGCACTATTTACTAGTCAGTTACTTAGTCAAATTAAAAGCGGTACTTTAGTTATGCTTGTCTATGATCGAGAAACTGTGCTCCAAGTCGTCCATAACCGCGGACACGGCTTTCAGAAAGTTTTACCCTGCAGGGGTGCACAAATAGCAACACACACTCGATCAACCTCGGAAGAACCAAATCAAAACCCAACGAGGCCTTCACGACAAAGCAATCACAGGATTCAGAAATATTTCAGGGGGCCACCCCATTGAGTACACCCGCAACGAAGCTAGCTGACTCCGAGACGGACCCAAGGTTTGCGCCAGTGGCTGTAAACGACTGGGAACCCAAAACTGGGATTGTCGATACCGCGAAAACACTCCGCTTACCTAAACAGTACAGGTGCTCCTCGCATAATCGTAATAAAGCAGTGAAGCATGGCATAAGTACAGGATAGTAAATAAAACCTCAAACTAGTTTGTGGCCCCAAGAAATAAGAATGAATCAAGCTCTGGCTCAGGGGGGTCCCATAAGCCTCCCGGATGTGGATAGCGCGAATAATCAAGGAACAGGTTTCAAGTACTCGGGGTCCTACGGGACACAAGTGAGCAGGAAAAACCAAATAGCAGATATTGCCCACCGTTGCCACTTTCATTAGTTATCCCATTACTACTCAGGTTAAGTTGTTTAGGTACCTCGTTATCCATAAGACTCTCACATACCCTACACATGCTGTTCTACGACTCGCATGGCTCAAACAACTCCTGTAGTAATGGCTCATGGGATGGAGGAACAAGCTTGGTGGGGTTTAAAAGTAAAGGCTATGCAATACTTGGGATTCAGTTTAATGCAATCGCGACTCAATGATGCAAGAATAAGATAGAGGCAATAGGTATTGTATGTATGCAAGCATGTGGTAGTGCTTGCCTGGCAGCTCAGTTGAAGCGAGAGAAGGATCTGGGTAGTGCTCCTGGTTTTTTTGATATATCCCCTGCTCAGCGTCTATTCGAAGAAGAACCAAACAAACAAGGGCCAACATAAATAAAGTGCACAAGCATAGGAATAAAATGCGACAAGCAAACAATCATGCCATGATGAATGATGCACAAGTTGCATGGCAATAATGTAGCATGGCATGGGTGAGGTGTGGAATACAAGAATAAATCATTTTATCGAGTTTTGGTCACATTTTATCCTCATATTAGTTGCTGTATACTATATATTTATATTATGCATGCCGCAATTTAAGTCATGGATAACATAAACAGAAAGGTCTCGTCAAGCTGATCATTTTAGACATATCATTTGTTTAATTTGGAGTTATAGAACTAAAGTTATTAATTATTTAAGGTAAATGGCATTTATTGTAATTTTATTCAACTTAGGAAATAAATTGCTCAATTGATATTGTGGATAGCATATTTGAATTCTTCACATTTTTCTGATTCAAATTCATATATTATATACATTATTTGGATTTATAATTTAAAAGTTATTTGGAAACAGAATTGAAATTTGAATTTAATTTAATTTGAAAAAGATTTGAATAAAAACAGACAAACCGAAAACCTTTTGCTACTCACTCAATTCTAACCACAGACACTGACAGGTGGGGACAGAGCTAGCACAGGGCCACGCGCGCAGAAAAACTTGTGGTCACCGCGGCTCAGCTAGCCCACGTGCATGACAGGTGGGGCCACGGCAGCCTCGGGGCCACACGCGGGCGCGCCAGCGGGGGCGTGCCACGTGGAGGAGCCGGGGACCGCGGGTTGAGGCACCTAAAGGCCAGGAGCCTTTTTTGCAAAATGTCAAAGGCACAGACAGGTGGGTCCGGAGGGGTCGCGGTTGCGCAGGCAAAAAGGTGGGGGGGTTATGGAAAAGTACCACGCGGTACTGTGCTTCTTCCGCGCGTGCAGAGGAAACAGACAGCACACGGCGCGGCGAGGTGGGGGAGGGGCTGCCAGGTGGGCCAGGCGAGGGCTAGGAGGGGCCCCTATGGCATAGAGAGGAAAAGGGAAAGGGAGGGGTAGCCTCGGGTTAGAGCTAGGGTAGGAGGGGAGAGGGGTATGGCTCGGCTATGGTTTTGCTTGGGGTGGGTAGCTAGGTGGTCTGGTGAGGCCAGCTAGGTGAGAGAGAGAGAGGCCGAGAGAGGGGGGTTTAGTGATAGGGAGGGAGAGGTGGTGTAGAGGATGGGATGATAGGTTCCCTTGGCAAGCTCAAGCAAGAGCAACAAAAACAAGCTCAAGCAAGAACTAGTCAAGAAGAGAGAGGGTGAGGTGGTAACATGACCCAACACAAGATCAAGCATGGAAAAGAGGTAGAGAGCTAGATGGGAGATGATCCCCTCCAAGATTCAATAAAAAAACAAAAGACTAGAATATGGTGGTACTTTGCATGGGCCATGCATAAATATTAAATGCCATGTCTTAACCTTGTGAAAAGAAAATATAATCCCATGGCATTTATTTATGTGCATCCCCAAATGTGGAGTAAGGCCAAGCAAAAGAATTTGAGTGGGATCCACCCAACCCACATGAGCTAGAATAAAACCCAAAGAAAGAATTACAAGCTGAAAGAATTACAAGCTCATGGGTTATTGGAATGGTGGGAGAATGAGGTGGTGACAAGAAAGGTGGTGGAGTGGAACAAAAGATATGCCCCCAACTCAACTTGGGCATTTAACAATATATCAAGAACAAAATACAATATCAAGAGGCAAATACAAATAATAATGCATATGAGATAAGAACCAAAACAAAAAGGGGTTTTGTATGATGCTCAAATGCAAGGTGGCATGATGACATGAGCATGATATGATGATGATGCAACAATTATGTGTAGGAAGTAGCCATTATATTACTAGACCAAGTAGCATTACAGTTGTTAGACAAATGGGATGCTACAACTCTCCCCCACTAAACAGGAATCTCGCCCCGAGATTCTAGGAAGAAGAAGAAGACTCAAAGAGGGTAGGATAGTTGGCATGGAGCTCATCTTCATGCTCCCAAGTGGCTTCATCAACAGAATGGTGCGACCACTGCACCTTGCAGAACTTGATGGACTTGTTGCGAGTCCTTCTTTCTGCGATCTCAAGGATTTTGGTGGGGTGTTCTTGATAAGACAGATCTTCTTGGAGATTGATTAGCTCATGATCCACGGTTCTGCCGGGATCCTTGAAGCACTTCTTGAGTTGAGAGATGTGGAAAACATCATGGACTTTGAGTTTTTCCGGGAGCTCAAGAGCATAAGCAACTTCTCCTCTTCTTCCACGAATTTTGAAGGGACCGATGTATCTAGGAGCCAGCTTTCCTTTGATACCAAAGCGGTGCGTGCCTTTCATGGGAGTGACACGAAGGTAAACGAGATCACCAGGGGCATACACCATGTCCGTGTGCTTTCTGTCATAATTGCTCTTCTGGCGACTTTGAGCAATCCTCAGATTTTCAAGAATGATATGCACCTTCTCCTCCGCTTGAGTTACAATGTCAGGGCCAAACCATATTCTTTCTCCTGCACCTGACCAACCAATTGGAGTTCTGCATTTGCGGCCATAGAGAGCCTCAAATGGTGCCATCTTCAGACTTTTCTGGAAGCTGTTGTTGTAAGAGAATTCAGCATAAGGAAGACATTCTTCCCACTTCATGCCAAAAGAGATGACGCAAGCACGAAGCATATCCTCCAGAATCTGATTGATCCTTTCAACTTGTCCTTGCGACTGAGGGTGGTAAGCTGTGCTGAAGTTCAATTTTGTTCCCAAAGCATTTTGGAAACTTTCCCAGAACTTGGAAGTGAAGATGCTCCCACGGTCTGAACTGATCTCAAGTGGAACCCCATACAGAGAGACAATTCTGTTGATATAGAGCTCAGCCAACTGAATTCCAGAAATTGTTTCCTTGACGGGGAAGAAGTGAGCCACTTTAGAAAGCCTGTCGATGACAACAAAGATTGCATTGTTGCCCTTCTGCGACCTTGGAAAACCAGTGATGAAGTCCATCTCTACTTTCTCCCATTTCCATTCCGGGGGTTTCAATGGCTGAAGAAGACCGAAAGGTTTCTGATGGACAGCTTTCACTCTACGGCAGACATCACACTCCGAGACATACTTGGCACAATATCGTTTCAGACCCGGCCACCAATATTGTGTTTTCAAGTCCATGTACATCTTTGTGCTGCCAGGGTGGATAGAAAGAACAGAATCATGCGCCTCCTTAAGAACTTGCTCTCTCAAACCCGGGTAGTTCGGAACAAACATCCGGTGTTCAAAGAAAAGCGTGCCTTGATCATCGACGTGGAAGGACTCATACTTCGGAAGCTGAAGTTTGGAGATGATCTTTCTGGTGTGCGGATCACCAAGCTGACGAGAGCGGATCTTCTCTTCCAAGAGAGGAGTTGCTAGAAGGTTCAGGAGATACCCTTGTTCCACAATTTCAAGGTTGAGCTGACGGAATTCCTCGCACAAGAGAGGCTGTTGTTCTTCCATCATGAGGTTATTGACATAAGCTTTGCGGCTGAGAGCATCGGCCATGACATTAGCTTTGCCCGGAGTGTAGTTGATGGTCAAATCAAAATCATTGATTGCTTCAATCCATCTCCTCTGCCGAAGGTTGAGATCAGGCTGTGTGAAGATATACTTCAAACTCTTGTGATCAGAAAAGATCTCACAACGGTTGCCCAGCAAGTAGTGCCTCCATAGTTTCAAAGCAAAGACAACTGCTGCGAGCTCGAGGTCATGTGTAGGATAGTTGATCTCATGCGTCTTCAACTGTCGAGAGGCATAAGCAACAACTTGTTTTTCTTGCATAAGGACTGCACCCAATCCTTGCAAAGAGGCGTCACAGAATATCTGGAAAGGCTTAGATGTATCCGGAGGAACCAAGACTGGCGTGGAAGTGAGCTTCTCTTTGAGTGTCTCAAAGCTTGCTTGACATGCAGGAGTCCAAAGGTATTTCTTGCCTTTCTTGAGGAGATCGGTAAGAGGCTTCGCTATCTTTGAAAAGTTCTGAACGAAGCGACGGCAATAACTAGCCAAACCAAGGAAGCTCCGCACTTCTTTGACATTTACAGGAGGAAGCCATTCAACAATTGTCTTTACAGTTTCCGGGTTGACTGCAATGCCCTTGGCAGAGATGACGTGACCAAGATAGGTTACTTGAGGCAGCCAAAACTCACACTTGGAGAACTTTGCATATAGGCGGTCCTCACGAAGCTTGTTTAGGACACACCGAAGGTGTTCTTCATGCTCTTCCTTTGACTTAGAATAGACTAGGATGTCATCCAGGTAGACCACAACGAACTTATCAAGATACTCCATGAAAACCGAGTTCATGAGCCTCGAGAAGGTAGCAGGTGCGTTGGTGAGACCGAAAGACATGACCGTGTACTCATACAGGCCATAGCGGGTGGTAAAAGTTGTTTTAGGCACATCTTCCTTGCGAATCTTGATTTGATGATAACCACTTCTCAAGTCGAGCTTAGAGAATACCACAGCTCCAGCTAACTGATCGAAGAGATCATTAATCCGCGGAAGAGGATATTTGTTCTTGATGGTTTTAGCATTGAGAGCCCGATAGTCAACACAAAGTCTATCAGTCCTGTCCCGCTTTTTCACAAAGATTGTTGGGCTACCCCAAGAAGAAGTACTGTGTTGAATGAAACCCAACTTCTCTTGTTCATCAAGTTGACGTTTGAGTTCAGCCAACTCAGCAGGACCCATTTTATAAGGCCGCTTAGAGATAGGAGCCGTTCCAGGTTCAAGCTCAATTACAAACTCAACCTCACGATCCGGAGGCATACTGTGGCATCCCGCAGAACCACTACTAGAAAATCGCGTTGTTTTTGTGCATTGCATCATCATGACCGCATGCTCATGTCATCATGCCACATTGCATTTGAGCATCGTCATCATCTTGCATTTGCTTGCATAAAATTATTTGCAGAAAAACCGGTTCATGTTTTCTAAACGCCCGTCTTAATTCAAACGCAAACCCCGGGTATCTGGATTATTTTGTTTTGCCTGTTATCGGGTTGCCAAGGCCCTGTTTAAAATAAATAAAACTTTGAATTATTTTCAGTAGGGGCAGTCGAACGGGCCGGTTCGACCCGAACGACCACCCCAGAATAAACGGTCCATTTAAATCGGTCCGCCTAAATTCCTAAACATACCCAACCTAGTCTACCCACACCCCCTCCACCTCACCCCCACCTATCACAGGCTGCCACATCACCTTGGCCATCCCCCCCTCCAACCAAAATCTGCCACTTGGCCTCTCCCTTTTCCTCTCTCCCTCAGCCTACCCCACTCACCCAGCCCCAGCTAACCCAAACCCACACACGCACGCACACCGACAGCCCCCTGGAACCCGCCCCTGCCCCGATCCCCACGCGGGACCCACCCCTGGCCCCCTGTCCCCGCTCTCTCCTTCCTCCCTCTCCCCTCATCTCTCTCCCCCGACACCGCACCCCGCCGCCCACGCCAACCCGCCGCCATCCACCTCCAGCACCAACCCTCCCCGGCGCCGGCGAGCCGCGCCTCCGCCCTTCTCCCTCACCGCGCCGTCTCCCCGACCCCAGGCTCCACCGCCTCGCCGGCCCGTTCCCCCACCAGCCTCGGCCTCCGCCACCGGCGCCTCCCGGCGAGCCCCGCCGCCCGCGGCCCTCCTCTCCCCCAGCGCCTCCACCACCGCGACCCCTTGCCGGACCTCCCGCCTCGCCGGACCGAGCCGCCTCCACCTACCCTCGCCCCGAGCGCCGCCGCGTCCGGCGCAGCCGCCGGCCGTCGCGCGCCTCGCCGTCTTCCCCTCCTCGACGCCAAGAGCTCCTCCGCCCCGCCCCGCGCGTCCCTGAGCCGAGCCGCCGCCAGGGCCGGAGCCGTCCCCAGCCGCCCTATAACCTCCGTCCGCGGGCCCACTTCACCGTCAACCGCCGCTGTGAGCGCTGTCTGGCTTGGTGCTCTTGGATGAGGCCCCTGATGGATGTGTTCATGATCAGCTGCTAGTCCTTGGCAACATCTAAGGCAGACCCTCTTGTGTCGTTCTCGACCATATCAGATGCCAAACTCTGTTGTGCACCGACAAGTTCTACCGCTCGGAACGCCTTCCCGGAACCCAAGACCACCGAGGCCGTCCCAATCCCGTCATCGACAACCGTCGCGGAACATCTTCGACATGGGACGTCAAGGCCTCCGTCATGAAACTGACAAGATCAGCCACACGGAGCCGAAGACCGCGGAACGCCAAGGTCTTCCCCCCGGAACGTCGAGTGCTTCTTTCCGGATCCGAAGCCGCCAAGTTTTCCATAGAACGACAAGCACTTCACCCCGAACGCCAAGACCGACTCGATGGCGCGGACCCGACAAGAGCTTCGCAACGACAAGAACGGCACCGACCAAATCGAACCCGATGCGCCTCGACGCCACGCCAAGTTCGTCTACCCGAACGCCAAGATCTACCCAGTAATCCGAGAACGATCCCGGAGTCCGAACCTCGTTCCCGTCGAACCCTGAGACCGACCCCGAACCCCGGCACCTCAAGTTCGCCGAACCCTAAATGTGTGACCCTGATCCGATCCTCTATTTTTTTTCTAAATGCTATCTAATAAATTGTTGCATATTAAATTGTCATACTTGCATGCATACTTGTCTGTGGTTTGGAGGCCTTAGGCCGATTCTCCTTAATTAAATATGGGGCCCATATGCGGGCAAATCTAGCCTTATATTGGCCTCATTTAAACTTGTGTAGCGAACCCGTATTATCTTTTGCCATGTAATACGACATTTAAATTGCGGGGGTTTTCTAAATAACTTGAACCGTTTAATAAATTGTCGGGACCCCGGTTCCGCTTAATACTGACCTACTTGCATCACATCTTTGCCATGCCATACATCATACATGCATCATGCCGATCTTTTGCCGTAGTATTAAATATTGCATCCGGTGTTTCTTCTAGTGATTTGCTTCTTCGCGGATAAGGCCGTTGAGTTGATGTGAGCTTCGCCCCAACCTTCGGTTGAACCTTCGGCAATGTTTTCAGGCGAGCATCTCCCCCTTTCTACCTATCTTACTTTATAGTATTTATTTCCTCCTGTTAATCTATTGCTATCTGTGTTGTGATGCTCTAGTCCCGTACCCGTGATATCCCTTGCAGCCCTATATTGCCTTGGACACATCCTATTACCTGTTGTTTGGTAGATAGTTGGACTTGCTCGTCGTAGTCGCTTGCTCGTATGCTGTTGCGTGTCGTCAAGTACCGCAGTTGTTGGAGTATTGCCGCATGTTCAATGTTGGAGATGGTCATGACTTTAATTATTGTTCACTTTAATTGCTGTTTAACAACTAAAATTGAAGTAGGTAAGCAGAGGCACCGGTGGGTGATAGATAATATCTGGTTTCCGACCGCCCACTTGTGTCCCGTAGGACCCCGAGTTCTTGACACCTGTTCCGAGATCGAGCGCGCTAACCACAGGTGGGGAGATATGGGCCCCCCATTGATTATTACCTGATTTCAAAGTATTGTACTGGGGGCCACAAACTAGTTTGAGGTTTTATTTACTATCCTGTACTTATGCCATGTTTACTGCTTTAATTAAATTGTGCGACAGATAGCACCTGTACTGTTTAGGATCGGGACACGTTTTCGCGGTGTCGACAGTCCCCGTTTGGGGATTTGCTGTCGTTCACAGCCGTCTACCCAAACCCTAAGTCCGTCTCGGAGACCGGCCGACTTCGTTGCGGGTGTCGACTTGGTGGGGTGGCCCCCATGTACTTGCTTTGGTTCTGGGAACGTCGTGACTTAGGCCCCGCCGACATACCGATGGGTGTATGTTAACTGATCTGGCAAAAAGGGTCGAAGTGCCTGTGGATACTTTGGTGCACCCCTGCAGGGTTAAATCTTTTCGAGAAGCCGTGTCCGCGGTTATGGACGACTTGGAGCACAGTGCTTGATCATAGACAACTATAATTAAAGTTTATTGTTATAAATTGACTTGTATCCGATATGACTAGTAATCAGCTTCACTACAACGGAATGGCTTAATGAAAGTAACAACAATTGCTGGGTTTTGGGGTTATCTCATGCTAATTGATCTGACTAGTAAGTGTTGCCACTATAACGGAATGGTTAACTAAAAGTGCCCACTGCTTACATTATCAGGATGATTATCTAAACCTGACTAGTAAAGTGCCGCAACTATAACTGAATAAGTAAAACTGCCAACCGTGTGAGTTCCTCGGTTGACTTCCTCGTTTGGTCTCGAGGGGGAATACCAGGATGGGATTGTTTGGTGTTAGTATCAGTCTGGTTCCGGATAGGTCTTTTCTTATCCCTCTCTGATAACCGCCAGTTGTATCGAGTCTCTATAGGTGGTTTAGTGCATGCTGCCGCTGCCGCTCAGTCCACCATACCTATGTAGGCGAGGACTGCCGAATTCTAGTCTCGTCGTGTACTGGCCTCAGTACTGACGCTCCTCTTTTTCCTTTGCCCTTTGTCGGCACCCCTTTTGTTTAAGCAGGTTTTGAGATCGACGCCGTTAGCAGGGTTACCCTTCCGGCTTGGCCTGGGCAGGGTTATGGACGCCATTGGTTATTCTTCAGGGCTCTTAGCCCCATTTGCATCTTGTCCGTAGTCGGACGCTGTGTCATTTTTCAAGGTGATTTGGATCTTTGTACATTATATCTGTATTCTTGACTCATGGAGTCGCTGCTGTATATATATCTATTCTGTGGGTCCCATCGAGGACTGTTGTGTAATGTTATTACTTTGTTTTCCACCCGCACGCAAGTGCCTGGTGGGCACCTTCGAATCGTTTATATGCGGGTTTGGCGGGTTTCGCTAAAACTTGCATAGGGCCGATTCTGAGGGTGTTATACATACCCGACAACTCTTCAGGAAAGACATCTGGGAACTCACAGACCACCGGAACACTCTGAATAGCTTCCATAGCATCATCATTCAGAGCCGCCAAAGAGAAAAGCTGGATAGCAGGAGTCAAACTTGGAGAAAAGACTATATGGCCTTCAGGAATCTTTAGAAAAACCGAGCGTTCAGCACAATCAATCACAGCTGCATTTGCTGTCAACCAATCCATGCCCAAGATGACATCAATGTCAGAATTTCCCAGAACAATTAAGGATGCCGAGAACGAAGAGCCACCAATCTCAATTTGATTGCCATGGCTGATTTTAGAAGCTGCCATATTTGCTCCAGGATAAAGGACCAATAACCGCTTGAGGAGAGGAACCAACGCTAACCCATTCTCATAAGCAAACTTGATGGGAACAAAAGAATGCGATGCACCAGAATCAAACAAAACTCGTGCAGGGACTGAGTTAACGGGAAGCATACCCATCACAACTCCAGGTGCATGCTCAGCTTGAGCGGCGTTGACACAGTTGGCACGAGCAACAGTAGACCCGGGCTTGGTGTTGATGTTGAGAGCCCGAGGTGGTGGTGCACGAACCAAAGGAGAACTTGCCGCAGATCTTGGAGGTGGTGGCGGAAGATCTTTGTTTTTCATCGGACAGTTCCAGTTTTGATGCCCAGATTCTCCACACGTGAAACAAGCACCAGGTGGACGTGGAGCAACGTAGCCAGGGACTCCGCCAGGCGCTCCAGGGTAGTGGTGGTTGTAGCCCCTGGGAGCAGCAGTGAGGAAGTTTGTTGGCCTTGCCGCGAAGCTTGAAGGTCTTGGTGAAGCCGGGAGCGACGGTGGGGTGTTAGGAACCCAGACACGCCGCTTAGAAGGAGCTGACATAGCTGAAGAGCTTGGTGCATCACGGTTGTGTTTCTTGGACTCCTCAAACACTTGCCTACTTGCTTCCTCCTGCAGAGCTGTATGCTGAAGTTCCAGAAAAGATGCCGGCCTTGCATGTGTGATTGCATATTTAATCGATGCATTGAGCCCTTGCCTGAACCTCTTTTGCTTCTTCTTGTCATCGGAGACCTCATCGCCACCATAACGAGAAAGGTTCATGAAGTTCCTGATGTAGGTGTTGACATTGTCATTTCCCTGCTTGAGGTTGAGAAACGCTTCCTTCATCCTTTCCATGACAATTTCTGATAGATACTGCTCTTTGAACGCTCCAGTGAACCGTTCCCAAGTAGGCTGAAAACCAGTGCAGTTTGCCTTCAGGTAATTCTCCCACCAGAGAGCTGCATCTCCCTTCAGAAGGTGAGTAGCACACTTTACCCATTCTTGCTCAGGAACATCAGCAGTCTCCAGTAGCCTTGACATCTCACGCAACCAATCATCAGCATCAAGTGGTCGATCAGAAACATCAAATTGGCGAGGGTTGAACTTCAGAAAGCTTTTGATGTCTCCTCGCTTGGGAGGTGGAGGTAGCGGAGCAAACTCATTCCTCCTGACACTTTCCTCAAAGCGCTGCTGGTTCTGCTGCATTGCTGCCAAGGCATTGGCGATGTTTGACAACGCGGAACCCAGTTCAGGTGGTATGTCCTCATCAGAACGGCGTGGTGGAGCCATCCTGTGATTGATATAAAACACAAGTCAGTACTATAATGGAGAATGATAATAATCCAAAATAGTACCAAGATGGAATTAACCAAGATTAAAGGATACAATTTACTAAGATGATATTAAAATATCAACAAAGTTCAAAGCACCTCGAAGATATTAAGCATATCACACACGACTGAAAAGGAGTGTGGTACACAAATATATCAAAGAAAAAATTTCCACAAATTTCGGCATTAAAATACCAATATATGCGCAAAATCACTTAACGAATCAAGATTAGTGACTCTACCAATTCAATATACAAAAGCGAATGATAAGAGTAGTGGTATGGTCGCGACTCCATCCCGCACTCAAATCATTACTCCGCACATGAATAAGTGGAACACATATCCTAACCCCTTCTTCTCACATTGAACCTAAGATTGGTAACTACGGAAACGAACACCCCAAACAAGATAACGTCGGATCACAAAGAGTAAGACAGATCGCGTCGGTATACAACGAATCAGATAGATCGCGTCGGTTTGCAAAAGCCTGTCGGTATGGAATATGCCAACAGTTGATAACCAAAGGCCGATAAAGATGACATATTGGATGCAACAGATAGACAAAGAATTACACACTCACACACACAGACACACAATCTATGGTACTACGGAACCCAGAACACGTGAATCCTAGTTTGAACTTTTAAGAAGAGGATTGAAAACGTTACACTTCCTTACCAGAAAAGGGTGGGTGGGTGGTTAAGAAGAAAAGTGGAAGCAGTCCTACTCTCACGTTTTGTTTTTCCCTAGTATACATAACTACCAAAAATATTTGCTAGACTGACAACGACCATTTGGCTGAGACCCTGAAGGGCGGGATGGCTCTGATACCAATTGTAACTACCTCGGTGAATTACGCTCCTAGATACAAGTCTGGATGAGCGGAAATGGTTGAAATAGTACGGTGGGGCCCAAATGCCACTCACAGGTAGACCTTTCGGCCGTCCCAACCATTTCCAATCATCGGGACAAGTACGGGCGGCGTAATCGGCAGGCGAAGGGATCAACTACATACACAAATGAGTATGTATGCAAGCCACCATACAATAGTACATCAGAGCCATTCCATCTAAAAAGAAAGGAAATATAGCAACGCCATACGGCAAGATTCAAATGACCTAGATAGATATAATAGTTTAGGATATCTCCTCATACATCACACATCAGAGTATCAGGCGGAAGCGGCAAACAAGATCCGAGTACGGATAAGAAGCAAATCGGCATAAGATGCCCCATAAATAAGCACATCCCGCCCACAGATCTCACGGATCCCCGTTCCCGGAATCTCTACACCGAACGATCGTTGCCCACATCATCAGCCTCCTCCACCCAGTATCCGTCTTGCGAGTGTACCTGTTCATCTGAACCAATAATTTATCGTGTGAGACCCTAGGGGTACTCAGCAAGTCTTTATGCCTCTAAAGGGGACACAACCTGGGGTGACGCAATTGCAGCAAAAGATAAACCCTAGCAGTTCTATAGATACTCGCTAACCATCCGCCTAACCAAAGATAGACGGATGTCCGTGAATTAATGACAACAGTTATAACAGTAATGTCCACAGATCCATCCTCCTCCTCGCTTACCAACGAGGAAGCGGACGAACAACCCCCATCCGTTGGCAATTTTATTAACCATTCCATGAGTGTTGCACTATTTACTAGTCAGTTACTTAGTCAAATTAAAAGCGGTACTTTAGTTATGCTTGTCTATGATCGAGAAACTGTGCTCCAAGTCGTCCATAACCGCGGACACGGCTTTCAGAAAGTTTTACCCTGCAGGGTTGCACAAATAGCAACACACACTCGATCAACCTCGGAAGAACCAAATCAAAACCCAATGAGGCCTTCACGACAAAGCAATCACAGGATTCAGAAATATTTCAGGGGGCCACCCCATTGAGTACACCCGCAACGAAGCTAGCTGACTCCGAGACGGACCCAAGGTTTGCGCCAGTGGCTGTAAACGACTGGGAACCCAAAACTGGGATTGTCAATACCGCGAAAACACTCCGCTTACCTAAACAGTACAGGTGCTCCTCGCACAATCGTAATAAAGCAGTGAAGCATGGCATAAGTACAGGATAGTAAATAAAACCTCAAACTAGTTTGTGGCCCCAAGAAATAAGAATGAATCAAGCTCTGGCTCAGGGGGGGTCCCATAAGCCTCCCGGATGTGGATAGCGCGAATAATCAAGGAACAGGTTTCAAGTACTCGGGGTCCTACGGGACACAAGTGAGCAGGAAAAACCAAATAGCAGATATTGCCCACCGGTGCCACTTTCATTAGTTATCCCATTACTACTCAGGTTAAGTTGTTTAGGTACCTCGTTATCCATAAGACTCTCACATACCCTACACATGCTGTTCTACGACTCGCATGGCTCAAACAACTCCTGTAGTAATGGCTCATGGGATGGAGGAACAAGCTTGGTGGGGTTTAAAAGTAAAGGCTATGCAATACTTGGGATTCAGTTTAATGCAATCGCGACTCAATGATGCAAGAATAAGATAGAGGCAATAGGTACTGTATGTATGCAAGCATGTGGTAGTGCTTGCCTGGCAGCTCAGTTGAAGCGAGAGAAGGATCTGGGTAGTGCTCCTGGTTTTCTTGATATATCCCCTGCTCAGCGTCTATTCGAAGAAGAACCAAACAAACAAGGGCCAACATAAATAAAGTGCACAAGCATAGGAATAAAATGCGACAAGCAAACAATCATGCCATGATGAATGATGCACAATTTGCATGGCAATAATGTAGCATGGCATGGGTGAGGTGTGGAATACAAGAATAAATCATTTTATCGAGTTTTGGTCACATTTTATCCTCATATTATTTGCTGTATACTATATATTTATATGATGCATGCCGCAATTTAAGTCATGGATAGCATAAACAGAAAGGTCTCGTCGAGCTGATCATTTTAGACATATCATTTGTTTAATTTGGAGTTATAGAACTAAAGTTATTAATTATTTAAGGTAAATGGCATTTATTGTAATTTTATTCAACTTAGGAAATAAAGTGCTCAATTGATATTGTGGATAGCATATTTGAATTCTTCACATTTTTCTGATTCAAATTCATATATTATATACATTATTTGGATTTATAATTTAAAAGTTATTTGGAAACATAATTGAAATTTGAATTTAATTTAATTTGAAAAAGATTTGAATAAAAACAGACAAACCGAAAACCTTTTGCTACTCACTCAATTCTAACCACAGACACTGACAGGTGGGGACAGAGCTAGCATAGGGCCACGCGCGCAGAAAAACTTGTGGTCACCGCGGCTCAGCTAGCCCACGTGCATGACAGGTGGGGCCACGGCAGCCTCGGGGCCACACGCGGGCGCGCCAGCGGGGGCGTGCCACGTGGAGGAGCCGGGGACCGCGGGTTGAGGCACCTAAAGGCCGGGAGCCTTTTTGCAAAATGCCAGAGGCACAGACAGGTGGGTCCGGAGGGGTCGCGGTTGCGCGGCAAAAAGGTGGGGGGGGTTATGGAAAAGTACCACGCGGTACTGTGCTTCTTCCGCGCGTGCAGAGGAAACTGACAGCACACGGCGCGGCGAGGTGGGGGAGGGGCTGCCAGGTGGGCCAGGCGAGGGCTAGGAGGGGCCCCTATGGCATAGAGAGGAAAATGGAAAGGGAGGGGTAGCCTCGGGTTAGAGCTAGGGTAGGAGGGGAGAGGGGTATGGCTCGGCTAGGGTTTTGCTTGGGGTGGGTAGCTAGGTGGTCTGGTGAGGCCAGCTAGGTGAGAGAGAGAGAGGCCGAGAGAGGGGGGGTTTAGTGATAGGGAGGGAGAGGTGGTGTAGAGGATGGGATGATAGGTTCCCTTGGCAAGCTCAAGCAAGAGCAACAAAAACAAGCTCAAGCAAGAACTAGTCAAGAAGAGAGAGGGTGAGGTGGTAACATGACCCAACACAAGATCAAGCATGGAAAAGAGGTAGAGAGCTAGATGGGAGATGATCCCCTCCAAGATTCAATAAAAAAAAACAAAAGACTAGAATATGGTGGTACTTTGCATGGGCCATGCATAAATATTAAATGCCATGTCTTAACCTTGTGAAAACAAAATATAATCCCATGGCATTTATTTATGTGCATCCCCAAATGTGGAGTAAGGCCAAGCAAAAGAATTTGAGTGGGATCCACCCAACCCACATGAGCTAGAATAAAACCCAAAGAAAGAATTACAAGCTGAAAGAATTACAAGCTCATGGGTTATTGGAATGGTGGGAGAATGAGGTGGTGACAAGAAAGGTGGTGGAGTGGAACAAAAGATATGCCCCCAACTCAACTTGTGCATTTAACAATATATCAAGAACCAAATACAATATCAAGAGGCAAATACAAATAATAATGCATATGGGATAAGAACCAAAACAAAAAGGGGTTTTGTATGATGCTCAAATGCAAGGTGGCATGATGACATGAGCATGATATGATGATGATGCAACAATTATGTGTAGGAAGTAGCCATTATATTACTAGACCAAGTAGCATTATAGTTGTTAGACAAATGGGATGCTACAACGCATCAGCCCAAATGAAAGAAAATCATCTTCCTAGCCAAATCCTAGGAATCATTTATAATTATCTGACTATCATGTTGATAGTATACATAATTGGTCACTTCCTCACTTATTAAGCATTCAAATCATTTTCCTAAATATGAGCATTAGGAATCATTCTAAAAGCATCACTGTCATATGGACCAACCATAGATGATATACCATTTCATCCATAGACACTAACCAATATAGAGAACACATAATTTTCTTAAGCATTCTACCCAGGAGTCAGTTAGAAAATTGCTAACTGTCAATATAGGACAGAGCATGATCAACCTCAACCTATACTGAACCAGTTGGTCAGTATAGAACATAACTATAAATTCTAGAATTAAGCACATTTGGAAGCTAGATATCTCAAGCCCAGTAACAAGCATCACAACTTTAGTTCAGTTTTCCCACATCATTGGCAATGCAATAATCCACCTTACTTTTCATCATGGAATCTTAGAGTATATGACCTTATCAAACAAAGCCACAACCTCACTTATGAATAAGTTCATATCATCTTCCTATCTTATACTAGGAATCAGATCAGAGGATTCAGCAAAGAGCAACTCTAGCATATTCAGATAACAGCAGAAGTAAACACATTGATGCCACACACAGATAAGTGAAAAGCAAGCCAAAACAGAGTACCAGTATCAGCTCTAGAGCATAGAAATGTTTTAGTATAGAAGATAAAACATAGCCAACCTCCACACCAGCAAACCACAACCTTGAGTTCACAATCAGGATATCACCAGTCTCATAGTTTTACCACCAATGTAGTTCATCAGCTCGATGGACGGTCGCAGGAAAGAACTCACCGAGGGTGCCGAGCACCTGGAGCGTAGGGTTGACGAAGCCATAGAACCGCCCTTGTCCAGCACCATTCACGAATCAGCGGAAGCACCTACTGCAGGGGTTGCGCTATCCGCGCCGTCCCGCGGGTTTCAGGAACAAGGGACACCGGGGTTGCGCCGACGCACCTTCCCACCGGCGTTGAGTTAAGGAAGGTGAAAACCAGGTCAACGGAGAGCATCAGGAGACCATAGCCAACCATGGCCTTAGATAGTAGCAGTAGCACCACACCACCATGGGAAGGCCGAGGCCAGGTGGTCGAGACAGGGCTCAATTCTGAGCACACGGCTGTCGAGGCCGTGTGGCAAGAACTCAGCGGGGACGATGAGAAGGCTCGCTCGATTGGGGGTGGCGGCCAGAACCCGGTACAGGGTGATGCGCTCCGGCGGACCAAGCCCTAGGCGGGGATTAGGGTTTCGATCGGGCGAGGGAGCAGAGAGAGAGAGCAGCGGCATAGCACATGGATTCGGTGGAGGAGGCGACGATCATGCCGTATTAGCGGATGCGGCCGGTGTTGGCCAGAGGAGCAACGGACGGCGGCGATGGCAGTGCCCAGGAACACGAGAGAGAGAGAGAGAGAGAGAGATCGAGTGGAGGAGAGAAGCTTCAGGGGGATGAGGTGAGTACGGGCTGGGTCGGTTTGACCGATCCAGTACCCCCTGTTGGGATAATTTAGCCCAATGTTGGGTGCTAGGCCCATTTCAAAATAAAATAAATAAATAAATAATGCAAATTTATAAAAATGACCCTGAAGTTATTTAAAACTCTTATAAAAATCTTAAAAACATTTATAATATATAAAAAAATCATCACAAAAATAATATCCACCTAAGAAAAATATAACTTTACTTATTTAAGTTAATAAAATACAAATAAAAATTAAACACTATTAAATCTTAAGTGAAATTTCATTAAATAAGGAAAAATCCTAAAAATAAATAAAAATCATTTTTGTGTATAAAAATAACTTTACTATTTTATAAAAATACTAACTTAGAGTTTTTACAAATAATATATAAATCAAATATTTGAAGACACTTAATTCTTTGTAGCATTTTATAAAAATAAAGGTAAGACTTAAAAATAAATAAAATTCATTTTCAAGATCTTTAATAAGTATATTCCACTAGAAAAATACTATGTATATTATTAAAAAACATTTTAAGATAAATAAAATTCATTACTTCTATTACTCAAATAAAATACCCACTTTGTTATTTCTTAAAATTATTTCTTAAGTAAGAAATAATCACATTTTCTTATAAAACACCCAAACCTTTAAAGTTTAATTACTAAGTCTAAATCCATAATCAAAATAAAACTTAAATATAACTATTAGCCTTTAAATGTTTTAAAATCTTAAATTCAAATTAAACTCCTTTTAAATAAATATTATATATCACTCATGTATAAGATGGTGAATAATCTTCATCTTTGAATCACTCTTAAAATGATTCCAAACCCTAACAAAATTATACGATCATCTAATTATGCTCCCATGAATAAGATGCATGTTGTAAATTCATCTGGATCATCCATAATCATTTTTGTCAAAACCTTAAAACTAGATAATATTCTAAAACTCATTATATCTTAAAATTCACTTATATTTTTATAGTTAAATTTGGTCTAAACAATCATAAACATCACATTTGAAGTTTATTCATGTTTTTAAAGTTAACCTGGGTTACTTGTACCATCAATTAAAATATGATAACTTAACATCATTCATAACCATCTCAAACCCTAATGTAAAACCTAATAAACCTCAAGACTAATTAACCTTACCTAAACACTAGTTTCTTCAAATGTTATTCTTTTTGCCACTTCACACAAACAAATCTATAATAGTTCCTCGGTTCTTAAGAACTCAACCCAAGGACTTTTTATCTTTGTCACCAGATAACAATTAATCATTAATCACATTACTATATCTGTACTTGTATATTTTGGATTATTAACACTTAAGTTCCTTATAAATGCCATTGCTTATGAATTAAATATGAAGATAAACCAACTCTTAAAAGAATTACCTAAACTCACTTCACTCAAAGTATTGGGGATTCACTTTGGGAGTTTTACAAAATGCATGGCATTACTTATGCATAACTGCATATTGCTTCTTTAAACATTAGTCCTTACCAGACCAATGATGCTGATTTCAGATATTGGATCTTCTATTATCTCGAAGATCGTGAGTGCATAATCTTGCAATCACAAAAGGCAAGTTCACACTTGCTCATGTCCTTTGATTATTTTCTATATAGGATTTTGCAAATCCAGTGTTGTCATCACCTCATTTCAAAAAGGTCAGAAAATACTATTTTTAATAATAATGTGAACTATTGGTTACTGATCCAGGGTGATCAGCTAATCTATTAAACCTGGTAGTTTGAATACCACTACTCAGGAGTATATCATCTAGGACTTAACAACCAATGTCGCCAGTGATTCTTGCGTCGTATATTATGCGTTAACCATGAGATTTGGAATGGGACGAAGAAGTCGGCTGGATCGGCTCCCTTTCGCATGCATTGGACACTGTTCTGGGCATTTGTAAGTTGCAGATCGTGGGTATAGCTGTTTTATACGGGGGAAGTCTACCGTGGATCTGGGCTTACAAAAGACAGATTTATAGTGTTAATGGTTGTTGTGTGTATCCAACTAAGGTATAGCCGTTTTATACGGGGAAAATTCTACCTTGAGTTTGGACATCCAACAATTGTGGTGTATGCGGGGTCGCAGAGAAGGACAGTGATTGGCTTGGATCTTAGTCTGGGCCTCATACTAAGGAAGTGTGAACGAGCCTATAACTCGGATGTGCAACAAAGCTAAGATCTCTCATGGGTAAAGTGACGCACCTCTATAGAATGTAAAAACTGTAACTTGTTACTCCCTGTTTCGGGAAGGAGCTGCGAACGCTGCGAGAAAGGAACTCCATGAAAGTTCTGGTAAACCCGTGAATGCTGATGGACATAACTTTTCAGAATAAAAGCAACCTTTGAAGAAATGTTTACGAAAACTTGCATTGCCTATGACCTATGGTATGTGGCTGTAGATAGTGCATCAAACACTTAACTTTAGTGAATTTGCTAAGTACGCTCGTACTCAACGTATCTTCTTAACCCTTGCTAGATCTCGGAGAAACCAATGACGTTTCCAGGAAATAAGTCACTTGAAGAGTTGAAGATATCTAAGGGAGATCAACGGAGTCGAAGACCTTACCGGAATCTATCGAAGACAAGCTGAAGCGTAGAATATAAATAAAACTCCTAGAATCTAGAACCTACTTCTGTAGAATAATACCATAGTATTACTTTCAAGCCTTATACATATATTAATAGTAGTACTTCTAAAGTAACTCTGAGTGGATCTTTCTGGTTCTTTCTGTATAATATTCCTCACTGTCCGAGGAAGCTCTCTAGATCTTTTGTAATATGCTATATGTAATCTAAAGTATTGTCTTGGACCCACGATATTTCTGTTATACCACTCTGAGGGATATAATACGGATGGAATGGTGTTTCATTGGTATTATATCAACGATTATAGTGTACTACACCATGCAGTGGTATGCTGGGTCATCGCACAAAACCTAGGTAAACCTCGTGTCCCTGCGTTGCTTGCATGTTAACCGTTTCACGACTTCCAGCATCCCCATCTTCTCGAGACCAAAGTCCATAACAATAGGCATTGACATGTCGAACCCTCGTCAATTGGCGCCGTCTGTAATTAATTAACGCGTCCATTAATGACTCATAATTAATTTTCCTAAATAGTAAAATAAAGCTCTGCTCGGCGAGATTCCCCCGGCGCGCGCGCATCGTGATGACGCGGGCGGCGTCAGAGGAGGAGTGCGCGAGGGCTTCTCTCCTTGTCACACCTTAGTGAGTGGTGCGACACTCTACTATATAAGTTGGTCCAACTCCCCTTCCACTAGTAATGTGGGACTAAACTTTAGCACCACTAGCACAACCATATGCTGCCATGCACAGGCGGGCTAAAGAAAATTTTAGAATTTGCCTAATGGGCCAGCAGCCCAAAACTCACCAAATTCCAACAACAACTGATTGAGCGGGAGGCGTCGCTCCTCTGTGATCCATTGGGTAAACTGAAACTAAGATGAGAACATAGACGGTGGCCACTGGTTGACTCTGATTGAGAGGGAGGAGCCACACTCGCCGGAACCTTGGTAGCTGCCTCGCAACATGTGCACACAGAGATGGTGGTTAGGAAGGAGGGACATGCACATGTAGGGGACATGGTTGGACTTGGCAGGACGTGCGAGGCGGCCATCGGCTAGAACCTAAATAATGCCATGGGAAGACGATGGGAAGCACGATGACAACGGGGGCAGGCGTTGTTGGGCCTCTGTGCCCACGAAAGAAGGGGATGCATGTGTTTTTGGATCATGGGGCCGTAGGGTAGACGAGCCTTGGGCGTCACACAAAATCGGTAAAGATATAAAGTATGCTTTCGTTAGAACACGTATCGGTAGAGTACAGATTGGGTGGAGTGCTCGGGTAATTGCTAATCACACCCAGACATATGATTAGATTAATCTGGACTAGTATTAGCTTTCATTGGACGGGATGATGGCTGCACCCCACGGTGTGAGTTTAATAAAAAAGAAAATGTTAGCTCGTTTAATAGTATTTTTTTGGATTTTACTAATTGCAAAATTGAGGGGGCATTTCGGTTGAATGCGGGACGAGACCTTACCTCATTAGCCAGCTTAATTTAAAACGAAAATTCAAAATGTTTTTTTAGGTCAAACAGTTTGTTCGAATTAAGATCCGTTTTCACCGTTAGGCTAGTCGTGACAAGATCTTCGAAACTAGATCCCATGTTGATATGTTTTGACAACTTTTTTTGACCAAAAGTTATCCACCCATAACACAGGAGTTATCCGGGCTTCAGCATATAAGTTATCCATCCAATAACATGAAGTTATCCACTACTATAAAATTTACCCACAGTCACGTGTTATGGATAGATAACTTTCTTATTTACCCATAAGTTACCCATCAGTAACACGAGAGTTATCCAGGTTTTAGTATGTAAGTTATCCACCCAATAACATATAAGTTATCCAACACTATAAAAATTTATCTAAGCTCGGCCTCGTTGCTCGTCGCCGCTCTCGTAGTGTATGGACTACTCAATCTCGAAAGGACGCCGTGTAAAACATCAAACATAATTTCATTAAAGGAACTAAATTTAAGCTTTTTTTGCATACAATATAAATAAATGGGGTCTTATACCCCAACCATCCACCACAGTAAGCCGTAGCGAACAACGTGACGCTCAATATTAGTCTATCGGCTCGACTTTGTCGTCCATCGGTGCTACCGAGGGATGACGAAGCTTAGAAGGGTTTTGGGTACCGAGACTCATCGCTTGTCGACGCTAACGCATTGATAGCAATAAAGTCTTAGTACCGTAACAACTAAGCTATCATGCTCTAATTAAACTTGCTCAACATGTATGCGAGAACGTCTATACCCAACATGTTTATATGATGGATAACTTATGTATTATAGAGTGGATAACATACATATTATGACATAGATAACTCATGTGTTAAGGGTGGATAAATTTTTGGTCCAATTTTTTTTATCGGAATATAGCAACATGGGATCTAGTTTTAAAGATCTCGTCGTGACTAGTCCAACGATATAAACGAGTCCTAAATTGGACAAACGATTTGGTCTACAAGTCATTTTAAGTTTTTTGTTTGATTCTAAACTAGTTCTGATCCGTTTTATTATTTAGCGGCAGAATGTGTTTGAGCTGCGCGCGATAGACATGCAAAATCAGTCCGCCGGATTTAATCATCTACTGACCATTCTAGAAATAGATTTGCCTTTTTTTCAAGTTCATCTCGTTTAATAGTAGTATATCAGAGTTTCTCTGGCTTCAACGGAGGAGGCCCAAGTAATTGCAGAAGGCCCATTGAAGTGCAGAAGGCCCATTTGTTTGACGACAGGAGAGGAGAGGAGAGGGTCCATCATCCCTTCCATCCTTTCCTTTGCATCGTCGTCGTCTTCTTCCAGCCGTTCACTCGCTCCCCACTTTTTCTTCTCAAGGTCTCGCCGTCGTCGCCGTCGTCGTCGTCGGTAGGTAGGTAGGGTGGGTGGGTCCCACAATCCAGCCACCATGGCTTCCTCCTTCTCCGCCGCCGCAACAACCAGCCCGGCTTGCTGCTGCTGCTCTCCCCAGCTCCACCTCCTCCTCCTCCTCCGCCGCCGCCGCCCCGTTCCCCACCACCTGTCCCCCACGCGCCCCCTCCGACTCCGAATCCCGCTTCGCCTCCGAGCCCAAGCCGAGCCCGAGCCCGGATCCTTCGCCGGCTGGTCGGACGAGGACCAAGACAAGGAGGAGGCCGCAGCGGCAGGTCCATTCGGAGGTCTTGACTCCCATATATATCATCTGTAGCCACTACCAAAAACATTTTTGCACAATTTCTCACTCCTCCTCCTCCTCTGTGCTTAATTAATTAATTAATTTATTTATTTATTCCTCTTGTATGTATGCAGGCCTGCTTGGACCTGGCCTTGCCGGACTCTTCCTCCTCGCCGGCGTCACCTATGCCGCAATCTCTCTCACTAACCCTAATGGTAACTATGCTCCTCCCCTCCCATCCCATCCCTCCCTCCTGGAATCTAGTCTGCCTCTTACACCTCATTTCTATGCAGGATCAAGGCCGCCCTTGCCCACACACAGCCACACACAATCCTCCTACCAAGAGGAACAGGAACAGGAACAGGAACAGGAACAGGAGGAGGAGGAGGAGGACGCTGCTGCCCAAGATCTGCTACCAGCTGATGCCCAGGATGCCACCACTCAGGACCCTGCTGCAACACCACACTACACTCCTCTGCCTTCGCAAACCGACATTGAAGATCAAATGGACCATACATTCGAGAGCACGGACCTACTTCCTGCTGCTGCTGCTGCCAGCGATGCTCCTGTCGATGATGGCACCGCAAGTCCAGGACCAGCTCATCCTGAGTACACCCCCGCTGAATCTTCCCTTGCCACTGCTTATGATGATGATGCCTCTGCCGACAAACTCGGTGAAGCCTCTGAGGACAAATCATCATTATTAGACTATGATGAACCGAGTTTGCAACAAAACCAGCATATGGACAATCATACTTTACCATCAGATATCATGGTGCTAGATTCAGGGGATGTTGTGCCAATCCAGGACACCGCCATCCACGCTGCACCTCATCTACTTGGAAAAGATGCCCAGCACAATCCTCAACTCCCCGGGGACACAGATCAACTTCCTGGATCCAACTTGCCTGATTATGGAAGCGCTGACCACACGCTCAACGAAACCTTGGCATCGCATCAAGATGAGGGACGCGATCACCAAAATGGACCCTTCAAGGCCGCACCACCTGCCAAATCTTTCTCCTCTGCTGGAATCCCTGCTCCCTCTCTGCTCTCCGCGGCTTTACAGGTGCCTGCTGGCCAGATTGTGGTTCCAGCCGCGCTTGACCCAACCCAGGGGAATGCACTCGCCGCTCTGCAACTTCTCAAGGTATTCTCTTTTTCCATGCATTCAGCATATCTTTGTTTTTAAGGAAAAACCATTTGTTATGTCATCCTCTCTCTGTACTGCATAAGGATTCTTGTCAGAATGATTGGCCGCCATCCAGTGATTTCTGCACTATGTTATAGTCATAGTAGAGCTTTATAGAAACATAAGACCTCTACCAAGTACTGAACCTATATTATTTGCTTCCTCCAGGTTTTTTGGCTTACACTGACTTCTATTTGCATTAACTAGCTTATTATTCAGTGTCTCTCTTGTTTTCTCATAAAAAATCATTCAGTATTTTATCCTCCCTATACTGGATAAGTTTTTTTTTGGACTTGCACTGACTTCTGTTTGCTCACTATATAAGTTAATTACCCTTATATATGTTGCGTAATGCGATGCTGCTCTGGCAAAAATCGTTACAGCCTTCTCTAGGGAAAATCCCCATTCTCATTTGCATAAACATAAACTGTAAGTTATATGGAATTCCTTTGTTGAAATTTTATTCTCTTTGATGAAGGTGATTGAACCTGGTGCTCGGTCTGGTGACCTGTGTACCCGACGTGAATACGCTCGATGGTTGGTAGTTGCAAGTAACTCCCTCTCGAGGTACACAACTTTTTCTTGCTGTATGTTCACATTCTGCATTCTACCTCTGTTTTGTTCCTTGAGAGAAAATCCCATTTGTGTTTTTTGAATGATTCATCCTCTTGCTGATTTATGTGAGTTATCTTGTATCATTGTCTTATTTCTTATTGCTGTTGTAGCTCATCGTTTCTTGATTTTTCGCTTCATATTGCCTGTTACGGAATGCAAGAAATAAGACAGAGTAACATCAGTTGTTAACATTTTTTTGCTTGTAAATTTAATCTGGCTCTCCAAGCAATTTCTTGCAACAACTAGCTTATTCATCCGGTTTGCAACTGCAGGAACACTTACTCGAAAGTTTGTCCAGCAATGTACATCGAGAATGTGTCTGAACTTGCATTTGATGATGTTACCACTGAAGATCCTGATTTCCCATTTATACAAGGTGAGAAATAGAAATTGTGTTCAGGAAAAAATACATCTTTACCACAGCTTATCATGTTTATGCAAGCACATTAAATCACTAAGTCATCACTACTGAATTAACGCTATGTTACTTTGGATGTGTCCGTAGGATTGGCCGAAGCAGGGTTAATCTCTAGCAAGCTTTCAAGATCTGATATGAACATCTCTGAAAATGTTGAGAACAGCCATTACTTCTTCTCCCCAGAGAGGTAATCGTCTCTTCCAAGCATCCACTTGAATTTTCACGTGATGTTTGTATATACATGTGTTTGTTGTGTCCAACTACATCAGCTGTCCTTGTTGCAGTCCCTTGTCACGTCAAGACCTTGTGAGCTGGAAGATGGCTTTGGATAAAAGGCAGTTACCTGAAGTGGACAAAAACGTGAGAAACAAAAGTTGCTTTTATTATTCTTGATCATTTGTTTTGAAACCATCTCGTTGTACTGAAATCTGTAGTCTCTGTGCGAGCAGTCTTTGTACAAGAGCTGTGGCTACATCGACATTGATAAAATAGATGCAGCTGCATGGCCCGCTTTGGCAGCTGACTTGGGTGCTGGAGACCAGAGCATTACAGCTCTTGCATTTGGTTTCACAAGACTTTTCCAGCCAAACAAACCGGTGACAAAAGGACAAGCTGCCCTAGCACTTTCAACCGGTGACTATGCTGAAGTGGTGATGGAAGAGCTGGCTCGTATCGAAGCAGAGAAAATAGCGGAAGCAGCTGTGAACGCCCATGGCGCGTTGGTCGCTCAGGTGGAGAAAGAAATCAATTCGAGTTTCGAGAGGGAGCTTACACGGGAAAGAGAAAAAATAGATACCCTGGAAAAAGTAGCTGAAGAAGCTAGGGTCGAATTAGACAGGCTGAGAGCAGAAAGGGAGGAAGAAAAGAATGCTCTGGTTAGGGGCAGGGCTGCTGTGGAATCTGAAATAGAAGTTCTGTCGAAGCTGAGGTGTGAGGTGGAGGAGCAGCTGCAGAATGTGCTGAGCAAGAAGGTGGAGATCTCCTTTGAGAAGAATCGGATCGAGAAGCTTCAAAAGGAAATAGAGAATGAGAACCAAGCCGCCGTGCAGCTTCAGTATGAGCTCGAAGTTGAAAGGAAGGCTTTGTCTATGGCCAGGTAAGAATTTGGCTGACCTGAGAATCCTCTGTATTAAATCGGCTGGTAGTTGCTATGTGATAGATATGTATATGTTTTTTAACTCTCCAAACTTCAAGGTTAGGCACATGTACTGCAAACATAGTTACTAGGACATGTTATATTCAAGATAGCTTTTCAGTAGTATTGCTTATTTGGTACCTACTAGTAGTACATATGACTGCCTGCAACCATGTGTGAAATAACAAGGTGATGTTGAACGAAGCAGGGCTTGGGCAGAGGAGGAAGCGAAGAAGGCGAGGGAGCACGCTCGGGCCCTTGAGGAAGCCCGGAACCAATGGGAACGGCAGGGAATCAAAGTGGTGGTGGAACGAGACCTGGAGGATGATGCATCTGCAGGGGTGACCTGGGCCAACGCGGGCAAGGAGCACCCGGTGGACGAGGCGATCAACCGCGCGGAGTCGTTGCTGGAGAAGCTCAAGTCCTTTTACGCTGAAATAAAAGTGCGATCTTGCGGTGCACTTGAGATGGTGATGCAGCATGTGAGGTCCTTCATCTCGAGCCTAAAGGAACGAGCGGCGGAAGCAAGGAGCATTTCGGCCTCGAAGGCAAAAGATGTTTCATCGGAAGCCAAGGCGTTTGGTTCAAGCATGGCGGAGAAGTCCAAGCGGGTGGTGGAAGACTGTAAAGAGGGGTTGGAGAAGTTTGCGCAGAGATTCAAGACAGACTAACTGCTGCTAAGCTGGGGATGATGATGATAGGAATAAGAGTGTTTTTCTCCTACCCCTTTTTGTTTGGGTGTTGTAAAGAAAAAAAAGTGGGGCAGGAACTGAAGTACACAGCTAGCTAGCTAGCTGCAGCAGCAAGAGGTTCCAGAGTCCATGGAATGAATAATTAAGCCCCATGTAACATGTACATGTACTGTGACGAATTCATCAGTTTTGTTGAGGAGTAAATGCTGAAGCATATCATATCCATATGTCCATATGTGATATATATATTTTCGCAACATAAGTATATATATTTGTGATTGGATTCATTCTGCTGGCATGATGGGTGTCACTTTCATTCTCAGTGCAAACTGACAGTGACTGTCCATTTACTGATAATGCAATTGCTCAAGTGAAGTAGTACTCCTAGTAGGGTAGGTTATTTTTCATGATGAAGTATACGTACTATTTATTTAATGCCACCACGTTTTTTGAAGTAGTAGAACTTTGACAAACAAAATATAAGTTATATGTCAAATATTATTAGGTTCATTCTTTTAAAATAAAATATAGTACGTTTTGTGTCATACTCCCTCCGTTCCTTGATATATAAGGTGTATAGTTTCTTGCACGAATATTAGCACATAGGCTAAAGGAAAAAAATCGATACTTTTAGATGTTAATGCATGTAGGTGACCGATGTGAGAATACAGGGAAATATGAAAATCTCGGTATCTCATCTTTCCAAATCAGTTTGACTCCTAAGTTATGTAAAAAAAATCCCACAATCCCACCATATACCTTATATTCTGAATTTTTTTACAGAAAACTATACAGCTTATATCAAGGAACAGGGTATAACTTATTTACAAGTTTCTACCCGATATATGGAGGGAGTATTATTTTTACAAATATCTGTAGTATTTTTTCTTTTAATTGAAAAGAAATGAAAATAGAAAAAGGGGAAATTTTGGTGTGCCCCTCAACTAGTCCTCAGACTCAGTCAGATTAGGCGTCGGCGGCGGAAGGAACCCTAGCCACCATGACCTCGCCGGCGGCCGGTAGACGTGGCCGTGGCCGTGGACGCGGGCGCGGGCGCGGGCGCAGCCGTTCGTCCAAGACCCCTCCTCCCGCAGAAGACGCGCCGCCGTCCCCAGGTCCGCTCATCCCCCGACCTCACTCCTCCCTTGTACCTTCCTCTCTAACTCTCTTGGCTTCGTCCCGCAGACACACCCGACGTTGCACTTTCGCCAGATGCCGCCGCCGCCGCCTCTACCTCTCCTGTGCCGGAGACAGCCCAGCCCTTCGCCGCGCCGGATGGGGCTCAAGGTATTAATTATGACTGACTTGACCACTCTCTGTCTCTGCTCTGCTGGTAGAGTTTAAGATGCTCCTGGTGGATGGATTTCGTGATTTACTTTCATCTACTCCCAGTCCCAGGAGCTTAACCGTTTGATGTCATGTCATGTCAGGCTCCACGATTCTAGGGGAGGAATCAGGACAGCTGAGCGACACCATTGTGCTCTCTGATGATGATGATGACCTAGCGGAGCAGCCAGAGGTGGAGGGTCATGGTATGGCCGCCGAGGATGCAGCGCCTGCGCAACAAGTTCAAGGACATGACCAGGAGGTGGCAGTGGCCGACTCGAACGACCAAGCAGCAGAGGCGAAAGAGCAGGAGGTGCAGGTTGGCAATGCCGAGGATCATGTTGCTGCACTGAATGCAATTCATAATGCAGCAAATAAGCACCACAATGAAGCTCACACACTCGACCAACAAACAATGGATGCTGTGGAAGAAGAGGAAGAGGAGGAGGAGGATCCCGAAGAGGTCATTTTCGAGGATTATGTGGGTGAAGGGGAGGCTGCAGCTGAGGCCCAAGGAGAAGAGGATCCTGAAGAGGTGCTTTTCGAGGACCCCGTCAGTGAAGGGCAGGCCGCGGACGAGGTCAAAGGAGAAGAAGACCGTGCCAGGGTGGAGGACGACGAGCGGACAGTTATGTCGGACATGGCCAAGAACAGGCAGCTCAAGAAGGAGCTCGAAATCTTTGTGGGTGGACTGAACCGCGACGCTGTCGAGGAGGATATTAGGAAGGTGTTTGGGCAGGTCGGACATGTTGTGGAGGTCCGTCTCCACAAGGATTTCTCAACCAATAGGAATAAGGGGTTTGCGTTTGTCAAGTTTGCGACCAAAGACCAAGTTGCTCGGGCTCTTGCTGAGATGAAGAATCCTATGGTAATAATACCAGCACATCTCCTCATATTAATAGTAGAAAAATGCTATGATGCAGTGTTCTTTACCATTTGTTTGATTGTGTGATCTGTCTGATATGTGTGTGAAAATTCCATTGACTGCAGATACATGGAAAACGCTGTGGTGTCACTGCTAGTGAGGACAACGATACATTATTCTTGGGCAATATCTGCAATACGTGGACAAAGGAAGCTGTATGTTGTTTTCCTCATATATTATGCAATCACGAGCCCTATACATAAGTAACCTGATTATAAGTTTGTACCTTCTGTTTTCTTTTTCAGATTAAGAGAAGGCTCACTGCCTATGGGGTTCAAGGAGTTGAAAGCCTAACTCTTGTTCCTGATACTCAAAATGAGGGAAAGAGTCGGGGTTTTGCATTCCTTGAGTTTTCTTGCCACGCAGATGTTATGCTTGCATTTAAAAGGCTGCAGCAACCAGATGCTCTGTTTGGTCATCCTGAGAGAACTGCAAAAGTTGCTTTCGCAGAGCCAATAAAAGAACCAGATGCACAAGTTATGGCCCAGGTGGGTGCTTCAACTGCTATTACCATCCTCCTCTATCTCTATGAAGAATTGCTGCCTTCAAGAAGTGACTGAGTGTAGAAAGATTCATTTGTACCTTCAACAATGGTTTTAATACTTCTATTTAGAATTTGAATTTTAGATCAGACATCTTATGCGGTGCATATAGTATGTTTTCTTTGATCCAACATCCAACATGTCTCTGTACAGAATAAGTTAATGTCTGTTGACCAAATGATTACCGCATTATTTCCATCTTACACTCTTTTCGTAATGTCCTTCCTTACATTCTAGTGTTTTGGAGGGAAAGATCCCAAAGTCTCCTTTATTATCCATTCTACATTTGGATTGTTCTCAATTGTTTGTTATTCATAGTTCATATCAAGCAATTACGCGAGCCTACGGTTTGTCATCCCATGGAATACCTTTTACACATTGCAGGTTAAGTCAGTTTTTATTGACGGTCTTCCACCATACTGGGATGAAGATCGTGTTAAGGAAAGATTCAAAGATTATGGTTTGATAGAACGAGTTGTGCTTGCTCGCAATATGTCAAGTGCCAAAAGAAACGATTTTGGGTTTGTAAACTTCTCAACCCACGAGGCTGCTCTTGCTTGTATTGAAGCCACCAACAACACTGAATTGGGTGATGATGGAAAATCAAAGGTATTTTCTGATTTGGATTAATGTCGTCTTTATTTTTGCGTATATTACTCCTTACACCAAACAGCATGCTGACATATCCTTGTGTTAATGCTTAAGTGATAATTCTGGTGTTCTTGACTCAGCTAAAAGTAAGGGTTAGACTTTCCAACCCTCTACCTAAAAGTCAGGCTGTGAAAGGTGGAATGAGTGGAGGGTTTCGAATTGGATATTCTGGATCTGGGTTTAACAAGCCCGGTCAGTAATTGTATTCCCTCCTCAAATTTGGCTATTGCTTGTGCTATATGTGGATTTGTTGGTTAACTTTTATGATTGCACAGGTAGAGGTTTTATTAGGGGAAGATCTGCCCCACGCCGGGCAGGTTTCCATGGTGGTAGAGGTTTCAATAATCATTCCCTTGGTCGTGGCGAGAGATTTAATTCTGCAGTGAATAACAGTTTTGAAGCTTCACCCTCTGATTTCCGAGCCAGGCAGGCTCCTCCCATGTTTCGAGGTGGGCTGCCTACCGCGATTCAAAGTACTACTTTACTGTTGAACGCATTTTTTACACTGCTGACTATTATTGGCAGAGGATAGATGGGAACCTTCATCAGGAAGGCATGGTTCATTTGACAGAGGGCGGGGTAGAGGATATCCTCCGCCTAGAAGGCCGGCATTTGAGCCTGAGGCTGATTTTGGGGGACCCTTTGGTGAAAATCCATACTTGTATGCAGATGCTCGGCCTAGTGTTAAGAGGCCATACTCGCATATGGTTTGTTACAACATTTGTTACTATGTTAACTGCTAAGTAATCTCTGTTATTCTCTCCAGTGAACTTACTTTTTGTCTGATAGGAACCTGATCCTGGATACTTTGAGCCTGGTCCTCCCCGTGTGCGCCCTCGCTTTGACCATTATGACCAGCAATTTTCTGGAGGGGACCGCTACAGAGGTTGTAATCCTACCTTGGATGGAGCAAGGGCATGTTTTGTGATGCCTCTCTGATACTTCCTTGTGATAGCTACTCATTGTATGTTGCCATTGCAGAACCTTTTGAGATGGGGAGTGCTTATTCACGTGATTACTATGGCCCTCGTCCTGGTCGTGGTCCTGCCCCAGATGTAAGTATATGTCTTGTGTCTTTTGGACATCCCTCCTTTTTGTCTAATTTTCTGGCTTGTACTTCTCTCCCATGTCATGCAGCAATATGGCAGAGGCACATTCCGACCACATTTTAGAGGCGGGCATTCTGGATTTAGAGGCAGACATTCTGGAGGCCGTGGGCATTACTACTAGGTGGTAGCACTACATGTCTTTTGTCATCTGGTGTAACTTTCTGTTACTGGTCCCCTTTGATATTTGCATCGTGCAGCACTAGCATCCATTTATATATGCAGCAGACTTGAGGTGTTGGTGGTGGTTCAGGACAGTAGTGTTTGGTAGTCAGAAACACCATGCCCCTGCTTGTTAGGTACTCGAGTCAGCTGGCTGTTACTGTTAGTTATCTTGATAATTACCGTTGCCGCAGGCCTTTGTGGAAAATAACTGTCCCTGTTAAAGGACATGTTTAGGGTGATGAATCTCATGTGAGGATATTGGTGGATGCCTGCCTGTGAGGATATTGGTGGATGCTTTGGTTAGATGATTTCATGGATTGTGGATGTGGGAAGTGAATTTTGGACAATTAACATGATTTGGTTAAAGTTTCCTGATATTCCTGATCTTGGTGTGTCATGGTGATATGGAACTGATTCGGGGCTGTCCTTAGTATGATTTTCAATGATCATTGTGGGTTTAATATCTTGATTATTTAGTGGATCAAATTATTTGGTGTTAATATCTTGATATCAAATTCTCTTTGTGGCAGCAACTAGCATTATTAATCACAAAATAAGGGGTGTGTGAGCATGATACTGCAGTTTATTGGAGTTGGTCAGTTAGACTTGTCTGAAGGTTCATTGGTTAGTTTGTTACCGTACATGAGTTGGGCCAAATCATGGCACTCTTAGGTAATGCTTGTTTGGAGACATGAGCTTGTAGGTAAGACAGAGTGGAGTGATTACATTGTATTCAAAGTTTTCTAGTGGATCCTTTGACCTGTTTTATTATCTGGCTAACATACTTTTGAAGTGATTATTATTATTATTTCGAGCGATAAGAGACGCGGAAGCAGGTAAGAAAAAAGAAAGCATATGAAGCTTGTGTCTGTCCGTATTTCTGTATTGTTGTGTAGGAAATATTTGTTGGGCCTGCCTGTGGCTGTGATGGTTATATATTTCCCTCTGTTTTCTTGAGTCTCCAAGTTGCTAGGAATGAATGATGAGAAGAAGAGGATTTTCTGGAGCTTTCAAGGGGTAGGGCAGATGTAGTCATGTGAATGTGAAGTAGCCAGCTGCTTAATAGATTCTCCAAGTCGCTAAACCATTCTTGCTAGAGTTGTTTGATTCTGAATGGGAAGTGGCCAGCTGCTTAATTAGAGAAATGTTCTACAATGCTTAATTAGAACCTTTTTTTTTCTACAATGCTTAATAGCAAACACGTCATTTTGGAAGTTTTGTACTCCCTCGGATCCATAATAAAGCGGGACACGTGCGGTTGGCTGGGCAGCATAGTCCTTTCTCCAAAGGCACAATCAGCGAGCATTATGTATATTTGGATACAACTTTTCAAGTAATAAAATAATGGTAAAAAATCATCTTCACATTGCATATAACCTTGATTTTACTAGTACGGCTAGCGAAACCACCTGCCCGGAAAATAAATAAAAAAACGAAAGCAAAAGCACCGGCCAAGCAAGGTTAACACCACCTCCTTGCATGGCGCTGAATCTGCCTCAGCCCGCCGTGGGCGCCTCCAAGAAGCCACCGACAATGCCCGCGCCGTCCTCGCACCTCTCCTTCAGTTTTGGGAAGCTTGTGCCGAGCTCCACCTTGAGGCTGGTTGGCAGGTTTGAGCTTGCCGGAAAAAACTCGAGCTTTTCTCTGGCTCGGCCCGAACCAGACCGAGTTGGCTTGTGTCCAAGTTTTGAGGTGGTCCACCTCAAGGCCCTCAACAAAAAACTCAAGAGGAAGGTCTAGAGCCACGCCGCACGCGAGGCCGAGGTCGCCAGGCTTCACTGCATGCTCGTCGACATCAGGAGGAGGATCGGCCTGCGGTGAAGAGCGCTGATTTGGTCCCTGGATGTGGTGTTGACCTTTTTGGCGGCGCCCAGAGGTCATGAACTCTTGCGATTTCAGATGCAACGAGATCAGCTGTACTGCAATCCAGTGATGCGGATGGAGATGAGAGCAATCGGGCTATGCTAGCTCTATGAGTAGTCAGGTGATTTCGGGAATGTTCGGTGCATGGGGGCTGCGAAGTCTGGATCCACAATGCCTCCGCCAGGCCTTGGGTCTGTTTGCCGAATTCTGAACAGAGATGAAGGTTAGTTAGTATGTTTTGCTATTTCAGTCTTTACATATTCTTTTCTATCAAGATCAAGATCGTTCTAGAACAGAATTACTCAATTTGGCCTTTCAGTGGCAGATGCGTGTGCTGTCTATAGTTTTCTTGTGAGAGCACACGTCTTGTTTTAAACTGTGTACCCGTTGATTTTGTGTATAACTAAACAAGTGCTGATACAATTCAGTTAATGGAAATGGATGCAAGGAAACCGAAACCTTAGTGATGTTTATTTTTGCAAGGAAACCTTAATGGTGTTAATCTCTTTATTTTCAGCACATCATTTATTGTGGAATGTAATGTTTTCTGTTATATATTTCAGTGAACAGGCATGCATGACAAATTCAGATGGAAAGGGCCTTGTACCAAATGAAGCTGTCCAATTTACTGTCGGCAATTCTGATTGTACGAATGGATATGAAAATTCTACATCAGCGAATGATTCATTTCCATCTACATCCAAGCACTAGTAGAAAAAAGGGTTTGGTTCGGTCCTAAGTCTGACACTAGTCCTGATTTGTTAGGGACCGGGACTAGTCCCGGTTCATGCCGTTCTCGACGGCTAGAAGCCCGGGAAATCTCTAGTCCCGGGTCGTTCTAGACGTCTAGTCCCGACTCGTGATATGGCCCGAGACTAAAGGGGTGTGGGTGAGGACAACACTCTTTAGTCCCGGTTGGTGTCTTTAAGCGGGACTAAAGCAACACCCTCTAGTCCCGGTTTAAGTGGGTGAGGACAACACTCTTTAGTCCCGGTTAGTGTCTTTAAGCGGGACTAAAGCAACACCCTCTAGTCCCGGTTTAAGACATAAACCGGGACTAAAAAAATCTGGCAATTTTTTTAGCGGGTGCTGCCACGGCAGGAAAACGGGTAAAAATCCTGTCGCGACAGGGGTTTCTGCCCACCACACCCCATCCCCTAGATCGCCTTTTCTAGTTTCAAATGCATGCCACAAAATTATAGAAATTCCAAAAATAAAATCCTTCAAACTGTAGTTATATTAAGTGATTTAGTTGTTATGAAAATTAACAAACATGAATTTTGACATATTTTACTAAAAAATGTCATGAAAACTTTAAATGGATATAACTTTTTTGTACGATGTCGGGAAAAAGGTACAACCTATCAAAATGTGTGGCAAATTTTTTGAGTTCGAACGGCTTTAGGACGTTTTGGATTCTTTTAGATTTTTAAAATTCGAAAAGGAAAAAAGTTATTTTTTAACAAATTTGTTTTGATGCCATATTTGGATTCCTCACATTTTTTGATATGTCGAATTTCGATTTACTGATTTAAAGATATTATTTATGACATATTAAATGAATAAGTGGCGGAAAAATGTATAAAATATTATTTTAATTACTTTTTTATTTTCATTGGAATAAAATATTTATTATTACTTATTTACTATTGTTTACTTAAATAATCGTATAGTTGTTTGTATTTTTGAAAAATAAAGACGTATGCCATATTGATATGAGCTAATTGGATTGATATGATAGTCTTGACAACAAGATACAATATACTTCGTGCAAGTATATCCTATGGAATAGAGAAGTTAAGCCGGTGCAATAGTGCTATGATGAGTGACCGACCGAAAAGTTTGACCACGAGTGTAATTTGATCTAATATTAAGTATAGTTAGTGTTAAAAATGTTTTAAGTGAGAAGATTAACGATCAAACAATTCAAATGTTCAAGAAAAAAAATCTCTAGTTCTAGGGCGTATTACGCTTCCGAAACTAAAGGTCCTCCGTCCTCCCGCTCTGAAAAGTGACCACGTAGTAGCCTCTAGTCTCGGTTTGTAGCAAACCGGAACTAAAGATAGAAGCATTTAGTCCCGATTTCGTAGTCTCAGATGCAAAACCGGGACTATATGCTCTTTTCCACTAGTGAAGCAAGATCCTAAATCAAAATATAGGAGAAGTAATATTGGACAGAAACAACAGTTATAGTGGTCCGGTGGAAAGTGGTGTTAATGGCTCGACGACTGATCTGCGTGTGGCGGTGCTGGATCCGGTGACGGAGGTAGCAGTAGTGGCAGGGAGGAAGCGGGGATTTCCACATCCTCGCCAACTCTCTTGGCGCCTGAGGTATGCACGTGTGCTCAGAGATACAGTTTTTTTTTTCTTCATATGCAGTCTGATTTTGCAAAAGGATCTTTTTTTTTGCGGGGAATTTTGCAAAAGGATCTGGCATTTTAGTGAGCGCAGTAGTAAGTTTTGGGCTTGTGGCAAATAGTTATTCGCATTTCACTATTTGGTGCTTGCGCTGGGCGAGATTGCTAGAAAACTTCCTTGAAGAATATGCTAATAGGAGATCAGAATATGCCTCTCTTTGTCCAAAAGATGGCATTGATGAACATATTTGAACCTCGCTGCTACAGAGTGATGGTCCAAACAACTATCACAAATTTAGATTTTGTTTGTGACATGCATTTTTTGATAGCTATGCATCACTTTCTGAACGGAAGTATTCCGGTGTATAATTGCAAGTTGATCCAATATTGGGTGTTTGTTTGCTTACTTGGCACCAAAAATATGGAAACACGAGAGATTGTTGAATGAGAAAAGTGGCATTTATTACAGCTTTGGATCGTTGCATAATTGACATTAGAACATTGATTTTTCACATATATTATTTACAGCTTAGTCATTTACATAGCTGGCATCTGGAACATTTGCAGCACTGTTTAACCATGAAGCATGACATTACCCCAGAATTTCATACGTCGGTTTGATGGTGCCAATATCGATGCCGATGCCGATGCCAATGCCAATGCAGAGACCGACATCTGCTTCCGGAACGGCCGGGGGCGGGGCCAGCGCTGCGTTTGTGGACCAGCCGATCGAAATCCCGCAGATATATACAGGCAGCTGAGAAAGGCGCGCACTCTCTCGTATGGTACAGCCAGTACAAAATCACACTTATTAGGCATGGTGCGGATGGTGCAGATCAACGTCGTCGTGGTGAAAGCTTTGGGATCTCTCGTGCCACCGTCCGTCGATGATGCTTTGGGATCAAAGTGTTGTGCAAGTGAGCAACATAGAAACCACGGAGTTCCGCATCAATCCTCATTAGGGACCTCGTTTAAGATTACTTCCGTCTACGGCCCAACCGCATAAGCCCGCAATGACGACTTCTTTTTCGAGTGATTGCTCAAAAGCCTACCACCAGAACCAAGTGGCTTGCCCTTCGAGATTTCAACCAAATCTATCGGGCTAGGGACGATGTAAGAGGAATGTCAACAGAAGCCGCCTAAATAGATTCCGCAACACCCTTCAATCTTGCGAGCTTACGGAAATTCACCTTCAAAATAGAAAATTCACTTGGAGCAACGAAAGACAAAACCCAACAACGAGCAAGCTCGACGCGTTCTTTTGCAACCTAGATTGGGACCTTCACTTTGGGGGGCACGTGTTTAATGCTCTATCCTCGGCCCTCTTCGATCATTGCCCGCTTCTCGTCGCCGATGATAATGGCCCTAGGAGGCCGAGAAGCTTCAAATTTGAGAACTTTTGGACTAGCATCCCCACTTTCGAAGAGGTAGTTTCAAGGGCTTGGGAAGTCCCCTCGGGCCACTCCGACCCTTAGCTAAACCTTTTCAACAAGCTCAAGGCTATGACGAAGTGCCTTTTAAGTGGAGTCACGGCCTTTTCTCCAAAACCAAAATACTCCTTCATATCGCGCTCCTTGTCATTCTTCAACTTGACATAGCCCAAGAAAGTCGAGTACTATCCACAGACGAGTTTGGTTTAAGGTCTTGCCTAAAGAGGAGGGTCATTAGCTTTAGGGCTGGAATTCGAGCCGAGCCGAGTCAACTCGCCTTGACTCGCTAAAGCTCGTTCAACTAACGAGTTAGCTCGACTCGGCTTGTTTATAGAACGAACTCATATTTGAAACTCGGCTCGACTCGGTAAACTCACGAGTAGCTCGCGAGTAGCTCGTTTAGCTTGTTATAAGTTACGAATATGAGCACATATAAGAAAAATAGTAATCATCATACTAATTTGGAACTAAAACACCGATAGTACTTCCATAATAACATGAAAGAAGATTAATGAAAAATATAGTAGCTCTACACCATTTTTTTTGAACAAGGTGAGGGTGCTAGGCACCCAATATCCATTTCAGCTTAGACTTAAAAACATTATACATCCGTGATTACAACTCCAGGTACCTGCAGACTCTGCTGTACTGCCAGTACTGGACACTCTAAGCTAGAATGGCAAGTGTTCCTACAAGAACTAGTCGGCTCAGACCCTAAGGATCTTTTTGCCTGATGTGCACAACAGTGGGTTACTCCATTGATTGATCTGCTTATATGGTATATTTTGGCTCTTAAAGGTTTTATTAGATTCTGGAAATGGATAGCTTGCCTTCTTATCTCCCAAAGCATGTCCTGATTCTTCCCACTTGTATCTGCTACTGCTTTTGCTAGATTGATTGAGTCTGTGAAGAAGATTAGCTCTTGTAATTTTAGTTCTTGTGCTAGCCTTGCTGCAATCAGTAAAGCAGTAGCTTCAACTTCTATGGCAGAGTTAGAGTGAGCCATCGTAGCCATGATGAAGACATCTGTATCGGCTCCTGCATTCTACTCCTTATAGTGCAGATAGACTCCCAGTCCTGTTCTAGCATCTGCACCAGGCCTTCCATTTGTTCTTGCGGCATCTGTATACAACTTTGGTCCTGCAAAAATGAAATCAGAGGAAACAGTTTCTCCTTGGGGCGTTGTGATCAACTCTGAAACCACCCGCGTGTTGGTAGGCAAATTGGTAGTTTGCACCTCCTTCTGAAGCCTCATCTCCTGATTTTTAAGTAGAGCAAACATACGAATGGCAGGCTGGTGCGGCCAATTGTACTTTTGATTAAACAATTTTTCATTCCTGCATTTCCATAGGCACTAGAGGAAAGTGGAGATGTTTACAATATTAATATGCAGGCTATTGATTTTTGCAAGATTTGTTATTGAATCTATTAAATTTGTGTCATTTGCAGTAAGGATATCAGCGCGAATGCCCCATGGTGAGTTAAACCATGCAGCTCTTGCGAAGGTACATCTAAACAAAAGGTGTAGATCATCCTCTAACAAACCACACCTGCAACAACCTGCATTAATATGAGTAGAGAAAGCCGAACCTCTAGCTACTGTCAGTAGAGCTTTCCTAAGTAACCTCCACATAAATGTTTTAATTCATGGGATCATTAATTTTGAATCCCAAACCTTCTTCAGTAGCAGCTTTGTTGGATCGTCTAAGCACTGTGGAGTAGAAGACCTGTAGAATACAAATTCTGCAAACAGGTTTTGTAAGCTGACTTAGGGGTGCAGTTACCTTTTGGCGTCAGCTTCCAGCAAAGGATGTCGTCATCTGTCCGAATAATTTGCGTATCCTTGATGGCCTGAGCTGTTCTGGGTGCAAAAATCCTGTCTATAAGAGTACAGTTCCACTCTTTTTGACGAGGAATCCAAAGATCAACTACTTTTGCAGGGTACACAAAGCCGGTGCTCTGGATTATAAGGTCATCATAAATGGACTCCCAATTGGGGAACCAGGGAGTGCTCCAAATTGAGATATCCCCTTTGGTTATTTGATAAAAAGAGTTTGCTTTTAGGATATGTATAATTCGCAGAATAGAAGTCCAGAAAGCAGATTTGGGGTGTTTCCTTTAGCTCTCCAGATCGAACTATCCGGAAAGTATTTGGACTTTAGAATTTTGTAAAGCATGCTATCGGGTTTCTGTGCTATGCGCCAGGCAGCCGATAGAATTAAGCCATGGTTGACTGCTTGAATATTACGAATGCCCAAGCCCCCTTCTTCTTTAGTCGTACAGATGTTATTCCAAGCAACCAAACAAGTGGCTTTCTTGCTGGGGCTCTTTTCTATTCCTGTCCACCAGAAGGACCTGATGATGGCCGTGATCTTGGATAGGAACTTTTTGTTAAAGATTATATTGGACATGTAGTACACCGGGATCGAGGAAAAGACAGATTTGATTAGCTCTACACGAGCTGCATTAGACAGAGAATTTGATTTGTAAGTTGAGAGCTTGGTTTTGAACTTTTCCAGAATGAAGTTGTAAGCCCGTGATCTGTTTTTTGCAGGTAAGATGAGTGGGTGCCCCAGGTGTATAAAGTTTTCTGTGATGGTTGGGTCAGGGAAAATGTTCATGATGCTTTGTTTTTCATTTTGATTTACCTTTTTGCTAAATACAATTCCTGATTTGCTCCAGTTTGGCATCTGTCCCGAGGCTTGACAAAAAAATTGCAGGATATTCTTCATTGCCATTGCCTCATCATTCGTGGCTTTACCACAAATGAGAAGGTCATTAGCAAAGAGGAGGGAGTGAATTGGAGGGCAATTTTTACCAAGAGTGATACCTGACAGGTTCTCATGAGTGAGAGCCTGCTGGAGAGCAAGAGAAAGCTCATTGATAGCCAAGACAAAAAGATAAGGAGAGAGATGACATCCCTGTCTAATTCCTCTGGAACTTCTGAAGCTAGCAAAGGCTTGGCCATTTACAATAACCGAAAATCTTGGAGAAGAAATGCAAGCGTTGATAAGGTTAATGAAATGAGGGTGAACACCTTTTTGCATTAAGGCTTGTTTATGAAATTCCATTCAAGCCTGTCAAAGGCTTTAGCTAGATCAAATTTGAGCATGAAGGCCTTGTGATTCCAAGATGAAAGTTGAAAGGAGTGAGTAATCTCTTGGGCCACAATGATATTATCACTAATTCTCCTCCCTTCAATGAAGGCTTGTTGTGAGTGATGAATATAATCAGAAATGTGAGATTTTAGCCTGTTTGCTAGACATTTGGCAATGATTTTGTAAATAATGTTGTAGAGGCTAATAGGTCTGTAGTCTGCTGGGACTAAAGGAACAAGTTTTTTAGGGATCAAAGCTATGTGGGTATCACTTATACAGTCAGGGATGGATGCATAAGAGAAAAATTTGGTTACCAGTTGAAGCACATCTTCAGAAATCCAATTCCAAGTTGCAATGTAAAATTCCACATTGAAACCATCTGGCCCTGGAGAAGCATTCTTTTTCATCTCTCTGAGCACACTTAGAATTTCAGGTTTGTCAGGATAGGAGTAAGTGTAGTGATTGCTTGGAGGAGCCTGAAAGTTAGAGTTGTTGTGTATCGAGGAAGCAAATATAGATCTAAAGTAGCTGACAAAGGTGTTTGCTATTTTGTCAGGCATGAAATGAGTGACATTCTGCTCATCTTTTATTGAAAGAATAGTGTTTCTTCTTCTTCTTTTTGCAATCTCCCTATGGAAAAAAGATGTGTTTCTGTCTCCATCCTTGACCCAATTTTTATTAGCACTTTGCATGTAAAAGTCATTCATTTTTGTAATGGCTTAACATAGACAGAATGATTCTCCATGTTGGCATGATTTGATTAAGATCAGGGATCTTTATTTGGCTGGTAGGAGAATGAAGATTGGTAATGGGGAGTTGACTGATTTCTGGCATGATGCTTGGTGCCTGGATTCACCTTTGAAAGATAAGTTCCCTGATTTATTTGATATTTGCCAGAATCAAGTGATCACTGTTGCTGATATGGCAAGAAAAAGCTGGAGATGTTCTTTTAGGAGATGGCTGGATACTGATGGGTTGAATCATCAGGAACAAATGAGAAAGTTGCTGTCTGGGGTGAATTTGAGTCAGGAAAAAGATAGGCCAGTGTGGTTGTGGAATAAATCTGGCAAGTTCTCTGTTAAGTCAATGTACAGACATCTGTCCAATGTTGGGATTGATAGAAGTTTTAAGCATCTGTGGAAAGCTAAAATTCCCCTGAAGATCAAAATTTGGCTGTGGCTCATCTGGCACAATGCTATTCTCACCAAAGACAACATGAGGAGGAAGAATTGGGTAGGAGATTTCACTTGCAGGTTTTGTAATGAGGATGAGAGCATTGGTCACTTGTTCTTTTCTTGTGTGGCAGCTAGATACGTTTGGGGGGTAGTTGCCAGAGCTATTGGTGCCGCGAATAGGCCTGGGTCCCTTTCTCAATACTTTTGGTGGGCTTCGCAGTATGTGGGTGTTAGCAGGAATGTGCAGATTACGGTGGTGGCTGCAATCTGCTGGGCCATTTGGAAGCTCAGGAATAGGGCCTGTTTTGAAAAAAAACTCATTAACTCGCCTGTTGCTTTGATTATATATGCCTGTGTGTTCATTCGTTATTGGGCAGGGCTGCATGGGGAGAATGATCGGGCGGTGCTGCAAGCTGGAGCGGATACTTTGCAGCAGATTGCGCTGGCTGATGCGGCAGCTATGGATGTGGCTCCTGTTCCTTTTCTGGGACTACCTGCAATCCCTGGAGGTCATGCTCATGAAGCTCCGAAACTAGAAAGGGGGCGGGAGAAGAGAAGGAGAACTTGAAAAACAAGGACTGGGCTGCGAGAAGACGGTGGTGGCATCTCATGTGGTCTTTTTTTCGCTTTGGTCTGTTAGCTGTTTGCCTATGTTTGATAGTACTGTTTCCCACTAGCCTGAGGGCGGTGTTCTTGCATCTCCAGCCTCTTTCTTTCTATCTGATTAGTTTGTTTGGTATGTAGTTTGGACCTCTTGAATATTGTTTGACCCCCTAGGTGGGTCAGTACTACGTTGATGTGTGTGTGATTGTTGTTCCGTTGTCTGATGATAATGGAACCCGATACCTCTTCCTAGGGGATTGTATGGAAATTTTGTTTTTTTGTAATGGCTTGTTCATACCTGGTTATGAGTTACAGCTCCTTTGATTGATTTTGCTTCCTGAGGGGTTGAGCTTGAGGGGTTGATTGATTTTGTGTTTGAACGACTCCAGCTCTCTTTCGCAAAGTCCTGAAAATCATTTTCCTTGAGCCACCAATTTTCAAATTTAAATGTGTTGATGGGCCTGTTTTCCTTTCCATCAGTAGACATTAATATGGGCGCATGGTCGCTGAAGCAGTAAATGAGTGGCATGTTGTAAACATTTGATATTTGAAAATGAACACACCATTCCCGGTTGACAAGGCATCGATCCAGTGTCTGATAAAGAGGTTGAGAAGAGAACCTTTTGTTTGACCAAGTGTAAGCAGGACCACTAAAGCCTAAATCAAATAAACCACAGTTTTTTACGATCGAACGGAAAGCTTGCATACGATTACGGTTGACATTAGTACTACTTTTATCAGAGTCATACAGGATATCATTCATATCGCCAATACAAACTATGGGCAGATTACGATTATCATACACAAAATTTGCAATCTGCTCCCAGATGGCTGTAGTTTGGCGATGGTAGGGGTCTCCATAAATACATACTAGACCAAACTTAACATTAGTGGTAGCATCAGTAGCTATAGCTAGGATAACATGGAAGCTAGACGACTGTACAGAGATTTGCAGATCATCATTCCACATCAACCAGAGGCCCCCTGCTTTCTTCAAGGAAGGTACTACAACAACATTGTTCATGTTAAAGCGAGAGGAAATATTAGCAGAGGAAAATTTGGAGGTTTTAGTTTCAGACAGAAATATTACCTGGGCTCTTGTGGACATGATCATTTTAGCAAGTTGACACATTTTGGGGTTGCCAAGGCCCCTGCCAATACCTTGGCAATTCCATGTCATTGCCCTCATGGCGACCGTGGCGCCTCCAAGGCTAGCGCCAGAGCCTGTTCAGTAAGAGTGTCGACATGTTGTTCACCAGGTACCTGCATGTCCATCGGCATAGTAGCAGCAACATCTGTAGATTGAGCCTGGTCTGTATCATCTCTGTCGTGACTGGTGTGATCAGAGCTAAAATAATCATTGCCATCCAAGTGGAGTTGGAGAACCATCCGAGAAGTTGGGCTGCCCCTGTTATGAGGATCCCCCGAGCCCAGCGTAAGAGACGACGGTGTGCCACTTCTGAAAGGGTCAAAGTCGGCAGTGTCTTCAGAGACTGTCGGAGATCTTGTGTGCCTTGATGGAATCAAGATCCTCCAAATATTTCCCATAGCAGGGCTCCCATTGCGGCTAGTAGTCCTGCCAGCACCCATCTCACTGGCTCCATCATCACGTCTCCAAGTGTAAGCACCTGGCCTATGGACAGTAAATCTCACAGGATGTCCGTGGTGATTTCTACTTTGAGTTGATGGAGTGACATCCCACCTAGACCGTCTGTGGCGAGGCCGAGACGTTGGAGTGGGTGTCCGACGATGGGGTTAAGGATCTTCTCTTCCTGCCTCTGTTTTCTTGTCTGACATCCACATCTTCTCAGCTTGTTCTTGCTGCTGTCTGAAACCAGTTGGCGCTCCTCTGATTCCACTCGATTCTCCTTCCAATAAGTATCTGGCATTGAGTTCCATCGGAGCGCCTTCCCTTTCTTGGCTTCTTGCTCGATTCTTTGGTGGATTGTAGGCTGCATTGTCTTGGAGCGCAGTATCTCCTACATCTTCTCTGCCTTCTATCTCCACAGCCACTCTCTTTGTGGATGGGAGAGAATGGGTATCCAATATTTGAGCTGTTCTTTTTTTACATAGCTGGGAATTAGCTGCATAGGTGTCCTTTTTTACAGTGAGATGTGTATCTGTCATTGCGTATCTGGTTGCCAAGTGTTGCATGCATTCTTCCTCGGTGGGATTGGTGGCAATGTGTTGTAAACCTTGGTCGAGGCTGGTGGGAATTAATGCTGGGGTAGCATAAGTAGGCACCTACGGACAGTTACTGTCGCCTGCGCGGGGAGAAGATTCAGAGCCGAAGAGAAGCTCCCATCTGCTGCGTGGGATCAGGACCAGGCCCTCGTGTGTTTGTAAAGTTTGGCCTGAGTGCAGCTGGGTTTGGGCCTGATCCGATGGGCCAGATGTGTTGTTCTCAATCAGCATATTTTGTTTATTTTTCCCCTTGTTCCCAAGATCCACCGTTTGCTTTCCTTTGTCTTACCTCCATCGTGTGAAATCTTGTCTATCTATTCCTGGGTAGTTCTCAGCATTAACTTCAATGTCCATGACATCTGCCGCCATTGTGTTTTCTTGATGATGATCAGAATTAGTCAGCTGTAGCAGGCACTCGTGGAATCCTTGGTGACTCATGTTTTTCATATTTGCCAGTTGTCTGCTAGTATGGGTGTTGACGTGCCTACACTGCGTGTCTTCTTTCTGAGTTTGCATTTCCAAAGTTTGACACGCAGTGTCTCTTTGAACAGTGTGTTCGTTCACCTCCGGTCGATCCTTCATGATTGTAGAGCTACTCTGAATCCTAGCGCTTCCTCCTCCTCTGCTCTCCTCTATTCTTTTCAGAAATTGCTCTGCAGTTTCAGTTTTTGCACTTTCTCTTCCTATACTGGTCTCATGTCTCTCATAGACTTTGTTGAATCTGGATATTTCATTACTCTGAAAATTACTAAACATTGGAGATGCATGTACTCCTTTTTCTATAGGCACCTTTTCTGAATCAATGATCCAGGGACCATATCTCTGAAATGGAACTTCCTCTGCTTCTAATCCTTTTGTCATTCTGTCAGTTATGATACTCTTCCTCAAATGACAGTTTGCTGATATATGAAACATTACTCCACAAAATAGGCATATTCTTCCAATCTTTTCATAATTTAAATAAGCCATACTTTGCTTTCCCTGATTGAGATTCAATTTGATTCTGTCAAAAACTGGATTGCATACTCTGTGCTTCATTACACCCCATATATAGTATGGATGTCCATATAGCATATTCTCCTTTGGCTGATGAAATTCAGAAGGTGTGCCAACAAGTTTGATGATATTCTCTAATAACTGCACTGATCTATTGTTCCAAGGTATTCCATAAACCATGACAGTAACATAAATATACTGAAATGTGTACCTTGGCCTTCCCAGCTTATGTGGAGATTCCTCCTCTTCCTTAACATATCCTTTCCCATCAGGATCTGCTAGCTCTATGAGCATAGTATCTGGACCTATGAGCCAAGGCTGTCTCTCGAAAACCCACATCATAGCTTGGAAAGATGTAAAAAATTCTTTGAATACATGCTGATGTACCTGAATAATTTCTCCAAAATTTGCTCTCCATGCTCTCTTGAACTGTTGCTGAACCGTTGAGAGAGATATGATCCTTGGTGTTCCTCTGGTTGTGGCCACTTTTAGGTAGAGGCCAAACTACCCTTTTTCTTTCTCTTGTTGGCCACTGGAGTTATCTTCAGCGATCGACATGGCATCCATATCGATCGCCAGTTGAGGGACCTCTGGCGCTTGAAGAACAGGTGGATTGTGTGGAGCTGAAGCACTCCCTTCCTGCCGGATTGGAGAGAGCGGGGGTGAGGCCATCATCCCACTCAGCTCAGTGCATACGCCAGGGATACTAGTGTAGTCTGCTCCTTCAAACCGAGTCTGTAGGAATTGGCTGGGCGTAGGAGTTGGTGGCTGGTGTAGATCTGGTGTCGATGGTCTGGTGAGGGGGGGGGGGGGGTGGTGTTTGATGGATTTGGTGATGGATTCATGATGATTTGGAGCTAGGGGAGTTTAGAAGCTCTACACCATTATAGGTTGAAGAAAGATTCATAGTATGGCACTCATCTATGAAAAATTTCAAACTTTGTATTTGAACGTGTTTAACGAGCTAAATGAGTAGCTCATTTAGCTTGGGGTGAACAAACAAGCTCAAATAGAAAACTTGGCTCGACTCGTTAGACACCGAGTTCAAGCCGAGTTGAGACGAGTCACGAGTTACTCATTTAGCTCATGAGTTTCGAGTTATAATTCTAGCCCTAATTAGCTTCACCATTATCGAGAGGGCGAGAAAAAGCAAAACCCGGGAGTCAAAGATATCAAAGAGGGGATGCCAACACCAAGAATTTCCACATGAGGGTCAATGCTCGAAGGAGAAATAACCACATACAACTACTAAAGAATAATAGTGGTTGGGTGACCGAGCATGAGCACAAAGAAAAGATTATTCATGACTACTTCACCTAGGTCATGGATAGAGGGTTGACGAGGACAAGTGACCTCAATTAGGATAGCCTTCGGTTGGGAGAGGTGGACTTGGGAGGGATTGACGAGCCATTCACGGAGGATGAGGCCAAGTGTGCTATTGACCATATGCCTTCTGACAAAGCGCCCGATCCCGACGGGTTCACCGGTGCCTTCTTTAAGAAGTGTTAGGGTACTATTAAGAAGGATGTTATGGGCGCGTGTGGGGTGTATCCACCAGGTGTGGGTGCGACCGGGTCGTGTGCGTTTGTGGTGTGCATTCTTTTACCAGTACGCTGTGTGTCTGCTGCGGCGGCAGTGTGTGGTGTGTGACGGTGTGGGGTGAGGCGGCTGAGAGGATTAGGGTTAGGGTTTGCAACGGTTGTGGTAGGTGGCTGGCTAGGCCTGGCCTGCTGCCTCCCCTGAAAATATTTTTATTTTATTTATTTTATTTTTAAAAAGAATTTTATAAATAGTTTTTAGATAAATAAAAGATCCAGAAAAGACCGGAGTTTGAATTTGAAATAAAAGAGGAGATAATTAGCAAACAAAATAGCTTTATAGAAAAATATTTTGAGAGGCAAAAATATGCATGATATCGTGATGATGCACAAAATAAAATAACAATTTATTTCGAAAAAAATCCAGGCATTACACCGCGCAAGGACGTGGATAACCTCGCCTCCAGTCCCATAACGACCACCTCGTCCTACTTCTTTGGCAAGTTCGTTGCGTGCTTGCTCAAGACATGGCGGCATCAACGCTGGAGTGGTCGTTCAATACAAATTGATGATCCAATTTGATCCAATTTGGCTAAATTGTTAGTACAAACTAAGCACATACCAAGTGTTTGATCTTATGTTTGAGACAAATTAAAATTTTAGTCCTCTAAATATTTATTGGGGACCAATTCCAGTGGCCACTAATAGATTTCACCTATGTAGTGTGCAGATTGTAGCTTGGTGGAGTAGTCCATTCACACTGTCATGGCGTTACCTACGAAGAAATGTTCTTAGTCTAAGAGCAAGTTCAGCAGGACCTCGATAGCCACCCGATAGGAAGTATAGGAGAGAGAGAGAGAGAGTGAAAAACAAAACGCCCCAACCCACGCCTCCTTCTCCCCTATTTATCGGGGGAGTGGAGGCCTCCCCTATATGTTGGCTCTATGTGGAGAGTTGTTGGATAAAAATCCTGATAAAGTGGGCTCTCCCCTGTTAAGTTATATGTATAGGGGAGATAATTTAGGGTTGCTGCTGGAGGTAAGCAAAATTTAGGGGAAGAATCTTTTTAGGGAACCCTAGATACACATATAGGGAAAAAAATATAGGGGTGCTGCTGGACTTGCTTTAGTGGAAAATGTTGGTAAGCAAAGATGAACTTTATTCTCCATGCTAGAGCCTCATAGTGGCACTAGCGTAATCAAATAATATTCTTTCTATAAATACATCTTGGGAAACCTTTTCTGGCAAAATATTGAGAAACAATTTTTTATTAGATGAATGTTGAGAAAAGTTGGTGTTGGAGATATGCCCTAGAGGCAATAATAAATATAGTTATTATTATATCTTTGTGTTTATGATAAATGTTTATATTCATGCTATAATAGTATTAACAAGGAAACATTAATACTTGTGTGATTTGTAAACTAAAATAAGAGTCCCTAGTAAAGCCTCTTGTTAAACTAGCTTGTTGGTTAATATATGATCATTGTTTCCTGATCATGAACATAGAGATGTTATTAACAACAGGGTCATATCATTAGGAGAATGATGTGATGGACATACTCCTATAGATAAGCGTAGCATAAAGATCAAGTCATTTCAATAGTTCAATTGCTATATGCTTTCTGATACATAGTTATCTAAATTCCTTCGACCATGAGATCATGCATATTGCCTTTACTGGATGGATGCTTTGATGTCATCAAACACCACACCGTAACAGGGTGGCTATAAAAGTGGCATTGGGTGTTCAGAAAGTATTGGTTGAAACACATGGATCAAGAGTGGGATTTGTCCATCCACATGACGGATAGATATTCTCTGGGCCCTCTCGGTGAAATGTCATCCAATTAGCTTGCAAGCATGTGACTTGGTCACAAGGGATCACATATCACGGGAACGAGAAAAGAGTACTTATCAGTAACGAGGTTGAACTAGGTATACAGAGATACCGACGATCATAACCTCGGATAAGTAACATATCGTGAGACAAAGGGAAATTGGTATCATATGTAAGTGGTTCATTCGATCGCAAAGTAATCGTAGAAATATGTGGGAGCCATATGAATTTCCAGATTCCTCTATTGGTTATTGTTCGGAGAAGTGTCTCGATCATGTCCGCATAATTCACGAACCGTAGGGAGACACACTTAAGGATTCGACGTTGTTTGAGTAGTTATGGTATTATGAGAAAGAGACCGAATGTTGTTCGGAGTCTCGGATGGGATCCGGGATATCACGAGGTGATCCGGAATGGTCCGGAGAATAAGATTCATATAAGGAAAGTCCCGTTTCGGAGTTGGGGAATGGTTCCGGTGTTTTCATCGGGAACATTCTAGAAGGTCCCGGAATGTCCGGCACTCCGGAGGGGGAAGGGTACATGAATGTGTCATTGTAAGTGGGAATGATTGCATCATGTACTAGGTGTTCTTGCTGTCCAAAATAAAGGGTTTATTTAAATCCTAAATTGAAAAGTCAAACGGCTAGTTTGAAAGTCAAACGGCATTTTTGGGAAGTGGGAAGAGAGGAGGATTGGTGGAGGCCGAATTGGAGGAGGGTTCCTCCCTTGGCCGGCGCCCCACCAAGCCGACTTGGGGAGGGACTCTCCTCCCCTTGGCCGGCCAGCCCCTCCCACCTATATAAGGAGGGGCAGGGCTCCCTCCCAATACACACAAGTTTCCTATCCTCTAAACTAAACCCTAGATCTAGACCCCGGTTTAGAGCTATTCGGTTTAGAGCTTTCTAATTGGTGTGTCTAATTACTAGACCACTAATAGCCTCTCTCATAAGCTCCACCATACTCGCACCGGCTTAAGGCGAAGCCCTGCGGGATTTCCCCTCTACCTCCGGTACCACGCCGTTGTGCTGCCGGAATCGCGAGGAGAGTGCTACAACCTCCGCTGCCTGCTGGAACAAGGGAGAGGAAGGTCTTCGTCGAGTACCGAACGTGTGACCGACTGCGGGAGCGCTGCGGGAACGCGGCGCTGGAAGGATCGTCTACGCGATCTTGAGATCGGAAAGAGTACGACTACATCACCCACGAGAATCTGCTCTCGTTAAACACTTTGGAATCTTCGAGGGTGAGTTATTCCATCGACTCGTTGCTACAATCTAGTAGATAGATCTTGGCTTGTTTGTTTGTATGCGATAGAAAATTTTTGTTTTCCATGCTACGAACCCCTACAGTGGTATCAGAGCCGTGTCTATATGTAGATCTGTTGCACGAGTAGAACACAATGGTCATTGTGGGCGTTGATGCTTTTATTGTAGATTGCTTTGCGTGTACTTTGCATCTTGCGGTATGTTGGGATGAAGCGGCCCGGGCTAACCTTACATGACATCGTTCATGAGACTTGCTCCACGCTTAACATGCAACTTGTATTGCATAAGTGGCTTTGCGGGTGCCAGTTTCTCCTAGCATAGTAAAGATCCAATTTACAACGGGTAATCAACAATGCTAGTATCAATGTTGTGGTTCTTGTTCGTAGGTTAGAACGACACTTATGGAAAGCCCCAAACCACGTAAAATATGCAAAGAAAGTAGAAGCGTCTAACTTTGTTTTGCAGGGGTGTGCAGTGATGTGATATGGCCATGATTGTGATTATATTTGATGTATGCAATGTTCCTTATTGTAAGTTGGCAACCGGCAGGAGCCATATGGTTGTCTTTAATTTCTGTTAAGACCTGCGTGTCTATTCAAAATAGTTGTAATAGTTGAAGCTGGTGGACGACAACCATGAAGAAGCGTCATTGACCTTGATGCTATGCCGGTAATGATGGAGATCATGTTCGTGCTTGAAGATGGAGATCGGAAGCACAAAGACGAAAGGCCATATCATATCACATATTATGAATTGCATGTGATGTTAATCCTTTATGCATCTTGTATTGCTTAGTAGACGACGGTAGCATTATAAGATGATCCCTCATGCACATAAATTTCAAGTTCTAAAAGTGTTCACCCTTAGTATGCACCGTTGCCAAAACTTGCTGCTTCGAAGCACCACGTGATGATCGGGTGTCTTTGATTCCGCGGGTGACTACAACGTAAGCAAGCCAGATTTGCTTATGCGGAAGCTAAGGTTTGATCTTGACGAGCCTAGCATGTACAGACATGGCCTTAGGAACACGGATCGCCGAAAGGTAAAGCATGAGTCATATAGTAGATATGATGAACATGTTGATTGTTCGCCATTGAAGCTACATCAACTCTCGTGATGATCGGTTTTGATGTGGTGGATTTGGTTCGTGTGATCACTAAAACAATGTGAGGGATATTGTTTTGAGTGGGAGTTCACCTAGATTAATTCAATTATTAATTAGAACTCAATTTATCATAAACTAAATCAAAGTGAATTTGCATAGTTGTTGTAGTCATTGGCATCCGTTTACCACCTTGCGATTAGTTATAATTGAGATGATAGAACTATAGAATTCTGGTTAGTTACTTTACGAACTGGTATCGTATTGTTTTGAAGTGTTAATCTAAAGTTTAAAAATCCTATTGCAAACTTTCAGTAAGTTCCGGTTACTCCATGAAGTTTAATAATTGGTATTAAAACAAGAGTAACAATTCCAAGTGTTAGTATATAAGTATCATGTTTGTATCCATGATTCTTGATATTCAAAGGATTCCCTTAATATCAAGATTATCTAGGATCTGAAAGAGTTGTTTCAGAAACCATGATGTGTGGAAGATATTGTGATATCTGAAACGAAGTTTTGGTTGCAACATGATAGAGTATAATATGGCAAAAGTCATGTTCTCATATTTGATGAGAATTTGCAAAAGGGTTGGAGACACTTGTTGTCCTAATCCTCCAAAAAGGTTTTGGTTAGCAACATTATACTCATAATTCATCGTTATAAGCTAAAAGTAGCTTGATCATGGACGATACCATGATAAGGGTGAATATTTGATGTAGGTAAAATGTTTACTACACCAAGAGATTACTAATGAAAGGAATTTGAAAGAACACCAAACATTTGATGATGGTGATCTACTTCAAAGTGCAAGTCCAAAGACATTGGTATTTAACTATACACGCTTTGGACTATATGTCATATGTATGACTCCACTATTGATGTTGATAGATTCTTTCAAACTGAAAAGGAAATACTGAAAGAGAATCTCATAAATATATGGCAGAAAAGAAAAGACTAGAATCGTTCAGTTTAAGTATATAGATGATATACATGTTATGGCTATATTCTTTGCTTGTTAAAAAATGTGGTTCTTAAGTATTTGATACTGAATTTGATGGTGTGAATCGTCATACGAAACAACACAATTCATGAACTACAATGGCCTAAGTAACTAGCAAAAGAATATGTGATGATGTTCATCGAGAACAAATAAAGGGTTATTGTGTTGCTCGTTAAACATCAAAGCTTGCCTTCAAAGATTTGTTTTATCGGGTATTATGAGAACAAAAGGGTTGTTCAAATAATTGCCGTAATCCATAAAAGATGGATGATTCACAAATCTCGTTGGAGAAATCACATCCATAAAACTAGTGCTAAAAATGTCGAAAGACAAATTGATTGAAAGATCACTTAGGAAGTGACATCGCCGTTTAAATTATATTGGAAAGAAAACATGAAGAAACTCCATGTGGATGGAATTTTGGAGTCTTCTGATTTTTGATCAAATGACGCTTGTGAAACTTTCTTAGAGATAATTAAAACTTCGTTCATAGGCCAAAAGGGAACGAATGACCAGCTTATTGGAACTTGTACATATTGTTGTACGAAGTCCGTTATGTGTAGTCAAGAGCGATGGATTTCAACTTCATATGCTTTCTCCGAAAATTTGAGTGAATATATGGATATTTTCTTAATAAGGATGAAGTGTGAAATACTTGAAAAGTTCAAAGACTTTCAAGATGAAGTGCAAGATCATTGTAACAAGAATATAAATAGTTTATGATGAGATCATAAAGGAAGATATTTGAGTTACACGTTTAGCATAAATACCTAAGATTTAAGGAATCGTTCCGTGGATTTGCATTTTCCCGAAACACCATAAGTGTATGGAGCGTTCGAGATATGTAATTAAACCTTGTTTGACATGGTAAGATCGAAAGGTGTAATTCATAAAACTGCCATTGTATTTTAAAGATTAAAAGCTTTAGAGATTACCGTTTTTCCACTGAAAAGAGCTCCATCATAATCCGTTGAAATGACACCATATAAGGTTATGGTTTGGGATAAAACCCAAGTAGTCCTTTCTTAAACATTGGTATGCTATGCATAAGAAAGATGTTTGCAACCAAAGTCGGATAAACCTGTCTTTGTATTACTGTTAAGTATTCCTCCAAAACACCGGAGACAAAAGTGTTTGTCGCTTAGAACGTCAAGTTTCTTTGAGAAGGAATTTTTCGTGAAAAGTTAAAGTGGGAGGACAATAGAACTTTGATAAGGTTAAAAGAACCTTAGCTATATGTGCAGAGTTGCGCAGCACCGAAAAGTGTTCCGGAGGCAGCGATAATGCTCATGGCTCACGTGCCTCAAAAGTTGTGGTCACGGAGGTCTAAGTTTCTATTGAAACAAGTAGGTCAAGTAAACAATCAAATACTAAGATTTGAGGGTTGAATCATTATTTGAGAATAATGAACGGACTACATGCAAAGAAGCAATGATGGGCCCTGACTCCGTCAAATGGCTTGAAGCCATAAAATCCGTGATAATTCCATACACGAGAAATCAAATTTTGAACTTGAAGGACCCTCGAGAAAGGTGTAAGACCTTACAGTTGTGTTTGGATCTATAAAGAAATAGACATGGATGTTTCACATCTATAAGTCGACATGTTGGGAAAGAGTTCACAACAATGTTCAAAGATTGACTATGACAAGATTTGATCTTTCATAGCGATATTTAGTCTAGACGGATTAATGTAGCAACCACTACATATAATTTTGTTATGTGGTAGTTGAATAAACAAAACAAGTTCTTCTAATAGAATTGTTACCTAGGACGTGTGCATGACACGGTCCAAAGGGTTTTGTTAATTCAAAGGATGCTAAAAGCATATGCAAACTTCAATGGATGAAGTAAGCATAGCGGAGTTGGAATCTTCACTATGATGAAACTGTTAAAAGAGTTTAATTTCATCAAAGACAATGAAGATACTTGCATTTGCAAGAAATTAAGTGGGAGCACTAAGACATATTTCTAATACATTATGTGGAGGACATATTGTTGATTAGAAATGATGTATCTTTTATTAACACAATATTAAGAATTTCATCCTGATGAAAGACTTAGGCAAAACCCAAATATTTGGCATCAATAGATGCTAATATGGTTGTGCCAGAAGTACATAGACAAAGATATTGAATGAGTTCAATATAGAAACTACAAGAAAGGTTCTTGTTGCACAGAAAGGATTGAAAGAGTTCAATGTTGATGATATATTCAAGTGTATTGACATTTGGTAAGTGAAACAAAGATTCAAGTATAGATTGATACTTGATGTATGAAATCACAAAGAGTATTTATATTAATCATACTGTGATATGTACAAATCCAGATATGTCCTATGCTATAAATATTATGAGCATATACCAGAATGATTCATAAGATGATCATTGGACGATAGTAAGGATATTCTTATGATCTTTTGGAAGAACTAAGAGTATATTATTTGTAGAAGTGACAAATAGATGGTTAGTTCATTGTAAAAGTACTACATTGATACTAGTTTTGTCACAGAGTACAAATTAAGTTTATCTCAATCTAAATTAAGGGTGGCACAATATAATGGAAAGTGAGTTCCATAATGGATTTGGATGAGTTCCAAAGTTAAGACATTGTGACAGATACTTCAACAAAAGGCTAAGTATATGACTGCTATAATAGCAGCTAAAGAGGGCGTTTGTGTCAAGTAGTTTGTTATCAAACTAGGTGTAGTTCACAGCGGGATAATACTATGAAGATATATTGTACGACAATATTATCAACATGTTTTAACCCCAAAGAACTAAAGGTCACACCGAAAGACCAAATTATACAAAGCCATCTCATTAGAGAATGAGTGATGCGTAGAGACGCAAAGACATGCAATTACACACGGACCTGGAAGTGTCAGATCCGGAGATCAGTTGACCACTAGCAATCGTGTGCATACAACACCGGAAAGCTATAGGTGTTGAATACACAAAAGTTTGAAACTAGATTAGATGACTCTAGTGCAAGTGGGAGACTGTTGGAGATATGCCCTAGAGGCAATAATAAATATAGTTATTATTATATCTTTGTGTTTATGATAAATGTTTATATTCATGCTATAATAGTATTAACAAGGAAACATTAATACTTGTGTGATTTGTAAACTAAAATAAGAGTCCCTAGTAAAGCCTCTTGTTAAACTAGCTTGTTGGTTAATATATGATCATTGTTTCCTGATCATGAACATAGAGATGTTATTAACAACAGGGTCATATCATTAGGAGAATGATGTGATGGACATACTCCTATAGATAAGCGTAGCATAAAGATCAAGTCATTTCAATAGTTCAATTGCTATATGCTTTCTGATACATAGTTATCTAAATTCCTTCGACCATGAGATCATGCATATTGCCTTTACTGGATGGATGCTTTGATGTCATCAAACACCACACCGTAACAGGGTGGCTATAAAAGTGGCATTGGGTGTTCAGAAAGTATTGGTTGAAACACATGGATCAAGAGTGGGATTTGTCCATCCACATGACGGATAGATATTCTCTGGGCCCTCTCGGTGAAATGTCATCCAATTAGCTTGCAAGCATGTGACTTGGTCACAAGGGATCACATATCACGGGAACGAGAAAAGAGTACTTATCAGTAACGAGGTTGAACTAGGTATACAGAGATACCGACGATCATAACCTCGGATAAGTAACATATCGTGAGACAAAGGGAAATTGGTATCATATGTAAGTGGTTCATTCGATCGCAAAGTAATCGTAGAAATATGTGGGAGCCATATGAATTTCCAGATTCCTCTATTGGTTATTGTTCGGAGAAGTGTCTCGATCATGTCCGCATAATTCACGAACCGTAGGGAGACACACTTAAGGATTCGACGTTGTTTGAGTAGTTATGGTATTATGAGAAAGAGACCGAATGTTGTTCGGAGTCTCGGATGGGATCCGGGATATCACGAGGTGATCCGGAATGGTCCGGAGAATAAGATTCATATAAGGAAAGTCCCGTTTCGGAGTTGGGGAATGGTTCCGGTGTTTTCATCGGGAACATTCTAGAAGGTCCCGGAATGTCCGGCACTCCGGAGGGGGAAGGGTACATGAATGTGTCATTGTAAGTGGGAATGATTGCATCATGTACTAGGTGTTCTTGCTGTCCAAAATAAAGGGTTTATTTAAATCCTAAATTGAAAAGTCAAACGGCTAGTTTGAAAGTCAAACGGCATTTTTGGGAAGTGGGAAGAGAGGAGGATTGGTGGAGGCCGAATTGGAGGAGGGTTCCTCCCTTGGCCGGCGCCCCACCAAGCCGACTTGGGGAGGGACTCTCCTCCCCTTGGCCGGCCAGCCCCTCCCACCTATATAAGGAGGGGCAGGGCTCCCTCCCAATACACACAAGTTTCCTATCCTCTAAACTAAACCCTAGATCTAGACCCCGGTTTAGAGCTATTCGGTTTAGAGCTTTCTAATTGGTGTGTCTAATTACTAGACCACTAATAGCCTCTCTCATAAGCTCCACCATACTCGCACCGGCTTAAGGCGAAGCCCTGCGGGATTTCCCCTCTACCTCCGGTACCACGCCGTTGTGCTGCCGGAATCGCGAGGAGAGTGCTACAACCTCCGCTGCCTGCTGGAACAAGGGAGAGGAAGGTCTTCGTCGAGTACCGAACGTGTGACCGACTGCGGGAGCGCTGCGGGAACGCGGCGCTGGAAGGATCGTCTACGCGATCTTGAGATCGGAAAGAGTACGACTACATCACCCACGAGAATCTGCTCTCGTTAAACACTTTGGAATCTTCGAGGGTGAGTTATTCCATCGACTCGTTGCTACAATCTAGTAGATAGATCTTGGCTTGTTTGTTTGTATGCGATAGAAAATTTTTGTTTTCCATGCTACGAACCCCTACAGTTGGGCCATCCTTATCCTACCAAGTGCATGAAAGGTAAGAAACGTTTGGATAATATCTACTTTGTGCATATCTTTTGTCCTATAAGAAATTTCATTGATGATGATAGGAAAGGAAAGAAATACTCACTGATCAACTACACGCTGAACATACGGTAAGTTTCTAAAATGATATAATCGATTGCATTTCCTACCAATTCTGTATCAGGACATACTTTAGAATTTATAGAGGAGCTGGATAGACCAGGTAATATCCACCAATTAATCATTTCCTTTTTTTAAAACCCTTAATATGAAACCATTCACAAAACAGAGTTTATACGTTAGATCTTCAAGCTTATATATATGCCTCATATGCGACTATCTCATCCAAAGATTCATCCAGTCAACATCCAGCCAACAAAAACACCTCTTCTCATTCCATCCTACCACCGCAACCCTAGTACACAACTTTGCCAAGTCTCTTCTTTGCAATGGAGAATGTCGCGGTTCTGATTGTTGGTGCTGGTCCAGCAGGCCTCACCACGGCAGCGTGCCTTACCCATCTCTCCATTCTCTATGTCATCGTCGAGCGTGAGGATTGCAGTGTATCACTCTGGAGCAACCACGCGTACGACCGCTTGAAGCTGTATCTCACCAAGGAGTTATGTGAGTTACCACACATGTCATACCCATCAAATGCACCAACATACATACCAAAAGCCATGGTTGTCAAGTACTTGGATGACTATACTGCGTGTTTCAATATTCAACCCAAGTATCTCACATGTGTGGAGTCGTCAACATATGACAATGATAAGAAGTGTTGGTTCATTGTGGCTCGTGACATGGCAGAAGGAACAACAATAAATTTTATAGCAAAGTTTCTTGTTGTGGCAAGTGGTGAGAATAGTGCAGAGAATATTTCAGTGATCCCTGGACTTGATAGTTTTCCGGGTGAGGCCATCCACTCGTCAAGATACAAGTCGGGCAAGAGATTCTCTGGTAAGAACGTGTTAGTCATTGGATCTGGAAACTCTGGGATGGAGATCACTTGTGACCTTGCAACCCATGGTTCCAATACTTCGATTGTTATCCGAAGCCTGGTATGTGCACTATGTAATTTTATCTGGTAATAGGAAGACAATTTCTTAGTATTATTATACTAGAATGATATTTTGTTTTATCGTACATGTTTCAAAGAAGTGTGACACCTTTTCTGGCTACAGATTCATGTAATGACAAAGGAACTAATTCGGTTGGGGATGACACTATCCCACCATCTTCCACTCAATCTAGTGGATAACCTCCTTGTTATGGAAGAAAAATTCATATTTGGAGACCTATCAAGACATGGCATCACAATGTCAAAAATGGGTCCAATGATACTCAAGTCAAAAACCGGCCGATCCTCTGTGATCGATGTTGGCACAGTTGGGTTAATAAAAAAGGCATCGTCCAAGTAAGTGTATCCTCGGACATGATATAAACCTTATATGTACCATATATTAATTTACTATGCCACTTTATTAACATTTATTTACCTCTTATAGGTTATAAAGGAAGCATTAGTAAGATCATGGGAAATATAGTTAAATTTCAAACTGGGGATGAAATCTCATTTGATGCAATCGTGTTTGCAACTGGATACAAGAGCACGACAAACATGTGGCTCAAGGTACTAGCAATGATTTTTCTTCCCTAAGTCGTATTCTTTTTAATAAAAATGTTAGATATTCTAACCAAGTTACATTTTATTTGTGGATGCAGACTGGTAAGATCATGTTAAATGACAATGGTCTGCCAAGCAAAGAGTATCCAGATCATTGGAAAGGTGAAAATAGGCTCTACTGTGCTGGGTTAGCGAGGAGAGGATTGGCTGGTATTGCCACGAATACCAAAAATATTGCCAATGATATTAAATCTGTGATAGACTCTATGTCTGGCGAAATTAGCCATTATATGTAGTTTAAGGGGTCAAGTATATTAGACTGCCGATATCTTTGAGAAATCTTTATTTCAATGTTCATATGTGCTAGGGTGTAAGCTCTACTCTTGTATATTATAAACAAGGGCCATCGAGCTCTACTCTCATTGTGTAAAAGAGCTTATTTTTGTTGAACTTACGGTTCTCTATGTATTCTATTTTCTTGAATTTACATATGGGAAAGTCCTGGGATCAATAGTGTAGTTTCTGTATAAAAGGCTCTTGTGGCAGGTTTATCCCCAACAATGAACCAGGAGTCAATCTAGTCTCAAATCAACTGCATTATTCGCGAATCTATTTCAGATACTGTAATGCTATTTATCAGTCCTAAGATGAACATTAAGACTACGTATGAGCGTTAAATACTGTATGAAAACGGAACGGTTTTTAATTGTGAAATTATCGAGTACCAAAATCCAATGTTAGAAGCTTCTAAATAAAGTAATGTTATCCTAAAATAAATGAATGTTCTACAAAACAACTAGTTCTTGAAGATGAATGAAACTCGTCGGTATGCCATGCTCACCGGTGCAAAGCTAGTTCAAAGAGAAGTGAAATTTGACGTCATAAAAGTTTTCATGTGCTAGAGAGTAACATGGCCTTCTACTTCTAGTTTTACTCTCCGTATGATCTTCCTAATTTTTGTTGAACTTAGAGCATCTCCGAAAGAGAAAAGGTCCCTAGTGGATAGAATATGACGGAGACACCTCGAAACGAACCTCCAAAATAAATTAGAGCACTGAATTTGAGATACCTTCCCTTACACTAGTGGAAACGAGGCTTTTCGTTGATCTTGGAAAAGGGCTTTAACACCGGTTCTTCTACGAACCGGTGTTAAAGGGGGGGGGGGGGGGGGGGGCGTACCAGCGTGGCTCCTGCGGCAAAAAGGAGCCCCCCTTTAACACCGGTTCGTGCCACGAACCGGTGTTAAAGGACCCTGCAACAGTGGCCTGCGCAGCCCCCCTTTAACACCGGTACGTGGCATGAACCGGTGTTAAAGGGGGGGAGGGGGGGGCTATATAAGACACCACCGCAGCCCACACACCCCACTCTTCCAATTTTTTCACTATATCATTTTGGAGCCTAGCAAGAGGGGTGTGAAGAGTGCTAGTTTGTGTTTTCTTCATATGCACAAGAGGTGTTCGGTGAAATGCCCGAGAGCTCAAAATAAGTTTTCTCGTTGCTCTTTCCTTCTCGGTCGAGGTCGGCAACTATCCTTTCATGTGTCATTGATGTACTATATATATAAATGGTCATCTCCCTATTAATTTTTGATAAATACTACATATTAATGCAGATGAACCGGCAATGGATGTACGGTGACCGCCGCACTTCCGAGTACATTACGGGCCTCCAAAATGTCATCGTTGTGGCTAATGCAAACCGTGGTCACAATGGTTTTATGTGCTGTCCGTGTGTTCACTGTGAGAACAAGAAAGACTACTCAAATACCAGAACCATTCACGCCCACCTGCTTCGATCCGGTTTCATGCCCAGCTATAATTGTTGGACCAAGCACGGAGAAAAAGGGGTTGTGATGGAAGACAACGAAGAAGAAGAGGATGATGACAACTATCATAATATGTATCCTGAATATGATGATACTGCAACGGGGGTAGATAATGAAGATCAAGAGGGAGCAGATGGGCCCACTGATGACGATCTTGGTCGGGCCATTACTGATGCAAAGGAAGAATGTGAAACTGAAAAGGAGAAGGAGAAGCTGGAGCAGATGTTAAAGGATCACAAAACATTGTTGTATCCAACTTGCGAAGATGGCCACAAAAAGCTAGGTACCACACTGGATTTGCTGCAATGGAAGGCAGAGAACGGTGTGACTGACAGCGCATTTTCAAAGTTGTTGGTAAAAATGAAGAATCTTCTTCCAAGAAATAATGAGTTGCCCGACAGTACATACCAAGCAAAGAAGGTTGTCTGCCCTCTAGGATTAGACGTGCAGAAGATACATGCCTGCATTAATGACTGCATCCTCTACCGCGGTGAGAAGTGCGAGAATTTGGATGCATGCCCGGTATGCACTGCACTGCAGTATAAGATCAGACGAGATGATCCTGGCGATGTTGAGGGCGAGGCCCCTAGGAAGAGGTTCCCGCCAAGGTTATGTGGTATGCTCCTATAATACCACGGTTAAAACGTCTCTTCAGAAATAAAGAGCATGCCAAGTTGTTGCGATGGCACATGGAAGACCGTAAGAAAGACGCGATGCTGAGACACCCCGCTGATGGGTCACAGTGGAGAAAAGTCGAGCGAGAGTACCTGGACTTCGCACGTGACGCAAGGAACTTAAGGTTTGGTCTAAGTACAGACGGCATGAATCCTTTTGGTGAGCAGAGCTGCAGTCACAACACCTGGCATGTGACTCTATGTATCTATAACCTTCCTCCTTGGTTGTGTATGAAGATGAAGTTCATTATGATGCCAGTGCTCATCCAAGGCCCGAGGCAACCCGGCAACGACATTGATGTGTACCTAAGGCCATTAGTTGAAGAACTTTTACAGCTGTGGGCCAAACCAGGTGTACGTATGTGGGATGAGCACAAAGGGTAGCCATTTGACCTACGAGCATTGCTTTTCGTAACCATCAATGATTGGCCTGCTCTTAGTAACATTTCAGGGCAGACAAACAAGGGATACAATGCATGCACACACTGTTTAGATGAGACTGAAAGTGTATATTTGGATAAATGTAAGAAGGTTGTGTACCTAGGGTATCGCCGATTTCTTCCGAACCTGCATCCAGTAAGAAAGAAAGGCAAGCATTTCAAACGTCTGGCAGAACCCCAAAGGAAGCCTGTCCTCCGTACCGGTGAGGAGGTATTTGGTATGTTCAAGGACCTAGAAGTAATCTTTGGAAAAGGTCCTAGCAGTCTATCTATTCCGAATGACGATGCCGGACACGTGCCCATGTGGAAGAAGCAATCTATATTTTGGGACCTACCCTATTGGAAAGTCTTAGAGGTCCGCTCTTCAATCGACGTGATGCACGTGACGAAGAATGTTTGCGTGAACTTGCTAGGCTTTCTAGGAGTGTATGGGAAGACAAAAGATACACCGGAAGCACGACAGGACCAGCAACGTCTAAAATCCCCTGAAGAGCCTATGCATCCTAAGAACGAGAAGGGTAAACGATGCCACTTAACTCCTGCCAGCTACGCTCTTACCAAAGCAGAGAAGGAAATCTTTTTTGAATGTCTGAGCAGTATCAAGGTCCTGTCTGGCTTCTCATCGAATATAAAGGGAATAATAAATATGGCAGAGAAAAAATTCCAAAACCTGAAGTCTCATGACTGCCACGTGATTATGACACAATTTCTTCCGATTGCATTGAGGGGGCTTCTACCTGAAAATGTTCGAGTACCCATTGTGAAGCTATGTGCATTCCTCAATCACGACATGAGGGGAGACTGCATGGAAAAGGCACCCTAGGATGTAAAGCAATGATATATAGGGACGGGCATTCTCTCAATCAAGCACACTACATGGTTTTACAAAGATCTATCTTGGTTGCCCCGTATATCAATGAACACAAGAATTTAATACGCCTCAAACACCCGGGGCAGTCTGATGAATGGATTATAAGTGAACACATGGCGAGTTTTGGCGGCTGGCTGCAAAGACTTCTCACGAATAACATGCTCCGCATAGGAAAACATGCTTGTCGAATTCCTCCGTGAGCGCTGGGAATGACCTTAGCCCCGCATAGGAAAACGTGCTCGTTGAATTCCTCCGTGAGCGCTGGGAATTCTTCGCCTGGTGTCCTGCGGACATGGCAGGAGTTCCCAGGGAATTCACCGAGCACACACTCAATGTGTTTCCAGATGCAAATCCTGTCAAACAGTCCATCCAATGATCGCCGTTGGAATCAAAGTCAACAGACTGCTCGATGCTGACTTCATCCGCGAAATCAAGGAGAGCAAGTGGCTAGCCAACACTGTGCTGGTCCCCAAAAAAGACACGGACATCCTTCAAATGTGCGTGGACTTCACGTCGCTCAACAAGCACTGTCCCAAGGACCACTTCCCCCTACCGCGGATCGATCAGATCATCGATTCGACTGCAGGATGCGAGAAGCTCTCCTTCCTCGATGCCTAGTCAGGCTACAACCAGATTCGGCTGAAGGTCGTACGCCAGGAGAAAACAGTGTTAATCACGCTGTTCGGAGTATTATGCTACAACACCATGCCCTTCAGGTCGAAGAACGCAGGCGCCACGTACCAAAGGTGCATGTAGGCGTTCCTGCAAACCAGATCGGTCGCAACATCCAAGTCTATGTTGACGACATAGTCATCAAGACCAAGGAGGCCAAGACACTGATCGACTATCTCCGCGAGATGTTCGATAACCTTGATCACTATAAGATCAAGCTGAATGTTGGGGTCCGTAGCATGGAAAATAAAAATTTTCTACCACATACAAACAAACAAGCCAAGATCTATCTACTAGATTGTATCAACGAGTAGATAGAAGAACTCACCCTCGAAGATTCCAAAGTGTTTAACGAGAGCGGATTCTCGTGGGTGATGTAGTCGTACTCTTTCCGATATCAAGATCGCGTAGACGATCCTTCCGGCGCTGCGTTCCGGCAGCGCTTTCGCAGTCGGTCACACGTTCGGTACTCGACGAAGACCTTCCTCTCCCTGGTTCCAGCAGGCAGCGGAGGTTGTAGCACTCTCCTCGCGATTCCGACAGCACGACGGCGTGGTACCGGAAGTAGAGGGGAGATCTCGCAGGGCTTTGCCTTAAGTCGGAGCGAGTATGGTGGACTATGAGAGAGGCCTTGGCGATCTAGGGTTTAGATGCACCAAGGAGAGAGGGCTAGGCCGGCGGCTAGGGCAAGGGGAGGGCCCCAACTCGGCGGCTAGGTAAAACCCTAGGGAGGCGGCGGCGACTTGGTGGCCGGCGGCTAGGGTTAGGGTTTTGGATGTGAGAGGTGTAGGTCTAGAGGGGCACCCCTGCCCCTCCTTTTATAGGTGGGAGGGTGCCGGCCAAGGGGAGGGAGTCCTCCCCCGAGTCGGCCTCCTTGGCCGGAGGGTGGATGGAGAGGAACTCCTCCCCAAGTAGGTTTCCTACTCTCCCTCCACCAAGCAAAACTGCCGTTTGACTTCTCAAATTGGTGTTTGACTTTTCAAACTAGGATTTGATTTATCTCTTTATTTTTCCCAGCCATGATACCTAGTACATGATGCAACCATTCCACATTGTCATGACACATTCATGTACCCTTCCCCTCCGGAGTGCCGAACCTTCCGGAACCTACTTGAACGTTCCCGATGAAAACACCGGAATCATTCCCCAACTCCGAAATAGGACTTTCCTTATATGAATCTTATTCTCCGGACCATTCCGGATCTCCTCGTGATATCCCGGATCCCATCTGAGACTCCGAACAACATTCGGTCGCTTACTCATCATTCTTTAACTACTCAACAACATCGAATCCTTAAGTGTGTCTCCCTACGGTTCGTGAATTATGCAGACATGATCGAGACACTTCTCCGAACAATAACCAATAGAGGAATATGGAAATTCATATGGCTCCCACATATTTCTATGATTACTTTGTGATCAAATGAACCACTTACATACGATACCAATTTCCCTTTGTCTCACGATAGTTTACTTATCCGAGGTCTTGATCGTCGGTATCTCTGCATACCTAGTTCAACCTTGTCACCGATAAGTACTCTTTTCTCATTCCCGTGATATGTGATCCCTTGTGAGCCAGTCACATGCTTGCAAGACAATTGGATGACATTCCACCGAGAGGGCCCAGAGTATATCTATCCGTCATATGGATGGACAAATCCCACTCTTGATCCATGTGCGTCAACACATACTTTCCGAACACTCAATGCCACCTTATAGCCACCCAGTTACGGTGTGGTGTTTGACGACATCAAAGCATCCTTCCGGTGATGGTGATTAGCATGATATCATGGTCGAAGGAGTTAGGTTACTATGTATCAGAAAGCTTATAGCAATTGAACTAATAAAATGACTTGATCTTTATGCTACGCTTATCTATATGAGTATGTCCATCATACCATTCTCCTAATGATATGATCTTGTTGTTAATAACATCTCAATGTTCATGATAGGGAAACCACAATCATCTATTAACCAACAAGCTAGTATTATGAAGAGGCTTTACTAGGGACACTAATTTAGTTTACAAATCACACAAGTATTAATGTTTCCTGGTTGATACTGTTATAGCATGAATGTAAACATTTATCATAAACACAAAGATATAATAATAACTACATTTATTATTGCCTCTACGGCATATCTCCAATAGTCTCCCACTTGCACTAGAGTCAACTAATCTAGATTAAATGGTAATATACCGAACACCCATGGCAGTTTGGTGCTGGTCATGTTTTGCCCTCGGGAGAGGTTTAGTCAATGGATCCGCCACATTCAGATCTGTGTGTATTTGCAAATCTTTATGTCACCATCTTGGACATGTTCTCGAATAGCGTGAAAACGTAGCTTGATGTGCTTCAGCTCTTTGTGTGACCTTGGTTCTTGCGCATTGGCTATGGCGCCCATGTTATCACAGTAGATAGACATTGGGTCCAGCGCACTTGGAACCACACCGAGCTCTGTAATGAACTCCTTCATCCATATCGCTTCTTGTGAAGCCTCCGAAGAAGCTATGTATTCCTATTCAATTGAAGATCTTGCCACAACACTTTACTTTGCACTCCTCCAGCTAACTGCTGCACCATTCAAAATAAATACGTATCCAAATTGAGATTTAGAATCATCCGGATCGGTGTTCCAACTAGCATCGGTGTAACCATTAACAACGAGCTGTTCATTACCTCCATAAGAAAGAACCATATCCTTAGGTCTTCTCAAGTACTTAAGGATGTTTTTGACCGCTGTCCAATGATCCACTCCTGGATCACTTTGATATCTGCTAGTCAAACTAACAGCATATGCAATGTCGGGTCTAGTACATAGCATGGCACACATTAGAGATCCTATGGCTGAGGCATAGGGAGTCTTACTCATCCTTTCTCTATCTTCTGCCGTTGCTGGACTTTGAGTTTTACTCAAGGTCATATTGGGAAACATGGGCAAGAACCCTTTCTTGCTATCTTCCATTCTAAACCTCTTTAGAACTTTGTCCAAATATGTACTTTGTGACAATGATATTAGGCGTCTTGATCTATCTCTATAAATCTTTATGCCTAATATGTAAGCTGCTTCGCCAAGATCCTTCATTGAAAAACTATTATTCAAATATTCCTTGACATTATTAAGAAGGTCTACATCATTCCCAATCAATAATATGTCATCTACATATAGTATTAAGAATGCTACAGAGCTCCCACTCACTTTCTTGTAAATACAAGCTTCTCCATAAGTTTGTATAAAACCAAAACTTTTGATTATCTTAACAAAACGTTGATTCCAACTTCGGGATGCTTGCTTCAATCCATATATGGACCGTTGAAGTTTGCATACCTTGTTAGCATCTTTAGGATCGACAAAACCTTTGGATTGCATCATATACAACTCTTCATCAATGTATCCATTGAGGAACGCCGTTTTGACATCCATCTGCCATATCTCATAATCAAAATATGCAGCGATTGCTAACATAATCCTCACAGACTTTAGCTTCGCTACAGGTGAGAAAGTCTCATCGTAGTCAACTCCTTGAATTTGTCGAAACCCTTTTGCGACAAGTCGAGCTTTATAGACAATAACATTACCATCAGCATCTGTTTTCTTCTTGAAAATCCATTTATTCTCGACAGCCTTCCGGCCATCCGGTAAGTCCACCAAAGTCCATACTTGGTTTTCGTACATGGATCCAATTTCGGATTTCATGGCATCTTGCCATTTATTGGAATCTGGGATCATCATCGCTTCCTCATATGTCGCAGGGTCATCTGCGTTGTCCACCAACATGACACTCATAACGGGATCATACCAATCAGGAGTGGTACGAGTCCTCGTTGACCTGCGAGGTTCTATAGCAACTTCAACCGAAGTTTCATGATCATCATCATTAGCTTCCTCTCTTACTGGTGTAGGCGCCACAGGAACTACTTCCGGTGTTGCGCTACTCGCAAGTTCGAGAGAAGGTTCAACAACCTCGTCGAGTTCTACTTTCCTTCCAGTCACTTCTTTCGAGAGAAATTCCTTCTATAGAAAGGATCCATTCTTGGCAACAAAGATTTTGCCCTCGGATCTATGATAGAAGGTATACCCAATAGTTTCCTTCGGGTATCCTATGAAGACGCACTTTTCCGCTTTGGGTTCAATCTTGTCCGTCTTGTAACTTCTTTACATAGGCTTCGCATCCCCAAACTTTAAGGAACGAAAATTTAGGTTTCTTCCCAAACCATAATTCATACGGTGTCGTTTCAACGGATTTAGATGGTACCCTATTTAAAGTGAATGCGACTGTTTCTAATGCATAACCCCAAAATGATAGCGGTAAATCTGTAAGCGACATCATAGAATGAACCATATCTAAGAGAGTTCGATTACGACGTTCGGACACACCATTACGCCGTGGTGTTCCTAGCGGTGTCAATTGTGAAAGTATTCCGCATTTCTTCAAATGCTCGTCAAACTCGTAACTTAGATATTCACCTCCACGATCAGAACGCAGAAATTTAATCTTCTTGTTACGTTGATTCTCAACCTCACACTACAAGAAATGTGTCAACTTGTGACCTTCTCGTAGTGACGGGAAATGAAATCGTCATAGATTTATGACGATTTCGCACAAGATGGTCGTAGGCTATTTGGAGAGGTCAAAATCCTGTAGAATTACGACGTTTTTGTTAGAATCGTCATAATTTCATCTGATGAAATCGTCATAATATACACTGTACATATTTGATCCTTATTTGTAGTCGATTACGACCAATTTTAAACATCATATTGTCTAAAATAAAATAAATTAATTGAACTCATTGGCCAGATCAGCAGTTATGCTTACGTGGCATGTCCATATGTCGATATGCGTCTACGTGTCAAATTGACCAACCAAATTGAAATAAATATAGCAAAATAAAGTGGAGTAGGGGATCAAACCCAAGACCCCACGAACATGCTCACTGTTGATCAAATCTGGGAACATGCGTTTATGTGTCGATATGCTCACTATTTATGTTTTAATTGTGTAGTTGTTCTTTATTAATATAACATTGGTATGCTTTTTTTACAAATCCATTGGTTAATGGCGCAAAAAGATGTAGTACCCAGGGGTCGAACCTGGGACGTAGTCCATCAAGTGCACCACCCTAACCATCCCGCTAACCATCTATTGTAGTCAATTTACCGCGCTTCCCCTTTATAAACAAAAACCAATCTGGTTCAGATCGAGTGGGCTGGGCCTTAGCGGTCCGGTCAAGATCGGGTGGCCTGGGCCTTTAGGTCCAGAACGCTACATTTTTTAACTTGTCGTTGTGGGCTTTAGCACCCGGCAGAAATAAACCGGCATTGTTTTTCTTTTTCTATTTTCTTAATTCTTTTTTATCTTTTTCATAAGAAGTCGAAATGAATTGATTTTTGGCTCCAAATTTTTATAAAATTCAATTACATCCTCCTAGGTTGCTAATTGTCAATACTTTTATTATTTAAAAATAGTGGATTTACTAATATCACATTAGTTCATGGTAGAGACAATATCATAATTCAAAATATAATTTTGAAACTAGTGTTTTGAATTCAAATATTTGGCCTTAAGTCTTGCTAAACTTGCATTGGATATCTGAAGAAATAGCATATTGTGAGTCTAAAAATGATTTTTGCCAAAAATAATGAGCATCGGAACATGTACCTGTAGTTCAAACCGGACCCACTTCCTACCGATTCGGCAGGAATTTGTCTTTTTCGCCAGGGGTGAACGGAAAGGTTTGAGATACCCCGGTTGGGACATTGTCCATTTAAGGTGGTCTAATATTTTTACAAAATGTGGTGGTATCATTCTAAAACCGTTATTTGGTGGTTGCTTCACAAATCGCCCCGTTTTTCGCGCTCGGAAAAATGAAAAATGGATTTTCCGTGTGTCAAAAAGGAAAACTTCCTCCTGCAACATTGTTCGCCGTCCCATGATACATATGTGTGCACAATATGAGAATATTATCACAAACTATGCCCTGATTCTGGCCATAACATTGGTCGTTTGGCCCGAAAGCCATGAAACCCCGGAGATGATATGTCATTTCTGAGAAGGTTTTTTTGAGACACTTGCAATATAACAAGTTCGGTATTTTTACTTGCAATTATGTCACATAATAAGACACCACGCGAAGAATTTGCATTGATCGGACCATTTTTGAATTTTTTATGCCCGTTTCAAACTATGGTCCAAACGACGGGCATGAAAGTTCTTAGCTCAGGCTGAGCCTCGCTAAACTTGCATTGGATCTCTGAAGAAATAGCATATTGTGAGTCTAAAAATGATTTTTGCCAAATATAATGAGCATCGAAACATGTACCTGTAGTTCAAACCGGACCCACTTCCTACCGATTCGGCAGGAATTTGTCTTTTTCGCCAGGGGTGAACGGAAAGGTTTGAGATACCCCGGTTGGGAGATTGTCCGTTTAAGGTGGTCTAATATTTTTACAAAATGTGGTGGTATCATTCTAAAACCGTTATTTGGTGGTTGCTTCACAAATCGCCCCGTTTTTCGCGCTCGGAAAAATGAAAAATGGATTTTCCGTGTGTCAAAAAGGAAAACTTCCTCCTGCAACATTATTCGCCGTCCCATGATACATATGTGTGCACAATATGAGAACATTATCACAAACTATGCCCTGATTCTGGCCATAACATTGGTCGTTTGGCCCGAAAGCCATGAAACCCCGGAGATGATATGTCATTTCTGAGAAGGTTTTTTCGAGACACTTGCAATATAACAAGTTCGGTATTTTTACTTGCAATTATGTCACATAATAAGACACCACGCGAAGGATTTGCATTGATCGGACCATTTTTGAATTTTTTATGCCCGTTTTAAACTATGGTCCAAACGACGGGCATGAAAGTTCTTAGCTCAGGCTGAGCCTCGCTAAACTTGCATTGGATCTCTGAAGAAATTGCATATTGTGAGTCTAAAAATGATTTTTGCCAAATATAATGAGCATCGGAACATGTACCTGTAGTTCAAACCGGACCCACTTCCTACCGATTCGGCAGGAATTTGTCTTTTTCGCCAGGGGTGAACGGAAAGGTTTGAGATACCCCGGTTGGGACATTGTCCGTTTAAGGTGGTCTAATATTTTTACAAAATGTGGTGGTATCATTCTAAAACCGTTATTTGGTGGTTGCTTCACAAATCGCCCCGTTTTTCGCGCTCAGAAAAATGAAAAATGGATTTTCCGTGTGTCAAAAAGGAAAACTTCCTCCTGCAACATTGTCCGCCGTCCCATGATACATATGTGTGCACAATATGAGAACATTATCACAAACTATGCCCTGATTCTGGCCATAACGATTTTTTTTTGAAATACTTAAACTTGTTTCCAAAATGGTCAAAAGAGCCAACCAGTCAGAAGAGAGAGCAGGACTACCCACGGATCAGCCCCACGAAGCAGATCTCAACCGTTTAGATGAGCTCCATCCAACGTCCCAAGTCACAGCGCAATTTTCCCACTCCCGCCAACATTCTGGATGTGAATTGACTGAAATAGCTACAATTTCCAGTCTTGCTTAGATAAGTGTGTAGGGGCAGTATTGTAAAATCCTCACACCACCCATACAGATCGCACCCGAGGGTTCACACTCCCAAACCCTAATCCCCTCACACGGCAGACCCCGCCGCCTCTATTCGGATCCCCATCTCCACCACCCCCGTCTGGCTCCGTCTTCTCCGACGACCCCCCGTCCGTCTCCCCTCCTGCCGATCCGCTGCTAGCCCCAACCATCCTCCTCCCCTCCTCACCCTCAAACTCCAACGTCCTCACCAACTCTAGTCCCTGATACAGTGATTTGTCTCGGCCGGCAAGCGCTGGATCGGCTCGCCCCCGACCTCATAGCCAAGCACAAGCGCTGGATCGGCTCGCCCCCGACCTCATAGCCTAGATCTGCCAAGCGCATCATCGCCATCATAGCCAAGCACAAGCGCGTCGTGCCCCCTATGCCTCCGATATTTACTCCTACCTCCGATCCATGGACGTCCGCGCCCTTCTCCTTCTCCCACATCGGTTTCATCGCTCCGCTGCAGTATCCTAACGAGCCCTGTCTGACTGACTACAGGTCCAGGCGAAGCGGCGGCCGGCGGCGGACTACATCGAGCGGATGCAGGTGGACATCACGCCCAACATGCGCGGTATCCTCATCGACTGGCTCGTCGAGGTCGCCGAGGAGTACAAGCTCGTCTCCGACACCCTCTACCTCACCGTCTCGTACATCGACCGCTTCCTCTCCGCCAACTCACTCAACCGTCAGAAGCTGCATCTCCTCGGCGTCTCCGCCATGCTCATTGCCTCGTAAGCACCCGTCCTATCCCCATTTCACACTGCATAGAGTTCGAAAATTGGGTCTGATTTTGGATCCGTTTCTGTGGATCCAGGAAGTATGAGGAGATCAGCCCCCCAAACGTGGAGGACTTCTGCTACATCACCGACAACACATACATGAAGCAGGAGGTGCGTGTCATCTTCTCTTTCCTGCTTATTAGTTCCATCTCTGTCAGATCTTGCAACTCTTTCGAGTTGAGCCTGTTGTTGGGGCTTCAGCAGTGTTTGTTGCACGGCTGACCCTCAATCCTGACTCAAACCCTTGGGTATGCAATAGTTCCATCTCATTCATAGTGTTGCTTTGGTACTATCTGCTTTGAAATAGACTCTCATTTTGTTTTGCGTGGTTGCAGAGCAAGAAATTGCAATTTGATGATTGTGCTATAACAATGCATTAACTTGAGATAGAAATTAGTTGAGACAACCAGATTTATATGTAGTCCTCATCAGATGGCTAATTTAGTTTGTGATTATGATTGTATCTCAAGCACTATACTTTTCTATTTCTTTCTGTGAACAACTACTGGTGTATTATGCAAACAATAACAGAGCTACAGATCCTATGGTCTAATAATGAATGAATACTTCGTTGTCAATTCTTGCTTATTTTGGTGTCTTGTAGTACTATTGTCAGTAGTTCTTATTGTGGACCATCTATACAGCAGCACTTCCTGCAGTTTTGTAGCCCTTACCTGCAGTCGCTCGCCAGGGCTCTGTCTCACCACTACAAGGCCCGGCTGTTGCTCCTCGACGTCACCGATTTCTCGCTCCAGGTCTGCTGCAAACCTTCAGTGTCTATGTACCACTGAATTTTCTGTTTGTGTTTGTTCTGATGTGGTTTTGAACTTTTTTTGTTGCTGAATGATGCTTGCAGATTTAGAGAAAATATGGGAGCTCCAGCAAAGCTTTGGTGAGTTAACACCCTTGTTGCATCCTTTATGTGATTCTTCAGATAGTCTTGTGATTGTAAGAGAGAATCTGGACATGTCAGCCTCTCTGATGTTTTGTTGATTGGGGCATCTCAAGATTTTTTATTTATTTGGGAAACTAGCAAACTAGGTTCTTGATTGGTCTCAGCTGTAGCTTGTCCATAGTGACTAATACTAATAGAATAACAGATCACCATCATGGAGTGAAAGGATAGATCCGCCCAATGTCTTGTTCATAATTTGCGCTTCTCCTGCCCATCGTGGTATGTGCTATGTCTGGTGTGAGGTCAAGGATGGGTGTATCGTGGGATGGATTGGTAGTCGTAGAGATGACTTGTTGGAAACTACAATTGGTTGGTTACTATCGTGGGATGGATTGGTAGTTTGTTATCAAAGAACTGTTTTCAGAAGAGTCTGTTTGTGGTGTACATTCTCTCAAATGACTTGGAAAACTAAAACCTGTATCTTGTGTCTCTTAAATTTATTGTTGTGCACATTTGCTTACATGGACTGCTTGTTTGTATGCGTGTGTGATTGACCATGTCTTGTTAGATTAGATTAAGTGAAATGCAAAGTTGCCTGGTGTCTGTATTGTAATGTTTAAAACTACCTTATTGTAGAATTTATCAACAAATCTCATGATGTGTTTTCTCAACTATTGTTGCCTATTTTATGATTCTACTATTTCGTAATACTAGCCAATTATTTGCTATATCCTAACTCTAAAAACTTGTCTTTCCTCTCTTTTCCAGGAGTTCCAGCCAAAGAAATTCGAGAAAATCTTGAAGACCCTATATTTAAGAGCTACTTGTATTCTAATAGTCAAAATATCTAGCTGTTTGGAATGAACCATGTAATGATTGTAATAGACTAATAGACTATTCTTGGATGTTATTCAAAATTTGTAACGATTCTAATATCTGGCTGTTTTTTATGTTTCAGTTACACAAATGTTATGTAATGATGAATAAAAATTTTATGAGGGGAATCATCTTATAAAATTATTGACTGTGATTTTTGGGATAGAAGAAATATGGAAAAAGGGCTGAAAATTGTATTGGACCAAGTATTAATTGTTGGGCTCTAAATAGGCCGTGGCCCAAATAAATACATAAATGTTTCAAAAAAAAATAGAAAAATCTAAGAACTAATTGGACAGTGAAAAGGCCAAGGCCCAAAAGTGAAATGCGAAACACAATGGCCAAAGCCCATAAGAGTAACGAATCATCGTATTCGGCCAAGTAAAAGGCCAGAATTAATGGGCTCAGCCCAAGTAAGCAATCAAAATGGACTGGGCTGATTTTGATTTAAGACGATTTAATTTCGTCACAATTTTTCCACGTAGGATCAGCCACATAGGATATGACTTGGCTAGGCTAGATGGCCCATGACGATATTGGATCGTCATAGACGTTATGACGATCCAATATCGTCATAGACGGTTATGAAGATTTTACCAAAAACGTCGTTATAGTTCATTTGCGACGCCCAGCTTTCGACGATCTCAAAATCGTCATAGAATCGTCATAAACGGACTACTATGACGATTTTGTGACGAAAATGGAGGGTCATATATAGCCAGATTCCTTGTAGTGTCACTTTGAAATTCCTTAAACTTCTCGAAAGTTTCGGACTTATGTTTCATGAAATAGATATACCCATATCTACTCAAGTCATCCGTGAAGGTAAGAACATAACGATAACCACCGCGTGATGCTACACTCATTGGACCACACACATCGGTATGTATGATTTCCAACAAGTCCGTAGCTCGCTCCATCATACCATAAAATGGAGTCTTAATCATTTTACCCATCAGACATGCTTCGCATCTTTCAAGTGATTCGAAATCAAGTGATTCAAGAAGTCCATCGAAATGGAGTTTCTTCATACGCTTCACTCCAATGTGACCAAGATGACAGTGCCACATATAGGTCGAGTTATTGCTCAATTTCAAACGTTTAGCTTCAATGTTATAAATATGTGTATTTCCACTATCGAGATTCAATAAGAATAGACCATCTATCAAAGGTGCATGTGCATAAAACATATTACTCATATAAATCGAACAACCATTATTCTCGGACTTAAACAAGTAACCGTCTCGCAATAAACATGATCCCGATATAATGTTCATGCTCAACGCAGGCACCAAATAACAATTATTTAAGTATAAAACTAATCCCGATGGTATATGAAGAGGTAGCGTGCCGACCGCGATCACATCAACCTTTGATCCATTTCCAACGCGCATCGTCACCTCGTTCTTCGCTAGCTTCTATTTATTCTGCATTACCTGTTTCGAGTTACAAATATGAGCAACCGAACCAGTATCAAATACCCAGGCACTACTACGAGTACTAGTGAGATACACATCAATGCCATGTATATCGGATATACCTTTCTTCTTGATGTTGCCGTTCTTCAAATCCGCCAAGTACTTTGGGCAATTCCGCTTCCAGTGACCCTCTCCCTTGCAGTAAAAGCATTCAGTATCAGGCTTAGGTCCAGCCTTGGTCTTCTTCTCCGGTGCGACAACTTTCTTACCGCCCTTCTTGAAGTTTCCCTTTTGCTTAGACTTGCCTTTCTTGAATTTGGTGGTCTTATTGACCATCAACACTTGGTGCTCTTTCTTGATCTCCACTTCTGCAGATTTCAACATGGAGAAGAGTTTTGGCAACTGCTTGTTCATGCTTTGCATATTGTAGTTCATCACAAAGTTCTTGTAACTTGGTGGTAGTGATTGGAGGACACGGTAAATCCCTGACGGAGCTGCCCTCTTCCATCTTGCAGTTAAAGAACTTTTCAGAATCCTCATAACTCTCAACTGCCGCGTGAGTCTCAAATATGAATTTGAGTTCACGGACAATATCATGTGGGTCATGGTTCTCAAACCTTTTCTGAAGCTCCGATTCCAAACCATACAAGATAGCACACTGAACTGTGGAGTACTGATTCTTCCGAGCGAGGTAAACGTTCTTTACTTCATTGGTAGCATCAGCTGCAGGCGGGTCACCCAGCGGTGCATCCAACACATAGGTCAAATTACCAGCATTGAGGACAATCCTCAAATTGCGGAACCAATCCGTGAAGTTGCTTCCATTGTTTTTCAACTTTTCTTTCTCTAGGAACGCATTAAAATTGATGGTAGGGGCCGCCATTGATCTTCAACATATTTGCAATAGTTTAGACTAAGTTTATGACAAATTGAGTTCTAATTAATAGTTAAATTAATCTAGGTGAACTCCCACTCAAAACAATATCCCTCACATTGTTTTAGTGATCACACAAACCAAATCCACCACATCAAAACTGATCATCACGAGAGTTGATGTAGCTTCAATGGCGAACAATCGACATGTTCATCATATCTACTATATGATTCATGCTTTACCTTTCGGTGATCCGTGTTCCGAGACCATGTCTATACATGCCAGGCTCGTCAAGATCAAACCTTAGCTTTCGCATGAGCAAATCTGGCTTGCTCATGTTGTATACACTTGCAAAATCTAACACACCCGATCATCACGTGGTGCTTTGAAACAACAAGATTTAGCAACGGTGCTTACTAAGGATGAACACTTAAAAACTTGAAATTTGTGTGCTTGAGGGATCATCTTATAATGCTACCGTCGTTAACTAAGCAATACAAGATGCATAAAGGATTAACATCACATGCAATTCATAATATGTGATATGATATGGCCTTTCTTCTTTGTGCTTCCGATCTCCATCTTCAAGAATGAACATGATCTCTATCATCAACGACATTGCATCAAGGTCAATGATGCCGCTCCATGGTTGTCGTCCACCAGCTTCAACTATTACAACTACTTTGAATAGACACGCGGGTCGTAACAGAAATTAAAGACAAGGCTCCTGCCGGTTGCCAACTTACAATAAGGAACATTGCATACATCAAATATAATCAAAATCATGGCCATATCACATCACAGCACACCCCTGCAAAACAAAGTTAGAGGCCTCTAATTTCTTTGCATATTTTACGTGGTTTGGGGCTTTCAATAAGTGTCGTTCTAACTTATGAACAAAAACCACAACGTTGATGTTTGAACTATCAAGTGCCTGTTGTAAATTGGATCTATACTATAATGGGAGAGACAGACACCCGCAAAGCCACTTATGCAATACAAGTTGCATGTTGAGCGTGGAGCAAGTCTCATGAACGATGTCATGTAAGGTTAGCCCGGGCCGCTTCATCCCATCATACCGCAAGATGCAAAGTACACAAGAAGAAATTGATAATAAAAGCACCACCGCCCACAGTGACCATTGTGTTGTACTCGTGCAACTGATCTACATATAGACACGGTTCTGATACCACTGTTGGGGTTCGTAGCATGGAAAACAAAAATTTTCTACCGCATACAAACAAACAAGCCAAGATCTATCTACTAGATTGTAGCAACGAGTCGATAGAAGAACTCACCCTCGAAGATTCCAAAGTGTTTAACGAGAGCGGATTCTCGTGGGTGATGTAGTCGTACTCTTTCCAATCTCAAGATCGCATAGACGATCCTTCCGGTGCTGCGTTCCGGCAGCGCTTCCGCAGTCGGTCACACGTTCGGTACTCGACGAAGACCTTCCTCTCCCTTGTTCCAGCAGGCAGCGGAGGTTGTAGCACTCTCCTCGGGATTCCGGCAGCACGACGGCGTGGTACCAGAAGTAGAGGGGAGATCTCGCAGGGCTTCGCCTTAAGCCGAAGCGAGTTTGGTGGACTATGAGAGAGGCCTTGGCGATCTAGGGTTTAGAGGCACCAAGGAGAGAGGGCTAGGCCAGCGTCTAGGGCAAGGGGAGAGGGCTAGGCCGGCGTCTAGGCACCACTGCTACTGTACATCGCAGCCACACACCAGGTGGTAAGCACCGTACTTGTGGTCGAGCGACCCAAAGAAGGCAAGACCCATGGGGTCCAATGCCCAATCTACTACCGCAGCGAGGTACTGACCCCAAAAAAGCAGAGGTACCCTCATTACCAGAAGCTCGCCTACGGCGTATTCATGACGGCTCGTCGGCTGAGCTACTACTTCCAGGAGCACGAGATAATGGTCGTCAATGAGGCGCCACTCAACAACATCCTGAACAACCCCGAAGCCACAAGACGCGTAGCCCTGTGGGGCATCGAGCTATCCCCTCTAGACATAGTCTATGAGCGACGCAAGGCCATCAAATCTCAGGTCCTCCCTGACTTCCTCATCCACTGTATGGAACTCCAGCTACTAGACACCCCGGACATGACACCTTCATGGACGATGCACTTCGACGGCTTCAAGCGTGAGGCTGGAGCAGGATCTGGCATTATACTGATGTCACCACAAGGCGATAAGATGAAATACGTCCTTCAGATGAAATTTCGAGCCTCCAACAATGAGGCCAAATATGAGGCCCTCATCCACAACATGAGGATGACCAAGATCTGCGGCGCAATGCGCCTAGTCATCTACGATGACTTGAACCTTGTCGTCTAGCAGACGATGAACGTGTGCGACGCCCACGCCGCCAACATGATCGTGTACTGCGCGCTCTACAACTCACTCGAAGGAGACTTTGACGGCTGCGAGCTTCAGCACGTTGGAAGGGAAAGCAGCGAGGAGGCCGATAGACTAGCCAACATCGGCTCGACCTATGCACGAGAGCCACCAGGTGTGTTCCTCGAACAAATCTGTGTACCCTCTATTAAAAGTAAATTCCCCAAGGGATCACCCGAAGAAGAAGAGCACTCAGGGGATGCGCCACCTGAAGGACATGAAGGACCCGAAAAGCTCGACACCGAGATCGAGCTGGTCAGCCTGATGCAGGTCATGGGAATCGAAGAAACATGGACACAACCGTACCTTTGGTACCTGATAAACAGAGAACTGCCCGATGACAGACGCCCGACACATATCTCGCCGGTCCAAGGCCTTCACCATAATCAATGGCGAGCTGTACAAGCACATCATTTTGGGTGTGCTACAAAGATGCGTCACCATCGGTGACGGAAAAACCATCATCCAAGACATCCACGAGGGCATCTGCGGTCAGCATGCAGGCAACCGCGCTCTAGTCGCCAAAGCTCTACGAGCTAGATTTTACTGGCCAACAGCCATGAACGATTCCAAGGACATCGTCACAAGGTGCAACGCCTGCCAGAGGTACGCGGACAAGCCGCACGCACACAAATACGAGCTAAGACCCATACCGTTGGCCTGGCCCTTCGCCCAATGGGGCCTCGACATGATCGGCAAATTGCTCAAGTCCTCAAAGGGAGTCCACGTCTACCTCCTGGTTGCAGTAGACAAGTTAACCAAGTGGATAGAGGCAATGTCCTTCACCAACCAAAGCGGAAAAACCGCCGTAAAATTCTTCGAGTCCATAGTTTTCAGGTTCGGCATGCCACATAGCATCATCATGGACAATGGCTCGAACTTCATCTCGAAGGAATTCCAGGAGTTCTGCGAAGGCCTCGGAATAAACATATCTTACGCCTCCGTGGCGCACCCGCAGACCAATGGACAGGTCGAAAAGGCCAACAGCCTCATAGGCCATGGCATCAGGAAACGCCTACTGTGCCCACTCGAAAGGCTTGCGGGATCCTAGGCTGAAGAGCTACCCTTCGTCCTATGGATCTTGCGTACAATGCCAAACAGCTCAACAGGCTTCACGCCTTTCTTCATGGTGCACGGAGCCGAAGCCGTATTACCTACAGAAGTGCGTCACAAGGCCCCACAGGTATTTTCCTACAGTGAAGCCGAATCATCGGCCGCACTCGAAGACACCGTCGACACACTCGACGAAGCATGCGACATCGCCGCAGCCCATTCAACAGTCTACCAGCAGAGCCTGCGCAACTACCATAGCCGTCGGCTACGCCTAAGGTCCTTCATCGAAGGAGACCTCGTCCTATGACTCAAGCAAGAACGACCAAAGAAGCTCGAGTCACCCTGGGAAGGACCCTACATCGTGACCTAAGTCATCCCAGGTGGCGCCTACCGCCTCATGGACGTCAAGTCAGGAGTCGAGTACTCCAACCCAGTGAACGTCCCACAACTGCGATGCTTCTACCCCTAGCTACCTGTGGCATCCCGCAAAACCACTACTAGAAAATCTCGTTGTTTTTGTGCATTGCATCATCATGACCGCATGCTCATGTCATCATGCCACATTGCATTTGAGCATCGTCATCATCTTGCATTTGCTTGCATAAAACTATTTGCAGAAAAACCTGTCTCTATTTTCTAAACGCCCCGTTTTGTTTCCAAAATGCAAACCCCGGGTCTCCGGAATATTTTTGTTTGTCTGCTATCGGTTTGCAAACGGTGCATTTAAAATAAATAAAAGATTGAATTATTTTTAGTGGGGCAGTCGAACGGGCCGAATAGACCCGAACGACTACCCCCAGAAATTAAAACGGCCCAACCTACAAACCCTTTTTCCACCCATCCTATCTTACCCAGGCCATCTCCACATCACCTTCCCCAATCGCAGCTCGCCACATCAGCCGTGGAAATCCCCCCCTCCACTCAGACACCGCCACCTCACCAGTCCCAACCAACCCACCCCTCACAGCCACACACACTCACACCCAGCCGGCCACACACACCCACCCACTCCTGCCGCTGCCCCCTGGGTCCCACCCTGGTCAGCCGCCCAGCCCCACCTGGCCCGCCCCTGCCCAGATCCCCACGCCACCTGACCCCGACCGACGCGCCCACACCCCCGTCTCCTTCCTCCCGCCTCCCCTCGCCTGGGCCTCTCCTCCAGCCCCGTCCGCCGCCGGCGCGCCTCCGGCCGGCGCCCTCGGCCGCTCGCCGCGCCACCTCTCTCCGGCGTCCCTCCGCTCCACCACCCCGAGCGCCGCCCCTCCCTCACCTTCTTCCCCTCTCTCCGGCGCCTCCTTTCCCTCTGCGCCGCCGCTCCCTCTCACCTCCCGCCACCGCCGCCCTGGGCCCGAGCTCCTCCGCCGTCGTCGGCCGCCTTTTCCCCTCGGCTCCGCCGCCCGCGGCCGAGCGCGCCCCGCTGCTCGCCTCAACCCGCCCCGCCTCCGCCTTCTCCCCCGCCCCTGCTCGCCGGCCCCGGCCCGCGTCCGCTCCTCCCCACCGTCGCCACCAATCTCCGTCCGCCTCGCCTCCTTCCCCCTCCTCGGCGTCCGCGCTCCCGCTCGCCCCGCGTCGAGCCGTCCCCGAGCCACCACCGCTTCAGCCCCCTCCGTCCCCGCTGCCCTCGGCCTCCCCAAGCCCGCTGCCGGTCCGCCCGCCTCGCGCCGCCTCTGCATCGACCCAAGGTCGCGAGCCCCGCCCTGGAGATCCTCAACATCCAAGGGATGCCTCTGCCTCGTCAGCAACAGCCCCGGTGCGTGCAGACCTGCGCCTTCGTCCTGGAGAGCGTCGACGTGAGACAGACGGGCAGTGTCCCCAAGCTGAGCTTGTTCGGGTGTGCTTCGGAGTCCACAGCGAGGTCAAGATGGTGCCAGCCTTCCTCAGATGCTTTCCACATGTTGAGGCTCTGCACATTATGGGATCTGCCGCCGAGACCAACTCGCTAAGTGCTTCGTATCGACATGACCTTCCTCGGGCCTTCGTCATGGAATCGTCAAGATCCACCGGCGCCAAACCCCAAGACCGACATCGTCAACCGAGACCTCTGACAAGGACGCCAAGCTCGTCGAGATCTCGGACGCCAAGACCGCCGCACGGAACCCGATCCTGGACGCCAAGTTCTTCTTCCCGAACGACAAGACCGACACGAGTCGAGAACCGGGGAACTACGCAAGGCCACGGCGCCGGAACCGGAAACCGAACCTCGACACGCCAAGTTCGTAGGACCCCGAATCCGAGGGCCTTCGACACGGAACGACAAGATCTACCCCAGTAAATCCGAGAACGATCCCGTCGGGACCGATCCGTCGAACCCTGGACCCTGAGACCGACCCCGAACCCCGGAACCTCAAGATCGCCGAGTCCTAATGTGTGACCCTTATCCGAGAACCCTATTTTATAAATTGTCAACTATATAAATTGTTGCATATTAAATTGTCATACTCGCATGCATATTTGTGTGGTTTGGGGGCCTTATGCCGATTCACCTCATAATTAAATATGGGGCCCATATGCGGGAAAATCTAGTCTCATATTGGCCTCATTTAAATTTGATGTAGCGAACCGGTGTTATATTTTGGCCATGTTAATACAACATTTAAATTGCGGGGCAGCTAAACAACTTGAACTATATATTTAAATGTCGGGACCCCGGTTCCACTTAATACGACCTAATTGCATCGCACCTTTGCCATGTCATACATCATACATGCATCATGCCCGATTTTCTACCGTAGTATTAAATATTGCATCCGGTGTTTCTTCTAGTGATTTGTTTCTTCGCGGTTAAGGCCGTTGAGTTGATGCGAGTGTCGACCCGATCTTCGGTTGAACCTTCGACCATGTTTTCAGGCGAGCATCTCCCCCTTTCTACCTATCTTACTTTTTTAGTCTTTATTCCCTCCTGTTGATCTATTGCTATCTGTGTTGCGATGCTCTAGTTTTCGTACCCGTGATAGCCTTGCAGCCTTATATTGCCTTGGACACATCCTATTACCTGTTGTTTGGTAGATAGTTGGACTTGCGCGTCGTAGTCGCTTGCTCAAGTGTGGTTGCGTGTCGTGAAGTACCACAGTTGTTGGAGAATTGCCGCCTGTTAATGTTGGAGATGATCATGGCTTTATTTATTGTTCACTTTAATTACTGTTTAACAACTAAAATTGAAGTAGGTAAGCAGAGGCATCGGTGGGTGATAGTTAATATTTGGTTTCCGACCGCCCACTTGTGTCCCGTAGGACCCCGAGTACTTGATACCTGTTCCTTGATTTATCGCGCTATCCACATACGGGGAATTATGGGCCCCCCTTAGCCAGAGCTTGATTCAGTCTTATTTCTTGGGGCCACAAACTAGTTTGAGGGTTTATTTAAGATCCTGTACTTATGCCATGCTTTACTGCTTTATTTACGATTGTGCGATGGATATCACACTGTACTGTTTAGGTAAGCGGAGTGTTTTCGCGGTATCGACACCCCGAGTTTTCGGGTTCCCAGTCGTTTACAGCCATTGTCGCAAACCTTGAGTCCGTCTCGGAGCTAGCTTACTTCGTTGCGGGTCTACTCAATGGGGTGGCCCCCTGAAATATTTCTGAATCCTGTGATTGCTTTGTCGTGAAAGCCTCGTTGGGTTTTGTTTTGGTTTTTCCGAGGTTGATCGTGTGTGTGTTGCTATTTGTGCACCCCGGCCGGGTTAAAACTTTCTGAAAGCCGTGTCCGCGGTTATGGACGACTTGGAGCACAGTATCTCGATCATAGACAACTATAACTAAAGTAGTGCTATAAATTTGACTTTATAATGACTAGTAATCAGCTTCACTATAATGGAATGGCTAAATAAAACTGCCAACAATTGCTTGTTTGAGTTGTCGCTTGCGACCATTGTACCTGACTAGTAAGTATTGCAACGACAACGGAATGGCTAAATAAAAGTACCAACAACTGTTGGGTTTTGGGTTATCTCATGATAATTGTAATTGACTAGTAAGTGTTGCAACTACAACGGAATGGTTAACTAAAACGGCCCACTGCTTATTTTATCCGGATGATTACCTATACCTGACTAGTAATTGCTGCGACGATAACTGAATAAATAAAATTGCCAATTGTGTGAGTTCCTCGGTTGACTTCCTCGTTTGGTCTCGAGGGGGAAACACCAGGATGGGTTTGTTTGGTGTTAGCTTCAGGTTGGATCCGAATAGGTCATTCTTATCCCTCTCTGATAACCGCCAGTTGTTTCGAGTCTCTATAGGTTGTTTAGAGCATGCTGCCGCTGCCGCATCAGTCTACCATACCTATGTAGGCGAGGACCGCCGAATTCTAGTCTCGCCGTGTACTGGCCTCAGTACTGACGCTCCTCTTTTTCCTTTGCCCTTTGTCGGCACCCCTTTTGTTTAAGCAGGTTTTGAGATCGACGCCGTTAGCAGGGTTACCCTTCCGGCTTGGCCTGGGCAGGGTTATGGACGCCATTGGTTATTCTTCAGGGCTCTTAGCCCCATTTGCATCTTGTCCGTAGTCGGACGCTCTATCGTTTTCAAGGTGATTGGATCTTTGTATATTATATCTGTATTCTTGACTCATTGAGTCGCTGTTATATATCTGTTCTGTGGGTCCCATCGAGGACTGTTGTGTAATGATATTACTTCGTTTTTGTTGGAGATATGCCCTAGAGGCAATAATAAATATAGTTATTATTATATCTTTGTGTTTATGATAAATGTTTATATTCATGCTATAATAGTATTAACAAGGAAACATTAATACTTGTGTGATTTGTAAACTAAAATAAGAGTCCCTAGTAAAGCCTCTTGTTAAACTAGCTTGTTGGTTGATTGATGATTGTGGTTTCCCTATCATGAACATTGAGATGTTATCAACAACAAGATCATATCGTTAGGAGAATGATATGGTGGACATACTCCTATAGATAAGCGTAGCATAAAGATCAAGTCATTTCAATAGTTCAATTGCTATATGCTTTCTGATACATAGTTATCTAAATTCCTTCGACCATGAGATCATGCATATTGCCTTTACTGGATGGATGCTTTGATGTCATCAAACACCACACCGTAACAGGGTGGCTATAAAAGTGGCATTGGGTGTTCGGAAAGTATTGGTTGAAACACATGGATCAAGAGTGGGATTTGTCCATCCACATGACGGATAGATATTCTCTGGGCCCTCTCGGTGAAATGTCATCCAATTAGCTTGCAAGCATGTGACTTGGTCACAAGGGATCACATATCACGGGAACGAGAAAAGAGTACTTATCAGTAACGAGGTTGAACTAGGTATGCAGAGATACCGACGATCATAACCTCGGATAAGTAACATATCGTGAGACAAAGGGAAATTGGTATCGTATGTAAGTGGTTCATTCGATCGCAAAGTAATCGTAGAAATATGTGGGAGCCATATGAATTTCCAGATTCCTCTATTGGTTATTGTTCGGAGAAGTGTCTCGATCATGTCCGCATAATTCACGAACCGTAGGGAGACACACTTAAGGATTCGACGTTGTTTGAGTAGTTATGGTATTATGAGAAAGAGACCGAATGTTGTTCGGAGTCTCGGATGGGATCCGGGATATCACGAGGTGATCCGGAATGGTCCGGAGAATAAGATTCATATAAGGAAAGTCCCGTTTCGGAGTTCGGGAATGATTCCGGTGTTTTCATCGGGGATATTCTAGAAGGTTCCGGATTGTCCGGCACTCCGGGGGGGAAGGGGTACATGAATGTGTCATTACATGTTGGAATGATTGCATCATGTACTAAGTGTTCTTGCTGTCCCAAATAAAGGATTAAATTGAATCCTAAATTGAAAAAGTCAAACGGCTAGTTTGAAAGTCAAACGGCAGTTTTTGGGAAGTGGGAGGAGAGGAGGAAACCGACTTGAGGGAGGAGTCCTCCTCCCCAAGCCGGCGCCCCACCTAGGCCGAGTTGGGGAGGGACTCCACTCCCTCCCCTTGGCCGGCCAGCCCCTCCCACCTATATAAGGAGGGGCAGGGCTCCCTCCCAACACACACAGGTTTCCTATCCTCTAAACTAAACCCTAGATCTAGACCCCGGTTTAGAGCTATTCGGTTTAGAGCCTTCTAATTGGTTTAGAGCCCTCTAATTGGTGTGTCTAATTACTAGACCACTAATAGCCTCTCTCATAAGCTCCACCATACTCGCACCGGCTTAAGGCGAAGCCCTGCGGGATCTCCCCTCTACTTCCGGTACCACGCCGTTGTGCTGCCGGAATCGCGAGGAGAGTGCTACAACCTCCGCTGCCTGCTGGAACAAGGGAGAGGAAGGTCTTCGTCGAGTACCGAACGTGTGACCGACTGCGGGAGCGCTGCGGGAACGCGGCGCCGGAAGGATCGTCTACGCGATCTTGAGATCGGAAAGAGTACGACTACATCACCCACGAGAATCTGCTCTCGTTAAACACTTTGGAATCTTCGAGGGTGAGTTATTCCATCGACTCGTTGCTACAATCTAGTAGATAGATCTTGGCTTGTTTGTTTGTATGCGATAGAAAATTTTTGTTTTCCATGCTACGAACCCCTACAGTGGTATCAGAGCCGTGTCTATATGTAGATCTGTTGCACGAGTAGAACACAATAGTCATTGTGGGCGTTGATGCTTTTATTGTAGATTGCTTTGCGTGTACTTTGCATCTTGCGGTATGTTGGGATGAAGCGGCCCGGGCTAACCTTACATGACATCGTTCATGAGACTTGCTCCACGCTTAACATGCAACTTGTATTGCATAAGTGGCTTTGCGGGTGCCAGTTTCTCCTAGCATAGTAAAGATCCAATTTACAACGGGTAATCAACAATGCTAGTATCAATGTTGTGGTTCTTGTTCGTAGGTTAGAACGACACTTATGGAAAGCCCCAAACCACGTAAAATATGCAAAGAAAGTAGAAGCGTCTAACTTTGTTTTGCAGGGGTGTGCAGTGATGTGATATGGCCATGATTGTGATTATATTTGATGTATGCAATGATCCTTATTGTAAGTTGGCAACCGGCAGGAGCCATATGGTTGTCTTTAATTTCTGTTAAGACCTGCGTGTCTATTCAAAATAGTTGTAATAGTTGAAGCTGGTGGACGACAACCATGAAGAAGCGTCATTGACCTTGATGCTACGCCGGTGATGATGGAGATCATGTTCGTGCTTGAAGATGGAGATCGGAAGCACAAAGAAGAAAGGCCATATCATATCACATATTATGAATTGCATGTGATGTTAATCCTTTATGCATCTTGTATTGCTTAGTAGACGACGGTAGCATTATAAGATGATCCCTCATGCACATAAATTTCAAGTTCTAAAGTGTTCGCCCTTAGTTAGCACCGTTGCTAAAACTTGTTGCTTCGAAGCACCACGTGATGATCGGGTGTCTTTGATTCCACGGGTAAATACAACGTAAGCAAGCCAGATTTGCTTATGCGGTAGCTAAGGTTTGATCTTGACGAGCCTAGCATGTACAGACATGGCCTCAGGAACACGGATTACCGAAAGGTAGAGCATGAGTCATATAGTAGATATGATGAACATGTTGATTGTTCGCCATTGAAGCCATATCAACTCTCGTGATGATCGGTTTTGATGTGGTGGATTTGGTTCGTGTGATCACTAAAACAATGTGAGGGATGTTGTTTTGAGTGGGAGTTCACCTAGATTAATTTAATTATTAATTAGAACTCAATTTATCATAAACTAAATCAAAGTGAATTTGCATAGTTGTTGTAGTCATTGGCATCCGTTTACCACCTTGCGCTTAGTTATAATTGAGATGATAGAACTATAGAATTCTGGTTAGTTACTTTACGAACTGGTATCGTATTGTTTTGAAGTGTTAATCTAAAGTTTAAAAGTCCTATTGCAAACTTTCAGTAAGTTCCGGTTACTCCATGAAGTTTAATAATTGGTATTAAATCAAGAGTAACAATTCCAAGTGTTAGTATATAAAGTATCATGTTTGTCTCCGTGATTCTTGATATTCAAAGAATTGTCTTAATATCAAGGTTATCTAGGATCTGAAAGAGTTGTTTCAGAAACCATGATATGTGGAAGATATTGTGATATCTGAAACAAAGTTTTGGTTACAACATGATAGAGTATAATATGGCAAAAGTCATGTTCTCATATTTGATGAAAATTTGCAAAAGGTTGGAGACACTAGTTGTCCTAATCCTCCAAAGTGTTTTGGAAAGCAACATTATACTCATAATTCATCGTTATAAGCTAAAAGTAGCTTGATCATGGACATTCCATGATAAGGTGAATATTTGATGTAGGTAAATTGTTTACTACACCAAGAGATTACTAAAGAAAGGATTTTGGAAGAACACCAAACATTTGATGATGGTGATCTACTTCAAAGTGCAAGTCCAAAGACATTTGTATTTAATTATACACGCTTTGGATTATGTGTCATATGTATGACTCCACTATTGATGTTGATAGATTCTTTCAAATAGAAAAGGAAATATTGAAAGAGAATCTCATAAATATATGGCAGAAAAGAAAAGACTAGAATTGTTCAGTTTAAGTATATAGATGATATACATGTTATGGCTATATTCTTTGCTTATTAAACAATGTGGTTCTCAAGTATTTGATACTGAATTTGTTGGTGTGAATCGTCATACGAAACAACACAATTCATGAACTACAATGGCCTAAGTAACAAGCAAAAGAATATGTGATGATGTTCATCGAGAACAAATAAAGGGTTATTGCGTTGCTTGTTAAACATCAAAGCTTGCCTTCAAAGATTTGTTTTATCAGGTATTGTGAGAACAAAAGGGTTGTTCAAATAATTTCCGTAATCCATAAAAGATGGATGATTCACAAATCTCGTTGGAGAAATCACATCCATAAAACTAGTGCTAAAATGTCGAAAGACAAATTGATTGAAAGATCACTTAGGAAGTGACATCGCCGTTTAAATTATATTGGAAAGAAAACATGAAGAAAATCCATATGGATGGAATTTTGGAGTCTATTTGATTTTGATCAAATAACGCTTGTGAAACTTTCCTAGAGATAATTAAAACTTCGTTCATAGGCCAAAAGGGAACGAATGACTAGCTAATTGGAACTTGTACATATTGTTGTACGAAGTCCATTATGTGTAGTCAAGAGCGATGGATTTCAACTTCATATGCTTTCTCCGAAAATTTGAGTGAATATATGAATATTTACTTAATAAGGATGAAGTATGAAATATTTGAAAAGTTCAAAAGACTTTCAAGATGAAGTGCAAAATCATTGTAACAAGAATATGAATAGTTTATGATAAAGATCATAAAGGAAGATATTTGAATTACAAGTTTAGCATAATACCTAAGATTTAAGGAATCGTTCCGTGGATTTGCATTTTCCCGAAACACCATAAGTGTATGGAGCGTTCGAGATATGTAATTAAACCTTGTTTGACATGGTAAGATCAAAGGTATAATTTATAAAACTGCCATTATATTTTAAAGATTAAAAGCTTTAGAGATTACCGTTTTTCCACTGAAAAGAGCTCCATCATAATCCGTTGAAATGACACCATATAAGGTTATGGTTTGGGATAAAACCCAAGTAGTCCTTTCTTAAACATTGGTATGCTATGCATAAGAAAGATGTTTGCAACCAAAGTCGGATAAACCTGTCTTTGTATTACTGTTAAGTATTCCTCCAAAACACCGGAGACAAAAGTGTTTGTCGCTTAGAACGTCAAGTTTCTTTGAGAAGGAATTTTTCGTGAAAAGTTAAAGTGGGAGGACAATAGAACTTTGATAAGGTTAAAAGAACCTTAGCTATATGTGCAGAGTTGCGCAGCACCGAAAAGTGTTCCGGAGGCAGCAATAATGCTCATGGCTCACGTGCCTCAAAAGTTGTGGTCACGGAGGTCTAAGTTTCTATTGAAACAAGTAGGTCAAGTAAACAATCAAATACTAAGATTTGAGGGTTGAATCATTATTTGAGAATAATGAACGGACTACATGCAAAGAAGCAATGATGGGCCCTGACTCCGTCAAATGGCTTGAAGCCATAAAATCCGTGATAATTCCATACACGAGAAATCAAGTTTTGAACTTGAAGGACCCTCGAGAAAGGTGTAAGACCTTACAGTTGTGTTTGGATCTATAAAGAAATAGACATGGATGTTTCACATCTATAAGTCGACATGTTGGGAAAGAGTTCACAACAATGTTCAAAGATTGACTATGACAAGATTTGATCTTTCATAGCGATATTTAGTCTAGACGGATTAATGTAGCAACCACTACATATAATTTTGTTATGTGGTAGTTGAATAAACAAAACAAGTTCTTCTAATAGAATTGTTACCTAGGACGTGTGCATGACACGGTCCAAAGGGTTTTGTTAATTCAAAGGATGCTAAAAGCATATGCAAACTTCAATGGATGAAGTAAGCATAGCGGAGTTGGAATCTTCACTATGATGAAACTGTTAAAAGAGTTTAATTTCATCAAAGACAATGAAGATACTTGCATTTGCAAGAAATTAAGTGGGAGCACTAAGACATATTTCTAATACATTATGTGGAGGACATATTGTTGATTAGAAATGATGTATCTTTTATTAACACATATTAAGAATTTCATCCTGATGAAAGACTTAGGCAAAACCCAAATATTTGGCATCAATAGATGCTAATATGGTTGTGCCAGAAGTACATAGACAAAGATATTGAATGAGTTCAATATAGAAACTACAAGAAAGGTTCTTGTTGCACAGAAAGGATTGAAAGAGTTCAATGTTGATGATATATTCAAGTGTATTGACATTTGGTAAGTGAAACAAAGATTCAAGTATAGATTGATACTTGATGTATGAAATCACAAAGAGTGTTTATATCAATCATACTGTGGTATGTACAAATCCAGATATGTCCTATGCCCTAAAAGTTATGAGCATATACCAGAATGATTCATAAGATGATCATTGGACGATAGTAAGGATATTCTTATGATCTTTTGGAAGAACTAAGAGTATATTATTTGTAGAAGTGACAAATAGATGGTTAGTTCATTGTAAAAGTACTACATTGATACTAGTTTTGTCACAGAGTACAAATTAAGTTTATCTCAATCTAAATTAAGGGTGGCACAATATAATGGAAAGTGAGTTCCATAATGGATTTGGATGAGTTCCAAAGTTAAGACATTGTGACAGATACTTCAACAAAAGGCTAAGTATATGACTGCTATAATAGCAGCTAAAGAGGGCGTTTGTGTCAAGTAGTTTGTTATCAAACTAGGTGTAGTTCACAGCGGGATAATACTATGAAGATATATTGTACGACAATATTATCAACATGTTTTAACCCCAAAGAACTAAAGGTCACACCGAAAGACCAAATTATACAAAGCCATCTCATTAGAGAATGAGTGATGCGTAGAGACGCAAAGACATGCAATTACACACGGACCTGGAAGTGTCAGATCCGGAGATCAGTTGACCACTAGCAATCGTGTACATACAACACCGGAAAGCCATAGGTGTTGAATACACAAAAGTTTGAAACTAGATTAGATGACTCTAGTGCAAGTGGGAGACTGTTGGAGATATGCCCTAGAGGCAATAATAAATATAGTTATTATTATATCTTTGTGTTTATGATAAATGTTTATATTCATGCTATAATAGTATTAACAAGGAAACATTAATACTTGTGTGATTTGTAAACTAAAATAAGAGTCCCTAGTAAAGCCTCTTGTTAAACTAGCTTGTTGGTTGATTGATGATTGTGGTTTCCCTATCATGAACATTGAGATGTTATCAACAACAAGATCATATCGTTAGGAGAATGATATGGTGGACATACTCCTATAGATAAGCGTAGCATAAAGATCAAGTCATTTCAATAGTTCAATTGCTATATGCTTTCTGATACATAGTTATCTAAATTCCTTCGACCATGAGATCATGCATATTGCCTTTACTGGATGGATGCTTTGATGTCATCAAACACCACACCGTAACAGGGTGGCTATAAAAGTGGCATTGGGTGTTCGGAAAGTATTGGTTGAAACACATGGATCAAGAGTGGGATTTGTCCATCCACATGACGGATAGATATTCTCTGGGCCCTCTCGGTGAAATGTCATCCAATTAGCTTGCAAGCATGTGACTTGGTCACAAGGGATCACATATCACGGGAACGAGAAAAGAGTACTTATCAGTAACGAGGTTGAACTAGGTATGCAGAGATACCGACGATCATAACCTCGGATAAGTAACATATCGTGAGACAAAGGGAAATTGGTATCGTATGTAAGTGGTTCATTCGATCGCAAAGTAATCGTAGAAATATGTGGGAGCCATATGAATTTCCAGATTCCTCTATTGGTTATTGTTCGGAGAAGTGTCTCGATCATGTCCGCATAATTCACGAACCGTAGGGAGACACACTTAAGGATTCGACGTTGTTTGAGTAGTTATGGTATTATGAGAAAGAGACCGAATGTTGTTCGGAGTCTCGGATGGGATCCGGGATATCACGAGGTGATCCGGAATGGTCCGGAGAATAAGATTCATATAAGGAAAGTCCCGTTTCGGAGTTCGGGAATGATTCCGGTGTTTTCATCGGGGATATTCTAGAAGGTTCCGGATTGTCCGGCACTCCGGGGGGGAAGGGGTACATGAATGTGTCATTACATGTTGGAATGATTGCATCATGTACTAAGTGTTCTTGCTGTCCCAAATAAAGGATTAAATTGAATCCTAAATTGAAAAAGTCAAACGGCTAGTTTGAAAGTCAAACGGCAGTTTTTGGGAAGTGGGAGGAGAGGAGGAAACCGACTTGAGGGAGGAGTCCTCCTCCCCAAGCCGGCGCCCCACCTAGGCCGAGTTGGGGAGGGACTCCACTCCCTCCCCTTGGCCGGCCAGCCCCTCCCACCTATATAAGGAGGGGCAGGGCTCCCTCCCAACACACACAGGTTTCCTATCCTCTAAACTAAACCCTAGATCTAGACCCCGGTTTAGAGCTATTCGGTTTAGAGCCTTCTAATTGGTTTAGAGCCCTCTAATTGGTGTGTCTAATTACTAGACCACTAATAGCCTCTCTCATAAGCTCCACCATACTCGCACCGGCTTAAGGCGAAGCCCTGCGGGATCTCCCCTCTACTTCCGGTACCACGCCGTTGTGCTGCCGGAATCGCGAGGAGAGTGCTACAACCTCCGCTGCCTGCTGGAACAAGGGAGAGGAAGGTCTTCGTCGAGTACCGAACGTGTGACCGACTGCGGGAGCGCTGCGGGAACGCGGCGCCGGAAGGATCGTCTACGCGATCTTGAGATCGGAAAGAGTACGACTACATCACCCACGAGAATCTGCTCTCGTTAAACACTTTGGAATCTTCGAGGGTGAGTTATTCCATCGACTCGTTGCTACAATCTAGTAGATAGATCTTGGCTTGTTTGTTTGTATGCGATAGAAAATTTTTGTTTTCCATGCTACGAACCCCTACAGTTTTCCACCCGCACGAAAGTGCCTGGTGGGCACCTTTGAATCGTTTCTATGCGGGTTTGGCGGGCTTCGCTAAAACTTGCATAGGGTCGATTCTGAGGGTGTTACACTACCTCTTTACTTTCAATAAGGCTAGTCAGCCGAATAATGTGATGGGTTTCGCGGCATAGTAAATCAAAATTTTCTACGGATGCGAACAGAGGGAAAGCCAAGATCTAATCTAGGAGATGCAAACAACGAGAGAGATTGGATTAGATCTTCATACCCTTGAAGATTCGCACATCGGAACGTTCGTCGGAACATGGGTGATGTAGTCGTACTCGCTTCTCCTCCTCGCGATCCGATCCGATCTAGCACCACAAGTGGCAGTGCCTCCGTGAGATGCACATGTGCAGACCTCGACGTCTCCCCCTTCCTCGGACCAGCAAGTATGGTGGAGAGACGGATTGGATCTACAACACGACGGCGTGGTGTATATGGTGGAGAATTTCTGCAGCAGGGCTTCGCCTACAAGCAGTCGGGAGGGAGAGAGGAGGGCAGCAGGGCAGCTAGGGTTGGAGGGGAAGGTGTGGGGGGTTGGTGCGCCCCCAGCCCTCTTTATATAGAGGGGTGGGCGCAGCCCTAGCCCCTCCCCCAAGCACAAACCGGCGGCCCCAAGGAGAAGGAGTGGGGGGCAAGGAAACCCCCTCTTCAAGAAGGTCTATCTCGAGTTTAAAACCCCCTTGGCCAGCTGGGCCCTATGGGGCCTTGTGCCCCTGTCCCAATGCGGCCAGGGCACTCCCTCATAGGCCCATGCCCCCTCCCGGAAGGTGGGGCCACGTTGGTCCCCTTCCGGAAGGTTCTAGAAGCTTCCGGTACAATATCGATTAACCCGGAACAATTCCGAACTCCAAAAACTGCACTGCCTTATATGAATCTTATTCTCCGGACCATTCTGGAACCTCTCGTGATATCCCGGATCCCATCCGAGACTCTGAACAAAAACTCATAAACCAATTATCCAATCTATCCTAGCATCGAGACACGTTAAGTGTGTGACCCTGCGGGTTCGAGAATATGCAGACATGATCTTCTATCAATAATCAACAGCAGGGTCTGGACACCCATATTGACTCCCACACATTCATCGATGATCATATCGGATGAACCACGATGCCAGGATTCAATCAATCCCATATATATATTCCCTTCGTCTCGCGATATTTTACTTGCCCGAGATTCGATCGTCGGTACCGTCATACCTAGTTCAATCTCGTTCACAGCAAGTACTTTACTCGTTCCGTAATCCGATATCACTTTGTGATCAACTCCTTAACCACATGCTTGCAAGCGGTGTTGATATCGATTACCGAGTGGGCCCGAAGTATATCTCTCCGACTTGGGAGGGACAAATCCCATCTCGATACATACAACCCAACAGGTACTTTCCGATCACCTGAGAGACACCTTTATGATCACCCTCTCATAGGATGACGTTTGATGACCTCAAAGCTCTCTTACGATACCAGGGAGTTGTATTATCTCATGGTCTAAGGAATACAATATTTGACATAAGAAAAGCTTCGCAAAGACAAACACGATGACACGATCTAATTGCTTCGCTTAGTTTGGGTCTGTCCATCACATCATTCTCCCAATGATATGATCTCATTATTAATCGACAACTCATGTCTTTGGCTAGGAAACCTTAGCTATCATTAATCAATGATCTAGTCCATAGAGGCGTACTAGGGACATGGTGTTGTTCACAAACCACACAAGTATTAAAGTTTCCGCTTAATACAATTCTAGCATGGAATATGAACTTTATCATGAACAAGAATTATAATAATAACATCTTTATTATTGCCTCTAGGGCATAATTCCAACAGTCTCCCACTTCCACTAGAGTCAATAATCTAGTTTACATTTGGCAACAATCTCACACCCATGGCACTGAGGTGCTGATCATGTTTTACACGTGGAAGAGGTTTAGTCAATGGATCTGCGACATTCAGATCTGTATGTACTTTGCTAATCTTCATATCTCCATCTGCTATATAATCTCGGATTATATGAAACTTGCGGTTGATATGCTTGGTCTTTGGATGATATCTTGGTTCCTTAGCGAGTGCTATGGCGCCAGTGTTGTCACACAATATCTCCAGTGGGTCCAATGCACTTGGAACCACGCCAAGCTCAGTGATGAAGTTTCTGATCCAAAATCCTTCACTTGACACTTCTACAGCAGCCATGTATTCCGCTTCTACTGTAGATCCCGCGATCACGCTTTGCTTGCAGCTTCTCCAGCTCACAGCTCCTCCATTCAAAATATACACGTATCCTATCTGAGATTTAGAATCATCCTTGTCGGTGTCGAAACTAGCGTTGACGTAACCTTTTACGACGAGCTGTTCATCACCCCCATAGACTAAGAACATTTCTTTAGTCCTATTTAGGTACTTTAGGATGTTCTTCACGGCTGTCCAGTGTTCCACTCCTGGATCACTTTGATATCTGCTCGTCAAACTAAGAGCATTGGACACATCCGGTCTAGTACACAACATGGCATACATGATAGAACCTATGGCCGAGGCATAAGGCACTTTGCTCATAGCTTCCCTATCATTTACCGTAGCTGGACACTGAGCCTTGCTCAATGTCTTACCTGACAACATAGGCACTGAACCTTTCTTTGCCTTATCCATTCTGAACCTTTTCAGAACTTTGTCTAGGTATGTACTCTGGCTTAAAGCTATCAAGCGTCTTTGTCTATCTCTATAGATTTTGATGCCTAATATATAAGCAGCTTCACCTAGGTCTTTCATTGAAAAACACTTGTTCAAATAACTCTTCACATCGTTAAGCATGTTGATGTCATTTCCAATAATCAATATGTCATCAAGCTCCCACTCACTTTCTTGTAGATACAAGCTTCGTAGCAATTTGGAACAAATCCCAAGCTCTTGATCACTTGATCAAAACGAAGGTTCCAACTCCGAGATGCTTGCTTCAGTCCATAAATGGAACGCTGAAGTTTGCATATTTTATCAACATCCTTAGGATCGACAAAACCTTCGGGTTGCATCATATACAACTCTTGATCAATGTTGCCATTGAGGAACGCAGTCTTGACATCCATCTTCCATATTTCATAATCATGAAACGCAACAATTGCTAATAAAATCCGAATGGACTTAAACATCGCTACGGGAGATAAAGTCTCATCGTAGTCAACACCTTGAACTTGTCGAAAACCTTTTGTGACAAGCCGTGCTTTATAGACGGTAACATTACCATCCGCGTCCGTTTTCTTCTTGAAAATCCATTTGCACTCAACGGCCTTTCGGTCGCTAGGAGGGTCCACCAAATTCCATACTTGGTTTTCTCTCATGGATCCCAATTCGGATTTCATGGCTTCTAGCCATTTCTCAGAGTCTGGGCTCATCATCGCTTCCTCATAGTTTGTAGGTTCACTGTCTTCTACTAACAAGACAGTCAAGACAGGGTTGCCGTACCACTCAGGAGGGGCACGCGACCTTGTCGACCTGCGACGTTCAGTAGCAGCATCGTTTGAAGCTTCATGATCCTTGTCATTAGCTTCCTCTATCGTTGGTGCAGGCGGCACTGGAACAATTTCAGGTGCTGCGCTACTCTCCAATTCAAGAGAAGGTTCAATAACCTCGTCTAGCTCTACTTTCCTCCCACTCACTTTTTTCGAGAGAAACTCCTTCTCAAGAAAGGAACCGTTCTTTGCGACAAACACTTTGCCTTCGGTTCTGTGATAGAAGGTATACCCAATAGTTTCCTTAGGGTATCCTATGAAGACGCATTTCTCCGCTTTGGGTTCGAGCTTGTCCGGCATCAACTTCTTGACGTAAGCTTCGCATCCCCAAACTTTAAGAAACGACAACTTAGTTTTAGCACCAAACCACAGTTCATACGGTGTCGTCTCAACGGATTTAGATGGAGCCCTATTTAAAGTGAATGCAGCGGTTTCTAATGCATAACCCCAAAATGATAACGGCAAATCAGTAAGAGACATCATTGATCGGACCATATCTAATAAGGTTCAATTCCGGCATTCAGACACACCATTGCGCTGTGGTGTTCCGGGTGGCGTGAGTTGTGAAACGATTCCACTTGCTTTAAGATGCGTGAGAAAATCATAACTCAAATATTCACCTCCACGATCGGATCGTAGAAACTTAATCTTTCTGTTACGATGGTTCTCCACTTCATTCTGAAATTCTTTGAACTTTTCAAACGTTTAAGATTTATGTTTCATTAAATAGATATACCCATATCTACTTAAGTCATCGGTAAAAGTGAGAAAATAGCGATATCCACCGCGCGTCGAAACACTCATCGGACCGCACACATCGGTATGTATGATTTCCAACAAGTCCGTTGCTCGCTCCATCATACCGGAGAACGGGGTTTTGATCATCTTGCCCATGAGGCATGGTTCGCATGTGTCAAATGATTCAAAATCAAGAGACTCCAAAAGTCCATCAGAATGGAGTTTCTTCATGCGCTTTACTCCAATATGACCTAGACGACAGTGCCACAAATAAGTAGTATTATCACTATCTACTTTGCATCTCTTAGCCTCAATGTTATGGATGTGTGTTTCATCCCTTTCGAGATTTAGAAGAAATAAACCATTCACTAAAGGTGCATGACCATAAAAGATATTACTCATATAAATAGAACAACCATTATTCTCCGATTTAAATGAATAACCGTCTTGCAATAAACACGATCCAGAAATGATGTTCATGCTCAACGCAGGCACATAATAACACTTATTAAGGTTTAAAACTAATCCCGAAGGTAAAACTAAGGAGAGCGTGCCGACGGCCATCACATCAATTCTTGATCCGTTGCCAACGCGCATCGTCACCTCATCCCTCGCAAGCCACTGTCTTTTCCGTAGCTCCTGTTTCGAGTTACAAATATTAGCAACTGAACCGGTATCAAATACCCAGGCACTACAACGAGGGCTAGTAAGGAAAACATCAATAACATGTATATCAAATATACCTTTGATGGTGCCAGCCTTCTTGTCCGCTAAGTACTTCGGAATGTTGCGCTTCCAGTGACCCTTGTCCTTGCAATAGAAGCACTCAGTGTCCGGCTTAGGACCAGAACTGAGCTTCTTCTCAGCAGGGGCAACGCGCTTGCCGCCGCCTTTCTTGAAGGGCTTCTTTGCACCCTTACCTTTCTTGAAGGTGGAGGGCTTGTTGACCATCAACATATGATTATTCTTTTTAATGTCCACCTCCGCTACTTTCATCTTAGCGAAGAGCTCAGTGATCATATCAGTGGAACCAATCTGATTGTGAGCAACTACAAAACTTTTGTAGCTAGGAGTGTCAATCTTGAGCTCCTCTGGAATCTTGCAGTCCAGTTGCTCAAGGCGTTGAGTGTAGCCCGACATCTTAATGGCGTGCTCACTAACGGAACTCCCTTCCTCCATCTTGTAGTTAAAGAATTTCTTAGAGATCTCATATCTCTCAGAACGGGCTTGAGTCTGAAACATGGTTTTCAGCTCCTCGAGAATCTCAAAGGGCCCAGCAAACTCCTCAAAACGATTTTGAAGATCCGATTCCATAGCATACAACATGGCGATCTTAATCACACCATAATCATCTTTGCGCGACTGATAGACAGCTTTCTCATCAGCCGTCACAGTTGCAGCAGGGGGGTCACCTAACGCTTTCCCAAGGACATAGTCCTTTTGACCGCCAGATAGAATGATTCTCAGATTGCGGAACCAGTTGGTGAAGTTAGACCCATTGTTTCTAAGCTTTTCCTTCCCAGCAAAAACGTTGAAGTTGAAGTTGGACTTGGCCATGTGATCTACAGTATTTGCAAGTACAATTTAGACTATGTTCATGATAAATAGTTCAACTTTTAATCAAATTACTACATGAACTCCCACTAAATTCAACATCCCTCAAGTTGTTTAGTGAACACGATCCAAATTCACCACACCTAATCCGATCATCACGAGAAGAGATGTGGTTTCAATGGTGGACATAAAAGTGTCGATCATATCATTCATATGACTCATGCTTAACCTTTCGGTTCATGTGTTCCGAGGCCATGTCTGTACATGCTAGGCTCGTCAAGTTAGACCCAAGTATTTCCGCGTGTGCAAAACTGGCTTGCACCCGTTGTATGTGAGCGTAGAGTCTATAGCACCCGATCATCACGTGATGCTTGGACACGACGAACTTTCGCAACGGTGCATACATGGGGAGAACACAGTTTTATCTTGATCTTTAATTGAGGAATCATCTTATAATGCTACCGTCGCGATCTAAGCATAATAAGATACATAAATGGATAAACATCACATGCATATAACTTTATGTGACATGGTATAGCCAATCTTCGCACAATGATCTCCATCTTGTGCGTTCCGGCATGATCTCCATCACTCCACCATGATTTCCTCCACCACGAATAGCAACTACAACTATTGCTAACTACTTAGCGATAAAGTGAAACTATTACATGGCGTATAAGAAGTTGACACACAGGTCATACACAATTATAAAGACAACCATATGGCTCCTGCCGGTTGTGTACTCATCGACATGCAAGTCGTGAAACATTACAAAACATGATCATCGCATACATTATACACATCACATCTTGGGCCATACCATATCACAGAAAACACTCCCTGCAAAAACAAGTTAGACGCCTCTACTTTGTTGTTGCATGTTTTACGTGGCTTATGGGAGTAGATGCTAAGAACGATTCTTACCTACGGAAAGCCACAATGGTGATATTATGGTTGCCTAACTCCGGTGTTAATCCCATGACAACTATAGTGAGAGAAACTGACATCCACCAGCCGCATGTGTGGGACAAGCCACACGTCAAGTGCGGAGCCGGTCTCGCGAACGACGTCGCGTAAGGTTGGCCTGGACCGCTTCAATCTCACTATCCCGCGTTATAAGAAGAACACAAACAAGAGGCTTGCAACAGAAAACATCAACGCCCGCAACAACCATGTTGCGTTCTACTCGTGAAACACATCTACGCATAGATCTAGCTCTGATACCACTGATGGGTTTTGCGGCATAGTAAATCAAAATTTTCTACGGATGCGAACAGAGGGAAAGCCAAGATCTAATCTAGGAGATGAAAACAACGAGAGAGATTGGATTAGATCTTCATACCCTTGAAGATTCGCACAACGGAACGTTCGTCGGAACGTGGGTGATGTAGTCGTACTCGCTTCTCCTCCTCGCGATCCGATCCGATCTAGCACCACAAGTGGCGGTGCCTCCGTGAGATGCACACGTGCAGCACCTCGACGTCTCCTCCTTCCTCGGACCAGCAAGTATGGTGGAGAGACGGATTGGATCTACAACACGACGGCGTGGTGTATATGGTGGAGAATTTCTGCAGCAGGGCTTCGCCTACAAGCAGTTGGGAGGGAGAGAGGAGGGTAGCAGGGCAGCTAGGGTTGGAGGGGAAGGTGTGGGGGGTTGGTGCGCCCCCAGCCCTCTTTATATAGAGGGGTGGGCGCAGCCCTAGCCCCTCCCCCAAGCCGAAACCGGCGGCCCCAAGGAGAAGGAGTGGGGGGCAAGGAAACCCCCTCTTCTAGAAGGTCTATCTCGAGTTTAAAACCCCCTTGGCCGGCTGGGCCCTATGGGGCCTTGTTCCCCTGGCCCAATGCGGCCAGGGCACTCCCTCTTAGGCCCATGCCCCCTCCCGGAAGGTGGGGCCACGTTGGTCCCCTTCCGGAAGGTTCTAGAAGCTTCCGGTACAATACCGATTAACCCGGAACAATTCCGAACTCCAAAAACTGCACTGCCTTATATGAATCTTATTCTCCGGACCATTCCGGAACCTCTCGTGATATCCCGGATCCCATCCGAGACTCCGAACAAAAACTCATAAACCAATTATCCAATCTATCCTAGCGTCGAGACACGTTAAGTGTGTGACCCTGCGGGTTCGAGAATATGCAGACATGATCTTCTATCAATAATCAACAGCGGGGTCTGGACACCCATATTGACTCCCACACATTCATCGATGATCATATCGGATGAACCTCGATGCCAGGATTCAATCAATCCCATATATATATTCCCTTCGTCTCGCGATATTTTACTTGCCCGAGATTCGATCGTCGGTACCGTCATACCTAGTTCAATCTCGTTCACAGCAAGTACTTTACTCGTTCCGTAATCTGATATCACTTTGTGATTAACTCCTTAACCACATGATTGCAAGCGGTGTTGATATAGATTACCGAGTGGGCCCGAAGTATACCTCTCCGACTTGGGAGGTACAAATCCCATCTCGATACATACAACCCAACAGGTACTTTCCGATCACCTGAGAGACACCTTTATGATCACCCTCTCATAGGATGACGTTTGATGACCTCAAAGCTCTCTTCCGATACCAGGGAGTTATATTATCTCATGGTCTAAGGAATACAATATTTGACATAAGAAAAGCTTCGCAAAGACGAACACGATGACACGATCTAATTGCTTCGCTTAGTTTGGGTCTGTCCATCACATCATTATCCCAATGATATGATCTCATTATTAATCGACAACTCATGTCTATGGCTAGCAAACCTTAGCCATCATTAATCAATGAGCTAGTCCATAGAGGCGTACTAGGGACACGGTGTTGTTCACAAACCACACAAGTATTAAAGTTTCCGCTTAATACAATTCTAGCATGGAATATGAACTTTATCATGAACAAGAATTATAATAATAACATCTTTATTATTGCCTCTAGGGCATAATTCCAACAGTCTCCCACTTGCACTAGAGTCAATAATCTAGTTTACATTTGGCAACAATCTCACACCCATGGCACTGAGGTGTTGATCATGTTTTACACGTGGAAGAGGTTTATTCAATGGATCTGCGACATTCAGATCTGTATGTACTTTGCTAATCTTCAGATCTCCATCTGCTATATAATCTCGGATTATATGAAACTTGCGGTTGATATGCTTGGTCTTTGGATGATATCTTGGTTCCTTAGCGAGTGCTATGGCACTAGTGTTGTCACACAATATCTCCAGTGGGTCCAATGCACTTGGAACCACGCCAAGCTCAGTGATGAAGTTTCTGATCCAAACTCCTTCACTTGACGCTTCTGCAGCAGCCATGTATTCCGCTTCTACTGTAGATCCCGCGATCACGCTTTGCTTGCAGCTTCTCCAGCTCACAACTCCTCCATTCAAAATATACACGTATCCTATCTGAGATTTAGAATCATCCTTGTCGGTGTCGAAACTAGCATTGACGTAACCTTTTACGACGAGCTGTTCATCACCCCCATAGACTAAGAACATTTCTTTAGTCCTATTTAGGTACTTTAGGATGGTCTTCACGGCTGTCCAGTGTTCCACTCCTGGATCAATTTGATATCTGCTCGTCAAACTAAGAGCATTGGACACATCCGGTCTAGTACACAGCATGGCATACATGATATAACCTATGGCCGAGGCATAAGGCACTTTTCTCATAGCTTCCCTATCATTTACCGTAGCTGGACACTGAGCCTTGCTCAATGTCTTACCTGACAACATAGGCACTGAACCTTTCTTTGCCTTATCCATTCTGAACCTTTTCAGAACTTTGTCTAGGTATGTACTCTGGCTTAAAGCTATCAAGCGTCTTTGTCTATCTCTAGAGATTTTGATGCCTAATATATAAGCAGCTTCACCTAGGTCTTTCATTGAAAAACACTTGTTCAAATAACTCTTCACATCGTTAAGCATGTTGATGTAGGGGTGGCCCAGTCGCCACAGCCGCAAGATCGACGTCATGGTGATGTAGCCGAACAAGCGAAAGGGCAGCTTTCACCCCTACAACCATCTGGTGCCACACCAACTCCCTCACGTGACCCACGTCTCGAAACTTCGACAACAAACCCCAAAGAGTGGAAGGTGCCTCGTCTAGGGGGAACATGACGAACAAAATGGACGCCAGGGAAGTTTTCGCCTGTTTTAGCACCCGCGCATCCTGATGAACGAAATCCTGCACCGTCGCAAGGACGGTGGCCCGGTCATGGTCCATCCAAAAGAAGCCACCACCCTCCAAGTCCTGTTGGGTCAAACAATTGATCCGAACCACAACGCCCTCCTTCTCCTCCCTCGGAACAAGGTTGTCACCTGCAGCAAACCCAGACTCTGGTGACACGCAAACAAGGTGCATCCGAAAACGAGCAGTAACTCAAGAAGACTCACATTTCAGTTGCTCACTCAATTTCCACAACTCCCCCATCAGAGACTCCTCCCTCACGGTAGCTCGCTCAGCCTTCGACTTCCACACGTCCGCGTGGCCCCGAACACCAAGGATCTCCTTCTCCAGGATGCGGACGCGGTCACGAAGGAAAACAAGCTATGACGCATCATCCAATGATGGTCGCGGCTGAGGAACAGTCGAAGTATCCACGGGAATCTCACCCGAAGGACCCTAAAGAAAAGCAAGCAAGAGTATGAACATCACACACATCTTTGGTGATAGCTCGAAATATAATTTATATACATCAAAAGACACTGCGTGGCACAAGGAGAAATTGTTCATCAGCAAAAGCTTATAACAAAAGGAATAAGAAAAACTATCCTAAACTACAACACCAGAGCCTAGGCATCAGCATCCGGAGTAGCCTCGGAGCCAGAGTGCCTGCTATTGGCCTCACCCTGCTGCTTCGTCGCATAGTCCGCCAGCAGGTCAATGAGGTTCGACCAATAATTCTTACAACGAGAGGCGAAGAGAGCGAAGGCTACCTCCGAGCCCTCTGGTGCTCTCGACATCTGGGAGGTGACGTGCGGAAGATCCAGCTCCGATCCGGACACCATGGCCATGGCCAGCCCCATGGAGGCACCAATGCCTTTCTGCTTGCGCTTGTAGGCCGCGGTGGCGTCCTCCGACAAGGCATCCTCCAGAGCATCAACATCCTCAAGAGAAGCGCCCTCGGGAACGATCTCCTTGTAGAAGCGCCGGAGCACCCCCTTGGCCTTCGCCAGAGAACTAGCAGTAGTGCCGTAGTGATCTTCGACTGCTGTGGTGGCATCATCCTAAAACACAAAATATTTGGGCAATAACTCATGAAAATGACCATAAAACATGAAAACGACGAGTTTTTTTATCATAACTCTCAAATATGTATCGGTTCTTAAGGTTGTTATAAATCGCCCTAGAACCATCAAACTGTGGGAAATAGCTCATGAAAACAACCATAAAACGAGAAAACTGCAAGTTTTGGGTCATATCTCTCCAACATGTATCATGTCTTAAGGTCATTGTAAATCGCCCTGGAACCCCTAAACTGTGGGCAATAGCTCATGAAAACAGCCATAAAACAAGAAAACTACGAGTTTTTAGTCGTAAATCTCAAACATGTGACAGGTCTTACAGGCCTTGCAAGTCCAACTAGAACCCAATTATTGTGGGAAATAACTCATGAAAATGGCCATGAACACGAAAACGACGAGTTTTTGGTCATTACTCTCAAACATGTATCGGGTCTTAAGGTCATTATAAATCGCCCCGGAACCCCAAAACTATGGGCAATAGCTCATGAAAACGGCCATAAAATGCGAAAACAACGAGTTTCTGGTCATATCTCTCAAACATGTAAGGGTTCTTAACAGGCATCCGAATCAGCCTAAAACCCAAAAACTATGGGCAATAACTCTTGAAAATAACCATAAAACACGAAAATGACGAGTTTTTTGTCATAACTCTCAAACATGAATCGACTCTTAAGGTTGTTGTAAATCGCCCTAGAACCATCAAACTGTGGGCAATAGCTCATGAAAATAGCCATAAAACGCGAAAACTGCAAGTTTTGGGTCATATCTCTCCAACATGTGTCATGTCTTAAGGTCGTTGTAAATCGCCCTAGAACCCCTAAACTATGGGCAATAGCTCATGAAAACAGCCATAAAACATGAAAACTACGAGTTTTTAGTCATAAATCTCAAACATATGAGAGGTCTTACAAGCCTTGCAAGTCCAACTGGAACCCAAATATTGTGGAAAATAATTCATGAAAATGTCCATAAACACGACAACAACGAGGTTTTGGTCATAACTCTGAAACATGTAAGTGTTCTTATGAGGCATGCAAACCTCCTGGAACCCAAAAACTATGGGCAATAACTCATGAAAATGACCATAAAACACGAAAACGATGAGTTTTTGGTCATAACTCTCAAACATGTATCGAGTTTAAATGTTGATGTAAATCTCCCTAGAACCATAAAACTTTTGGCAATAGCTCTTGAAACCGGCCATAAAATGCGAAAATGATGATTTTCTGGTCATATCTATCAAACATGTAAGGGTTCTTACGAGGCATGCAAATCCGCCAGGAACACACTGTGGGCAATAACTCATGAAAACGACCATAAAACACGAAAAAACGAGTTTTTTGTCATAACTCTCAAACGTGTATCAGGTCTTAAGGTTGATTAAAATCGCCCTGGAACCCCATAACTGTGGGCAATAGCTCATGAAAACGGCCATAAAACGTGAAAAGGACGAGTTTCTAGTGATATCTCTCAAACATGTAAGGGATCTTATGAGGTATGCAAATCCGCCTAGAACCCAAAAACTATGGGCAATAACTCATGAAAATGAACATAAAACACGAAAACGATGAGTTTTTGGTCATAACTCTCAAACATGTATTGGGTCTTAAGGTTGTTGTAGATCGCCCTAGAACCATAAAAATGTAGGCAATAGCACCTGAAAACTGCCATAAAACCCGAAAACTGCGAATTTTGGGTCATATCGCTCCAACATGTAAGGGTTCTTACAAGGCATGCAAATCCGCCCGGAACCCCAAAACTGTGGGAAATAGCTTATGAAAACGGCCATAAAACACGAAAACTACGAGTTTTTAGTCATAAATCTTAAACACGTAACGGGTCTTACAGGCCTCGCAAGTCCAACTGCAACCCAAATATTGTGGGAAATAACTCATGAAAGTGGCCATAAACACGAAAACGACGAGTTTTTGGTCATAACTCTCAAACATGTATCGGGTCTTAAGGTCATTATAAATCGCCCTGGAACCCCAAAACTGTGGGCAATAGCTCATGAAAACGGCCAGAAAACGCGAAAACGACGGGTTTCTGGTCATATCTCTCAAACATGTAGGAGTTCTTAAGAGGCATCCGAATCAGCCTAAAACCCAAAAACTATGGGCAATAACTCATGAAAATGACCATAAAACACTAAAACGACGAGTTTTTTTGTCATAACTCTCAAACATGTATCTGGTCTTAAGGTTCTTGTAAATCTCCCTAGAACCATCAAACTGTGGGCAATAGCTCATGAAAACAGCCATAAAACGCAAAAATTGCAAGTTTTTGGTCATATCTCTCCAACATGTATCATGTCTTAAGGTCGTTGTAAATCGGCATGGAACCCCTAAACTGTGGGCAATAGCTCATGAAAACAGCCATAAAACATGAAAACTACGAGTTTTTAGTCATAAATCTCAAACATGTGACAGGTCTTACATGCCTTGCAAATCCAACTCGAACCCAAAAACTATGGGCAATAACTCATGAAAATGGCCATAAGGACAAAAACGATGAGTTTTTGCTCATAACTCTCAAACATGTATCGGGTCATAAGGTCGTTTTAAATCACCCTGGAACCCCAAAACTATGCACAATAGGTCATGAAAATGGCCATAAAACACGAAAACAACGAGCTTCTGGTCATATATCTGAAACATGTAAGGGTTCTTATGAGGCATCCGAACCAGCCTAAAACCCGAAAAATTGTTGGAATTATGCCCTAGAGGCAATAATAAAGATGTTATTATTATAATTCTTGTTCATGATAAAGTTTATATTCCATGCTAGAATTGTATTAAGCGAAAACTTTAATACTTGTGTGGTTTGTGAACAACACCGTGTCCCTAGTATGCCTCTATGGACTAGCTCATTGATTAATGATGGTTAAGGTTTCCTGACTATAGACATGAGTTTTCGATTAATAATGAGATCATATCATTGGGGGAATGATATGATGGACATACCCAAACTAAGCGAAGCAATTAGATCGTGTCATCGTGTTCATCTTTGCGAAGCTTTTCTTATGTCAAATATTGTATTCCTTAGACCATGAGATAATGCAACTCCCTGGTATCAGAAGAAAGCTTTGAGGTCATCAAACGTCATCCTATGAGAGGGTGATCATAAAGGTGTCTCTCAGGTGGTCGGAAAGTACCTGTTGGGTTGTATGTATCGAGATGGGATTTGTCCCTCCCAAGTCGGAGAGATATACTTCGGGCCCACTCGGTAATCGATATCAACACCGCTTGCAAGCATGTGGTTAAGGAGTTGATCACAAAGTGATATCATATTACGGAACGAGTAAAGTACTTGCTGTGAACGAGATTGAACTAGGTATGACGGTACCGACGATCAAATCTCGGGCAAGTAAAATATCGCGAGACGAAGGGAATATACATATGGGATTGATTGAATCCTGGCATCGTGGTTCATCCGATATGATCATCGATGAATGTGTGGGAGTCAATATGGGTTTCCAGACCCCGCTGTTGATTATTGATAGAAGATCATGTCTGCATATTCTCGAACCCGAAGGGATGAAACACACTTAACGTGTCTCGACGCTAGGATAGATTGGATAATTGGTTTATGAGTTTTTGTTCGGAGTCTCGGATGGGATCCGGGAAATCACGAGAGGTTCCGGAATGGTCCGGAGAATAAGATTCATATAAGGCAATGCAGTTTTTGGAGTTCGGAATTGTTTCGGGTTAATCGATATTGTACCGGAAGCTTCTAGAACCTTCCGGAGGGGGACCAACGTGGCCCCTCCTGCCGGGAGGGGGCATGGGCCTATGAGGGAGTGCCCTGGCCGCTTTGGGCCAGGGCACAAGGCCCCATAGGGCCCAGCCGGCCAACCTAGGGCAAAACCCTAGGAAAGCTTCTAGAAGGAGGGGGGAAACTTGCCCCCACTCTTCCTCCTTGGCCGCCGGCCTAGGCTTGGGGGAGGGGCTAGGGTTGGCGCCCACCCCTCTATATAAAGAGGGCTGGGGGCGCACCACCCCCCACACACCTCCTCCTCAAGCCCTAGCCTCCCTGCTGCCCTCCTCTCTCTCCCTCCCGACTGCACGTAGGCGAAGCCCTGCTGCAGAAACTCTCCACCACTTGCACCGCGCCGTCACATTGTAGATCCAATACGTCTCTCCACCATACTTGCTGGACCAAGGAAGGAGGAGACGTCGAGGTGCCGCACGTGTGCATCTCTTGGAGGCATCGACACTTGTGGTGCTAGATCGGATCGGATCGCGAGGAGGAGAAGCGAGTACGACTACATCACCCACGTTGCGTCGAATGTTCCGCTGTGCGAATCTTCAAGGGTATGAAGATCTCATCTAATCCCTCTCGTTGTTTGCATCTCCTAGATTAGATCTTGGCTTTCCCGTTCGCATCCGTAGAATTTTTTTGATTTACTATGCTGTGAAACCCTTCAGTGGTATCAGAGCTAGATCTATGCGTAGATGTGTTTCACGAGTAGAACGCAACATGGTTGTTGCAGGCATTGATGTTTTCTGTTGCAAGCCTCTTGTTTGTGTTCTTCTTATGACGTGGGATAGTGAGATTGAAGCGGTCCAGGCCAACCTTACGCGACGTCGTTCGCGAGACCGGCTCCGCACTTGACGTGTGGCTTGTTCCACACATGCGGCTGGTGGATGTCAGTTTCTCTCACTATAGTTGTCATGGGATTTACACCGGAGTTTGGCAACCATAATATCACCGTTGTGGCTTTCCGTAGGTAAGAATCGTTCTTATCTTGCTACTCCCATAAGCCACGTAAAACATGCAACAACAAAGTAGAGGTGTCTAACTTGTTTTTGCTGGGAGTGTTTTCTATGATATGGTATGGCCCAAGATGTGATGTGTATATTGTATGCGATGATCATGTTTTGTAATGTTTCACGACTTGCATGTCGATGAGTACACAACCGGCAGGAGCCATATGGTTGTCTTTATAATTGTGTATGACCTGTGTGTCAACTTCTTATACGCCATGTAATAGTTTCACTTTATCGCTAAGTAGTTAGCAATAGTTGTAGTTGCTGTTCGTGGTGGAGGCAATCATGGTGGAGTGATGGAGATCATGCCGGCACGCACAAGATGGAGATCATTGCGCGAAGATTGGCTATACCATGTCACATAAAGTTATATGCATGTGATGTTTATCCTTTTATGTATCTTATTATGCTTAGATAGCGACGATAGCATTATAAGATGATTCCTCACTTAAAGATCAAGATAAAAACTGTGTTCTCCCCATGTATGCACCGTTGTGAAAGTTCGTCGTGTCCAAGCATCACGTGATGATCGGGTGCTATAGACTCTATGTTCACATACAATGGGTGCAAGCCAGTTTTGCACTCGCGGAAATACTTGGGTTTGACTTGACGAGCCTAGCATGTACAGACATGGCCTCGGAACACATGAACCGAAAGGTTAAGCATGAGTCATATGAATGATATGATCGACACTTTGTTGTCCACCATTGAAACCACATCTCTTCTCGTGAAGATCGGATTAGGTGTGGTGAATTTGGATCGTGTTCACTAAACAACTCGAGGGATGTTGAATTTAGTGGGAGTTCATCTAGTAATTTGATTAAAAGTTGAACTAGTTATCATGAACATAGTCTAATTTGTACTTGCAAATATTGTAGATCAAATGGCTAAGTCCAACTTCAACTTCAACGTTTTTGCTGAGAAGGAAAAGCTTAGAAACAATGGGTCTAACTTCACCAACTGGTTCCGCAATCTGAGAATCATTCTCTATGGCGGTCAAAAGGACTATGTCCTTGAAAATGCGCTAGGTGACGCCCCTTCTGTAGATGCGCCGGCTGATGAGAAAGCTGTCTATCAGTCGCACAAAGATGATTATGGTGTGATTAAGAGCACCATGTTGTTTTCTATGGAATCGGACCTTCAAAATCGTTTTGAAGACTATCCCGGGCCCTTTGAGATTCTTGAGGAGCTGAAAACTATGTTTCAGACTCAGGCCCGTTCTGAGAGATATGAGATCTCTGAGAAATTCTTTAACTGCAAGATGGAGGAAGGGAGTTCCGTTAGTGAGCACGCCATAAAGATGTCGGGCTACACTCAACGCCTTGAGCAACTGAACTGCAAGATTCCAGAGGATCTCAAGATTGACAGGGTTCTGCAATCACTCCCTCCGAGCTACAAAAGTTTTGTAGTGACTCATAATCAGATTGGTTCCACTGATACGATCACCGAGCTCTTCGCAAAGCTGAAGGCTGCGGAGGTGGACATCAAAAAGGATAATCATGTGTTGATGGTCAACAAGCGCCCCACCTTCAAGAAAGTTAAGGGTGCAAAGAAGCCCTTCAAGAAAGGCGGCGGCAAGCACGTTGCCCCTGCTGACAAGAAGCTCAAGTCTGGACCCAAGACAGACACTGAGTGCTTCTATTGCAAGGACAAGGGTCACTGGAAGCGCAACATTCCGAAGTACTTAGCGGACAAGAAGGCTGACACCATCAAAGGTATATTTGATATACATGTTATTGATGTTTTCCTTACTAGCCCTCGTTGTAGTGCCTGGGTATTTGATACTGGTTCAATTGCTAATATTTGTAACTCGAAACAGGAGCTACGGAATAGACGGCGGCTTGCGAGGGATGAGGTGACGATGCGCGTTGGCAACGGATCAAGAGTTGATGTGATGGCCGTCGGCACGCTCTCCTTAGTTTTACCTTCGGGATTAGTTTTAAACCTTAATAAGTGTTATTATGTGCCTGCGTTGAGCATGAACATTATTTCTGGATCGTGTTTATTGCAAGACGGTTATTCATTTAAATCGGAGAATAATGGTTGTTCTATTTATATGAGTAACATCTTTTATGGTCATGCACCTGCTGTGAATGGTTTATTTCTTCTGAATCTCGAAAGGGATGAAACTGTAAGATCCCTCCTTTGTAAAGGAAAAGGATCCCTGTGATTGCAATGCTAGTCCCTGGATCAATGCTAGCATCCACAGTTTAAGATGAAGTACACAGAAACAAAGGTCATTTATTACATCCATTCCAGAGATAAAACATAGTCTTTTACAACTCATGGCCACAGGCCTAATACAAGAGTTTTGGAATAAGTAAATAAACATAAGTCTTCATCTTCATGTGCCACAGGCAAGCATGTTGAGTGTAGACTCATGACACCTAATCATCATCGGAGTATCCTGCAACATCACAAGTTACAGCCATAGTGGGTCAATACTTTGGAATAGTATTGGCAAGTGATATCTTAGTAAATTTTAGGTGGACTATAATACTATATGCATTTTGGCTAAGTGTAGCTTGGCTTGCTTTGCTTGAAAATAGGTTTTCCCTATTAGTTGAAATCACTAAGTTTTTCTTTGTCAAAACTTTCCCAAGAAACCACCAATAGACATTGGGGTCCTTCACCCTTGTTCACCCACAAGTTTTACTTAGAAGTTGGAGTGATGAGATTGTTGTAGCTTCCATGTCTTGATGCAAAAATTGTCCATTGCCATGGACTTGGCTAAGTACTTAGATTTTCCATCTGCAGAGGTTGTGCACTTTCCCCTCCAGACTTGGTTTCCCAAGACAGGACCTTTCAGAAGCCTTCCCTTATTCAAATGGACGCGTTCCAACCTATCATCCCACTACCACCAACTGTCCAAATGACTAAGTTCTAGCAACCTATATGATCAAGGCAGAGCCCATATTGCCAAGTGGCTGCACTATAAGCTTCTCAACACTTGGCCTCCAAATCCCTTTGTGCCTGGGTGGCATACCACAAGTGTGATACACAAGGTAAACCATATCCATGGGCCTTGTGTAACCACTCAACCAAAAACCATCATTCAAGTCCCATTCCACCCAAGAGGTTCATTGACTTAGTTGTTTTATTAAGAAAAACATAAGTCTAAAAGACTTAGAAATATTTTCATCATAGCATGTAAATACTTTACCAACCCTTGTTTGTTACTAGCTAGGCTAAGCATGGCATAGTGACTTAACTTAGGAAATTTCCTAGCAATTCTACAATTCTACAACTACTTAGGATTTCCCCACTTAGCATTTGGCAAAAACAACATGCAAGACTTAGCAAAATATTTCTAATGCTTATACAAAAATATAGGGATGGAAATATTCATGAAGTACCACTTGCCTTGGTAATGGGGAGAGCAACACTCTTCACAATCACAATCACTAGCAAAATCTACACAAAATTCGTAGCACAAAAATTACACACAATTCATATACAAACAAAAATAATATGAATGCATGCATGCAAGAAAATGCTAAGTGATGATTTTTGAAAACTCCACCAAGCAAGTGCATGATATAGAAACAGCACCAAGTCAAAAAGCTTGCCAACTAAACTTATTTTGCCCTAAAATAATTTACTAAACAAAAACTATAATCAAAATGGACCTAAACATGCTTCTGCACACAAAGTCATTTTAACAGAAACTTTTTGTTAAACACATTGCAGATTCAGAAAGGGCTTGATTCACTGATTCCAACGGTATAAAATTTGCAAAAATCTAACGTGGGAATCAAAAGTTATAGCCCTTTGAAAATTGGATCTAAATATGATTTGAATTCTATTTTTGAATCCAACCCTAGACACGCGTCAAGTTTCTATTGGTGCGTATCGGTTCGCACCGGATCACCCTTCCGCGCCGTTGGATCTAACTATCGCTGCACGGCTCAGATCTATACATACCCCTTCGGCTGGGATCTATCATGTCCACTGGATCTAGATCGAACGATCCTAAGCAAAGGACCAACAAGTGGCGGCGCTAGCGGCGGCGACAGGCGGCGGCGCGCTCAGTCAGTGGCGGAGCCGGCGAACTAGGTCACGCGGGGAGGTGGGAGGAGGCTCACCGGAATCGCCGCGACGAGGAGATGCTCAGCGTGTGCTTGGTTGGCGAAGGGGCGCTCGGAGTCGTCGCTGATTGCTCGTCGGAGTAGTCCCTGGCGACGGATGCTGCTGTTCGTCGATGTTGGCGAGGGTGCGGATCTTGCCAAGGCAAAAGGAGCGGTGGGTCATATGCGCAAGACGACTCTAGTCACGTGGGTGTCAACGAGAGGAAAAGGGGCGGTCGGAGATTACCACTGGAGATCGTCGGAGTTGAAGCCGAAGACGGTGGCGCTCAGTCGCTTGCGTTGCCAACGTTCTGGGTCACGCGCGAGCGAGCTAGTGGTACTGGGAGGTGCGCAAGGTGAAGTGGAGCCTGCTCGTGTGAACCAGGAGCAGAGGGGTGGTCGGGGTTGGCCAGAATTGTGGCTGCGGTTCGTCGGAGCAGCGAGGTCGTGGTGAGCAATTCTCGCAGCCTGGGGGCGCTCTGTGCTTGGGTTTGGGGGAGAATGGAGAGGGGGCAGAGGGGGTTTAAGTAGCAAGGATGCGGGCGAGATTTACTCGAGCATTGATGCGAATTGAAGCTGCGAAATCAACCAGGAAACGCCCGGCGTAATTTGGGGATGAACCAGTCGCGGGGGTGAAGACGGCGAAGGTCGTGTGGGCCGTGACTGTCAGCGAAAGAGGGGGAGAGGGAGTGGGTCCTGCCTGTCAGCGAGCTAGTGAGTGCGGGGGCGAGTGAAAGAAAACGTTTCACGGGGGAGGGACTGCTGCTAGCTGGGCCGAGTTGGGCTGGGTTGGCCAGATTGGCTGTTTGTTTATTTTTTTCCTCTTTACTCTTTTTCTGTTTGACTTTCTAGGAATGGTTTTCAAACTCCAATTTAAATAAGTTTGAATCCAAACCTTCTCTAGCTTTTTGTACAGTGTACCTTGCACTCAACTATGTGTCAAACACTTCTGTTCACTCAAACCTACTTAGGTCATTTGAAAAAAAAACCAAGCCTTTAGGAGATATAATAATAGGCATAAATTTGGTTTTATTTCATACTTTATTTTGAAACATTGCTCAAGCTTTTGAAATCACTTAAGTTTGAACTCAAAACATTTCTGAATACCTAATAGTACCTTTCTCATTAGCAAGTAGCACAAAGGCTAGAGCATTCATACATCAAATAATGAGCAACATATGCTCCTGTTTTTGAAATGATTTTGAGATGAAACCCTAAATGATGATGGATGCATGGATGATATGCATGAGTTTTGAAACATGATTTTAGGGATGTTACAAATCTAACCCCCTTAAGGTGAATCTCGTCCTCGAGATTTGGGTTGGCTAGCAAATAGGTGAGGGTGGTCTTTCCGAAGATCATCTTCTCTTTCCCATGTTGCTTCTTCTTCGGAATGATGGTTCCATTGCAGTTTGCAAAACTTGATAGTCTTTGTCCTTGTGACTCTTTCTGCAGTCTCAAGAATCTTGATAGGCTTTTCTTCATGAGTGAGATCACTTTCTAGTTGAACTTCTTCCAAAGGTATGGTATCCTTTAAAGAAGTTTCTTCCATTTCTGGGTGACATTTCTTAAGCTAACTCACATGAAACACATTATGGACTGCTGATAGAGATGCTGGCAGTTTAATTTCATAAGCAACTTCTCCTTTGCGACTCAGAATCTTAAATGGCCCAACATATCCTGGTGCCAACTTTCCTTTGACTCTGAATCTTTTCACTCCACGGAGTGGTGATACTCTAAGATAGGCTCTATCACCAACTTCGTAGGTGACTTCTCTACGCTTAGGATCAGCGTAGCTTTTCTGTCGGGACTGTGCTATCTTCAACCTGTCCTTAACCAATTTTACTTTCTCTTCGGCTTCTTTGATAAGTTCTGGCCCGAATAAACTTCTTTCTCCCACACCATTCCATAACAATGGGGTGGTACATTTTCTTCCGTAGAGAAACTTAAACGGTGCCATCTTAATGCTGGCTTGATAGCTGTTGTTATAAGAAAATTCTGCGTAAGGCAGACTTCCATCCCAACTGGCTCCATAATCTAGGGCACATGCCCTCAACATGTCTTCCAGAATTTGATTAGTCCTTTCTGTTTGTCCATCGGTTTGAGGATGAAAAGCAGTACTGAATTCCAACCTCGTTCCCAATGACTCATGTAGTTGTCTCCAACAACGGGAAGTGAATTGAGTTCCCCTATCAAACACAATACTCTTAGGCACACCATGAAGGCATACAATTCTACTCATGTAGATTTTGGCTAACTTGGCACTAGTATAAGTTGTTTTCACGGGTATGACATGAGCAACTTTAGTTAGGCGATCCACTACTACCCATATGGAGTCATATCCTGATCTGGTCCTTGGTAATCCGGTAATGAAATCCATACCAATCTTGTCCCACTTCCAATCAGGAATAGGTAGTGGTTGAAGCAAACCTGCTGGTTTCTGATGCTCCTCCTTTACTCTACTACATACATCACACAAAGCAATATGTTCGGCGATGTCTCTCTTGAGATTGTTCCACCAAAATCTTTCTTTCATGTCCATGTACATTTTGGTGTTACCCGGATGAATAGAATACGGAGAGTTGTGCGCTTCTTGCAAAATCAGTTTCCGTAACTCCAGATCTTGTGGAACACAGATACGTTTCCCATGCCATAATGTACCCTATTCGTCTTCATGGAAATTTTTAGCTCTCCCTTGGCCAATATTTTCCTTAATCCTTTCAATTTCCTTATCGGTCTTCTGAGCTTCTCGGATCTTGTCCAACAAAGTGGGTTGAACATCCAAAGACATGAGATGTCCTTCAGGCACAATCTCTAATCTGAGTTCTCTGAATTGAGTACACAAATCATCTGGCAATTCTCCTTTGGTAAGGCCATTCACAAACACCTTACGACTTAGAGCATCTGCTACAACATTTGCTTTACCGGGGTGGTATTGCAAACTTAAGTCATAGTCCTTGATAAGCTCTAACCATCTTCTTGTCTCATATTGATTTCCTTTTGGGTGAAGATATACTTCAAACTCTTGTGATCGGTGAACACTTCACAACGCTTTCCCAAGAGGTAATGTCTCCATGTTTTGAGTGCATGGACGACAGAGGCTAACTCCAAATCATGAGTAGGATAGTTTACCTCATGAGTTTTGAGTTGTCTCAAGGCATAGGCCACAACTTTACCATCTTGCATAAGTACGGCACCCAACCCTTGATCAGACGCATCACAATATACTTGGAAATCCTTTTCTAAATCTGGCAGACATAGAACTGGTGCTGTCACAAGTCTCTTCTTCAATTCTTGAAAGCTGACTTCACAACCTTCAAACCAAGCAAACTTCTTGTCTTTCTTTAACAATTCAGTCATTGGCTTAGCAACCTTTGAGAAATTTTCAATGAACCTTATGTAGTACCCTTCTAAGCCAAGGAAACTACGAACTTCTTTCACATTCTTGGGAGATTCCCATTCAGTCACAGCTAAAACTTTAGCAGGATCAACCGCTACACCATCCTTCGTCATAACATGACCAAGAAAACCAACTTCTTCTAACCAGAACTCACACTTGCTGAATTTGGCATAAAGTTTATGCTCTCTTAACTTCTCAAGTATCAAACGCAAGTGTCCTTCTTGCTCTTCTTTGCTCTTGGAGTAGACTAAGATGTCATCGATGAAAACGACAACAAACTTGTTAAGGAATTCCATGAACACCTTGTTCATCATATTCATGAAGTATGCTGGAGCATTGGTCAAGCCGAAAGGCATTACGGTGTACTCATACAACCCATACCTTGTGGTGAATGCTGTTTTAGGTATGTCTTGCTCTCTTATCTTGAGTTGAAAATAGCCTGACCGGAGATCAATCTTTGAGAATACACATGCTCCTTCTAGCTGATCAAACAAGTCATTTATTCTTGGCAAAGGATATTTGTTCTTGATAGTTACCTCGTTGAGAGAACGGTAATCTATGCATAACCTTTGGCTTCTATCCTTCTTCTCCACAAACAAAACTGGGTCTCCCCAAGATGAAGAACTTGGTTGAATAAATCCTTTATGCAACTGCTCTCCTAGTTGCTTCTTGAGCTCTTTCAGTTCATCAACTGACATTTTATATGGTCTCTTTGCTATTGGTCCAGATCCTGGTACCAAATCTATCAGAAACTCCACATCTCTATCTGGTGGCATTCCTGGTAATTCTTCCGGAAATACATCCGGATACTCACACACAATTGGCGCACTGTCCATGCTAACCCCCTTAAGAGAATTCAGCATACTCTTCTTTGCTCCAAAGCTGGTATTGAATCTGATCCTTTTATTGTCCGGAGTTGTGAGTGAGACAGTATGGCTGGCACAATCTATCACTCCTTTGTATTTAGTCATCTAGTCCATCCCCAGAATGACATCCAAACCTTGGGAGTTTAATATTATCAAGTTAACGGGAAACTTATACTTCCCAAATTCTATGACTAGGTCATGGCATCCTGAATTCACTATCATTTCTCCACCAGGAGAACTTACTCTTATAGGACACCCAATAGTTTCTACCGGTAGTTCATTTCTTTCAACAAATGCTCTTGATATGAATGAATGAGATGCACCAGTATCAAAGAGTACAAATGCTGGAATGGAATTGAGTCTGAACTTACCAGCAACAGCGTCAAGTTCCTCATAGACCTCCTCCACATTAATGTGGTTCACCTGACCTTTATGGAAAGGATTGGGCTTGACAGGTCCTTCAACTTTATTTTCGGGGCACTCATTTGCATAGTGTCCCATCTTCTTGCATTTGAAGCATTCAACCGGACTGATGTCTCTCTTAGCAGGCTGACTTCCACTTCCACTACCATTCCCACTGTGGTGGTTCTTATGTCCACTCTTGTGGTTCTTGTATTTGTCGTTGTCATGACTGCGGTGATGCTTGTTGTCATGACGGTTGTGGTTGTGGTGCTTGTTGAATTTACCATGCTTATGGGATCCTGAGCTTACACTGTCATCATAGTGAGATCGTTTGTGAGACGATCCCGAGCTGTGCTTGTCGGAGTGCTTTCTCTTTCTACTCTTGACTTGCTTCATTTTGTTCTCCAATATAGCAGCCTTTTCACAGAGCGACTGATAAGTGGGAACATATGCTACAGCCAGCTGTAGATTCAGCTCATCATTCAAGCCTTCCAGAAACTTTTCTTTTCTCTTGGCATCTGTGTCAACTTCATCCGGTGCATAACGCGCCAGATTGTTGAACTCTTCAATGTATTCAGCCACGCTGCGGTGGCGCTGCTTCAGGTTGTGAAACTCCTTCTTTTTCAGGCTCATTATTCCTGATGAGATATGAGCCGTGCGGAAGCCATCTTCAAAGATAGCCCAAGTCACCTCATCAATAGGAGTGGTGATTTGGAAGTTGTCCCACCATGTGGCGGCTGGCCCTTCCAGCAGATGTGCTGCAAACCTGACTTTTTCAGCATCCGTGCAGCCCACGGTCACTAAGTCTTTGTTTACAGAACGTAGCCAATCATTGGCCACCATGGGATCAGTCGTCCCCGAGAACTTAGCTGGCCTCAAATGCAGAAATCTGGTGAGCATATCAAAGCCCGGAGGGTTGTTGTTGTTGTTGTTGTTATTGTTGTTGTTATTGGGGTTGTTGTTATTGTTATTATTCTGGTTCTGGATAAATGTCGTCATCATCTGCATGAGCTGTGTTTGAGCATTCATCATTTGGTGCATTTCCGGAGTTATGTTGTTGTTGCTGGGGTTGGGATTTGCGCGACGGGGAGGCATCTGTGGTTTGTTCAAATAGAGATAAGAATGAGATACCCATAGATGTTTTTATGCACATTACATCACAAACAACACATAGCATGCCACACAAAGATATAACTTCAACAACAAGATAACAAGTTCTCAAAGTAAAACACACAAGTGGCAAGCCATCCACATGTCGAATGGTCCAATAACAAGTTCACAAATAACAAGTACGATAAATAAAGATAAACGAGTAGTCAAGTCTACTCATCAGCATCAATCTCCTCCTCGACAAAGGTAAGACCTGCGTTCTCCATCGCGGTCTTGTTCTCCTCAATAGTAGTGGTCAAGGACTCGATCTTGGCCTTGAGAGCCCTCTTCTGGGAACGAAGTCTCTGTATCACTGTCTGCTGCTGCTCTAGCTCGAAGTCCTTGGACTGCAGTTCTTCAGTCATGTCCCGGATCTTCTTGTTCCTATCCTGGACGCGTTTCTCCTGACTCTTGAACTTCCGTTCCTGGGTCTCGAACTTTGCCTCCATTTCCTTGACCATCTCGTCCTGCTGTGCGAAAAGCTTGTCCTTCTCGCGAAGCTGCACCTGGAGCTCGTCATTGCTGAGCATGACATTGGTCCTGTCCATGTCCACGTGCCTAAGGAGAGACTCTAAGTCCTGGAGATACAGACGTATCGGCTCTGCTGCGTCCCTCGAGTCGTCCTCGAAGTCGATGGACTCTCCGTCCTCATCACGTCTTCCGAAGACGTGGAAGTGAGTGCCTCTAACCTGTCGGGAGTGACGGCCTAGCAGACGTCCTATCAGGTCCTGCATGACTACCTCCATGCCTCTCTCCCTGTCATCGTGCATAAGCTTGAAGACGATGGCCTCCGTGGTAGGCTCTGTCTGGCGTCCGGGCTGGTTCACCTTGAAGCCCCAGAGGTCCTTCCTCTCGAACTTGGCGAGTGGATGCACCATGATGGTGGGAAGAGGGAGATCGAGCAAAGTGGTAAGCTCAACGATACGAGGGCCAAAACGGGTAACCTGGAACTCCTCAACAGTGCTGATGGTAATAGGCATCTATTTATAAGATAGAAAAGTTAGGGCAACACAATTTAAGATAAAATAAAGACAAACATCACATACACATCCTTGGAACACAAAATCACACAAGTCATGCATACATGAATCCATTACATCAACCAAGGTCCAAACTTATTTAAGGTATCATTTTGGAAAATAAGGTAATAGGTGGTGGTCCAACTAATGAAATATGTTTACAATCCTATCTCACTGGATCTGTTGGCTAACACAATGTTCCTAGAGGCAATCAGCCTATCTTGCTCACATGATTCCATCACTAAGTCTATGATATCTCCTCTTAAGGTTTGGTTGGTGGCTTCCAACTCTTGGGTATGTTCCTTCTCTTTCTCTAAGTCTTTTTGGAGGTTGAGCATTCTGCACTTGACTCTAGTACTGAGTTCTTTGATAGTCCTCCAACCTGCTTCTCTTGCTGACTCAAAGAATGTGGTGTGCATCACAGTGTTGGTGTACATGCAGAATCCTCTTTCTTTGTGGTTGTCTTCCTTATTTTTGTACAAGTGAAGTTGCACCCACCAGTACTCCACTCCTTCATCCATCACTGGAAAGCCTTTGTAAACAGCTGCACCATGTGCTTCCATTGCCACCATGAGGTCCTTGAGAATTTTGGGAAACTCAGTTTCACACTCCAAGGTCATGGTCATGAGTGGTCCTTTCTTCACGACTTCGTTGATGGAGTTCATCTACAAATAGAGATGAGAATGAGAAGATTAGAAAAGTTGTACGAGAAGAATAGACAAGTGTAGAAGTAGTTGAAAATTTTCCTTAGTGGTTTTCCAATCCTAGGGTCATAATCCTACAGGCAACACAGTGCTCTGATACCATCTGTAAGATCCCTCCTTTGTAAAGGAAAAGGATCCCTGTGATTGCAATGCTAGTCCCTGGATCAATGCTAGCATCCACAGTTTAAGATGAAGTACACACAAACAAAGGTCATTTATTACATCCATTCCAGAGATAAAACATAGTCTTTTACAACTCATGGCCACAGGCCTAATACAAGAGTTTTGGAATAAGTAAATAAACATAAGTCTTCATCTTCATGTGCCACAGGCAAGCATGTTGAGTGTAGACTCATGACACCTAATCATCATCGGAGTATCCTGCAACATCACAAGTTACAACCACAGTGGGTCAATACTTTGGAATAGTATTGGCAAGTGATACCTTAGTAAATTTTAGGTGGACTATAATACTATATGCATTTTGGCTAAGTGTAGCTTGGCTTGCTTTGCTTGAAAATAGGTTTTCCCTATTAGTTGAAATCACTAAGTTTTTCTTTGTCAAAACTTTCCCAAGAAACCACCAATAGACATTGGGGTCCTTCACCCTTGTTCACCCACAAGATTTACCTAGAAGTTGGAGTGATGAGATTGTTGTAGCTTCCATGTCTTGATGCTCAAATTGTCCATTGCCATGGACTTGGCTAAGTACTTAGATTTTCCATCTGCAGAGGTTGTGCACTTTCCCCTCCAGACTTGGTTTCCCAAGACAGGACCTTTCAGAAGCCTTCCCTTATTCAAATGGACGCGTTCCAACCTATCATCCCACTACCACCAACTGTCCAAATGACTAAGTTCTAGCAACCTATATGATCAAAGCAGAGCCCATATTGCCAAGTGGCTGCACTATAAGCTTCTCAACACTTGGCCTCCAAATCCCTTTGTGCCTGGGTGGCATACCACAAGTGTGATACACAAGGTAAACCATATCCATGGGCCTTGTGTAACCACTCAACCAAAAACCACCATTCAAGTCCCATTCCACCCAAGAGGTTCATTGACTTAGTTGTTTTATTAAGAAAAACATAAGTCTAAAAGACTTAGAAATATTTTCATCATAGCATGTAAATACTTTACCAACCCTTGTTTGTTACTAGCTAGGCTAAGCATGGCATAGTGACTTAACTTAGGAAATTTCCTAGCAATTCTACAATTCTACAACTACTTAGGATTTCCCCACTTAGCATTTGGCAAAAACAACATGCAAGACTTAGCAAAATATTTCTAATGCTTATACAAAAATATAGGGATGGAAATATTCATGAAGTACCACTTGCCTTGGTAATGGGGAGAGCAGCACTCTTCACAATCATAGTCACTAGCAAAATCTACACAAAATTTGTAGCACAAAAATTACACACAATTCATATACAAACAAAAATAATATGAATGCATGCATGCAAGAAAATGCTAAGTGATGATTTTTGAAAACTCCACCAAGCAAGTGCATGATACAGAAACATAACCAAGTCAAAAAGCTTGCCAACTAAACTTATTTTGCCCTAAAACAATTTACTAAACAAAAACTATAATCAAAATGGACCTAAACATGCTTCTGCACACAAAGTCATTTTAACAGAAACTTTTTGTTAAACACATTGCAGATTCAGAAAGGGCTTGATTCACTGATTCCAACGGTATAAAATTTGGAAAAATCTAACGTGGGAATCAAAAGTTATAGCCCTTTGAAAATTGGATCTAAATCTGATTTGAATTCTATTTTTGAATCCAACCCTAGACACGCGTCAAGTTTCTATTGGTGCGTACCGGTTCGCACCGGATCACCCTTCCGCGCCGTTGGATCTAACTATCGCTGCACGGCTCAGACCTATCCATACCCCTTCGGCTGGGATCTATCGTGTCCACTGGATCTAGATCGAACGATCCTAAGCAAAGGACCAACAAGTGGCGGCGCTAGCGGCGGCGACAGGCGGCGGCGCGCTCAGTCAGTGGCGGAGCCGGCGAACTAGGTCACGCGGGGAGGTGGGAGGAGGCTCACCGGAATTGCCGCGACGAGGAGATGCTCAGCGTGTGCTTGGTTGGCGAAGGGGCGCTCAAAGTCGTCGCTGATTGCTCGTCGGAGTAGTCCCTGGTGACGGATGCTGCTGTTCGTTGACGTTGGCGAGGGTGCGGATCATGCCAAGGCAAAAGGAGCGGTGGGTCAGATGCGCAAGACGATGCTAGTCACATGGGTGTCAACGAGAGGAAAAGGGGCGGTCGGAGATTACCACTGGCGATCGTCGGAGTTGAAGCCGAAGACGGTGGCGCTCAGTCGCTTGCGTTGCCAACGTTCTGGGTCACGCGCGGGCGAGCTAGTGGTACTGGGAGGTGCGCAAGGTGAAGTGGAGCCTGCTCGTGTGAACCAGGAGCAGAGGGGTGGTCGGGGTTGGCCGGAATTGTGGCTGCGGTTCGTCGGAGCAGCGAGGTCGCGGTGAGCAAATTCTCGCAGCCTGGGGGCGCTCTGTGCTTGGGTTTGGGGGATAATGGAGAGGGGACAGAGGGGTTTAAGTAGAAAGGATGCGGGCGAGATTTACTCGAGCATTGATGCGAATTGAAGCTGCGAAATCAACCAGGAAACGCCCGGCGTAATTTGGGGATGAACCAGTCGCGGGGGTGAAGACGACGAAGGTCGTGTGGGTCGTGACTGTCAGCGAAAGAGGGGGAGAGGGAGTGGGTCCTGCCTGTCAGCGAGCTAGTGAGTGCGGGGGCGAGTGAAAGAAAACGTTTCGCGGGGGAGGGATTGCTGGCTAGCTGGGCCGAGTTGGGCTGGGTTGGCCAGATTGGCTGTTTGTTTATTTTTTTCCTCTTTACTCTTTTTCTGTTTGACTTTCTAGGAATGGTTTTCAAACTCCAATTTAAATAAGTTTGAATCCAAACCTTCTCTAGCTTTTTGTACAGTGTACCTTGCACTCAACTATGTGTCAAACACTTCTGTTCACTCAAACCTACTTGGGTCATTTGAAAAAAAATAAAATAAAACCAAGCCTTTAGGAGATATAATAATAGGCATAAATTTGGTTTTATTTCATACTTTATTTTGAAACTTTGCTCAAGCTTTTGAAATCACTTAAGTTTGAACTGAAAACATTTCTGAATACCTAATAGTACCTTTCTCATTAGCAAGTAGCACAAAGGCTAGAGCATTCATACATCAAATAATGAGCAACATATGCTCCTGTTTTTGAAATGATTTTGAGATGAAACCCTAAATGATGATGGATGCATGGATGATATGCATGAGTTTTGAAACATGATTTTAGGGATGTTACAGAAACACACATCCATAACATTGAGGCTAAGAGATGCAAAGTAGATAGTGATAATACTACTTATTTGTGGCACTGTCGTCTAGGTCATATTGGTGTAAAGCGCATGAAGAAACTCCATTCAGATGGACTTTTGGAGTCTCTTGATTTTGAATCATTTGACACATGCGAACCATGCCTCATGGGCAAGATGATCAAAACCCCGTTCTCCGGAATGATGGAGCGAGCAACGGACTTGTTGGAAATCATACATACCGATGTATGCGGACCGATGAGTGTTTCGACGCGCGGTGGATATTGCTATTTTCTCACTTTTACCGATGACTTAAGTAGATATGGGTATATCTATTTAATGAAACATAAATCTGAAACATTTGAAAAGTTCAAGGAATTTCAGAATGAAGTGGAGAACCATCGTAACAGAAAGATTAAGTTTCTACGATCCGATCGTGGAGGTGAATATTTGAGTTATGATTTTCTCACGCATCTTAAAGCAAGCGGAATCGTTTCGCAACTCACGCCACCCGGAACACCATAGTGCAATGGTGTGTCTGAACGCCGGAATCGAACCCTATTAGATATGGTCCGATCGATGATGTCTCTCACTGATTTGCCGTTATCATTTTGGGGTTATGCATTAGAAACCGCTGCATTCACTTTAAATAGGGCACCATCTAAATCCGTTGAGACGACACCATATGAACTGTGGTTTCGTGCTAAACCTAAGTTGTCGTTTCTTAAAGTTTGGGGATGCGAAGCTTACGTCAAGAAATTGATGCCGGACAAGCTCGAACCCAAAGCGGAGAAATGCGTCTTCATAGGATACCCTAAGGAAACTATTGGGTATACCTTCTATCACAGAACCGAAGGCAAAGTGTTTGTCGCAAAGAATGGTTCCTTTCTTGAGAAGGAGTTTCTCTCGAAAGAAGTGAATGGGAGGAAAGTAGAGCTAGACGAGGTTGTTGAACCTTCTCTTGAATTGGAGAGTAGCGCAGCACCTGAAATTGTTCCAGTGCCGCCTGCACAACCAATAGAGGAAGATAATGACAAGGATCATGAAGCTTCGGACGATGCTGCTACTGAACGTCACAGGTCGACAAGGTCGCGTGCCCCTCCCGAGTGGTACGGCAACCCTGTCTTGACTATCTTGTTGGTAGAAGACAGTGAACCTACGAACTATGAGGAAGCGATGATGAGCCCAGACTCTGAGAAATGGCTAGAGGCCATGAAATCCGAATTGGGATCCATAAGCGAAAACCAAGTATGGACTTTGGTGGACCCTCCTAGTGACCGAAAGGCCGTTGAGTGCAAATGGATCTTCAAGAAGAAAACGGACGCGGATGGTAATGTTACCGTCTATAAAGCACGACTTGTCGGGAAAGGTTTTCGACAAGTTCAAGGTGTTGACTACGATGAGACTTTCTCCCCCGTAGCGATGTTTAAGTCCATTCAGATTTTGTTAGCAATTGCTGCGTTTCATGATTATGAAATATGGCAGATGGATCTCAAGACTGCGTTCCTCAATGGCAACATTGATGAAGAGTTGTATATGATGCAACCCGAAGGTTTTTTCGATCCTAAGGATGCTGATAAAGTGTTCCAAATTTCTACGAAGCTTGTATCTACAAGAAAGTGAGTGGGAGCTCGGTGACATTTCTGGTACTATATGTGGACGACATATTGATTATTGGAATGACATTAACATGCTTAACGATGTGAAGAGTTATTTGAACAAGTGTTTTCAATGAAAGACCTAGGTGAAGCTGCTTATATATTGGGCAGCAAAATCTATAGAGATAGACAAAGACGCCTGATAGCTTTAAGCCAGAGTACATACCTAGACAAAGTTCTGAAAAGGTTCAGAATGGATAAGGCGAAGAAAGGTTCAGTGCCTATGTTGTCAGGTAAGACATTGAGCAAGGCTCAGTGTCCAGCTACGGTAAATGATAGAGAAGCTATGAGCAAAGTGCCTTATGCCTCGGCCATAGGTTCTATCATGTATGCCATGCTGTGTACTAGACCGGATGTGTCCAATGCTCTTAGTTTGACGAGCAGATATCAAAGTGATCCAGGAGTGGAACACTGGACAGCTGTGAAGAACATCCTAAAGTACCTAAATAGGACTAAAGAAATGTTCTTAGTCTATGGAGGTGATGAACAGCTCGTCGTAAAAGGTTACGTCGACGCTAGTTTCGACACCGACAAGGATGATTCTAAATCTCAGACAGGATACGTTTATATTTCGAATGGAGGAGCTGTGATCTGGAGAAGCTGCAAGCAAAGCGTGATCACGGGATCTACAGTAGAAGCGGAATACATGGCTGCTGCAGAAGCGTCAAGTGAAGGAGTTTGGATCAGGAACTTCATCACTGAGCTTGGCGTGGTTCCAAGTGCATTGGACCCACTGGAGATATTGTGTGACAACACTGGCGCCATAGCACTCGCTAAGGAACCAAGATATCATCCAAAGACCAAGCACATCAACCGCAAGTTTCATATAATCCGAGATTATATAGCAGATGGAGATCTGAAGATTAGCAAAGTACATACATATCTGAATGTTGCAGATCCATTGACTAAACCTCTTCCACTTGCAAAACATGATCATCACCTTAGTGCCATGGGTGTGAGATTGTTGCCAAATGTAAACTAGGTTATTGACTCTAGTGCAAGTGGGAGACTGTTGGAATTATGCCCTAGAGGCAATAATAAAGATGTTATTATTATAATTCTTGTTCATGATAAAGTTTATATTCCATGCTAGAATTGTATTAAGCGAAAACTTTAATACTTGTGTGGTTTGTGAACAACACCGTGTCCCTAGTATGCCTCTATGGACTAGCTCATTGATTAATGATGGTTAAGGTTTCCTAACTATAGACATGAGTTGTCGATTAATAATGAGATCATATCATTTGGAGAATGATATGATGGACAGACCCAAACTAAGAGAAGCAATTAGATCGTGTCATCGTGTTCATCATTGCGAAGCTTTTCTTATGTCAAATATTGTATTCCTTAGACCATGAGATAATGCAACTCCCTGGTATCGGAAGAAAGCTTTGAGGTCATCAAACGTCATCCTATGAGAGGGTGATCATAAAGGTGTCTCTCAGGTGATCGGAAAGTACCTGTTGGGTTGTATGTATCGAGATGGGATTTGTCCCTCCCAAGTCGGAGAGATATACTTCGGGCCCACTCGGTAATCGATATCAACACCGCTTGCAAGCATGTGGTTAAGGAGTTGATCACAAAGTGATATCGGATTACGGAACGAGTAAAGTACTTGCTGTGAATGAGATTGAACTAGGTATGACGGTACTGACGATCAAATCTCGGGCAAGTAAAATATCGCGAGACGAAGGGAATATACATATGGGATTGATTGAATCCTGGCATCGTGGTTCATCCGATATGATCATCGATGAATGTGTGGGAGTCAATATGGGTTTCCAGACCCCGCTGTTGATTATTTATAGAAGATCATGTCTGCATATTCTCGAACCCGAAGGGTCACACACTTAACGTGTCTCGACGCTAGGATAGATTGGATAATTGGTTTATGAGTTTTTGTTCGGAGTCTCGGATGGGATCCGGGACATCACGAGAGGTTCTGGAATGGTCCGGAGAATAAGATTCATATAAGGCAATGCCGTTTTTGGAGTTCGGAATTGTTTCGGGTTAATCGGTATTGTACCGGAAGCTTCTAGAACCTTCCGGAGGGGGACCAACGTGGCCCCACCTGCCAGGAGGGGGCATGGGCCTATGAGGGAGTGCCCTGGCCGCTTTGGGCCAGGGGCACAAGGCCCCATAGGGACCAGCCGGCCAACCTAGGGCAAAACCCTAGGAAAGCTTCTAGAAGGAGGGGGGGGGGGGAAACTTACCCCCCACTCTTCCTCCTTGGCCGCCGGCCTAGGCTTGGGGGAGGGGCTAGGGTTGGCGCCCACCCCTCTATATAAAGAGGGCTGGGGGCGCACCACCCCCAACACACCTCCTCCTCAAGCCCAAGCCGCCCTAATGCCCTCCTCTCTCTCTCCCTCCCGACTGCACGTAGGCAAAGCCCTGCTGCAGAAAATCTCCACCACTTGCACCGCGCCGTCGCGTTGTAGATCCAATCTGTCTCTGTTGCCTACCAAAACCCACCGGCGAGCAGCGACGGGCAACACGAAGAGCCGGGAGGCTCCCAGGACTGCTGGTGGGCCCTGGTCCCTCGGGCAACGGCCCGCAAAACTCCGGCACACGTCCTGGCTTGGTTCGAGGGCGTGCCACCTGACCTATACCTGGTCAGGAAGGTGAAGGATTGCTTCGATTGGTTTCCTGCATGGTATACAAGTATACGTAAAATTCGAGCCGTGACCGGCTCCCAGGTTTCCCTGTGAATCGGCTCCCAGAGCCGATTATCCCATGGTTCTGCATTAGATCTATTATAACATGGGGTTTTGCTTCATCAATACAAGTTAAATTGATCTACGACAGTTTAATGTTTTCACTACATGACTGGAACATCCTACACGTAATTGAGCCTAGTAGATACAAAAGATAATAGAAAACTAATCCTAGAGAAGGCCTAAAAACCAACGTAACGTCAATTCCCGGAACACCCCCTCTGGGATTGGTAAACCATATCTTACATACTACTGGATCGTTCAACCCGTTTGCAAGGCCTGATCATGTGGATATCAAACTAAACCTTGGAGAACAAGGCACAACTATAACAGATCAAATCGACTTAAATAAAGATCAAGCAAGATGCCACCCTTACACCCGGGAAAAGGTGCAACGGCGGCGAGATAGCTAGAGGTAGCATAACTAAACAATCATAGCGAAAAGTACTGATGCTAATCCAAACAAATCTATGATAATAGTGTTACTCGCCATCAACAAGGCTTCAGTACGAGTAACACTAGATAACGCATAAGTAGATACTGCCTAGATCGCAAGATGCGATATAGGCAGCATGGCACTTACCCGAGAAAAAACCCTAGAAACAAGGGGTGGCGATGCGCCGAGATTGTGTTTGTTGTGAACGTGATTGTCCTCCTTTTCTCGATAACCTTAGGTACATATTTATAGTCCGGAGACTTTCTGTCTTTGGAATAACTCTACAACTCTATCTCTTACCTAAATCTAAACGGAATCTATTACAATATAAGATACACGGGCAATTTAGCCCAAATCAACACACGGGGCCGATTCAACAACACGTTGCATATACGTATCTTCTAAGCCCATCTTGACCACGGCCCAACTCCTCCTTTGGCCAAAATATGGCGATAACACATGCCCCCCTGGTTTTGGTAATAATAATTCCAAAACCACTCCGTTTTTTCCCTTCTCCTCTTTTTTTTTCCTGTATCGGGTTACGCGTCGTCAGAATGCGTTGCAGAACAGAATCGTCACGCTACCCCTTCATCATGATGCCCTGTCTTCTCAACTTCTTCGCAGTGCATGATCTGACAATTTCGGCAGTGCTTTCTGGGAAACTGCTATAGCATTGAACCTCTTCATACTATTCCCCTTATTTAAATTCACCCAAACAGTTCGCAGTCCCCATCTTCCTCCAATAGCCAAAAAAAACCCTTCCTCCTCCTCCGCCGAAAAACCCTCTTTCTCCGCCATGGCCTCCTCCGGTTCATCTGGCCTGTCCTCCCAAGCCTCCAACTCAATGAGCGACCGAGAGCCGACGCCAGAACACCCGCCGATGGCAGCGTACCACACTCTCACCCCACAATGGTGGGACGAGAGGGATTGGGACTTCGCCGCTTGGTCGGAGGACGACGCGTCCTTGACTGACGTCGAGGAAGATCTGCAGTTCCTCGCTGATGGGGAACTGGAGGCGGACAGCACCGACGACGCCATGTCCTGGGACGGCGTCGACTCCTCCGACGAGGAGGAGGAAGCGGAGGAGGACAACTCCTCCGACGAGTACCAGCCGGTGAGGTACTTCCGCGCCGGGTCCAGCAAGGACACCGAAGACGACGACGAGGATGAGGAGGCCCCCGCTGGCATCTTCAGCAGCAGCAGCGAAGACGACGCCGGTAGCAGTGCTGAGGACAGCGAACAGGACGGCAGCGACGACAGCGATGACAACCTCGGCCTCTAGATTAGGAACCAGTAGTAGTAGTAGTAGTAGTAGTAAGCTCCCTTTTGTAATCAATCACCCCTTTTGTAAGCAATCAGCTTTTGAATGAATGAATGAAAATCTGTTTCTCGAAGATTGCTTTTTTTCGTCCCAATTTTGCCGATAGCCAAAATAGGTCGATGCTCCAGAAGCCGATAATGCTGTACCGGCTTTTACCGCACTCATTCCGTTAACTAAGTCAAAACTTAAAGAGCCGATGGACATCGGCTTTCCCAAAAACGTTGACAAGGTCAAAACTTGGTCGCATATTTAGGCAAACCTAAGCGGCTGCTTTTCAGTCTCAAACGGTAACCTGCGACCTTCTTCAAAAAAGGCGACCTAGATCTTCAATCGCCCACTGACCATATCGAGCTCACAGCGACAAAAAACCCTCGATCCCCAACTGCGCAGATTCATCTCCGCCGGCGAACTAGATGGCGGAATCGTCCAACACCAACCCAGAGGTCTCCGGTCTGAAGGTACGCCTACTCCTCGCAGTCTGAACACGATGGTAGACTTAATGGCGAACACCTGAATTAATGCCTTATTCCACCATTAAATTTTCTAGGTTTCAGACATTCTGCTGCCGCATCCGTCTCTCCCAAACTCCCTCTGTCTTGGCCCTCGCACACAATCTAGCCCTGCTCATCTGATTTCTTGCGAAGCCAATAGAATCCCCTTCGTAAGCCAAGACCTAGATCTGAACTCTTGGGCCGACTGTCTACGAGCCTGGCCTAATCCCCCTGAACACTGGGTCTCTTGGTTCAGTAGAGTAGCTAGAGCTTACCAATCCCAATGGGAAACCACGGGAATAGCCGATGCCTTGCATTTATCATTGTCTCCTCTTGAGAAACACGAGAACCTCCTGAAAACCATCGGCTACTTCTGGTCTGACGCTCTGAACTGCTTTATGTTCGGTCATGGCCCTATGTCACCAACCCTGTTAGACGTGGTGATGATCACCGGCCTGGATGTCACATCACCCAGCCCCTCTGCTTTTAAACTGACCAAAGTCCCCTACAAACTGTCTTCTAAAACAGACTGCACAAACTGGGGTGCCTACCTCCAACGCCATATGAAAACAAAGGGCCCTGTCTCAGAGAAAGAACATATAGCCTTTCTCAACTTCTGGCTGGAGCATTTCATATTCTGTGGCCCTTCTCTTGCTCCAACCAAGAACTATCTCTCCCTAGCCCACGAACTGGCCAAAGGTACTCAACTTGGCATCGGCAAACTATTCCTTGGAGAGGTCTATCGATATCTTCAGTTGATGTCTGCCAAGCTGTTCTCAGGCATAGCAGTCAAAACAGGTGGTCCTTAGTGGTTCATTCAACTATGGGCTCAGCTGTACTTTCAGAATCATATCCCAGACTTCCCCCTTTTGGCGAGCTGTACCTTTCCAGATGTCAAGGGGAAGCAGATCCGATGCACTAGTTATGGACAAGCTTTGTCTAGGCTGCCAGGCAGCAAACTATCCCCTCAGGAAGCAGCCAAGTGGTTCAGCACTTTCTTTCAAGGTCTGGACAATCCTACCTTCTTCCCTTACATGGAAGAGTCTGAACATTTCGAAAATCCACTCTCCTTCAGGCTAGATAACTTTGCCGATGACACCAGCACCCGACAACTCTTTTCCATTGTGATCCGACCCTGTTTCCTTCCAGTTGGTATGAGTACATCCAACAGAATCATCAAGCCTGGGTATGAATTCTACCAGCCGGTCATAGTGGCCCGGCAATTTGGCCTTGGGCAAGTACCTCCCCATCTCTTCCTCCATCATCTTACGGAGTGCAGGGCCGACCTGCCTGATCCTCTCACCAGTCAGAGGTGTTACTCCTTTGATGCTCTGACCATCCCCATTCCAAATGACCTCACCTTCGCTTCATCAATTGATGGCTTCGAGGACTGGTGGTCGATGTGGAAAGCTCTGGGGCCGTTGCTGAAACACCTTGATGCCGATTATGACATCCCCGTGGAACAGGTACCACTGCTTATACATTTTATTAACGCAGCTCATAAATGATTCTTTTACTAACCCAATTTCTCCCTTTGCAGCAACAAGATGGCCCTGAACCCACACACAGCGATGGCTCCCCTTTTGAGTTCTTTCCGCCAGCTCCTGTGGTTCTTTTCTGCAAAAACTCGCCGCCTTTGAAAAAGGTAATAATGCAGAAACAGCCGATAACACCTCAATCGGCTTCTAAGAAGCAAGGAACTTCAACATCAGCTGCCCCTCGAGTTCCCACCAAGATAAGAACGACGACGAAGAATGTAGCTGCCAGGAAGACTTTGAGACACCGGAGCCCTTCTCCAGAAAGCTCGCATGTAGGCTGATCCATGTCTTGGCCGTTTCTTCTCATTTTTTCATTCTTGCAGATGTGCTTGTGTCTAACAGCCTTCCTTCTTTTGCAGGCTTCCGTCGAAGAAACATCCCACGAGGACACACAGCCCAATGAGGGAGAATCGAGCCCAACGGATTCTGAGAGGACCATCACCCCGAGCCAGCCAGATGTGCCACCATCGGCTTCCAGGAAAAGGTCGGTTCCTGAACCTGCTGCCCCCCGAGCACCAGTCGAGGCCGGGCCAGCTGTGGGTCCCAAGAGAGCTCGTAAAGGACTACAAGCTTCTTCATCGAGCCAAGAGGTTCCGAAAAATCATCATCCTTTATGCTCTTGCCCCTTATTCCCTTTTGTCTGCCAGTTCACCATCATCTTCATCGGTTAAACACCTTTCATGCAGACAACTGAGGCTTCTGGTGGGAAGGTAGGGGCCGCGCCGACGCCTTTAGCCAAACCAGACCTGGCAATCCCCGAAAATGCAGATGAAATGGCTACCACTTTGGTAACGCCCCCAGCAACCACACACAAACCGATCGCCTCGCCGTCTGCTACCCCCTCGGTCTTAGGAGAGGTATGTTAACCTCTGTCGGCTTTATTCTTCCCTATTGGACACACACTGACGCCTTTTCGGGCTGCCAGGGTGGTGACATTTCAGGCTTGCTGACCTTTGATCCTGACTCCATCGATCCAACTCCCTCTGTTGCCACCGATGAACCACAAGCCAGGGCTATTCTACCTCAATTCCAACGACTTAGAGCCTTACTGTCTTCCCCGATCGAGGAGCTGATCGAGGGTTCTAAAGAGGTAAAGGGCGTTCTTGCTGAAATCCAAGACCAACTCCCAGTAACATTGCAGGTGAAGCTTTGGCCCGTCGTAACTTTGTCCTTCTTCGGGTCAAGGGTGAAGCTAGCTCGTGAAAGGATCAACCTGCGCCGTGCCCAACTCCCGCTGAAGGCGAATATTGCCGACAGATGTCAGCAGCTCAATGAGAAAAAGGCGTCCCTTGATGCCAAAACTGACACCTCTGTTAGTACCACCGAGCTCGCATCTCTGAAAAAGGAGCTGGAAGATCTTGAAGAAAAGGTCCGGGTGACAAAACAACTCATTTGTGACAAAGAAGCATCCATCGCCCGTTCCCAAGATGAAGCAGAGAGCCTCAAAGCCGAACTGAAGACCGATCTGGCAGACATACGTGCCCTGAATAAGCAGTTGGTGACGGGCAAGGATGAAGATGACGAAGCCGAGATTGCCGAGGTGGACCGTGTCCGTACTGACGCCCTCCAAGCCTTCGAGGCATTTCTTCAGTAGCTCGTTTATGTAAACTGGCGTCTGCTTGTAACAGTTTTGAACCTCTAAAGTCGATGACTGTGCATCGGCTGTATACTTCTATTGGCCGATTTCATGTATCGCCCCCCATATCTCGCTGTCCATCATCCCACGTACTTGGGAAATATATAATAATAAGTTTTTTATTGGCCGATTTCGTGTATCGGCCCCCATATCTCACTGTCCATCATCCCACATGCTTGGGAAATATTTCTTGAGATGCTGACCGTTGACAGCCACTGGGAATTTCACGCCATCCAGCTCCTCCAGCATGTACGCGTTCCCTCTTAAAACTTGATCTACCCTGTATGGCCCGTGCCAATTTGGAGACCATTTACCATATGCTGCATCCTTAGTCCCTAATGGCAACACCGCTTCCCATACCAGATCGCCAACATGGAACTCCTTAGGCCTCACCTTCTTGTTGTATGCACGAGCTACTTTGGCCTTGTTCTCTTTGATTTTCTCAAGCGACCACAGCCTAAGCTCAGTCAAATCTTCAACGCTGTCACTCATCAAGGCTGCATATTCTTCAGTCGTTAGATTGTTCTGAAAAGTGACACGTCTCGACCCAGCCGTAATTTCCCAAGGCAATACGGCTTCTTGTCCATAGACTAGATGGTACGGCGAGGTTTTTATCGCCCCATGACATGACATGCGGTAAGCCCATAAAGCCTCTGATAAAACCTCGTGCCAACGCCTAGGGTTCTCATCGATTTTCCTCTTGATCAGCTTGATAAGGCTCTGGTTGGACGCTTCAGCTTGCCCATTTGCTTGAGCATAGTACGGAGATGATCGCATCAGCTTGATCCCTGTGTCCTCACAGAACTCTCTGAACTCGTGAGAAGTGAAGACCGAACCTCCATCGGTCGTGATAGTCTGGGGAATCCCAAACCTATGAATGACGTGTTCTTTCACAAAATCGACGACATCCTTTGAACTTACTGACTTCATAGGGACAGCTTCCACCCACTTGGTGAAATAATCCGTGATGGCCAAAATCCACATGTGGCCTTTGCTTGACGGAGGATTGATCTTGCCGATCATATCCATGCCCCAACCTCGGAATGGCCAAGGCTTGATGATGGGGTTCATTGCTAACGCGGGTACCATCTGAATTTTTCCAAATCTCTGACATGCTTGACACCCTTTGTAGTACTTAAAACAGTCCTCGAGCATGGTAGGCCAATAAAACCCTGATCGCCTGATCAACCACTTCATCTTGTGAGCCGATTGGTGAGTTCCACAAGCGCCTTCGTGTACCTCGTGTAGGAGCCGATTGGCCTCAGCTGTCCCCGGACATTTGAGCAATAACCCCTCTAGAGTCCTGTAAAACATGCCGTCCCCAATGAGCACATACTTCATGGCCTTGTATCTTATTCGTTTAGGTGCCCCCCGAGCCGAATCCTTCAAGTAATTGAAGATATCGGCTCTCCAGTCGTCTGCGTCCAGGAATTGCACCGGAACATCGGCTCCCTCTGCCGCGTCCTTGTAGCCTGAAGCCATTTGTGCAAGATCATTGGCCTCGGTATTCTGCGATCGTGGGATCCAGGTGAAGTTTATGTATCGGAACTGTGCCATCAGCTCACGGCATTGCATCCATAATGGGAATAGCGACTCGCTCTCACACTTGTATTCCTCCGTGAGTTGAGAAATCACCAGCTTGGAGTCTCCAAAAATTTCCACTGCTTCCGCTCCAGCTTCGATGAGCAACTCCATTCCCTTGCGTATCGCCTCATACTCAGCGACGTTGTTGGTGCGAGGGGCTGACAACCTGATAGAGAAGGAAAATGTTGCCCCCCGGGGTGACACGAGTAGCATGCCGATGCCGCACCCATCGTCACAAACCGATCCGTCAAAGAACATAGCCCACGCTCGTATGGACAGTGCTGCTATATTGGTGTTGATCCTTTCAGCGATAAGGTCGGCCAATGCCTACCCCTTAACTGCTTTCGCGGGTTGATACCGGATGTCAAACTCCGATAATGCAAACATCCATTTGCCCAGTCGGCCTTTCAACATAGGAGCCGACAGCATGTGCTTTATAACGTCTGATTTGCAGACGATGATAATCTCTGCTGATAGCAAAATGTGGCGCAGCTTGGTGCAGGTGAAAAACAGGCAGAGGCACAACTTGTCGATCTCAGAGTACCTCGTTTCTGCATCCAGCATCCTTCTGCTGATGTAAAATACCACTCGCTCCAGCCCGTCATAAACTTGCACCACCACTGAGGCGATGGACGTGTCCGCTACTGAAAAGTAAATGTAGAATGGCCTATCCGGCTGGGGCGGAACCAATACTGGCGGCTTCGTCAGATATTCTTTGATCTCGTCGAAGGCTCGTTGTTGTTCTGCCCCCCAGCTGAACTCTTCATCAGATTTAATCTTTACAAGTCCCATGAACGGCTCTATCCTTCCTGACAGATTGGAGATGAATCTTCTGACGAAGTTGATCTTGCCGATGAGAGACTGCAGTTCTTTCTTCGTGGTAGGTGGCTTCATTGTTCGCACTGCCTCCTGACTTTTCAGGCTGATCTCAATTCCTCGTTCATGGACCAAGAAGCCCAAGAACTGACCGGCCGTCACACCGAAGGCACACTTCTTTGGATTCATCCGTAGCCCGAATTTTCTTGTTCGGTCCAGGACGTGTCGCAGATCATCCAAGTGTCCTTGTACTGAGGCTGACTTGACCACTACGTCATCGATATAAATTTCCACCAGCTTGCCGATCAGGTCAGGAAGATGTAATTCATGGCTCTTTGGTATGTGGCGCCGGCGTTCTTCAGTCCAAACGTCATGACTACATATTCAAACAACCCCACCGAACCTGGGACTCTGAATGCAGTCTTGTGTATATCTTCCGGAGCCATAAAAATTTGATTGTAACCGGCATTGCCATCCATGAAGCTCAAGATTTTATGACCGGCAGCTGCGTTGATTAACGTCTCTGCTACTGGCATCGGATACTCATCTTTCGGGGTAGCTCTATTGAGATCCCGAAAATCTATGGCCACACGCCAGCGGCCATCCTTTTTCTCTACAGGTACGATAGTAGAAATCCACTCAGCATACCTGCATGGCCTGATTAAATCGGCTGCCAACATTTTCTCGATCTCCTTCTTGACTTCTTTCAAAATTTCGGCCTTCATCTGTCGTGCTCGCTGCTGGAATGGCCGAAATCCTTTTTTAAGTAGGAGTCGATGCTCGATGATACTCCTGTCTAGCCCAGGCATCTCTGTATAATCCCAGGCAAAGCAATCTGGATATTCTTTCAACAAAGCTATCATCGGACCCCGCAGATTCGGATTCAACTTCTTGCTGATAAATGTTGGTCTTGGCTTATCCCCAGGACCGATGTCAATCTCTTCTAGTTCATCAGCAGATGTAAATCCATATCCTAGCTTTCCGTCACCTGTCAAATCGATGCTAAGCACAGGGCAAACAGTAGGTGAGGTTAACAAAAATAACTTGGGCCGATTGCCTGAATCGGCCCCCTTTTTGATTGTATTAGTCAAGGACGGTTTACACCTTATGGTTTTACAATGGCTGGGAATCTCCCTGCTACGACTGCATGATCTGCTCGTCGCAAGGTTGCTGCTTTTTGTTTTTTGTGGCCGATCGCAGGGATCGGCCGTACCATGTACCATCGTGGGCTTTGCTACTCTGTCAGGCCGGTGGATAAGACCAGCCTCACCCCGTTTTTTGTAGCCTCAATGCGTTCACAGCCGTCTAGACTGATTCCAGAGATCGGCTCTTGGTCTTCTGCTTCCCAGACGTTCATGCCAGCAATGGAGACCTCGACGGAATCGTCTGCATGAATGACCTCCACCTCATCTCCATCCCACTGTATTAGGCACTGGTGCATCGTGGATGGAATGCAGCAGTTGGCATGGATCCAATCTTTCCCTAGCAAGACAGCGTAGGTGCTTTTGCTGTCCACGACGAAGAATGACGTAGGGATTGTTTTTCTGCCCACGGTCAGGTCCACGTTTAGTACGCCTTGCGTTTCTAAAGTCTGGCCGTTGAAGTCGCTTAAAGTGACGTTAGTTTTGATCAGATCTGCAGTGGAGCGTCCCAAACGCCATAGCATGGAGTATGGCATTATGTTGACTGCCGCTCCGGTGTCCACTAACATCTTGCTGACAGGTTGCCCATTGATGTAACCTCGTAGGTACAGTGCTTTCAGATGTTTGTAACCCTTTTCACGTGGCTTCTCAAAGATAACTGGCCGTGGGCCGCAGTCGAACTGTGCCACTGGTAGCTCGTTGGTTCGTGGCGCGCAGAACTCTGACGGAAGTATGAATACCATGTTTGTGCCAGCCGATGTCTGTGCATCGGCTTTTACCGGTTTGGGGCGCCACTCTTTCCTTTTCGGGTGATCTTCTGTTTCCAAGGTCTGCCTAATTTTAACGGCCAGATCGGGCCGTGCTTTCTTTAGAGCGTGGAGATACTGCGCTTCGGCTTCCTCCAAGTTACGCAGCCGCTGCACTCTACGCTTTTGGGTATGTCCGAGTCCGTCGGGACACCACCTTGGACGGTGATACCTGTCTTTCTCTTTGTCATCCATTGGCTCCTTGAGACCTTGTGCTTGAGACGACTCCCTGCGTCGGCGCTGAGGCGGGAGAGGCCCTAGGCGCTTAAACACTGACACCGGCTCCGTGTCCTCCTTCTGCTGTCCGCATTCGGGGCAGTTATCGATCGTAGGCAATCGGCTCATTCCCGCGTCCCAGCAATACTTGAAGAACGGGCAATCCCAATGCTTGTCTGCGCCTTCTTTTTCTTTTGACGGTCCCCAAGCGAGGTGCTCATATCCTTCATCTTCTCCGTCGCGTCGGTGACGTTGGTCATACTGACGCTCATACTTATTAAGGAGATGCGTGGAATGTGGTTTCTGATATCGCACACTTTTTACTTGTTCCTCAGTTAAGTACCGCCTGTTGTCGTAGCTGGGCCGGTCGCGTGGACCAGCCTCCTCTCTTACTCTGCCGTGAGAGCGACTGCCTTCCTCCCTGTACGTGCCATGGTGGTACCCTGTTCCTGCCATGTTGACATCGAACGAGAAGTCCAACTAGCGCCTCGTGGAGTGGCTGTGTTCTACCATGTTGACGCCGGGGAACGGGTTGGTGTCTACTTTCATGGCGAATTGCCCCAGGATGAGGCGGCCCTGCTCTATCGCTGTTTGGATCTGGCGACGTAGCTCTTTGCAGTCATTGGTGGTGTGGGTGAACGAGTGATGCCACTTGCAGTGCGGTCTTCCGTTCATCTCTTGAGCCGTAGGGATTTTGTGGCCTTCAGGTAACTTCAGCTGCTTTTCTTTCAGCAGTAAATCGAATATTTGCTCAGCTTTGCTCACATCGAAGTCGAACCCTTTTGCAGGCCCTTGCTGTTTCACCCATTTGCAGGTTACGGGGTCTGCCCCCCGAGCCCATTCAGCCACGGCCACCTCCTGGTCTTGCGCGGGGTCTTCTTCTTCTGTATCGACCAGGCCTATCGGACGTTTGAACTTGTCCTGGTACAACTCAGGGTGGCGCTGCTCATACGTCGTCAGCTTCTGGGACATGTGCGCCAACGAGTTGTACTCTACTTGGAAAGCCAGATCTTTGATGGGTGCTGCGAGACCCAACGCTGCCAGCTCGACCGCTTCCTTCTCAGTTAAACGAGCTGAGTAACATCGGTTCTTGACAGCCCTGAAGCGTTGGATGTACTCGGCTACCGTTTCTCCTCGCTTTTGCCGCACCTGTGCCAGGTCTGCAATGCCAGCCTCGGTGGCTTCTGAATGGTACTGAATGTGGAACTGCTCTTCCAGTTGCTTCCAGGTCTGGATCGAATCAGGTGGTAGCGAGGTGTACCACCCAAAAGCTGGTCCTGTCAAAGATTGCGCAAAGAACCTTACGCGCAACTGATCTGATGCTGATATCATGCCTAACTGTGCCAGGTATCAGCTCACGTGATCGATCGAGCTCGACCCTTCTGACCCGCTAAATCTCGAGAACTCAGGGAGCCGATACTTGGGTGGCAGCGGGATCAGATCAAACTCGTTGGGGCACGGCTTTGAATAGCCGATTGTCCTTCTCTTCGGCACGAAGCCGAACTGGTCTCTCAAGATGGTACGGATTTGCTCCGTTGTTTGGGCTGTAGGGGCTAGATTCTCATGACTCGTTCCAGTGGCATACTTGGCTAGCCACGCCTGTTTGTCGGCGTCCATCCCAGAGATTCCTGCTCCAGAAACACCTGCTCCCGAAGCCCCTGCTCCAGAAACTCCTGCCCCAGCACTCCCTGCGGTTGCAACCTGGTTCGTGCACGTCAAGCTGTTGCAGTCTGGCACGTAGGTGCACACGTATCCATGTGGGATTTCTTTAGGTGGTTCACACAGGAATTGGCAATCGCCAGGGTCGCCTCCGACCTTGTAGACGACGTACGCCGGTGCCCCTGGTGGCTCTGGAGCTGCAAGTGTGAATGACAGCGGTGGCCTGGCCTGGAGTGGTCTTTCTCCCTGGTGAGTCCCCAGAGTAGGCCCCGACGGAGAGTACTGATGTTTCGCGATCTCCTGAACTACGCGAACTGCGATCCGCTCGAAAGCGTTTACCAAGCTCTCAGAATGGCGGTGAAGAGAATGAGCCACCATGTAGTTGACTTCCTGGCGCAGAGCTCTGGTGCGCTCCTCTGAAGGAACAGACAGATCCACCTCATCAAGAGCACCCTCGGGTGAGAACCCTTTCCACCTGATGCCATGCTTACGAGTCCTCTCAAAAGAGCCGATGAGATCGGCTTCGAAGAGAGCTTTGACGTCATCATACTTCGCCTTGTGCTCCTTAGGCAGCTCATCGTACGTGACCGGTCTGTTGTCCATCGCAGCGTCGGATGTTGATGTAGACGTTGTTTTAAGTGTCCCACCGGGCGTGCCAGAATGTGTTGCCTACCAAAACCCACCGGCGAGCAGCGACGGGCAACACGAAGAGCCGGGAGGCTCCCAGGACTGCTGGTGGGCCCTGGTCCCTCGGGCAACGGCCCGCAAAACTCCGGCACACGTCCTGGCTTGGTTCGAGGGCGTGCCACCTGACCTATACCTGGTCAGGAAGGTGAAGGATTGCTTCGATTGGTTTCCTGCATGGTAAACAAGTATACGTAAAATTCGAGCCGTGACCGGCTCCCAGGTTTCCCTGTGAATCGGCTCCCAGAGCCGATTATCCCATGGTTCTGCATTAGATCTATTATAACATGGGGTTTTGCTTCATCAATACAAGTTAAATCGATCTACGACACTTTAATGTTTTCACTACATGACTGGAACATCCTACACGTAATTGAGCCTAGTAGATACAAAAGATAATAGAAAACTAATCCTAGAGAAGGCCTAAAAACCAACGTAACGTCAATTCCCGGAACACCCCCTCTTGGATTGGTAAACCATATCTTACATACTACTGGATCGTTCAACCCGTTTGCAAGGCCTGATCATGTGGATATCAAACTAAACCTTGGAGAACAAGGCACAACTATAACAGATCAAATCGACTTAAATAAAGATCAAGCAAGATGCCACCCTTACACCCGGGAAAAGGTGCAACGGTGGCGAGATAGCTAGAGGTAGCATAACTAAACAATCATAGCGAAAAGTACTGATGCTAATCCAAACAAATCTATGATAATAGTGTTACTCGCCATCAACAAGGCTTCAGTACGAGTAACACTAGATAACGCATAAGTAGATACTGCCTAGATCGCAAGATGCGATCTAGGCAGCATGGCACTTACCCGAGAAAAAACCCTAGAAACAAGGGGTGGCGATGCGCCGAGATTGTGTTTGTTGTGAACGTGATTGTCCTCCTTTTCTCGATAACCTTAGGTACATATTTATAGTCCGGAGACTTTCTGTCTTTGGAATAACTCTACAACTCTATCTCTTACCTAAATCTAAACGGAATCTATTACAATATAAGATACACGGGCAATTTAGCCCAAATCAACACACGAGGCCGATTCAACAACACGTTGCATATACGTATCTTCTAAGCCCATCTTGACCACGGCCCAACTCCTCCTTTGGCCAAAATATGGCGATAACACATGCCCCCCTGGTTTTGGTAATAATAATTCCAAAACCACTCCGTTTTTTCCCTTCTCCTCTTTTTTTTTCCTGTATCGGGTTACGCGTCGTCAGAATGCGTTGCAGAACAGAATCGTCACGCTACCCCTTCATCATGATGCCCTGTCTTCTCAACTTCTTCGCAGTGCATGATCTGACAATTTCGGCAGTGCTTTCTGGGAAACTGCTATAGCATTGAACCTCTTCATACTATTCCCCTTATTTAAATTCACCCAAACAGTTCGCAGTCCCCATCTTCCTCCAATAGCCAAAAAAAACCCTTCCTCCTCCTCCGCCGAAAAACCCTCTTTCTCCGCCATGGCCTCCTCCGGTTCATCTGGCCTGTCCTCCCAAGCCTCCAACTCAATGAGCGACCGAGAGCCGACGCCAGAACACCCGCTGATGGCAGCGTACCACACTCTCACCCCACAATGGTGGGACGAGAGGGATTGGGACTTCGCCGCTTGGTCGGAGGACGACGCGTCCTTGACTGACGTCGAGGAAGATCTGCAGTTCCTCGCTGATGGGGAACTGGAGGCGGACAGCACCGACGACGCCATGTCCTGGGACGGCGTCGACTCCTCCGACGAGGAGGAGGAAGCGGAGGAGGACAACTCCTCCGACGAGTACCAGCCGGTGAGGTACTTCCGCGCCGGGTCCAGCAAGGACACCGAAGACGACGAAGAGGATGAGGAGGCCCCCGCTGGCATCTTCAGCAGCAGCAACGAAGACGACGCCGGTAGCAGTGCTGAGGACAGCGAACAGGACGGCAGCGACGACAGCGATGACGACCTCGGCCTCTAGATTAGGAACCAGTAGTAGTAGTAGTAGTAGTAAGCTCCCTTTTGTAATCAATCACCCCTTTTGTAAGCAATCAGCTTTTGAATGAATGAATGAAAATCTGTTTCTCGAAGATTGCTTTTTTTTCGTCCCAATTTTGCCGATAGCCAAAATAGGTCGATGCTCCAGAAGCCGATAATGCTGTACCGGCTTTTACCGCACTCATTCCGTTAACTAAGTCAAAACTTAAAGAGCCGATGGACATCGGCTTTCCCAAAAACGTTGACAAGGTCAAAACTTGGTCGCATATTTAGGCAAACCTAAGCGGCTGCTTTTCAGTCTCAAACGGTAACCTGCGACCTTCTTCAAAAAAGGCGACCTAGATCTTCAATCGCCCACTGACCATATCGAGCTCACAGCGACAAAAAACCCTCGATCCCCAACTGCGCAGATTCATCTCCGCCGGCGAACTAGATGGCGGAATCGTCCAACACCAAAACTGTGGGCAATAGCTCATGAAAACGGCCATAAAACGCGAAAGGACGAGTTTCTGGTCATATCTCTCAAACATGTAAGTCTTCTTACGAGGCATGCAAATCCGTCTGAAAACCCAAATTATGGGCAATAGCTCATGAAAACGGCCATAAAACACGAAAACGACGAATTTCTTGTGATATATCTCAAACATGTAAGGGTTCTTATGTGGTATGCAAATCCGCCCAGAACCCAAAAACTGTGGGCAATAACTCATGAAAATGAACATAAAACACGAAAACGATGAGCTTTTGGTCATAACTCTCAAACATGTATCGGGTCATAAGGTTGTTGTATATCGCCCTAGAACCATAAAACTGTGTGTAATAGCACATGAAAACTGCCATAAAACCCGAAAACTGCGAGTTTTGGGTCATATCTCTCCAACATGTAAGGGTTCTTACGAGGCATGCAAATCCGCCCGGAACCCCAAAACTGTGGGCAATAGCTCATGAAAACATCCATAAAACACGAAAACTACGAGTTTTTAGTCAAATATCTCAAACATGTGACAGGTCTTACAGGCCTTGCAAATCCAACTCGAACCCAAAAACTATGGGCAATAGCTCATGAAAATGGCCATAAGCACAAAAACGACGAGTTTTTGGTCATAAATCTCGAACATGTATCGGGTCATAAGGTTGTTTTAAATCGCCCTGGAACCCCAAAACTATGCACAATAGCTCATGAAAATGGCCATAAAACACGAAAACGACGAGCTTTTGGTCATATCTCTGAAACAGGTAAGGGTTCTTATGAGGTATCCGAACCAGCCTAAAACCCAAAAAATATGGGCAATAGCTCATGAAAATGGCCATAAAACACGAAAACGACGAGCTTTTGGTCATATCTCTGAAACATGTAAGGGTTCTTATGAGGTATCCGAACCAGCCTAAAACCCAAAAAATATGGGCAATAACTCATGAAAATGACCATAAAACACGAAAACAACGTGTTTTTGGTCATAACTCTCAAACATGTATCGAATTTTAATGTTGATGTAAATCGCCCTAGAACCATAATTTTTTTTGCAATAGATCTTGAAACCGTCCATAAAATGCGAAAATTACGATTTTCTGGTCATATCTATCAAACATGTAAGGGTTCTTACGAGGCATGCAAATCCTCCTGGAACCCAAAAACTATGGGCAATAACTCATGAAAACGACCATAAAACACGAAAACGACGAGTTTTTGGTCATAACTCTCAAAAATGTATCGCGTCTTAAGGTTGATTAAAATCGCCCTGGAACCCCAAAACTGTGGGCAATAGCTCATGAAAACGGCCATAAAACGCGAAAGGACGAGTTTCTGGTCATATCTCTCAAACATGTAAGTCTTCTTACCAGGCATGCAAATCCGTCTGAAAACCCAAATTATGGGAAATAGCTCATGAAAACGGCCATAAAACACGAAAACGACGAGTTTCTTGTGATATATCTCAAACATGTAAGGGTTCTTATGAGGTATGCAAATCCGCCTAGAACCCAAAAACTGTGGGCAATAACTCATGAAAATGAACATAAAACATGAAAACGATGAGTTTTTGGTCATAACTCTTAAACATGTATCGAGTCTTAAGGTTGTTGTAAATCGCCCTAGAACCATAAAACAGTGGGCAATAGCACATGAAAACTGCCATAAAACCCAAAAACTGCGAGTTTTGGGTCATATCTCTCCAACATGTAAGGGTTCTTACGATGCATGCAAATCCGCATGGAACCCCAAAACTGTGGGCAATAGCTTATGAAAACGGCCATAAAACACGAAAACTATGAGTTTTTAATCATAAATCTCAAACATGTAACGGGTCTTACAGGCCTTGCAAGTCCAACTGGAACCAAAATATTGTGGGAAATAACTCAGGAAAATGGCCATAAACACGAAAACATCGAGTTTTTGGTCATAACTCTCAAACATGTATCGGGTCTTAAGGTCGTTATAAATCGCTCTAGAACCCCAAAACTGTGGGCCATAACTCATGAAAACGGCCAGAAAACGCGAAAACGACGAGTTTCTGGTCAGATCTCTCAAACATGTAAGGGTTCTTAAGAGGCATCCGAATTAGCCTAAAAGCCCAAAAACTATGGCCAATAACTCATGAAAATGAGCATAAAATACTAAAACGACGAGTTTTTTTGTCATAACTCTCAAACATGTATCGGGTCTTAAGGTTGATGTAAATCGCCCTAGAACCATCAAACTGTGGGCAATAGCTCATGAAAACAACCATAAAACGCGAAAACTGCAAGTTTTGGGTAATATCTCTCCAACATGTATCATGTCTTAATGTCGTTGTAAATCTCCCTGGAACCCCTAAACTATGGGCAATAGCTCATGAAAACAGCCATCAAACACAAAAAGTATGAGTTTTTAGTCAAATATCTCAAAGATGTGACAGGTCTTGCAGGCCTTGCAAATCCAACTCGAACCCAAAAATTGTGGGCAATAACTCATGAAAATGACCATAAGCACAAAAACGACGAGTTTTTTTGTCATAACTCTCAAACATGTATCGGTCTTAAGGTTGTTGTAAATCGCCCTAGAACCATAAAACTTTTGGCAATAGATCTTGAAACCGTCCATAAAATGCGAAAATGACGATTTTCTGGTCATATCTATCAAACATGTAAGGATTCTTACGAGGCATGCAAATCCTCATGGAACCCAAAAACTGTGGGCAATAACTCATGAAAACGACCATAAAACACGAAAACGACGTGTTTTTGGTCATAACTCTCAAACATGTATCGCGTCTTAAGGTTGATTAAAATCGCCCTGGAACCCCAAAACTGTGGGGAATAGCTCATGAAAACGGCCATAAACCGTGAAAAGGACGAGTTTCTAGTCATATCTCTCAAACATGTAAGTGTTCTTACGAGGCATGCAAATCCGCCTGAAACCCGAAATTATGGGCAATAGCTCATGAAAACGACAATAAAACACAAAAATGACGAGTTTCTGGTGATATCTGTCAAACATGTAAGGGTTCTTATGTGGTATGCAAATCCGCCCAGAACCCAAAAACTGTGGGCAATAACTCATGAAAATGAACATAAAACACGAAAACGATGAGTTTTTGGTCATAACTCTCAAACATGTATCGGGTCATAAGATTGTGGTATATCGCCCTGGAACCATAAAACTGTGTGTAATAGCACATGAAAACTGCCATAAAACCCGAAAAATGCGAGTTTTGGGTCATATCTCTCCAACATGTAAGGGTTCTTACGAGGCATGCAAATCCGCCCGGAACCCCAAAACTGTGGGCAATAGCTCATGAAAACATCCATAAAACACGAAAACTATGAGTTTTTAGTCAAATATCTCAAACATGTGACAGGTCTTACAGGCCTTGCAAATCCAACTCGAACCCAAAAACTATGGGCAATAGCTCATGAAATGGCCATAAGCACAAAAACGACGAGTTTTTGGCCATAAATCTCGAACATGTATCGGGTCATAAGGTCGTTTTAAATCGCCCTGGAACCCCAAAACTATGCGCAATAGCTCATGAAAATGGCCATAAAACACGAAAACGACGAGCTTTTGGTCATATCTCTGAAACAGGTAAGGGTTCTTATGAGGTATCCGAACCAGCCTAAAAACTAAAAAATTTGGGCAATAACTCATGAAAATGACCATAAAACACGAAAACAACGCCTTTTTGGTCATAACTCTCAAACATGTATCGAGTTTTAATGTTGATGTAAATCTCCCTAGAACCATAAAACTTTTGGCAATAGCTCTTGAAACCGGCCATAAAATGCGAAAATGACGATTTTCTGGTCATATCTATCAAACATGTAAGGGTTCTTACGAGGCATGAAAATCAGCCTGGAACCCAAAAACTATGGGAAATGACTCATGAAAACGGCAATAAAACACGAAAACGACGAGTTTCTGGTGATATCTCTCAAACATGTAAGGGTTCTTATGAGGTATGCAAATCCACCTAGAACCCCAAAACTGTGGGCAATAACTCATGAAAATGAACATAAAACACGAAAACGATGAGTTTTTGGTCATAACTCTCAAACATGTATCGGGTCATAAGGTTGTTGTAAATCGCCCTAGAACCATAAAACTGTGGGCAATAGCACATGAAAACTGCCATAAAACCCAAAAACTACGAGTTTTGGGATATATCTCTCCAACATGTCAGGGTTCTTACGAGGCATGCAAATCCGCCTGGAACCCCAAAGCTGTGGGCAATAGCTCATGAAAACGGCCATAAAACACGAAAACTGCAAGTTTTTAGTCATAAATCTCAAACATGTAACGGGTCTTACAGGCCTTGCAAGTCCAACTGGAACCCAAATATTGTGGGAAATAACTCATGAAAATGGCCATCAACACAAAAACATCGAGTTTTTGGTCATAACTCTCAAACATGTATCGGGTCTTAAGGTCGTTATAAATCGCCCTAGAACCCCAAAACTGTGGGCAATAGCTCATGAAAACGGCCAGAAAACATGAAAACGACGAGTTTTTGATCATATCTCTCAAACATGTAAGGGTTCTTAAGAGGCATCCGAATTAGCCTAAAACCAAAAACTATGGGCAATAACTCATGAAAATGACCATAAAACACTAAAACGACGAGTTTTTTGTCATTACTCTCAAACATGTATCGGGTCTTAAGGTTGTTGTAAATCTCCCTAGAACCATCAAACTGTGGGCAATAGCTCATGAAAACAGTCATAAAATGCAAAAACTGCAAGTTTTGGGTCATATCTCTCCAACATGTATCATGTCTTAAGGTCGTTGTAAATCGCTATGGAACCCCTAAACTGTGGGCAATAGTTCATGAAAACAGCCATAAAACACAAAAACTACGAGTTTTTAGTCAAATATCTCAAACATGTGACAGGTCTTACAGGCCTTGCAAATCCAACTCGAACCCAAAAACTGTGGGGAATAACTCATGAAAATGGCCATAAGCACAAAAACGACGAGTTTTTGGTCATAACTCTCAAACATGTATCGGGGCATAAGGTCGTTTTAAATCGCCCTAGAAGCCCAAAACTATGCGCAATAGCTCATGAAAATGTGTCACATCCCAAGATTTTCCAAATCTTGTAATGTGAAAATTAAATGAATGAAATAAAACTTTGTTTGATTTTCATGGCCAGAAGGAACTTTTTGAATTTAATTGGAAACTTCAAAGCAATTTGAATCAAATAAATCCTAAAGGGATTTATAAGGATAAACACTTATTAAAGGAAATTAAAATGTTTTGGAATTACTATTTTGGATCTTTTTAATAAAAGATTTGGTTTTCAAAAGAAAAGGTGGATTCATTAATAAAGATTATTTTATAAAGCCAAATTAAACCTTGGCCAAGCTTTGGAATTAAAACATTTTGTTTGGAATAAAAATAGCAAAGGTTTATTTAAATAAATTAATAAGGATTTAATATCCAATTTTAGCTAGATAAAAGGTTTTACCATTTTAATTAAAACATCAAAAACTTATTAAATTATTTTAAATAAGTGCTCCAAATATTTTATATTCTCAAATAAAACCTACTGAAGTGTTTTGGCTTTATTTTAGGTTTCAAAATAAATATTTTAAATAAAATAAATCCCAGTTGATTTAATAATGAAGGTCTATTGTATTTAATTATTAATGGACCCTAAACTAAAAGGTTATTTTGTTTTAAACAAGTTTCCAAGTATTTTTTATTTACAAATAAAACCTACTGGTTTGGTTTTGAAAATATTTGGATTTCAAATGGAGATTTTGTCAATTAAATCAAACCCTATTTTATTAAATAACTAAAGATCCATTTTATTTAATTAAAGAATGGATCCTAAAAAGAATAAAAATTATTATTTAATTTTGGGATGTGGTTTATGATGATAAACAGAACCAAATTAAAAGTTACAAGGTTTAGTGATTGTTTGAATCAAATTGAGTGTTGTTTGATTGTTTGAATTTCAAAAACAGAACAGAAAAGGAAAAACAATGTGAAGGAAAAAAAAAATAGAAACTGGACCAGCCCAGCCGGCCAAGCCCAACAAGGCCCAGAACCAGCCCAGCTTCCCTTCCCCGAAGAAAACGCTTCACATCTGACAATCAACCCGCTGAGACAATGACTGGTGGACCTCTCCCCCACTCTTTTTCCCACTGACCAGCGGACCCCACTTCTCCAGCCCGTCTCCTTCCTCGCGACGACCACGCCTGCCGTTTCTGCCGTTGATGCCGCGCGTTAATTCGCAGTAATGCCACAGTGATTCCGCTCAGCGACCTCGCCCTCTTAAGCGCCCACTCTCCCTCCCCATTTCCCCTCAAGCTCCTCCCTCTCTCTGCCCCCAGGCTGCGATTATTTTGCCCTGCACCGTCACTGCTCCGACGAGCTTCCTCCCCAAATTCTGGCCAACACTCACCACCTCCTGCCTCCCCGACCAAGCTCACACCTTCACCACTCCCTGGCGCATCTGAAAGTACCCTTCGTTCGACCGCGGGCACCCCAGAGCATCACCTTCGTCAAGCTCTGACCTCGCCGCCGCGTCTGCCTCCCTCCGGCGAAGTCTCCTGGTAAGTCCAGACCGCCCCGCGCTTTCTCGTTCATGCTCCCACATTCGCCTCACTCTCCTGCACCTAACTACACTCTCTGTTTGCCTCCGCGTGATCTGTAGCATCGACTTCGACCGTGGACAGAACCACCCGACGCCGACGATGTCTCCGACGAGCAATCGCCACCGTTCCCGTGCGCCCCCTACCACGTCGACCACACGTTGAGCTTCCCCAGCCTCCTGCGATCTCGGTGAGCACCCCCTCTGTCCTCCTTGCTTCCTGTAACCGCCATAGCGCCACCGCCTGGCCGTGCGCCGCCGCTAGCCGCCGCCAGTGCCGCCGATTTTTGGCAAGCATACTAGCAACCGTAGGATCTAGATCGAGCGAACAAAACAGATCCACTTAATCACCGAAGGGGTACGCGATCAGGACCGCACAATCTGTTCAGATCCAACGCACCGCAGAGCCGATCCGGCCGAACCGGTACCATCCAGTCATAGTGCGACGCGTGGCCTGTTCTTATTTAAAACAGAAGTTTGAAATCTGATTTAGGTTTGATTTTGAAAACCCTGTAACTTTTGATCCACACGTCCAAAAATTACAAATTTTATACCGTTGGAATCAGTGGAAAAAACCCTAGCCAACCATGGAATTTGTTTAGCAAATAGTATCTGTTAGTTTGCTTGTTTTTGCAGATACTTTTGTGTGCTTGTTTAGATTAGAAAAATTGTTTAAAAATGTTTTTAGGGTTAAAACCTTTGCAAAATGGTTTTCTGTAAACTCACTGACCCTAGGAACCAACCCTTGGTGTTAAAAAATGATTTTGGTAAAATTTAGGTTGGATTATTTGACTTAGCCATTTTCTAGCCAAATAAAATTATTGATTTTATTATGAAAATGTTTTTGCAAAGAAAACTTTGGGAAAATATTTTGGATCAAACCTACTGGCCATAAACACCAAGTTTTGAGAGACCTCAACCTATTTGGTGAACCACTTAAAAATTGTTGCTTGATAAAAATGTTTTTCCACCACATAAAATGTTGAATAGATTTAAAAATGGTTTATGGACAAAACCCTTTTTGCAAATGACTTTGCCATTTTGGTAAATGACCACTTGGGACTTTACAAAGTTTAGAAGCCTAGTGGAGACCACCTTTGCAATTGGAACCATCTTTTACATGCTTACATGCAAGACTTAGATCTTAGATCCCATAGTTTTATATGTGTGTGAAATGTTGTTTGATTGATTATTTGGAATGCTAGTTGATTTGGTGTTTGCTTGATTGTTTGTAGTGAAATTAGTAAAGTGTGAGACTAGCAAGAACAAGGAGTGAACCACCATTCCCTTCCAAAAAGGCAAGTTACACTATCATAAAAAGTCCTACTATTTTCATTATACTTAGTGGATTTTGAAAACATTGCATGAAACAATTTTATACCTATGCTATGCTAAATCCTAATAGGATTCCCTATACACTCCCTAGTGAAAATATTGTAGTTGTTACATGCTTAGGCAAGCTATATTTTGAAAAGAGATACATGTTGAGATTTTATGAAGTTGAGAAAAGGACTTGTGATTTTATATAATAAAACAAGGACTCAATGAACCACCTGGGTGGCCAAGGTTACTTTAAGTTTTGGAGAAGGTGGCAACAAAAGGAACCATGTCTATGGCAATCTCTTTGTGTTGTGCTCCAAAGGAAACCACCCAGGAAACTTAGAGATTGAACATGTTTCTCCAATTGTGGCTTTCGTGTGCAACCACATGCTATTATGGCTCTGGCTTAGTCAACTACATTGGGAAGACTCATGCACTGTCCTCAGTTAACTGGACATGGGGACCTGGAATCCTACATGGGTGCTGAAGGCAAGCTAGCAATGGTGTATGGGAGGACCCTTTGGAAAGACTTTGTCACATTCTCAATCTGCCAGTACTCCATCTTGGTGAGCACTAATCCAGTAGGCCACTGGTGGCAAAAGGATGGGATTGTGACATGTGGGTAAAGTGTACTCCTTCTGCAGAAGATAATAAAATCTAAGTACTTAGCCGTGTCCCCGGTTATGGACAATACTGAGCAACTAAAGTTTGAACTATGGGAGATCTCGACATTCCAACTTATAAAATAAAAACTTGATGCACTTGGGGGTACCAAGGAATTCAAAGAGATTTTGTTAAGCTTGATGCACTTGGGGTTACCAAGGTGCTCAAGGGATTTTGCTTAAAGCTTGATGTACTTGGGGTTACCAAGGAACTCATGAGATTTTGATAAAACTTGTTGCACTTGGGGTTACCAAGGAGCTCAAGGTATTTTGACAAGGACTTGAACACTTGAGTTTCTACCAAGGAGTTCAAGGAACTTGGAAAAGAGATTTGACAAAGGACCAAACCCATTTTGAAAAGATAGGATAAATATTGCTTTATGCAAATAAGCCTTAAACTCTACTTAGCCAAATATGCATGTAATGATAGGATCCACTCATATTATACATAGTAGTGAAACTTGCCAATACAATTCAAATGTATTGACCCTTGTGGCTGTAACTTGTAATGTTGCAGGTTTGATTGTTTTTAGTGAAGATTGTTTGATTAGGATTACAAAGTCTACAACCAACATCTGCCTGTGGCACTTTGAGGATGAAGGACCCCATGATTATAACTATTCCGCTGCATTGTAATGTAAATAGCCAAATGAGCTATGTATGATGTAATAAAATTATGTTATTCCTGGTTATAAAGTTATATTATGACCTTTGTTTCTTGATATTACATCTTAACTGTGGATGCTAGCTATTGATCCAGGGACTAGCATTGTAAACACAGGGGGCTCTATCTTATTAAAGATTGGAACCTCTACAAAATGGCCATAAAACACGAAAATGACGAGCTTCTGGTCATATCTTTGAAACATGGAAGGGTTCTTATGAGGCATCCAAACCAGTCTAAAACCCAAAAAATATGGGCAATAAATCATGAAAATAACCATAAAACACGAAAACGACGAGTTTTGGTCATAACTCTCAGTTGATGTAAATCTCCCTAGAACCATAAAACTTTTGGCAATAGCTCTTGAAACCGGCCATAAAATGCGAAAATGACGATTTTCTGGTCATATATATCAAACATGTAAGGGTTTCTTACGAGGCATGAAAATTAGCCTGGAACCCAAAAACTATGGGCAATAACTCATGAAAACGGCAATAAAACAAGAAAACGACGAGTTTCTGGTGATATCTCTCAAACATGTAAGGGTTCTTATGAGGTATGCAAATCCACCTAGAACCCAAAAACTGTGGGCAATAACTCATGAAAATTAAGATAAAACACGAAAACGATGAGTTTTTGGTCATAACTCTCAAACATGTATCGCCCTAGAACCATAAAACTGTGGGCAATAGCACATGAAAACTGCCATAAAACCCAAAAACTACGAGTTTTGGGTCATATCTTTCCAACATGTAAGGGTTCTTACGAGGCATGAAAATCCTCCTAGAACCCCAAAAGTGTGGGCAATAGCTCATGAAAACGGCCATAAAACACGAAAACTGCAAGTTTTTAGTCATAAATCTCAAACATGTAACGGGTCTTACAGGCCTTGCAAGTCCAACTAGAAGCCAAATATTGTGGGAAATAACTCATGAAAATGGCCATCAACACGAAAACATCGAGTTTTTGGTCATAATTCTCAAACATGTATCAGGTCTTAAGGTCGTTATAAATCGCTCTGGAACCCCAAAACTGTGGGCAATAGCTCATGAAAACGGCAAAAAAACATGAAAACGACGAGTTTCTAGTCATATCTCTCAAATATGTAAGGGTTCTTAAGAGGCATCCGAATTAGCCTAAAACCCAAAAACTATGGGCAATAACTCATGAAAATGACCATAAAACACTAAAACGACGAGTTTTTTTGTCATAACTCTCAAACATGTATCGAGTCTTAAGGTTGTTGTAAATCTCCCTAGAACCATCAACTATGGGCAATAGCTCATGAAAACAGTCATCAAACGCGAAAAATGCAAGTTTTGGGTCATATCTATCCAACATGTATCATGTCTTAAGGTCGTTTTAAATCGCCTTGGAACCCCTAATCTGTGGGCAATAGTTCATGAAAACAACCATAAAACACGAAAACTACGAGTTTTTAGTCAAATATCTCAAACATGTGATAGATCTTATAGGCCTTGCAAATCCAACTCGAACCCAAAAACTGTGGGGAATAACTCATGAAAATGGACATAAGCACAAAAACGAGGAGTTTTTGGTCATAACTCTCAAACATGTATCGGGTCATAAGGTCGTTTTAAATCGCCCTGGAACCCAAAAACTATGCACAATAGCTCATGAAAATGGCAATAAAATGCGAAAACGACGAGCTTCTGGTCATATCTCTGAAACATGTAAGGGTTCTTTTGAGGCATCCGAACCAGCCTAAAACCCAAAACCTATGGGCAATAACTCATGAAAATGACCATAAAACACTAAAACGACGAGTTTTTTGTCATAACTCTCAAACATGTATCGGGTCTTAAGGTTGTTGTAAATCGCCCTAGAACCATCAAACTATGGGCAATAGCTCATGAATACAGCCATAAAACGCGAAAACTACAGGTTTTGGGTCATATCTCTCCAACATGTATCATGTCTTAAGGTTGTTGTAAATCTCCCTGGAACCCCTAAACTATGGGCAATAGCTCATGAAAACAGCCATAAAGCATGAAAAATACGAGTTTCTAGTCAAATATCTCAAACATGTGACAGGTCTTACAGGCCTTGCAAATCCAACTCGAACCCAAAAACTGTGCGGAATAACTCATGAAAATGGCCATAAGCACAAAAACGACGAGTTTTTGGTCATAACTCTCAAACATGTATCGGGCCATAAGGTCGTTTTAAATCGCCCTGGTGTAGGGATTCGTAGCATGGAAAACAAAATTTTTCTATCGCATACAAACAAACAAGCCAAGATCTATCTACTAGATTGTAGCAACGAGTTGATGGAATAACTCACCCTCGAAGATTCCAAAGTGTTTAACGAGAGCGGATTCTCGTGGGTGATGTAGTCATACTCTTCCCGATCTCAAGATTGCGTAGACGATCCTTCCGGCGCTGCGTTCCGGCAGCGCTCCCGCAGTCGGTCACACATTCGGTACTCGACGAAGACCTTCCTCTCCCTTGTTCCAGCAGGCAGCGGAGGTTGTAGTACTCTCCTCGCGATTCCGGCAACACAACGGCGTGGTACCGGAAGTAGAGGGGAGATCTCGTAGGGCTTCGCCTTAAGCCGGAGCGAGTATGGTGGAGTATGAGAGAGTTCCTTGACGATCTAGGGTTTAGACACGCCGAGGAGGAAGCTTGGCCGGCGGCTAGGGTTGCTAGGTGGCGGCTGCTTGACCTTGGGCGGCGGCGGCAGCAGGTGGCGGCGCCGGCGGCTTAGGGTTTGGAGGCGGGGATTTGTGTGTCTAGGAGGGGAGCCCTGCCCCTCCTTATATAGGTGGAGGGGGCCGGCCAAGGGGAGGGGAGTCCCTCCCCAACTCGGCTTGGTGGTGCGCCGGCGGTGGGAGGAGAAACTCCTCCCCCAAGTCGGTTTCCACCTCCCTCTCCACTTCCCAAAACTAGCCGTTTGACTTTCAAACTTGGCGTTTGACTTTTCAAACTAGGATTTGATTAATCCCTCTATTTTGTTCAGCGATGACACCGAGTACATAATGCAATCATACCAACTTGATATAACACATTCATGTACCCTTCCCCTCCGGAGTGCCGGACATTCCGGAACCTTCTAGAACATTCCCGATGAAAACACCGGAACCATTCTCCAACTCCGAAACGGGACTTTCCTTATATGAATCTTATTCTCCGGACCATTCCGGATCTCCTCGTGATATCCCGAATCCCATCCGAGACTCCGAACGACATTCGGTCTCTTTCTCATCATTCCATAACTACTCAAACAACGTCGAATCCTTAAGTGTGTCTCCCTACGGTTCGTGAATTATGCGGACATGATCGAGACACTTCTCCGATCAATAACCAATAGAGGAATCTGGAAATTCATATGGCTCCCACATATTTCTACGATTACTTTGCGATCGAATGAACCACTTACATACAATACCAATTTCCCTTTGTCTCACGATAGTTTACTTATCCGAGGTTATGATCGTCGGTATCTCTGCATACCTAGTTCAACCTCGTTACCGATAAGTACTCTTTTCTCGTTCCCGTGATATGTGATCCCTTGTGAGCCAGTCACATGCTTGCAAGCTAATTGGATGACATTTCACCGAGAGGGCCCAGAGTAATATCTATCCGTCATATGGATGGACAAATCCCACTCTTGATCCATGTGTCTCAACCAATACTTTCCGAACACTCAATGCCACCTTTATAGCCACCCAGTTACGGTGTGGTGTTTGATGTCATCAAAGCATCCATCCGGTAAAGGTGATATGCATGATCTCATGGTCGAAGGAATTAGGTTACTATGTATCAGAAAGCATATAGCAATTGAACTATTAAAATGACTTGATCTTTATGCTACGCTTATCTATAGGAGTATGTCCACCATATCATTCTCCTAACGATATGATCTTGTTGTTAATAACATCTCAATGTTCATGATAGGGAAACCACAATCATTTATCAACCAACAAGCTAGTATTTATAAAGAGGCTTTACAAGGGACTTCAATTTAAGTTTACAAATCACACAAGTATTAATGTTTCCTTGTTAATACTATTATAGCATGAATGTAAACATTTATCATAAACACAAAGATATAATAATAACTACATTTATTATTGCCTCTAGGGCATATCTCCAACAGTCTCCCACTTGCACTAGATTCATCTAATCTAGATTACATGGTAATATACCGAACACCCATTGTAGTTTGGTGCTGGTCATGTTTTGCCCTCGGGAGAGGTTTAGTCAACGGATCCTCCACATTCAGATCTGTGTGTACTTTGCAAATCTTTATGTCCCCATCTTGGACATGTTCTCGGATAGCGTGAAAATGCAGCTTGATGTGCTTCAGCTTCTTGTGTGACCTTGGTTCTTGCGCATTGGCTATGGTGCCCATGTTATCACAATAGATAGACATTGGGTCCAGCGCACTAGGAACCACACCCGACTCTGTAATGAACTCTTTCATCCATATTGCTTCTTGTGAAGGCTCCAAAGCAGCCATGTATTCCGATTCAGTACAAGATCTCGCCACAATGCTTTGCTTTGCACTCCTCCGGCTAACTGCTGCACCATTCAAAATAAATACGTATCCAGATTGTGATTTAGAATCATCCGGATCGGTGTTCCAACTAGCATCGGTGTAACCATTAACAATGAGTTGTTCATCACCTCCATAAGAAAGAACCATATCCTTTGTTCTTCTCAAGTACTTAAGGATGTTTTTGACCGCTGTCCAATGATCCACTCCTGGAACACTTTGATATCTACTAGTCAAACTAACAGCATATGCAATGTCGGGTCTAGTACATAGCATGGCATACATTAGAGATCCTATGGCTGAGGCATAGGGAGTCTTACTCACCCTTTCTCTATCTTCTGCCGATGTCGGACTTTGAGTTTTACTCAAGGTCGTATTGGGCAACATGGGCAAGAACCCTTTCTTGCTATCTTCCATTCCAAACCTCTTTAGAACCTTGTCCAAATATGTACTTTGTGACAATGATATTAAGCGTCTCGATCTATCTCTATAAATCTTTATGCCTAATATGTAAGCTGCTTCGCCAAGATCCTTCATTGAAAAACTATTATTCAAATATTCCTTGACACTATTAAGAAGGTCTACATCATTCCCAATCAACAATATGTCATCTACATATAGTATTAAGAATTCTACAGAGCTCCCACTCACTTTCTTGTAAATACAAGCTTCTCCATAAGTTTGTACAAAACCAAAACTTTTGATTACTTTATCAAAATGTTGATTCCAACTTCGGGATGCTTGCTTCAATCCATAGATGGACCATTGAAGTTTGCATACCTTGTTAGCATCTTTAGGATCGACAAAACCTTTGGGTTGCATCATATACAACTCTTCATCAATGTCTCCATTGAGGAATGTTGTTTTGACATCCATCTGCCATATCTCATAATCGTAATATGCAGCGATTGCTAACATAATCCTTACAGACTTTAGCTTCGCTACTGGTGAGAAAGTCTCATCGTAGTCAACTCCTTGAATTTGTCGAAACCCTTTTGCAACAAGTCGAGATTTATAGACAGTAACATTACCATCAGCATCTGTTTTCTTCTTGAAAATCCATTTGTTCTCGACAGCCTTCCGGCCATCCGGTAAGTCCACCAAAGTCCATACTTGGTTTTCGTACATGGATCCAATTTCGGATTTCATGGCTTCTTGCCATTTATTGGAATCTGGGCTCATCATCGCTTCCTCATATGTCTCAGGGTCGTCGGTGTTGTCTACCAACATGACACTCATAACGGGATCATACCAATCTGGAGTGGTACGAGTTCTCGTTGACCTGCGAGACTCTGTAGCAACTACAACCGAAGTTTCATGATCATCATCATTAGCTTCCTCTCTTATTGGTGCAGACACCACAGGAACTTCTTCCGGTGCTGCGCTACTCGCAATTTCGAGAGAAGGTTCGACAACCTCGTCAAGTTCTACTTTCCTTCCAGTCACTTCTTTCGAGAGAAATTCCTTCTCTAGAAAGGATCCAATCTTGGCAACGAAGATTTTGCCTTCGGATCTGTGATAGAAGGTATACCCAATAGTTTCTCTCGGGTATCCTATGAAGACGCATTTTTCCGCTTTGGGTTCAAGCTTGTCCAGCTGTAACTTCTTTACATAGGATTCGCAACCCCAAACTTTAATGAACGACAATTTAGGTTTCTTCCCAAACCATAATTCATACGGTGTCGTTTCAACGGATTTAGACGGTGCCCTATTTAAAGTGAATGCGGCTGTTTCTAATGCATAACCCCAAAATGATAGCGGTAAATCTGTAAGTGACATCATAGAACGAACCATATCTAAGAGAGTTCGATTACGACGTTCGGACACACCATTACGCTGTGGTTTTCCCGGCGGTGTCAATTGTGAAAGTATTCCGCATTTCTTCAAATGCTCGCCAAACTCGTAACTTAGATATTCACCTCCACGATCAGAACGTAGAAATTTAATCTTCTTTTTACGTTGATTCTCTACTTCACTTTGAAATTCCTTAAACTTCTCGAAAGTTTCGGACTTATGTTTCATGAAATAGATATACCCATATCTACTCAAGTCATCTGTGAAGGTAAGAACATAACGATAACCACCGCGCGATGCTACACTCATTGGACCACACACATCGGTATGTATGATTTCCAATAAGTCCGTAGCTCGCTCCATCATACCAGAAAATGGAGTCTTAGTCATTTTACCCATCAGACATGCTTCGCATCTATCAAGTGATTCGAAATCAAGTGATTCAAGAAGTCCATCGGAATGGAGTTTCTTCATACGCTTCACTCCAATGTGACCAAGATGACAGTGCCACATATAGGTCGAGTTATCGCTTGATTTCAAACGTTTAGCCTCAATGTTGTTGATATGTGTATTTCCACTATCGAGATTCAATAAGAATAGACCATATATCAAAGGTGCATGTGCATAAAACATATTACTCATATAAATCGAACAACCATTATTCTCGGACTTAAACAAGTAACAGTCTCGCAATAAACAAGATCCCGATATAATGTTCATGCTTAACACAGGCACCAAATAACAATTATTTAAGTATAAAACTAATCTCGATGGTAGATGAAGGGGTAGCGTGCCGACCGCGATCACATCAACCTTTGATCCGTTTTCCACGCGCATTGTCACCTCGTTCTTCGCTAGCTTCCGTTTATTCTGCAGCACCTGTTTTGAGTTACAAATATGAGCAACCGAACCAGTATCAAATACCCAGGCACTACTACGAGTACTAGTGAGATACACATCAATAACATGTATATCGGATATACCTTTCTTCTTGATGTTGCCGTTCTTCAAATCCGCCAAGTACTTTGGGCAATTCCGCTTCTAGTGACCTTCTCCCTTGCAGTAAAAGCACTCAGTATCAGGCTTAGGTCCAGCCTTGGTCTTCTTCGTCGGCGCGGTAACTTTCTTACCACCCTTCTTGAAGTGTCCCTTTTGCTTAGACTTGCCTTTCTTGAACTTGGTGGTCTTATTGACCAACAACACTTGGTGCTCTTTCTTGATCTCCACTTCTGCAGACTTCAACATAGCAAACAGTTCTGGCAACTGCTTGTTCATGTTCTGCATGTTGTAGTTCATCACAAAGTTCTTGTAACTTGGTGGTAGTGATTGGAGGACACGGTAAATCCCCAAAGCATTAGGAATCACTATACCCAAGCTTTGAAGTTTGTTTGCGTGCCCAGACATC